>CM060916.1:389099996-389751246 GCA_030737875.1 Allium sativum | reverse complement strand
AAACGAGATTGGTAAAAGTGAATTTGATAGGAGAAGCAAGTCGTAAGATTTGTAAACTAATCCGAATTATAAAGTGGAGTTGCTTGAAAATAGGAAGGTGTTAAAAGTGGCATTTTTATAAGAAGTTGCTTAATTATTACATTAAGGAATAATAGTTATATCCGAGAAAGGGAATTTCAAATATATAAGAAGGTTTTATGAAACCGTATTTTGAATAAAATAGTTCAATGGTATTTGTATTGGGATTAGAATGAAATATTGGTTTTGGATTACAACTTATATTTATTTTAAGGTATGAACGTTGTTGATCAAGGTCTGAGAGGTAACTAAAATACCCCAACTTGAACGACTTCGGGATTATCTTAGAATGATATGAGTTGTAATGGTAAATGTGGTTAATAAACTTTATTATTTCATTAGTGAAATGATAACGAAATATTTTTGGTGAAAACATATATAAAATGATGATTTCAAAGAAAAAGGGGAATAAAGGAGATTGCGTCAAATTATAATGATATCCGCAAGGTTTAAAGGAAATGTAAAGTTGAGTATTGAAATAGATTTACCCTATGTTAATAAGCATTTGTTATCTTTGTCAAGTAATGCACGAAGATGTTTCGTAAGGTATGATATGAGTAATAAGTTGAAATGATTTCCAAATATTATATAATAACATGGCTAATGGTTTGAAAGCGAAAATAGAAAACTAAGTATGATATAGGATTATCCTAAGTAATGTATTGGTTTTAAAGAAGAATCTCATGTTAAATAAAGAAGCGAGGAAACTATATTTTTAGTATTGAAAGATTTAAGAGTTTGAATTTACATTTGTTTTTAATTAAAAGGGCAAGTGGTCCTGAATACTGAACCAGTGAACTCAACGGATTGCCATGATTGAAACACTGTTTATTTTGATAGTTAAATCACCGACTATCAAATCTGTCCAATACGATTGTTGGCACGGAAAGACCGGGATCGAATTTATATTCGAAAACCATTCCGACCAACATATACATGAAGATATTAGAGATGATCGAGATGAAGTATTGAAGACCGTGGATTTTCATAAGCGAAAGGACTACTAATAATCTCTGGTTTAGAGGCCAGAGATAAACTGTGGTTCTGTCATGGTTGGGATCTACGGGTTGCAAAGATCTCTCGCTACTGATCCATGGGGTGATTCCTATATTGGATGCAGTAGGAGAGTACCTTCGGTTCATCCTGTACCTGGATGACTTGTATGGACGGATGTCTGACAGAGTATTTCCAAAGGGATCACGTACGTTGATTTCTCCAAACGTACCATTGTTGGTGGCGGAGAAAGGCCTTTCTCTTAGCTTATCAACCAGAATATTTTTGTGGACGTCAATTAGTAATATCTGGCGGATCTGACGATGTGGCATTCAAAGTAAATAGTGACCAAATGTTTCAGAGGAAATTTAAACCTCAAGCCTCATCAACTGGGAAATGAAAAAAATCGGGCAAGCAACATGGCTATGTGGGTCGCTCTCATTAGGGTTTATAATCACCTATCTAGAGAAATTCCAATTGCTTCTTTAATCTAATTCGATGTTGTCCCTTTTCAGGAAACGGTGGTTAGAGTCCAACCGTTGGTGATATACATTCGATACACTCAAGCGAAATGAGTGGTCGGTCATGTGTGGGCCGGGTTGCAAGACTTTCTTGTTGAATCCAGTGTATTCTTTTCTAGTGATACACTATCGGCAGGTGGTCCCATACCTTGTCATAGTCGAAATCCAGTATCCAATAAGCGCCTGCGGTTTTGATTTTATACTATTTATGTGGAGCGTGAGATGCAAGCGTTCCACTAGATTGTTATTTACTTGTATTTAGACCTTATTATAATATCAGAAAAGATATTGATTTCAAAATGGTTTGGGTTATCGTAAGGTAAAAACCGTCCGTGTTTATGTGTAGATTTGGTCTTACGATTATCCTTTTCTTTCAAAAGATTTTGAACTTTAAAATCACGTTGGATGATTTACCCTTAATGCTGTGCGAGTTTTACTCACTCTGGTTCACCAGACTGACCCAGTATTTTGTAAATGCTCGGGTTAGCCCGAAGCGTACAGGTTCAGGTTATCGAAGGCTGTGAAGAGACGAGCTGGAAGGGTCCAGACATATGATATTATATAGCTACTATTCAACTATGTGTTGTATATGGGAACAGGGTATTATAATTGTCCCGTTGGTGATGTACTCTGATATTGTAAGTATTTTTAAAAGCTCTCAGTAAGATTTCTTTTTGTATTATATTTTGTTCCGCTGGGATGTGAGACTCTGATTCTGTGTTGGTTCTTCTTCTTCTTATATTCTAATATTTCTTTCTTTCTTATCTCACCCTCTAAATTCTTTCTAATAACGTCCAGTGTTTTCGGTGTTTGAAAGGTCGGCATGAGTTACGGTAAAGGTATTTATGTTGATTTTCAGGGCCGAAAATCCCTGTTCGTTACATATTGGGTCCAAAATATTTGCATTGTTATGTACTTCTGGCTACGGCAAAACAATTCGAGTGAATTAAATGCCGATTTTCAAATGTTAACAGAGAGGTTCACGTAAATATTCATGACTCAATCATCCGTTCCAAATGGTAACATTGTGTGGTATATGCAAATGATTTCAAATGAAATAAAGGAACAAAGATAACAAGTGGGTACATAGTAGCAGCTAGCATGCTAATGTTGGACTATCACATGATGCTTAAGTGGCCAGTGAAGCAATGTTATCAAATAAATAGGCTTACTTAATTTAACAACAGCAAGTACTAGACATGGCACCCTGCGCATAACATTTTGCTATTTCAAAATAAAAAGAATACATATTTCTATGTAATAAATAAAACATGACACCCAACTGTGTATTTCTAAACAGGGAATATGATATTGCTGCACTATTCAAAACAAGGTAATCATGCTACATGCTACTCATGGCAAGAGAACATTAATAGCAATTATTTCTAAAAGATCCAATCTTCTACATATTAAAAATCTGGATTGAGATCCTCACTTACTCACCTAAGAGATAAAGTATTTGTCAGCTAACAAGGAAAAGGATTGTCACAACCGAGAAATTGAGGTTAATTTATTATACTAATGGGAACAATTCTATATTCTTAACTTATCATATTTATTCTATATTGTGTATTCAACAATATGTAAAATACAAGCAGGTCAGCAGGCGAAATACACAGATGCAACAAGTTTAGCAGACAGACAACCGCAATCAAACCTCGTATTTTTAACTTAAGTTGAAATCAATTTACTTGAAAACAAGATGAATCGTGAGTCAAAACTCACCTTAAAACGACAGTGGCGAAGTGGCTGAACGGTGCGTAGACTTGTCTTTTTTCAGAGCTAAAGCCGTGCTCGGAAACTGATTGCAGGCAACGATGAAGGACATGGCCGCACCAGTGCGGTTGAGCTTGCGGTGGTGGAACGGATCCAAGGCAGCGGAGATATCTAATTTCGGCGATGGCTAGTGGCACAGCGTGAGCGTCGGTGGCTCATGGTCTGTCTGCGATGGGTAGCGGCCATTGTTTCTTTGATTTGGAAAAGAACGGAACTTTGATTTAGGGATTTGGTAAAAGGTAGTTGCGGTGGCTAATTAAAATGAAGTGGAATAAATAATGTTTTTGCTGAAGGAATTGGGGCAAGGAACTAGATTTACAGAATAAGAAAAGAGGAGATAGGAACGACGTAAAATCATAGGTCTAGGGTAGCTGTGCTAAGCAGAAAAAAGGTCGGTGGATTTTTATATGGGGTAGGTTATATTTAGGGTTAAACTAATATTAAATGGTACCGTAAACTATTGTTGAATGCCCAAAATTGTAAACACAGTCTCCAAATACAACAAAAGTAATACGTACCCCTTCGTTTCAACATTCTGAATCCGACAAAATTAGTCTGGTTGTAATCCGACTCCATATATATATAACGTTATTTTAAATTTTAAATTATTTTTCGATTTACCGATTTAATTCCGTTTGCCGACCGACAATCCCATTTGATTCCATATTTAAAACGTAAAATTTCATTTTTCTTTTTATACAAAAATACACATATCTAGACTAATTTCTATATATGTAACAAATAAAATTCTCAATTCATCTAACGTTGTTAACATTTATTTTTTTAAATTCAACCATGTATAATTTCAATTGAATTTTAAATCTAATTCAAATATCCAACCCAACTCAATTCAAATAAATAAATATTTGGTTTTTAACCGATCATTCTAAATTAAATATTTGATTCAATTTATACTCAAGACCACATATTTGATTTCTAACTCAAATATCAATATCAATATTAATAGTAAACTATTTAATTAAATCCATATTCCAATTGTGACGGCCCGCCCCGCACCAGCCTGCATTACCTCCGAAAGTGCGTTGTACACATGCCCGACTAACACGGGACGGTCGTCAGGAGAAAGGAAAGAAGGGAACGAACTAATCAAGAATCTGTAGAATGTCTCACAGTGCATGGAGTAAAATATAATAATAATAAAATACTTGACATAAAACAGGTGAGACAGTGCATAAGCTGTTAACTAAAATCAACATCAACATCAGAGCAGCGGAAATCCAAATACAGCTTATTGCAACTTTCCAAATTTACTGTCTCTAAACAAAAGAAAGCCAAAGTAGAAGATGCACCACCAATGCCCAAGCAGTGATCTTCAACAACACAGGGAGAATACTATATATATTACGTGGAAGCCTCCTGCTCGTCTCTGGATCATCTACCCGTGCATCACCAACTAACCTGTCTCTAGTCTGCTCGTGTGAGCACCCAGAGTAATAAGAGGGGACATAAAACTCTAGGTCAGACATAAAGCCTGATATGAACGATAAGCATCTAAACAGAACAATAACAGGTATACTAAACCATACCTGAACCTGAACCTGGACCTGCAACCAAAGAGTTAGTACCACATACCGTACAGTACTCTAAGGTGCCGTAATAAACAGTGTAAAGAATACGGGGGTGGGGTGTGCATGTCATGATGATAGCAAACAAGTCATCCATAGCAACCATCCTCACATCTCTCACTCAATGCGTAAAGCATACGATGTCCACCACTGTCAATCACTAGACCCATTGAAGTAGCGACGGAGTTCGACTTGTACAACTACTGTTACTACCAAGCTTACCACATGGAGTCACGACCAAATCTTTACAAATGACCCCACTTCATTGGTTTATAGCCCTTTAGTCGTACCTAGGCCACTGTGGCCCTGAATCCGTTCACGTACCTCCTATACATAGTGATCCAAAGTCATAGACATCGACTGCCCCTTGGCACACGTCCCGCAGCAAAGCCCAACCATGAAGTGAACTCATCGGTTCCCAACTGGATCCTGAGCTCTAACCTCCCATATTGGACTACCTTTGCATCTCGGGTTATTGGTCAATACTGGGTCGGGTTGGGTTCTCCTTCTAGCCATCGGTTCGGGTCGAGTCCTCTACCTCGGGTCGGTTCGTAGTCTTCTCCTGTAGCGATCCGGTTCGGGTCCACAGCGTCGCATCGGTTCAGGTCGGGTGCCTCACTTCGGGTCGGGTCGGGTGTCCTCCTCCGGGTCGGGTCGGGTTCCATCTCCCTTCCAGTTCGTGCTTCCGCTCCGATCCGCTCCCTCGTTCCTTCATTTGCTCCGATCTGATTCCTTCGCCTTACTTCAATCCGAGCCCTTCATCCTTCAGTCGATCTGATCCCTCCTCCTTTATCCGATCTGATCCCAGTTCAATTAGCATGGCCTTCCTTTTTGCCAATTGTCTCAAGTGTCAAGTTCCGATCCGATCAGATCCCTTGCCCAGTTCAACTCATCCGATCCGAGCCTCCATATCCGATCCAATCCGGTCCAGAACCTGCACTTTTCTGCAACTCCTCCAACAAGTATTTTATGCCATTCGACGGCGGTTTTGATAAATCTAACACTTCTAATCAATCATAAAACACACCATAGAGTCATAGCAACATGTAATAGCAACCACAAACAACAAAACAACAATTCAAATGAATCAATTTGGATCGAAAGTGGCTAAAACCTCACATTTTCCCATAATCCCACTTAATCATGTTTAAGCACATACTTAGTAAAACTTAATCAAATCGTCCAAATTTTCTAACAGAGGCATAAAATATTATTTTCAAATTTCTAAACATTTTTCCAGAATTTATTAGTGTAAAAATTCGCTAATCTTCACTAATTACCCTTAATTACCGTAATTAGTGCAAAAACAATGCAAATCACTCACCTTTGCCACAAAATAAAATGCCAAATCTGAAATACTCTCTGTTTGGGTCGAATTCTTATGTGTAGCAGCAGCTCCAACCTTGCTCTGTTGCTATTTGGCCTTGTTTTGATGTAGTTTAGGCTTAATCTTCACTAAAAATGTGTTTTGGGGTGGTTTTAGAGGATGGAAGCCATTACTAAGGTCTCAAGAAGGTTTGTGGCGGCTCAAAACTGAAATGAAAGTGATTTCCTAACCCTAATCAGCCCTCCTATGCCTCTAAACCCGAAATTCCCCTCTGGGCCTAGCTGCTAATCACCCGGTTAAGCCCAATTAAGCTGTTTTTCACCATTTGAAACTTGTTTCAGCCATATCTCCCAAACGGTGAGTCCGTTTGGCTAATGTGACCACTCTACGGAATTGTAAACCATCATCCGTAGCCAATGGAAGTGGTTTCAGGTCAAAATTCCTTTCCAATCAAATGTTATGGCCAAAACAGTACCAACTAGGGGTAAAATGGTCATTTAAAAATCGGGAAAAATCATGAACATGGGAAATGACCCCAATAGTCGTCTCCCATAGTTACATGACCATACAACTTCGTATGTGAAAGAAATAAATATTCTACGATCCTATGATGCGTAGAATACGGGTCGTTACACTCTCCCCCCCTTAAGAAATTTCGTCCTCGAAATTCCTTAACCCAAAACATACAAAAAAATCCCACATGCCTAACAGCACATACAACAATCAAACATGCAAAACATGCAAACAAGCCTATCCTAGCATGCGGAAAACTAAATCGAGGTCAAGATCTTACCAAGCAAAGAGCTCTGGGTATGTCTTCCTAATGCTCTCCTCTGTCTTCCAAGTACAATCTTTCTCGTCCTCGCCCCACTGAACCTTGACTAGCTTCACCGCCTTCCTTCGAAGTTGCTTCATGTTGTGCTCGACAATACGGGTCGGCTTGCGGTTCCCAACCGCCTCGGGTTCTACTTCGAAGTCCTCTAACTGATCAGGTGAAATAGTCATATCTGGGTCGTGAACGAACTTCCTTAGTTGGGAAACATGAAATACGTTGTGAACTCCCGCCATCTTCTCTGGCAAGTCAATTCTGTATGCCAAATTCCCGACCAGTTCAAGAACAGGGAATGGGCCAACAAATCTTGGTTCCAACTTGCCTCTCCTGCCAAATCGTATTATGCTCTTCAACGGAGAAATCTTGACAAACACCAAGTCACCAACGGAGAATTTTTGGTCTCTTCTCCTCCTATCAGCATAACTCTTCTACCTATCTTGGGCAGCCTTCAGTCGTTGTTGAATGATCTTAATCTTACCTGAAGTTTCCCTCACCACATCTGGTCCTAGCATAAACTTCTCGCCAGTCTCTATCCAACATGATGGTGAGTTGCATGGTCTTCCGTACAAAGCTTCAAACGGAGCCATACCGATATTGGATTGGTAGCTATTATTATATGCAAACTCAACAAGATGCAAATGGTCATCCCATGATCCACCAAAATCCAATATACATGCTCTCAAGAGGTCTTCCAAAATACGATTCACCCTCTCCATCTGACCGTCGGTCTGAGGATGATATGCGGTACTGAGATGTAACTCTGACCCTAGAGCCTCTTGTAAGCTCTTCCAAAACCCACTAGTGAACAACGGGTCTCGGTCACTCACAATGCATTTAGGTACTCCATGAAATCTCACTACCCACTTCATATACAATTCTGCTAACTTAGCTGCCGTTCTGGTCGATTGGACTGGTATAAATCTTGCACTTTTAGTCAGTCGATCCACAGTTACCCAAATGCTATCATGTCCCGATCTAGTCCTTGGTAAACCATCGATGAAATCCATCGAGACTTGCTCCCATTTCCATTCGGGGATTTCTAATGGCTGTAACAACCCACTAGGCTTCTTTTGCTCGGCTTTAACTAGCGGGCAATTCATGCATTTGGATATAAACTTCCCAATGTCTCTTTTCATCCCTTCCCAGTAGTAGGTCTGCTTCATGTCTCAATACATCTTGTTACCACCGGGGTGTATAGTCAGTTTTGAGTGATGACATTCTCTAAGCACTTCATCTCTCAATCCATTGACATTGGGTACAACCAGCTTTCCATTCTTTCTAAACCATCCATCTCGATCAAGCCCATACTTGTTCATCTCCTCATCGATACCCATCTCTAACTTGGAGATGATTTCCAATAGGTTAGGATCGTCCCTCAGACTAGAGCTGATCCGCTCAATCAAAGTGGGTCTGATCGTCAAATTTGCTAACATTTCTGGATTCAATTCGCACTTTGGTCTGAAATCATACCCAGCGATGTACTCCAGTTGCTTCCATTCTAGAAACATAGCCCCTAAGTTGGCATGTCTCCTACTCAATGCATCAGCCACCGCATTGCCCTTTCCCGGTGTATATGCGATGTCAAATTCATAGGAAGCCAAGAATTCTAACCACCTTTGTTGCCGGAGATTTAGATCCTTCTGGGAGAAGAGATACTTCAACGACTTATGATCTGTAAACAGCTCAAATGTTTCTCCCAAGAGATAGTGTCTCCACATCTTCAACGCGAACACGATCGCTGCCAATTCCAAATCATGAGTAGGGTATCTTCTCTTGTGCGGTTTCAATTGCCGACTTGCATAAGCTACAACCCTACCGCCATGCATCAATACAGCACCCAGTTCAGTACCACAGGCATCCGTGTATACCGTCATCTCTCCATTCCCCTTAGGAATGACTAACACTGGTGCGCTTGTCAACTTGTCCTTTAGACTCTTGAATGCATTCCCGCACCTTTCATCCCAGACAAAAGCTTGATTCTTCTTGGTCAACTGGGTCAATGGTGCTGCTATCTTGGAGAAACCTTGGATAAACTTACGATAATATCCAGCTAACCCCAAGAAACTTCTTACATCTGTTGCATTCTTGGGCGTAGGACAATCATGTACCATAGCCACCTTTGCCGGGTCCACGACAATACTATTCTATGAAACAACATGGCCTAAGAATCTCACTTCCCTCTTCCAGAAGTGACACTTAGAAAACTTTGCTTTCAATTGGTGTTTTCTCAACACCTCCATCACTATTCTTAAATGTTCCTTGTGTTCTTCCTCTGTCCTCGAATAGACCAAAATATCATCAACGAACACAAGGACAAACTTATTCAACTGATCTCTGAATACCCTATTCATAAGATCCACAAAATATGCTGGGGCATTGGTCAGCCCGAATGGCATGACCAACCACTCATAAAATCCAGACGGCGTCCGAAATGCCGTTTTAGCTATACTCTCAGCTTCCACTCTAAGCTGATGAAAACCTGTCGCGAGATCCAACTGAGAAAATACTCTTGCGCCACTCAACTAATCGAACAAATCATCTATCCGTGGTAGAGGATACTTGTTCTTCCTCGTTACTTTATTCAACTCGTGGTAGTCTACACACAAACGAAGGGAACCATCCGCCTTGGTAGCAAACACAACTGGTGCTCCCCATTCAGAAACACTCCTTCTGATAAATCCCTTCTTCAAAAGATCGCTGACTTGCACCTCGAGCTCTCGCTGCTCCCTTGGTGCCATACGATGAAGTGGCATCACTATAGGCCTGGCATCTTTTACCAAATCAATACGGAACTCAATATCTCGGTGTGGTGGAAGTCCGGTCACTTCTTCGAAAACATCCGGATACTGGCCAACCACGGGCAAACCTGACAACTCACTATGCGGAATGTCCAGGGAGTTTAGAAAACTAGCCAGTACCCCCTCACTGGGTAGACCACCAAACACTATCCTCCGCCCATCATCCGCTCTAGCTGTCACCAAAAAGCCCTCATAGTCTACCACCACCCCGTATCTTCGGAGCCAATCTACTCCCAAAATAATGCCAAACCCAGTAAAGCCCAAAACAAAGCAATCACAAACAAACATGCATCCATGACTCGATAAGACCACATTACGACAAATCATGCTAAGGTTAGTTGAACCACCAATCGGGTTCGTCACTACTAAAGGTCTATCGACAATCTCGGGCTCCAATCCCAACCTATCTACCAGGTCTCTAGATATGAAAGAACTGGAAGCTCCGGTATCAAACAAAACTCTAACAGGAACATCATAAACAGAAAGCATACCTTGGATGATGAAATTCTTTCCCTTCTCCGCCGCAGTTGGGGCATTCGACGAAGAAGGGATAGCATTAAGAGCTTATGCTTTCACCATTTGCTTTTCTTTAGGGGGCTGTGGACACTTGTCCTTGTGATGTCCCATTTGGCCACAGTTGAAGCACTTCCTATCCGCTGGCTTGGCCCGACAATTACTAGCATAATGGCCCTTCTTACCACAGCTGAAGCACTCAACATCTTGCTTATTCTTTTTCTTCTGGCCTTCCTTAGTCTGATTATGCTTTCTCTTATTCTGGGAACCACCCTTGCCTCCACCACTTGCTTGTGGTTTTGGCTCTTCTACAGATGCAACCTCAGTCTTCGGCTTAGGGTAGAGACTTTCTGATCTCAATGCTTTCCCCACAATCGATTCAAATGTCTCATCGATGTTGTTAATAAGCCTTTCCCCCAAGTACTGATCCAAACCAGTTATGAATTTCTCATTCTTCTTCTCGGTAGTATCAATAAGAGATAACCCATATTTCGACAGAGTATCGAATTCAGCGATATACTCCGAGACAGCTTTGCCATTCTGCTTGAGCTCCAAGAATTTCTTAAACAGCACTGACTTCTGAGCGGCTAGAATGAACTTCTCGCTAAAGCGAGCCTTAAACTGCTCCCAAGTAATCTGAGCTTCGGAAGTAGCTGCCTTTATAGCATTCCACCAATTTATTGCCCGCCCTTGCAGCTGACCGGACGCTAGCTTTCTCTTCATCGCATCCTCGATACCCAAATCCTCGAAGATACGTTCGCAACTATCCAACCAATCTTGAACATCCGTGGCCGACTCCGTTCCGTGAAACGGCTTCCCACCAAGGCTAGTATAATCCTTATTTAGCTTGGCGAAGTCGACCCTCGGCGCCTGCACTATTGGACCACCACCATCACCACCATTGGGAGCTGCCCTCTGTACATCTCTAAGCATCTCTCTCATGAGGTCAGTAAACATCGCCCTCATGTCAGCAGCATTCCCATTATTGGCCCCTCTACCGTTACCTCTAACATATCGGCTCATCGTCAATCTGAAAAACGAAACGATTAACGACCCCATAGTGGTGCTAGTGCAGCACGACTTCATTCTTATACTACTAATAGTATATATATATAGCTTTTAAAAACCAAAATAATCACAAATACGCTCTCTCGTATACGTATACTATCTCTCCCTGATAACTTCCCTAGGTTAACAACGCAACCTAGAGCTCTGATACCAAGGTTAACTATTGTTGAATGCCCAAAATTGTAAACACAGTCTCCAAACACAGTCTCCAAACACAGCCTCACATCGGGTCGGGTCGGGTGTCCTCCTCCGGGTCGGGTCGGGTGCCATCTCCCTTCCAGTTCGTGCTTCCGCTCCGATCCGCTCCCTCGTTCCTTCATTCGCTCCGATCCGATTCCTTCGCCTTACTTCAATCCGAGCCCTTCATCCTTCAGTCGTTCCGATCCCTCCTCCTTTATTCGATCCGATCCCAGTTCAATTAGCGTGGCCTTCCTTTTGGCCAATTGCCTCAAGTGTCAAGTTCCGATGCGATCAGATCCCTTGCCCAGTTCAACTCATCCGATCCGAGCCTCCATATCCGATCCGATCCGGTCCAGAACCTGCACTTTTCTGCAACTCCTCCAGCAAGTATTTTACGCCATTCGACGGCGTTTTTGACAAATCTAACACTTCTAATCAATCATAAAACACACCATAGAGTCATAGCAACATGTAATAGCAACCACAAACAGCAAAACAACAATTCAAATGAATCAATTTGGATCAAAAGTGGCTAAAACCTCACATTTTCCCATAATCCCACTTAATCATGTTTAAGCACATACTTGGTAAAATTTAATCAAATCGTCCAAATTTTCTAACAGAGGCATAAAATATTATTTTCAAATTTCTAAACATTTTTCCACAATTTATTAGTGTAAAAATTCGCTAATCTTCACTAATTACCCTTAATTACCGTAATTAGTGCAAAAACAATGCAAATCACTCACCTTTGCCACAAAATGAAACGCCAAATCTGAAATACTCTCTGTTTGGGTCGAATTCCTATGTATAGCAGCAGCTCCAACCTTGCTCTGTTGCTATTTGGCCTTGTTTTGATGTAGTTTAGGCTTAATCTTCCCTAAAAATGTGTTTTGGGGTGGTTTTAGAGGATGGAAGCCATTACTAAGGTCTCAAGAAGGTTTGTGGCGGCTCAAAACTGAAATGAAAGTGATTTCCTAACCCTAATCAGCCCTTCTATGCCTCTAAACCCAAAATTCCCCTCTGGGCCTAGCTGCTAATCACCCGGTTAAGCCCAATTAAGCTGTTTTTCACCATCTGAAACTTGTTTCAGCCATATCTCCTAAACGGTGAGTCCGTTTGACTAATGTGACCACTCTGCGGAATTGTAAACCATAATCCGGAGCCAATGGAAGTGGTTTCAGGTCAAAATTCCTTTCCAGTCAAAATTTATGGCCAAAACAGTACCAACTAGGGGTAAAATGGTCATTTGAAAATCGGGAAAAATCATGAACATGGGAAATGACCCCAATAGTCGTCTCCCAAAGTTACATGACCATACGACTTCGTATGTGAAAGAAATAAATATTCTACGATCCTATGATGCGTAGAATACGGGTCGTTACACCAATTGTCGAAATTTCTGGGACATTACAAAAAAATATCAAAAAATCACGTAAATTCATTATTAAATAAAACAAGTACGCGCCAAAAAATCCTGGTGTAAAAATAATCAAAAACCACATCAAAACTCAAAATAACAAAGAAACAACGAAACAACAGGTTTATGCGTCTATTCGTACATAGTTGCATACATTCATGCTTATATTTCAGTTTGCATCAAACTACAGTAAAATGCATACATGTATGCAGTTAAACAGCAATATACGCATCTTTTTATGCATATATTCGATTCTGGCCTGTTTTTCAAGCATTCACGGTTTTCAGACATTGTTGCATACACTCATGCACTTATACAAAATACATGCATACAATCATGCACATATTCAGAAGCCTTCCTCCCTTTTAAATTTGTTGCATACATGTATGCAGATATATATAATAGTTGCATAGAAGTATGCAACTATTCGTAACACATGCAACTCAAACTTTATATGCATACATGTATGCATCTATTACAAATTTACGCATACATGTGTGCATATATTGGTCCAGATTTTCAATAGAAAATACTGGATGAATATATGCATACATGTATGTTACTATTGGTAATAGTTGTACAGATGTATGCAACTTTTTTTTTAAATGAATGCTTCTGGGAATATTTCCGATTTCTTTTTTTTTTTTTTTTTTTGCATATAGAACCGCATTTTTTTTCTTCAGAAAACACGTAATATGTGAAAATAGGGACCCTCTTTTCAAATGAAACATGGGAGGGATGCGCTTTACATTTACAAACTTTTTAGGGACGTCACACTTATTTTCACTAAATATTTTTATTTAATTGGGTATAAATATCCCTCGAATTCTGGAAACCCTAGAATAATTGAGAGTCGCTGTCATCTCTATGCGGTTAAGATCTGTTTTAACTTCATGGATTGCGTGAATTTTGGGTACAAAACAACGCCATTCAAACCGCCGTCTGGAGGAGGAGAAGCCACCGAGCTAGCTGTTGCGGTCGGCGCCAGGAGGTGTTGCGTAGCCCTTCGAAGTGATGTCGCCTGATTTGGTGCCGGCGACCTTGGGAAGCAAGCGTTGCGAGCTAGGGTTAAGGAGAATTGGGTTTCGGCGGTTATCGTGGAATTTGGAAATCGAACGAGGAAGACGACCTAGAGGAATTAAACAAGGAGAAGGTTAATTGACCTAATTAATGATTTAATTATTTTAATAATATGATTAGCACTTGAATTGCCATAACTTTTGCAAACAGAAATGAAACTGAAAGATTTCAGTTGCATAGGATTCGTCTTGGCATGTTCTACACCATTGAACCGACAGGAACAGATTTGGAGCACGTTAGAATTTCAGGCGAATTTGAATTCAAATAGAATAAAATCGTCAAATAAAGAATGACGGAGTGGAAACCAATGTGAGAACTTCTTCATTGTAATTTTTTGTATAGTTATTTATTTTATAACTACATATATGAACTGCCAATATTGATTTTTATCAGTTTTTAATTATCATGAAATTGTATATGGTGCCTGTTAGCTCACCTCCCTTGTCCACAGACCATGGACAATTTAATTGATTGCATTGTGTTGTGATTGTGATGTGAAATGGAGAATATATATATATATATGCGTTGTATAATATATATATATATATATATATATATATATATATATGTGTGTGTGTGTGTGTGTGTGTGTGTGTGTGCGTTGCATAATATGCATTTGAAAATTATATATATATATGCATTGTGAAATTATATACATGCTTTGTGAAATTATATATATGCGTTGTGAAATAAAATATACATATGCGTTGTATTAAAATATAAATGCGATGTGAGATTATATATATGTGTTGTGAAGTAAAATATACATATGCTTGTATAAAATTATATATGCAGTATATAAAATCGTCATGCTATAGAATAAATATATGTTCGCTAAAAATATTATTTTTAGCTTATATACGCGATATATAAAATGGTCATGTAATGAAATAAATATTTGTTCGCTAAAATATTATTTTTAGCTTATATATGCGATATATAAAATGGTCATGTAATAAAATAAATATTTGTTCACTAAAAATATTATTTTTTGCTAACATAGTTGATGTATAAAAATGTCATGTAATGGAAAAATTATTGGATTGTTAAAAATATAATTTTTAACATATATATGCACTGTATAAAATTGACATGTAATGGAATATTCAATTTTGATCTAAAACTGAAATGGAAGTTGGAGTCGTTTTTAAAACGAATTTATAAAATACATTTTAAATGGAAATCGATGATATATATTATATATTATATATTATATATTTAAATGTGAATTTCGACCGTTAACATCAAATTGATGTTACGGGAGATCAGACCGTCAGATTCTCTTAAAACTGGAACCGTTGGGTTCGTATCGAAAAGAGCTTTCCAATGAATTTAAGAGAATTTAAATCTAACGGTTAGAATTTAAGATATTCCCAAATTAATTAGGAAAAGGTCACTATGGATACGGTTCGGTGGCCGATATTGGAAACCGACTGTAAGGGCCTTAATAAAATTATTAAAAATATGGAAAAATTATGTAAAATCATAATAATTGATTTGGAAAGAGTTTGGATGAAAAATTCCAAGTTTGAAAAGATAAAAATATATTTTTATCGAATTGATTTAGTTATTAACTAGAATAATAATCCAATGTTTATAAATAAATAAATTGGATTGAAAATGGTTTTAATATAACCAGAATTTTCCAGCATTTGAATTGGAATGGATTTGAGTGGAAATAATCTTCGAAATATTTCGATATTGGATTCCGTGATTACACAGATATTGTTGAGAAATTTGGAAGATATAGATATCGTTATTCCCAATACGCTATCCGTTAATTTCAGAATTTGATATTGAATATAAGTCGATATAATTTCTATTCAACCTTATATTTAATATCAAATTGGATTTTGGGGTTTACAGTGAACAATGCTTTAAATAACAGTCGTTCTTTAACCCGATTAACATTGAAGATATGATTTGGAATTTATAAATCTTTTTATTAAGATCTAATAGAAATTTTCCTAAGTAAAGTTTTCTAATTTAATATATTAAATTGGAATTAAATGGAATTCGATTTGGTAATAATCGAGATGAGCTTCCATAAAGGAAGACCATTATTATTTATGGAATTTAAAAGGGTTTGCCGTTATTCCATTTATAGTATTAGTTTGATACAGAAATTTATATCGATAAACTGTTATGATTTCCGTGAAGATTTCATTTTTATGGAAGAATATTTTGGGTCTATCGTGAACTATGTTTTAAGTGACATTGGTTCTTTAACCCAGTTAAAGGGAGGATTAATTTTACTAAAAGTTGAACAATCATTAAGTAATGAATTTCAAAGATTAAAAGGAAGAAGAGTTTTAATAAATCTTTAATTAGATGTGAAGGAATGAATGGTAATTAAATTTATCAAAACATGATATGTGGTATAAACCAAATATACTTGGTTGTTGATATTGATTGTGATTGATTTATTGCTTGGATTGTGCTTGACCAGTTTATGAGCACGATATGATTTTACATTTAGCATTAGGTTGGGTAGAAATATTTGTATGCTAACATCTTGTGAAACACTTCACGATTTGACTATGAGATGTTTAGCGATGTTGTTGAGGTCATTTCAAATTTAATGAATGATTTTGAAATGATATTTTCTTAAGTGAAAAGAAATGTATTCCCGATTTTGGACAGGGAATGTTTTATAAAGATGTTTTATAAAACAGAAAGGATTTCGAGGGCTAAACCCGATGTTTCTAAAATGATTTACAAATGTATTATGGTTTGAAATTGTGCTTCATCATGTAATCAATTAGTTGCTATTGATGATGTATCTGTTTGGTAGCGGAGAATTCATTCTCTTGCTTAACACCCTTGTTTGATACGTACGAGCTCAAAGGTTATGTGATTAATAGTGACCGATCATATGTGTGAATTGCTAATGTAAAGTACTATATTTTGGAAAGTACTTGTGATTATTGTGTTGTGAAATAATTTTTCCCTACTTCCGGATATGAAATGATTTGGTATGTGGCTAAAGATTCGGGTAACCATGGAAGAGTAAAAGTGTGAGGGCGGTGGATTTTCTCCGAGGGCGTGGGAGATGCATCGTTAGTGTAGCCTGCTCCATAGTGGGAGGTGCACATATATATATCGAGTTGGAGAGGCGCGTACGGCCTTGTTTGAGGGTCGTGCCCAATATTTGGTTTTATATTTGTTTGTATGCATTGTGATGTTTTGGAATTCATATTTCCAAGATTTTGGTTTGAGATCCGAAGTGAAATCTACTTTGATATAAAAGTTAGATATGTATTTCAAAATGATTTGAAATAAGAAATCGGGAAATAAAGTCCAAAGTAATAATTTCTGTAAAGTGAATTGGATTTGGAAAAAAAATAAATTTGGGATTAAGCTTAAATGGGTAGATTAAGGAATTGCATGTTGTATGATGCATTGTAGATCCATATGGCTGTTATTAGTTGTTGTTTATGCACTGGTATTCATGTGGGTGAACTCATTCCGTGACATACGGCGTGGTCCCGTGATTTACCTTATTTTAAAGTAAAGTTTAATAACTGTTTTGAGTTCTCAAACTAGTCCCATAACTGACTCGAAGTTTATTGTTTCTACCTAAACTCTGGATGCCCATATTTTCCACACGGGAAGCTATTAGTTTTGGTTTTGCAGATTATTTCATTTAGCAGGATTCTGGTTCGAAGCTTAAAGTTGTGTCCAGAGCATTGATAGTCTTCCGCTGTGTTAGTTTATTTGTTTCCGCTACATTGTATTACATTTATTGTAAATTTATTTTCCACAGTATATTATTTTCGATACTCTGATATTCTGTACTCTGATGTATCATTATTATGATGTTTATAAAAGTCTTCTGTTGTTTGTTCTGATGTGTTGTGCGCCCAAATTTAGCGTATCCACCTTTTGGTTCAATTTAAGTCGGTTTAACGATCAATTTGGATCGATCGAGAGGGAGGGTCACTAAAGCTGAAATAAGAGCTTTGGTTAACTCAAATCATTGGGGGTGCAAGTCGTTAGAACGAAATAAAAGACTCATCAAAGATTGGATTAGTAATATCATAGAGTGAGAAATTCGTTAGAGATAGGGCTAGAAATGCCCTAGAATGAGTTGAGAGTGACAAAGTTATAATTAACATATTTGTGATTACATATATAATCCGATCTTATAAAATATGATTTTTGAATATATAAAAGTTATATATATTTGAAAAGTTAATCAACAAATTGATTGCTGTTTGTGTTGTGTGATTATTATTTTAACTAATTAATAATATTGGAATAATCAAACTAATAAGAGAATGAAAGGTAAATTTAGCCAAATCGAATCAAATACTGAACTGGACTGAAAATTAATTAGATTTGCATATATGTACATGTATATATATTGATCAGTAATAGCAAGCTAAGAAGAGGAGTAAAATTGTATGCCCGACAAATAGGTACATGATTACTATATTCATTGGGTTTCGATGATTTTATGTGCCGATTGGCAAGCTGCTTAGCTTTTTCTTTTTCTTTTGGATTGATGAGAGCCCTGTGAGGCAAGTTGTGGTTTTATCGATCAACCAGTACAAAGAAGGTTATGGCGGAATTTTTCAAAAATTTAGGGTGTTGGCCAAGTTTTTGGGAAATTAGAAAATTCATAGAAACTGAAAAGTTGAAGAATGAAAGCCAGAATGAAAGTTGAGTTGGTTAGTTAAAATACTTTTAGCTTCGTTCCTTTTTGAGGATGAAAAGATTTTAAGTGGGGGAGATTGTAACAAACCGGAATTTCTGAACCAGTTAATTTTTTTTATTTTAGCTATTTTAATGGTTTTGAATATTTAAAATGATTTATTTAAATAATAACAACAAAAATTTATTTAAATCGAAGTTAGAACATATAAATTTATTTTAATCATAAAACGAACTCGAAATGGCGCGGTAGTTTGAAAATTCGGTTTTGAACTTTAAATGAATGTACAAAATGAAATATAAGTCGGATTTCAGTAAAACCAGAAACATTTGAATCTGTTTAATTATATCTTTCTAACGAATGTGAAAAATCCATATTTCTTAATATAAATTGATAGTTATGACCAGTTTAAAATTTAAAATAGTCGTTATGGAATTTATATATATTTTAATATAATATATATAGCCCTTAAAAATAGTCATTTTGCAAACGACCTCCATTTTCGACGAAACCACTTTTGTTGGATCCAGAATGTCAAATTACAATTAGGTTTCAAATTTCATAATTTTTGAAATTAATATGTGAGCATGCTGAATTTAAATGTGTTTGGTAATTTCAGTTTGAATTTAATTGACTGAAAAATGGCAATTTTTCAAACGGTCTCCAAATTCGAAGAAATTAGTTTCGTAAGGACCGTATAGTCAAAACATAGCTAGATTAATTTTTCTGTAATTTCTGGACTCAGTATGTGGCCCGATAAATTAAAATGTATGTTTAAATTCAATATATATTAATTTATATTTTAGTAATGACGAAAACTGGTTGAAACAGTCGAATTGGCTTATGAAGCATTTCCCATTGTGTCCGTAATGGGGGTATTTATTTAGGAACGACAATCGTTGGGTCTCGTTTGGAGCTCGGATACAAAAGTTCACATTTGAGAAATAATTGGATTAAATATTATTATTTAATTGGGTATAAATATCCCTCAAATTCAGAAAACCCTAGAATAATTGAGAGCCCCGTCATCCCTATACGAATGGCCGATATTTTCCAAATTTGTTTCTACAATCACGCGCAAGATATAGCAAATTAAATCATGGAATCAAAACGAGAGTTCAAGAGCTTGATATGGGCGTTAAGGTGATGCGGTTAAGATCTGTTTAAAATTCATGGATTGCGTAAATTTTGGGTACAAAACAACGCCGTTCAAACCGCCGTCTAGAGGAGGAGGAGACACCGAGATGGCTGTTGTAGTCGGCGCCAAGAGGTGTTGTGTAGCCCTTTGAAGTGATGTCGTCTGATTTTGTGCCGGCGGCCTTGGGAAGCATGTGTTGCGAGCTTAGGTTAAGGAGAATTGGGTTTCAGTAGTTATCTTGGAACTTGGAAATCGAACGAGGAAGACGGCATGGAGGAATTAAACAGGGGAAAGGTTAATTAACCTAATTAATGATTTAATTATCTTAATAATATGGTTAGCACTTAAATTGCCATAACTTTTGTAAACAGAAATGAAACTGAATGATTTCAGTTGCATTGGATTCGTCTTGGCATGATCTACACCGTGGAACTGACAGAACATATTTGGAGCACGTTAGAATTTTAGGCGAAATTGAATTCAAATGGAATAAAATCGTCAAATAAAGAATGAAGGAGTGGAAACCAATGTGATAACTTCTCACTATAATTTTTTGTACTGTTATTTATTTTATAACTGCATATATGAATTGCCAGTATTGATTTTTATCATTTTTTAATTATCATGAAATTGTATACAGCGCCTGTTAGCTCACCTTCCTCGTCCACAGACCATGGACGATTTAATTGATTGCATTGTGATTATGATGTGAAATGGAGAATATATATATATATATATGCGTGGTATAATAATATATATATATATATGTATGCGCTGTATAATAATATATATATATATATGCATTGTGAAAATTATATATATATGCGTCGTGAAATTATATATATATGCGCTGTGAAATTATATATCTGCGTTGTGAAATAAAATATACATATGCGTTGTATTAAAATATAAATGCGTTGTGAAATTATATATATGTGTTGTGAAGTAAAATATACATATGCATTGTATAAAATTTTGTATGCAATATATAAAATCGTCATGCTGTAGAATAAATATTTGTTCGCTAAAAATATTATTTTTAGCTTATATATGCGATATATAAAATGGTCATGTAATGAAATAAATATATGTTCACTAAAAATATTATTTTTAGCTTATATATGCGATATATAAAATGGTCATGTAATGAAATAAATATTTGTTCGATAAAAATATTATTTTTAGCTTATATAGGCGATGAATAAAATTGTCATGCAATTGAAAAATTATTGGATTGTTAAAAATATAATTTTTAACATATATATGCACTGTATAAAATTGTCATGTAATGGAATATTCAATTTTGATTTAAAATTTAAATGAAAGTTGGAATCGTTTTTAAAACGAATTTATAAAATACGTTTTAAATGGAAATCGGCGATATATATATTATATAAATTTAATGGCTTGAATAGAACGCGCCGCGCAGCGATCGTTCGCGAATTTTGACCATTAACTTTAAATTGATGTTACGGGAGATCCGCCAGTCGAATTCTCCTAAAACCGGAATTGGGTTCGTATCGAAAAGAGATTTCCAATGAATATAAGAGAATTGAAATCTAATGGTTAGATTTTAAGATATCTCCAAATCACTTTTGGAAAAGGTCGCTATGAATGCAGTTCGGTGGCCGATATTGGAAACCGACTGTAAGGGCTTTGATAAAATTATTAAAAATATGGAAAAATTGTGTAAAATCATAATAAATGATTTGGAAAGAGTTTCAATGAAAAATTCCAAGTTTGAAAAGATAAAAATACATTTTTATCGAAATGAACTAGTTATTAACTAGAATAATAATCCAATGTTTATAAATAAATAAATTGAATTGAAAGTGGTTTTAATATAACCAAAATTTTCTAGCGTATGAATTGGAATGGATTTGAGTGGAAGTAATCTTCAGAATATTCCGATATTGGATTCCGTGATTACGCAGATATTGTTGAGGAATTTGGAAGATACCCAATACGATATCCATTAATTTTAGAATTTGAAATTGAATATAAGTCGATATAATTTCTATTCAGAGCCTTATATTCAATATCAAATTGGATTTTGGGGTTTATAGTGAACACTGTTTTAAATAACAGCCGTTCTTTAACCCGATTAACAGTTAAGATATGATTTGGAATTTATAAATCTTTCTATTAAGATTTAATAGAAAATTTCCAAAGTAAAGTTTTCCAATTTAATATATTAATTTGGAATTGAATGGAATTTGATTTGGTAATAATCGAGATGAGCTTCTGTAAAGGAAGACCGTTACTATTTATGGAATTTAAAAGGCATTGCCGTTATTCCATTTATAGTATTAGTTTGATGTACGGAAATTTGTATCGATTATATATACTGTTATGATTTCCGTGAAGATTCCATTTTTATGGAAGAATATTTTGGGTCTATCGTGAACTGTGTTTTAAGTGACATTGGTTCTTTAACCCAGTTAAAGGCATGACTAATTCTCCTAAAAGTTGAACAATCATTAAGTACTGAATTTCAGAGATTAAAACGAAGAAGAATTTAATAAATCTTTAATTAGATGTGAAGGAATGAATGGTAATTAAATTTATCAAAACATGAGATGTGGTATAAACCAAATATACTTGGTTGTTGATATTGAATGTGACTGATTGATTGTTTGGATTGTGCTCGACCAGTTTATGAGCAAGATATGCTTTTACATTTAGAATTGGGTTGGGTAGAAATATTTGTATGCTAACATCTTGTGAAACACTTCAGATTTGACTATGAGATGTTTAGCGATGTTGTTGAGGTCATTTCAAATTTAATGAATGATTTTGAAATGATATTTTCTTAAGTGAAAAGAAATGTATTCCCGATTTTGGACAGGGAATGTTTTATAAAGATTTTTTATAAAACAGAAAGGATTTCGAGGGCTAAACCCGATGTTTCTAAAATGATTTACAAATGTATTATGGTTTGACATTGTGCTTCATCATGTAATCGATTAGTTGCTATTGATGATGTATCTGTTTGGTAGCGGAGAATTCATTCTCTTGCTTAACACCCTTGTTTGATACGTACGAGCTCAAAGGTTATGTGATTAATAGTGACCGATCATATGTGTGAATTGCAAATGTAAAGTACTATATTTTGGAAAGTAATTGTGATTATTATGTTGTGAAATGATTTTTCCCTACTTCCGGATATGAAATGATTTGGTTTGTGGCTAAAGATTCGAGTAACCATGGAAGAGTAAAAGTGTGAGGGCGGTGGATTTTCTCGGAGGGCGTGGGAGATGCATCGTTAGTGTAGCCTGCTCCATAATGGGAGGTGCACATATATATATCGAGTTGGAGAGGCGCGTACAGCCTTGTCTGAGGGTCGTGCCCAATATTTGGTTTTATATTTGTTTGTATGCATTGTGATGTTTTGGAATTCATATTTCCAAGATTTTGGTTTGAAATCCGAAGTGAAATCTACTTTGATATAAAAGTTAGATATGTATTTCAAAATGATTTGAAATAAGAAATCGGGAAATAAAGTCCAAAGTAATAATTTCTGTAAAGTGAATTCGATTTGGAAAAAATTAATTTTGGGATTAAGCTTAAATGGGTAGATTAAGGAATTGCATGTTGTATGATGCATTGTAGATCCATATGGCTGTTATTAGTTGTTGTTTATGCACTGGTATTCATGTGGGTGAACTCATTCCGTGACATACGGCGTGGTCCCGTGATTTACCTTATTTTAAAGTAAAGTTTGATAACTGTTTTGAGTTCTCAAACTAGTCCCATAACTGACTCGAAGTTTATTTTTTCTACCTAAACTCTGGATGCCCATATTTTCCACATGAGCAGCTATTAGTTTTGGTTTTGCAGATTATTTCATTTAGCAGGATTCTGGATCGAAGCTTAAAGCTGTATCCGGAGCATTGATTGTCTTCCGCATTGTTAGTTTATTTGTTTCCGCTACATTGTATTAAATTTATTATAAATTTATTTTCCACGGTATATTATTTTCAATACTCTGATATTCTGTACTCTGATGTAACATTATTATGATGTTTATAAAAGTCTTCTGTTGTTTGTTCTGATGTGTTGTGCGCCCAAATTTAGCGTATCCGCCTTTTAGTTCAATTTAAGTCGGTTTAACGATCGATTTGGATCGATCGAGAGGGAGGGTCACTAAAGTTGAAATAAGAGCTTTGGTTAACTCAAATCATTAGGGGTGCAACTCGTTAGAACAAAATAAAAGACTCATCAAAGATTGGATTAGTAATATCATAGAGTGAGAAATTCGTTAGAGATGGGGCTAGAAATGCCCTAGAATGAGTTGAGAGTGGCAAGGTTATAATTAACGTATTTGTGATTACATATATAATCCGATCTTATAAAATATGATTTTTGAATATATAAAAGTTATATATATTTGAAAAGTTAATCAACAAATTGATTGTTGTTTGTGTTGTGTGATTATTAGTTTAACTAATTAATAATATTGGAATAATCAAACTAATAAGAGAATGAAAGGTAAATTTAGCCAAATCGAATCAAATACTGAACTGGACTGAAAATTAATTAGATTTGCATATATGTACATGTATATATATTGAACATGTCATAGCATGAAAGCTAAGAAGAGGAATAAAATTGTATGCCCGACAAATAGGTACATGATTACTATATTCATTGGGTTTCGATGATTTTATGTGCCGATTGGCAAGCCGCTTAGCTTTTTCTTTTGGATTGATGAGAGCCCTGTGAGGCAAGTTGTGGTTTTATCGATCAACCAGTACAAAGAAGGATATGGCGGAATTTTTCAAAAATTTAGGGTGTTGGCCAAGTTTTTGGGAAATTAGAAAATTCATAGAAAATGAAAAGTTGAAGAATGAAAGCCAGAATGAAAGTTGAGTTGATTAGTTAAAATACTTTTAGCTCCGTTCCTTTTCGAGGATGAAAAGATTTTAAGGGGGGAGATTGTAACAACCCGGAATTTCTGAACCAATTTTTTTTTTATAGCTATTTTAATGATTTTGAATATTTAAAATGATTTATTTTAAATAATAACAATTAAAAATTTATTTAAATCGAAGTTAGAACATATAAATTTATTTTAATCATAAAACGAACTCGAAATGGCGCGATAGTTTGAAAATTCGGTTTTGAACTTTAAATGAATGTACAAAATGAAATATAAGTCGGATTTCAGTAAAACCAGAAACATTTGAATCTGTTTAATTATATCTTTCTAACGAATGTGAAAAATCCATATTTCTTAATATAAATTGATATTTATGACCAGTTTAAAATTTAAAATAGTCGTTATGGAATTTATATATATTTTAATATAATATATATATAACCCTTAAAAATAGTCAATTTACAAACGACCTCCATTTTCGACGAAACCACTTTTGTTGGATCCAGAATGTCAAATTACAATTAGGTTTCAAATTTCATAATTTTTGAAATTAATATGTGAGCATGCTGAATTTAAATGTGTTTGGTAATTTCAGTTTGAATTTAATCGACTGAAAAATGGCAATTTTTCAAACGGTCTCCAAATTCGAAGAAATTAGTTTCGTAAGGACCGTATAGTCAAAACATAGCTAGATTAATTTTTCTATAATTTCTGGACTCAGTATGTGGCCCGATAAATTAAAATGTACGTTTAAATTCAATATATATTAATTGATATTTTAATAATGACGAAAACTGGTTGAAACAGTCGAATTGGCTTATGAAACATTTCCCATTGTGTCCGTAATGGGGGTATTTAGTTAGGAACGACAGTCGTTGGGTCTCGTTTGGAGCTCGGATACAAAAGTTCACATTTGAGAAATAATTGGATTAAATATTATTATTTAATTGGGTATAAATATCCCTCAAATTCAGAAAACCCTAGAATAATTGAGAGCCCCGTCATCTCTATACGAATGGCCGATATTTTCCAAATTTGTTTCTACAATCACGCGCAAGATATAGCAAATTAAATCAAGGAATCAAAAGGAGGGCTCAAGAGCTTGATATGGGCGTTAAGGTGATGCGGTTAAGATCTGTTTAAACTTCATGGATTGCGTGAATTTTGGGTACAAAACAACGCCGTTCAAACCGCTGTCTAGAGGAGGAGGAGCCACTGAGCTGGCTATTGTAGTCGGCGCCAAGAGGTGTTGTGTAGCCCTTTGAAGTGATGTCGTCTGATTTTGTGCCGACGGCCTTGGGAATGATGTGTTGCGAGCTTAGGTTAAGGAGAATTGGGTTTCGGCAGTTATCTTGGAACTTGGAAATCGAACGAGGAAGATGGCATGGAGAAATTAAACAGGGGAAAGGTTAATTAACCTAATTAATGATTTAATTATCTTAATAATATGATTAGCACTTAAATTGCCATAACTTTTGTAAACAGAAATGAAACTGAATGATTTCAGTTGCATTGGATTCGTCTTGGCATGATCTATACCATGGAACTGACAGAACAGATTTGGAGCACGTTAGAATTTTAGGCGAATTTGAATTCAAACGGAATAAAATCGTCAAATAAAGAATGACGGAGTGGGAACCAATGTGAGAACTTCTCACTATAATTTTTTGTACAGTTATTTATTTTATAACTGCATATATGAATTGCCAGTATTGATTTTTATCATTTTTTAATTATCATGAAATTGTATACAGCGCCTGTTAGCTCACCTTCCTCGTCCACAGACTATGGACGATTTAATTGATTGCATTGTGTTGTGATTATGATGTGAAATGGGGAATATATATATATGCGTTGTATAATAATATATATATATATATGCGCTGTATAATAATATATATATATATATGCATTGTGAAAATTATATATATATATATATATATGCGTCGTGAAATTATATATATGCGTTGTGAAATTATATATCTGCGTTGTGAAATAAAATATACATATGCGTTGTATTAAAATATAAATGCGTTGTGAAATTATATATATGTGTTGTGAAGTAAAATATACATATGCATTGTATAAAATTTTATATGCAATATATAAAATCGTCATGCTGTAGAATAAATATTTGTTCGCTAAAAATATTATTTTTAGCTTATATATGCGATATATAAAATGGTCATGTAATGAAATAAATATTTGTTCGCTAAAAATATTTTTTTAGCTTATATATGCGATATATAAAATGGTCATGTAATGAAATAAATATTTGTTCGCTAAAAATATTATTTTTAGCTTATATAGGCGATGAATAAAATTGTCATGTAATGGAATATTCAATTTTGATTTAAAATTTAAATGGAAGTTGGAATCGTTTTTTAAATGAATTTATAAAATACGTTTTAAATGGTAATCGGCGATATATATATATATTATATATTTAATGGCTTGAATAGAATGCACCGCGCAGCGATCGTTTGCGGATTTTGACCATTAACTTTAAATTGATGTTACGGGAGATCCGCCAGTCGAATTCTCCTAAAACCGGAATTGGGTTCGTATCGAAAAGAGATTTCCAATGAATATAAGAGAATTGAAATCTAATGGTTAGATTTTAAGATATCTCCAAATCACTTTTGGAAAAGGTCGCTATGGATGCAGTTCGGTGGCCGATATAGGAAACCGACTGTAAGGGCTTTGATAAAATTATTAAAAATATGGATAAATTGTGTAAAATCATAATAAATGATTTGGAAAGAGTTTGGATGAAAAATTCCAAGTTTGAAAAGATAAAAATACATTTTTATCGAAATGAACTAGTTATTAACTAGAATAATAATCCAATGTTTATAAATAAATAAATTGGATTGAAAATGGTTTTAATATAACCAAAATTTTCCAGCGTATGAATTGGAATGGATTTGAGTGGAAATAATCTTCAGAATATTCCGATATTGGATTCCGTGATTACACAGATATTGTTGAGGAATTTGGAAGATACCCAATATGATATCCATTAATTTTAGAATTTGATATTGAATACAAGTCGATATAATTTCTATTCAGAGCCTTATATTCAATATCAAATTGGATTTTGGGGTTTATACTGAACAATGTTTTAAATAACAGTCGTTCTTTAACCCGATTAACAGTGAAGATATGATTTGGAATTTATAAATCTTTCTATTAAGATTTAATAGAAATTTTCCAAAGTAAAGTTTTCCAATTTAATATATTAATTTGGAATTGAATGGAATTTGATTTGGTAATAATCGAGATGAGCTTCTATAAAGGAAGACCGTTACTATTTATGGAATTTAAAAGGCATTGCCGTTATTCCATTTATAGTATTAGTTTGATATACATAAATTTATATTGATTATATATACTATTATGATTTCCGTGAAGATTCCATTTTTATGGAAGAATATTTTGGGTCTATCGTGAACTGTTTTTTAAGTGACATTGGTTCTTTAACCCAGTTAAAGGCGAGACTAATTCTCCTAAAAGTTGAACAATCATTAAGTAATGAATTTCAGAGATTAAAATGAAGAAGAATTTAATAAATCTTTAATTAGATGTAAAGGAATGAATGGTAATTAAATTTATCAAAACATGAGATGTGGTATAAACCAAATATACTTGGTTGTTGATATTGATTGTGACTGATTGATTGTTTGGATTGTGCTCGACCAGTTTATGAGCAAGATATGCTTTTACATTTAGCATTGGGTTGGGTAGAAATATTTGTATGCTAACATCTTGTGAAACACTTCAGATTTGACTATGAGATGTTTACCGATGTTGTTGAGGTCATTTCAAATTTAATGAATGATTTTGAAATGATATTTTCTTAAGTGAAAAGAAATGTATTCCTGATTTTGGACAGGGAATGTTTTATAAAGATGTTTTATAAAACATTTCGAGGAATAAACCCGATGTTTCTAATATGATTTAGAAATGTATTATGGTTTGACATTGTGCTTCATCACGTAATCAATTAGTTGCTATTGATGATGTATCTGTTTGGTGGCGGAGAATTTATTCTCTTGCTTAACACCCTTCTTTGAGACGTACGAGCTCAAATGTTATGTGATTAATAGTGACTGATCATATGTGTGAATTGCTAATGTAAAGTACTATATTTTGGAAAACACTTGTGATTATTATGTTGTGAAATGATTTATCGCTACTTCGGGATATGATATGATTTGGTATGTGGCTAAAGATTCGGGTAACCTTGGAAGAGTAAAAGTGTGAGGGCGGTGGATTTTCTCCGAGGGTGTGGGAGATGCATTTTCAGTGTAGCTTGCTCCATAGTGGGAGGTACACATATATATATCGAGTTGGAGAGGCGCATACAGCCTGGTCTGACGGTCGTGCCTGATATTTGGTTGCATACTTGTTTGTATGCATTGTGATGTTTTGGAATTCATATTTCCAAGATTTTGGTTTGAGATCCCGAAGTGAAATCTACTTTGATATAAAAGTTAGATATGTATTTCAAAATGATTTGAAATAAGAAATCGGGAAATAAAGTCCAAAGAAATAATTTCTGTAAAGTGAATTGGACTTGGACAAATCTAAATTTGGGAATAAGCCTAAATGGGTAGATTGAGGAATTGCATGCTGTATGATGCATTGTAGATCCATGTGACTGTTATTAGTTGTTGTTCATGCACTGGTATTCATGGGGGTGAACCCGTACCATGACATACGGCGTGGTCTCGTGATTTACCTTATTTTAAAGTAAGGTTTAATAACTGTTTTGAGTTCTCATACCAGTCCCATGACTGACTCGGAGATTATTCTTTCTACCTAAATTCTAGGTGCCTATATTTTGCACACGGGCAGCTAGTAGTTGTTGTTTATGCACTGGTATTCATGGGGGTGAACCCGTTCTGTGACATACGGCGTGGTCTCGTGATTTACCTTATTTTAAAGTAAAGTTTAATAACTGTTTTGAGTTCTTATACCAGTCCCATGACTGACTCGGAGTTTATTATTTCTACCTAAATTCTAGGTGCCTATATTTTCCACACGGGCAGCTAGTAGTTTTGGTTTTGCAGATTATTTCATTTAGCAGGATTCTTGATCGAAGCTTAAAGTTGTGTCCAAAGCATTGATAGTCTTCCTCTATGTTAGTTTATTTGTTTTCGCTGCATTATATTACATTTATTGTAAATTTATTTTTAGCTGTATATTATTTTCGATACTCTGATATTATGTTGTAAAGACCCACAAATCCATACTATCTGAGTTGACTAATAACACCACACGTCCAACCCAAATTGCACAGAAATACGAATCATTATTAGAAAGAAGTTAGAGGATGAGAAATAGAAAGAAAGAAATATTAGAATAGAAGAAAACAAAGAAGACAAATCTCACAGCGGAACTAATAAAATATATTATATAACATAACTTTTGAAATACAAATCAGTAACTTTATATACATACCATCATCAGAGCACAACAGTTATTCCTGGAACAATTATAAACACCTGTTTCCAGATACAAACATGGTTCACAGCGGAATATATGATAGTCTATAGCTAACTGGTGAAGCCTCCTGCTTCCAGCTCTTCCAAGTGAATCTAAAAAATCTCGACTACTTGACTGCCCGTACAAATTTGGGCACCCAAGAGTTTAGGGAAAAACAAACAAAATAAACTCTGGGTCAGTCATGTGACTGGTGTGAGTAAACTCCAACCAATTGTTTAACTTTCAAAATCCTTTTGAAAGAAACGATAATAGTAAGACCAGACATGGACGGCTTTTACCTTACTAAAACCCAAAAACACTTTGATACAAAAATCCAGTGATATTATAATAGTGTCTAAATCAAATAAATAGAATCTAGCGGAACGCTTGCATCTCACGCTCCATATATAATATAATATCAAAAACCGCTGGGCGCTTATTGGAGATTGGATTCCGACTATGACAAGGTATGGAACCACCTTCTGCTAGTGTATCTCTAGAGAGGAATACACTGGGTTCAACAAGAACATCTTGCAACCCGGCCCACACATGACCGACTACTCATTTCGCTTGAGTGTATCGAATGTATATCACTAACGGTTGGGATCAGCAACCGTCTCCCTACTGGGACAGCATCGAATAGAATAGAGAATTAAATGAATCTCTAGATAGGTGATTATATACCCTAATGGGAGCAACCCACATAGCCATGCTGCCTGCCCAATTTTTGTCATTTCCCGGTTGTTGAGGCCTGAGGCTACGATTACTTTCTGTTTATTGATAGCACAATCACTTTGAATGCCACATTGTCAGATCCGCTAATCACTAATTGATTTGCACAAATATTCTGGATGTTATGCTAAGGGAATAAATCCGTTGCCACCATGTATATTTATATAGACCAACATATTAGATCATTGGAAATACTCTGTCAGACATTCGTCCATATACGTTCGTTCTGGGATTGAACAAAACCGAAGGCACAATTTCTATAGAAAAAGTCCTTGCACTTCACTCCATCTTCGATTATCTTCATATAATCTGATTCGCAACGCTACTGCCAATACAGAGTGGTTCACGGATAATAATCCAACCGGTCTCTCCATATTGACAACGATATTGGCAAACACTTCGATAGTCGGTTATTTAACCATCGAAGAAAAACAAACATCCATTCAAAACAATCAAACAATCATTGGGCCTTTTTAAATAATATTTCATTAATTAAATCATTTCTTCATTTCCTTTTCAACATTTGTTAAACAAATATTTTCAATTTTCATCTCGGTCTCTTACATTCTTTGGAAAACATTTCTACATCTCGCCTTCTTTTATTTTCTACACTTAGAAAATATATTCTATTTGAAATTGAAACAATTTCAATCACTTATCTCTTTCTCGACTACTTTATTTATACTCAGGAAATATTTACTTTTATATTTCCAAAATTTCCACCACTTGGGTTAAAACGAATGTTGTGTAAAACATCGTTACGACAACCCAAAATATTTTATTCAACTAACTCTTTTTCAAACACTTCTCTTCGAGGCTGGGTCTTGCTATTTATCAATTAAAAATGGAATCAATCAAGTTGGGGTAAAATTGCCTCTCAGACCTTGACTGAAAACATCATTAACTTCAAAGTAGACAAAACCACTTACCCCGAATAATCAACATTATAAAAACCCATTTATTCATTTTCAAATGCATATATATTTCTCTTCTATTACCAGCTTATCGATTTCCCTTTTTGTTTATAATATCCTATGTTAAATTCGTTTCCTTATCGAATTCAATATATATTGATATATTGATTTCTAACCATCAAAATTTCGTAAAAATATTCTAACTCCTTAGATTCCCGGAAAATTTCGCCATAACCTCCTTTGTACCGGGAGCTTCAGGATATTTCAAATAGCCTCCCATGGCCCTCACCAATCCAAAAGAAAAAGAAAAAGCCAAGCGGCTTGCCGATACGGTGCATAAAACCTCATATATGAATTTAAACATGTATCTTTTTGTCGGGCACATAAATTTAAAATCTTCATATACTTCATCCCATACCTATCTAACACATGTTCACCTGTTTTCAATTCAATTCAACATTTTCGAATCTTTTGAATTCAATTTCGCTCATTTATTATTTAATTAGCTATTTAGACTATTTCACTTGTTATTTGAACATATCATGTTCAAATAAAATATTTAGCTTGCTTATAACTAAATTAAATTTCATTTTCATTTCAAGTTTCCTTTTTTATTTCGAATATGAATTTCCACATCGAATTCACCTATTCAAAGCCCAATATTAATTTAAAATCTCATTAACTAATTTCTATTCTAATTGGTTAATTCTATTCAATAATCAAAAATCTGATTTCTGTTTCAAAAAAATCAATTCATTACTCCACTTGAGTTCACATATAATCTACAACTCAAATCTGAAATTTTCTAAATAGAAATTCGGATTTTATTCGCTTAAAATCCTTTTATAAAATTAAATAAATCGTTATGGTTTTTAAATGGTTATAGCGCCATTTTTCTAAAAATTTGATTTTGACATAACTCAAAATCCATTCGACGAAATCCAGATTTTTCTCTTCCATTAGAAAACTATTATCAAATCGGTCCTGGCATTTCTTGTTTCAAAGAATTCCGACTTCGATTGAGTTCCATATATTCAATTGAAGTTCAAATCGCCAATTTACGAACTGCGGCGCTGCAGCGAGTTCGTTTCGATTATATTTATAAATATAAACGTTTTAACTTCGTTTAAAATGAATTCAACTCCATTTTAACTCAATTTGAATTTTCTTGATTCAAACTCCATTTTCACTTTTATTTGAATTCTATATTTAAATTCCAATTTCACTTTTATTTGAATCCTATATTCAAATTCCACATTTTAAATTCCACTTGAATTACATATTCAAATTCCATAGTTTAAAATTCCATTTGAATACTATATTCAAATTCTTTAGTTTAAATTTTATTTGAATTCTACATTCAAATCCCCTATTTAATTCTCTTTGAATTCAAATTCCATATTTATTCTATTTGAATTTCAAATATTTAAACTCCAATTTGATTCTATTTGAAATTTCAAATATTCAAACTCCTTTATAATTCTATTATTCAAATTCTAATTAAATCCTCTTATTCAAACTCTATTTCAAATTCCCTTATCCAAATTCTACTTACATTCCTATATTCAAATTCTATATTTGAATTTCCTTTAAATTTCCTATATTCAATATCTATTTAAATTTCTATATTCAAATTCTATTTTTGAATTCTCTTTGAATTTCTATATTCAAATTCTATTTTTGAATTTTCTTTATTCGAATTCAATCCCAATTCTCTCTGAATTTAATATTCAAATTATCTCTTGACAATTTATTCATTTTATTTATAAACACCATTTTACAAATCCCCTTGTTTAATATTTAAACAAGTTCCCTTTTCAAACTTCTTTTTAAATCCAAAATCTCATTTTGGAAATTCTATTCATAATAACTTATAAATATAAATACCAATTTATTTTCATATTCAATTTAACTTCCACTTAAATAAATTCGAATTAATCGAATTAACATCATAAATACTTATCGATTTATTTTCGTTCAATTTATATTCTGAACATTAGAATAAATTCCATCGTTTATTTCTTTAAAACAATTTACCCATTCATATTTTTAAATTCACATTTGAATTTAGATATTCAAATTATCCAAATGATAATTTTCTTCCCTTCATTTATAACTTCGTTTATAAATGAATTTCTTGTTTTATTCCTTTTAAACAAGTTAATATTTTTATTCCATTCAAATTTCAAATTCTATTTTAGAAAAATAGAATTTCCCCTTTTAACTCTGGAAATTCCCTTTTTCGTAATTTTTAAAATATCAACATTTAAGCCCGGTGATATTTCAAACAATCAAAACAACCAATTTTAATTGACAAGGTTTCTAACACATCATATATGACAGTATAGGTGCAAACAAACAAACAAGCAGATACTATATTTTTGAGGAATCTAGTTGGATCCCTCCAACCTTTTTCCCTGCATCCACAGACATTAGTCAACAGAAACAATACCCATCCTGCTTCGAGGCAGGATATCGCGGTATAAAAGGGGATCCACTTATATACGTGGGCGTAAGGTCATCCGCTAATGATACTGCGGGCATCCGCTAATGGTATTGCGGGAAATATCCAATAACCACAAAAATTTCAACAATTCATTCATGCACCCTAGCAACCAACAAATTTATTTATTTTTATTTTTGCGATAAAAATAAAATTAAATATAAAACTGTGAGTGAGATTTACTCACCTTGATTTATTTTCTGAATTTCCTGTTTAATTCTGATATCGACTTGGCTTGTTTCTACTGAATTCATCTTGTACCTACGATGAGTTATTTATTTAATTTAACGATTAAGCGATTATTAATTGAAATTAACTTAATAAATAATTAAATTTGTTATCCATGTATTTAAAATTCATAAGGGCGCACACCTTGCTGTTTTGCAACCTCGACCAATCCGCGAAGCAAATACAAAATCATCAATCCTCCTATCACTACAAACTGTCCCAAAGATGTGCATCATCCCACTTTGGCATTTTATCGACCATTTCGCAGACATACTCCGTTCCTTTGCAATCACTGTCCTTCTTGCTACTGTGCGGCCCCATCCCCTGACCCAACATCACTACCTTGCTACAGACCTCCAGTGTAACAACCCGAATTTTTAATAACGTGTTAAGACAAGAATCAAGGCAGAATTAAATTTTAAATTTAGAATCAAGCGAAATGGGTAGCGTCGTTGCGTTCGTCTCGAAATTCTGCTTGAAAACGAGTCCGAAATTTCGTAAATCGGAGTTCGTATGACCAAGTTATGGCCCATAGAAGATTTCAGAAAATTCAAAATTCAGCCCGAAATTCAAAATCAGATCCAAGCAGTTTGGGCGGGAAATTTTCCCGCCCTACCCCAGGTCGAATGGGGGGTCGACTGGGGAGTCGACCTGCCCCCCCCCCCCCCAAGGTCGACTGGGGTGTCGACATGGGGGTCGACCTCCCTGGTCGGGCCAAGTTAGCCTGGTGCACCTGCTTGCTTGTGTGGTCTGGTGGGTTGGCCTGTGACGATTTTCAGTGGCTCAGATCTATTCTAGGGTTGATCCTATGGCCTAAACTAGCTCCTACTTCTATAAAAACACCCTAAGACCTAACCTAAATCACTAAAAACCATCCTAACAACAAAGTGCTGCCAAAATGTCTCTTGATCATGGCCTCCATCCCCAACTCCAAAGGCTTGAGCTTTCAAACTAGATCCATGTCAAAGGAGCAAGCTTTCTACATCAAATCAAAGAAGTAGAGCACCATCTCAACACCATTCTTTGACGATTCTTGCTCTTAATCCTCTAGCCACGATTTGTAAGTTCTAGATGCTTTTAGATTGAAACGATAACATGAATATGACATGTGATAAAGTTGAAATTAGATCTATGCATGATATTCAATCCATGTTCTTTCTTGTTCATTTTTGATCTTGACCTTTGGGGATGCTCCTATGGCATTTATATGAACCTATGCAAGTTGCAAATCACTCTTTCATGTCCTTAGCATGCATGTAATGATGTTTTTCTCTCGGATCTTGTTTTATGCAATTTTTCTACCTTCCCCTATTTATTTTCTTTTGATGAACCTTGGTCGATTTCGAACCTAGGCCTAAACTACGATTTACATGCGACTTGTATACGGGGAAATTTGGGGTATTGCCAATGTAATTTGCAAGTTTGGGCATATATGAATTGGCATATGAAATAAATCATGGGTTTTGAGACTATGCAAGTTAAATCAAGGGATTGGGCTTATGTAAATTATGCATAAGTGGGATTGGGAACATGAACCATGATGTGGGTTTATTTGGGCATGAACTTGACAACATGTAATTTTGGATAGAACTTTGTAGGGTTGGGATGTCTTAAACTTGGCATACATGCAAATAGGCGAGAATTAGACATAGGTAAAGTGGCTAGAATTGGGTACACATTTTCATGGGCATGTAAGGTGGAACTTGGGCACATGCTTAGTAATATGTAAAGTGGGGATCTTGACTTAGAAGACACATATGTAATTAACAATCTAACGGATGCCTTCGACACGAGGTTAGACTTGAGTTGTGGTGTAATTCTGCCCGGAATGGCCTGGCATATCCAGTGACCACAACAATAGTAGTCTAATGAGAGAGGTCGTAGGCAAAGTTTAGACTGTGGTAATGCATGAACCCGAGGTTGGAATGGATTTGCGGTGTAATTCTGCCCGGAACCGCCTGGCATATCCAGTGACCGCAAATAAGTCCAATGTGAGAGGTTGATGCATTAGTAAATAATAAAAAGAATATGACATGGACGGGTGGGTTAAGTAACTTGATTAGACTAATAACACTTAACCAATATGACATGGACGGGTGGGTTAAGTAACTTGACTAGGCTAATGACACTTAACCAACATGACATGGAAGGGTGGGTTAAGTAACTTGACTAAACTAATGACACTTAACCAATATGACAAGGACGGGTGGGTTAAGTAACTTGACTAGACTAATGACACTTAACCAATATGACATGGACGGGTGGGTTAAGTAACTTGACTAGACTAATGATACTTAACCAATATAACGTGGATGGGTGGGTTAAGTAAAACCGGACTTGATTTCTAGATGACACTTAACCATATAACACGATTAGAGGATGGCTTAGTTTAACCTGAATGGGTCGATAACACCCGACTAGTATAACGCGAGGCATGGTAAGGTTAAGTAAACTCACAAGGGTAACACTTAACCATTATAATTTGATTAGTGGATGGGTTAAGTCATGAATCACTTGAATATACTTAACCAATCTAACATGATAACTTGATGGGGTTAAGTCATGAATCAATTGAATATACTTAACCAATCTAACATGATAACTTGATGTGGTTAAGTCATGAATCACTTGAATATACTTAACCAATCTAACACGATAATTTGATGGGGTTAAGCTTGAATATACTTAACCAATCTAACACGGTAATTTGATGGGGTTAAGCTTGAATATACTTAACCAATCTAACACGGTAATTTGATGGGGTTAAGATTAAACATACTTAACCAATTTGACACGATGATCTGGATAAGGTTATGTCATGAATCGATGGAATACGCTTAACCAACTTGACACGTGATTCGTAGGGCTAAGTCATGGACTTGAATGACAACACTTAGCCAATTTGACATGACATGTAGGCGGGTTAAGTCACGAACTTGAATGACCACACTTAACCAACTTGACATGCTAGACTGATAGGGGTTAAGTCTTGAATTTAGATGACAACACTTAACCTACTACGGAAAACCCATGTTATGCGGTCCTTTTCAGCAGTAACCCTCTTGGATGTATCACGATACCCTAGGGACTAGGCTAGGGTGGGGCACGATTACTGGGCTGATTGTAAGCGACCAAAACGACGACTGAGTTTGGTGCGCCATCGTAGGTTCAGGCGGGCTATGGTCGTGCACGTAGTCCGGAGTTGAAAAAGCAGACGTGGGCACCATTAGTTTTACACTGTGCGTGCTTGGAATGGTGTCAGTGGTTGACACCCTAGGACTTGATACACCCTAGGGTGCACCTAGCACAGGGTAGCTACATTCGTGATTGGGTCGTATGACACCGACACACGACGAGCTAGGTCTTGTAGGGAGCCGATCGACTAAAGCGTGACGTAGGGCGTTGTTCTATAGGTAGCGTAATCCCTAGTGGTCCTAGGTGGCATAAACCCTAGTCGAAAACGTCCATTAGGTAGCGTAATCCTTAGTGGTCCTAGGAGGCGTAAACCCTAATCAAATCTAGAAATTGTTCAATAGGTAGCATAATCCCTAGTGGTCCTAGGTGGCGTAAATCCTAGTTGAACACGCAATAATTCGTGATAAGGAAAACTGGCCAAATCAAGGGTGGCAGTCTGAGAAATATCAAGGATGGTGACACTACTTTGTTGTAGTACAGAATAACGTGATGGAACCTGTACGATATACGACAAGGGACTATACATATGCATGGAAGGGATGATTCGAGTTAGGGTGCTAGTACGGTTGGTGCAGAGGATGTTAGACATGCGATGCTATTCCGAGTTTACCTTGGTTATCCTGTTACCTTGGTTATCTTGTTACTTGAGTTTATCCTGTTATCTTAGTTTGATCAGTATACCTTGTCGTCATGCTTTTATTTACTTTCGGTTTATACATGTCATGTTACTCTTACCTGTTTTTAGGCTGAAAGTCACTAGGATTACTCAGTCTTTATGACTGACCCTGTTTTGTTTCGCCTCTTTTTCTTCCGTTCCCCCCCTAGGTTTACGGGGAGGAAATGTTGCTACTTAGTGCGGATCTTTCTGCTTCAAGATTATCATCTATGGCTTGGACTTTCCTTGGCTATGGCTATTTTACTGCTCTACTTGGGGAATAATTTATGACTATGGTTTTATGCTTCTTTATTATTGCAAGACAGGTTTCGATGTAAGTAATTTAATGGCACTTTGATGTAAAAGGTTTTAAGTAATGAAATCATGTTTTCTTCCAATGTTTTTATATGTTCTTTCTTGTAATATTTCTGTGCATGTTTACCTAGATAATACTCCACCAAAGCTAGTGCATTCCCTTTGTGAGTGACCCTAGAGGAGGTGGGGTGTTATATTTGGTATCAGAGCAGAAGGTTACCAGACTGGGAAAAAGTTTTTAAAACCTTCTTAAACTATTTTCAAAGCCATTTTACAAAGAAGCATTTTTCAAGAAAAGTTTTAAAGAAAAAGGCTATTCCCCAAAAAAGCCATTAGCATTATCCTTCGTTCCCTTGATTGAATCTCTCTTCCTTTCTTTCCTCCGCCTGTAGTCACAGTAGTTTTAACTGTGACTAATCATTTCCTAGATACGTAAATGTTTCCCGTGCGATGGAGGAAGTTCTCAAGAGAACTGTTACCGCGTTATACAAGAAAGGATAGGAATGGTTAAGGCGAATGAGGCTCAGAACAAGAAGGTAGTTAAGTACTATAGGACAAGGACATGGGCAAAGAACAAGATCGTCGAGAGGGAAATTTTATGCTCTCACTACTAGTGTGCCTAAGAGGGGTGGTAACGTTTCGGGTAAAAGTTTAGCTTTTCCTTTCTATCATACCGTCAGGACTTTGTTTTGTACATCGCATCCTTTTAAATCTTGCTTCGATAGTTGAGTCTCTGCATCTTAGTACTAGCACAATAGAGGGTCCCGTTTTTGTCTCAAATCCAGTTGGGAGATCGTCCCATTTATTCATGACTTGTTTGGATTTGAGGTCATCTATGACTTTTGGGAATAGTGCTTATGCTTTTAAGCTATGGGTTGATTCTAGGAATGGAGTGGTTATCCAGTAAGGGTGCCATTCTCGGTTCGGAAAGGAGGGTAGTTAGACTCTTGACTTGCCTCGGTAATACCCTCAAAGTCTCGTGTAACCTTTAGGGTTCTGTCATGATTGATTACCTAGAATCTCTTGATGCATTTGTTGGTAATCCATTCTAGTAGTGTTCGCCACTAAGGCGGACGATTCATTTCGCTTGTGCATGAGTTATGGAAATCACTCTAGTAAGTACACTTGGTAACATGGTTGATATTTGTTATTTTCAAGAGATAGTTCTTCTGCATGGAATGCCGTATAGTGAGTAAACGAGATCCAATGTTCACTAGTGAATTTTGGAGAGCTTGCACGAAAACCAAGAGTACACGGATATGGTTGAGCCAAGTATACTAGAGGGAGAATAAGTAGAAGTGGAACGAGAGGCGACAATGAAATGAGTTCCAGCTCATATTTGGAAATAGGAGTTAAGAGGCCACGAAATCAGGAAGTTAGAGACAGCCAAAGCACAATGGAGTTAAGATCAAGGAAATGCGACTTAGAAGACTGAAGACTAGATACGCACATCATATCTCTTTTAAGAGTATATTCTTGATCCCGGTTTTCCTGTAGAGCTTACCCGCATACATGTGGATTCATGGCACTAAACATATTTTGCATTTAGAAGATCAATCAGGCCTGATCATTTGCATTTGATAAGGAACATATACACACACTTTCTGCATATGTTCATACATCATTAGAAATCTTTTAAGGACAATGGCTGTCTGTGGATGATGCTTTGAGTAGATGGATGATTGGATGGTAGGACACATCCTCCCTAACTTGGAGATTTCGGGGACGAAACCCTTAAAGGAGGGGAGAATGTAACAACCCGAATTTTTAATAATGCGTTAAGACAAGAATCAAGGCAGAATTAAATTTTAAATTTAGAATCAAGCGAAACGGGTTGCGCCGTTGCGTTCGTCTCGAAATTCTGCTTGAAAACGTGTCCGAAATTTCGTAAATCGGAGTCCGTATGACCAAGTTATGGCCCATAGAAGATTTCAGAAAATTCAAAATTCAACCCGAAATTCAAAATCAGATCCAAGCAGTTTGGGCGGGAAATTTTCCCGCCCTACCCCAGGTCGACTGGGGGGTCGACTGGGGGGTCGACTGGGGAGTCGACCTGCCCCCTCCCTCCCCCCCCCCCCAGGTCGACTGGGTTGTCGACCTGGGCGTCGACCTGGGTGTCGACCTGGGGGTCGACATCCCTGGTCGGGCCAAGTTAGCCTGGTGCACCTGCTTGCTTGTGTGGTCTGGTGGGTTGGCCTCTGACGATTTTCAGTGGCTCAGATCTATTCTAGGGTTGATCCTATGGCCTAAACTAGCTCCTACTTCTATAAAAACACGATAAGACCTAATCTAAATCACTAAAAACCATCCTAACAACAAAGTGCTGCCAAAATGTCTCTTGATCATGGCCTCCATCCCCAACTCCAAAGGCTTGAGCTTTCAAACTAGATCCATGACAAAGGAGCAAGCTTTCTACATCAAATCAAGGAAGTAGAGCACCATCTCAACACCATTCTATGACGATTCTTGCTCTTAATCCCCTAGCCACGATTTGTAAGTTCTAGATGCTTTTAGATTGAAACAATAACATGAATATGACATGTGATAAAGTTGAAATTGGATCTATGCATGATATTCAATCCATGTTCTTTCTTGTTCATTTTTGATCTTGACCTTTGGGGATGTTCCTATGGCATTTATTTGAACCTATGCATGTTGCAAATCACTCTTTCATGTCCTTAGCATGCATGTAATGATGTTTTTCTCTCGGATCTTGTTTTATGCAAAGTTTCTACCTTCCCCTATTTATTTTCTTTTGATGAACCTTGGTCGATTTCGGACCTAGGCCTAAACTACGATTTACATGCGACTTGTATACGGGGAAATTTGGGGTATTGCCAATGTAATTTTCAATTTGGGCATATATGAATTGGCATATGAAATAAATCATGGGTTTTGAGACTATGCAAGTTAAATCAAGGGATTGGGCTTATGTAAATTATGCATAAGTGGGATTGGGAACATGAACCATGATGTGGGTTTATTTGGGCATGAACTTGACAACATGTAACTTTGGATAGAACTTGGTAGGGTTGGGATGTCATAAACTTGGCATACATGCAAATAGGCGAGAATTAGACATAGGTAAAGTGGCTAGAATTGGGTACACATTTTCATGGGCATGTAAGGTGGAACTTGGGCATATGCTTAGTAATATGTAAAGTGGGGATCTTGACTTAGATGACACATATGTAATTAACAATCTAACGGATGCCTTCGACATGAGGTTTGACTTGAGTTGTGGTGTAATTCTTCCCGAAACCGCCCGGCATATCCAGTGACCACAACAATAGTATTCTAATGTGAGAGGTCGTAGGCAAAGATTAGATTGTGGTAATGCATGAACCCGAGGTTGGAATGGATTTGCGGTGTAATTCTGCCCGGAACCGCCCGGCATATCCAGTGACCGCAAAGAAGTCCAATGTGAGAGGTTGATGCATTAGTAAATAATAAAAAGAATATGACATGGACGGGTGGGTTAAGTAACTTGATTAGACTAATAACACTTAACCAATATGACATGGACGGGTGGGTTAAGTAATTTGACTAGACTAATGACACTTAACCAATATGACATGGACGGGTGGGTTAAGTAACTTGACTAGACTAATGACACTTAACCAATATGACATGGACGGGTGGGTTAAGTAACTTGACTAGACTAATGACACTTAACCAATATGACATGGACGGGTGGGTTAAGTAACTTGACTAGACTAATGACACTTAACCAATATAACGTGGATGGGTGGGTTAAGTAAAACCGGACTTGATTTCTAGATGACACTTAACCATATAACACGATTAGAGGATGGGTTAGTTTAACCTGAATGGTTCGATAACACCCGACTAGTATAACGCGAGGCATGGTAAGGTTAAGTAAACTCACGAGGGTAACACTTAACCATTATAATTTGACTAGTGGATGGGGTTAAGTCATGAATCACTTGAATATACTTAACCAATCTAACATGATAACTTGATGGGGGTTAAGTCATGAATCACTTGAATATACTTAACCAATCTAACATGATAACTTGATGCGGTTAAGCCATGAATCACTTGAATATACTTAACCAATCTAACACGGTAATTTGATGGGGTTAAGCTTGAATATACTTAACCAATCTAACACGGTAATTTGATGGGGTTAAGCTTGAATATACTTAACCAATCTAATACGGTAATTTGATGGGGTTAAGCTTGAATATACTTAACCAATCTAACATGGTAATTTGATGGGGTTAAGATTAAACATACTTAACCAATTTGACACGATGATCTGGATACGGTTATGTCACGAATCGATGGAATACGCTTAACCAACTTGACACGTGATTCGTAGGGCTAAGTCATGGACTTGAATGACAACACTTAGCCAATTTGACATGACATGTAGACGGGTTAAGTCACGAACTTGAATGACCACACTTAACCAACTTGACATGCCAGACTGATAGGGGTTAAGTCTTGAATTTAGATGACAACACTTAACTTGCTAGACGGAAAACCCTAGTTACGCGGTCCTTTTCAGCATTAACCCTCTTCGATGTATCACGACACCCTAGGGACTAGGCTAGGGTGGGGCACAATTACTGGGCTGATTGTAAGCGACCAAAACGACGGCTGAGTTTGGTGCGCCATCGTAGGTTCAGGCGGGCTATGGTCGTGCACGTAGTCCGGAGTTGAAAAAGCAGGTGTAGGCACCAGTAGTTTTACACTGTGCGTGCTTGGAATGGTGTCAGTGGTTGACACCCTAGGACTTGATACACCCTAGGGTGCACCTAGCATAGGGTAGCTACATTCGTGATTGGGTCGTATGACACCGACACACGACGAGCTAGGTCTTGTAGGGAGCCGATCGACTAAAGAGTGATGTAGGGCGTTGTTCGATAGGTTGCGTAATCCCTAGTGGTCCTAGGTGGCATAAACCCTAGTCGAAAACGTCCATTAGGTAGCGTAATCCCTAGTGGTCCTAGGTGGCGTAAACCCTAATCAAATCTAGAAATTGTTCAATAGGTAGCATAATCCCTAGTGGTCCTAGGTGGCGTAAATCCTAGTTGAACACACAATCATTCGTGATAAAGAAAACTGGCCAAATCAAGGGTGGCAGTCCGAGAAATATCAAGGATGTTGACACTACGTTGTTGTAGTACAGAATAACGTGATTGAACCCATACGATATACGGCAAGGGATTATACATATGCATGGAAGGGATGATTCGAGTTAGGGTGCTATTACGGTTGGTGCATAGGACGTTAGACATGCGATGCTATTCCGAGTTTACCTTGGTTATCCTGATACCTTGGTTATCTTGTTACTTGAGTTTATCCTGTTATCTTACTTTGATCAGTATACCTTGTCATCATGCTTTTATTTACTTTCGGTTTATACATGTCATATTACTCTTACCTGTTTTTAGGCTGAAAGTCAGTTGGACTTACTCAGTCTTTATGACCGACCCTGTTTTGTTTCGCCTCTTTTTCTTCCGTTCCCCCCCAGGTTTACAGGGAGGAAATGTTGCTACTTAGTGCGGATCTTTCTGCTTCAAGATTATCATCTATGGCTTGGACTTTCCTTGGCTATGGCTATTTTACTGCTCTTCTTGGGGAATAATTTATGACTATGGTTTTATGCTTCTTTATTATTGCAAGACAGGTTTCGATGTAAGTAATTTAATGGCACTTTGATGTAAAAGGTTTTAAGTAATGAAATCATGTTTTCTTCCGCTGTTTTTATATGTTCCGTATTGTAATATTTCTGTGCATGTTTACCTAGATAATACTCCACCAAAGCTAGTGCATTCCCTTTGTGAGTGACCCTAGCGGAGGTGGGGTGTTACATTTGGTATCAGAGCAGAAGGTTACCAGACTGGGCAAAAGTTTTTAAAACCTTCTGAAACTATTTTCAAAGACATTTCACAAAGAAGCATTTTTCAAGAAAAGTTTTAAATAAAAAGGTTATTCCCCATAAAGCCATTAGCATTATCCTTCGTTCCCTTGATTGAATCTCTCTTCCATTCTTTCCTCCGCCTGTAGTCACAGTAGTTTTAACTGTGACTAATCCTTTTCTAGATACTTAAATGCTTCCCGTGCGATGGAGGAAGTTCTCAAGAGACCTGTTACCGCGTTATACTAGAAAGGATAGGAATGGTTAAGGCGAATGAGGCTCAGAACAAGACGGTAGTTAAGTACTATAGGACAAGGACATGGGCAAAGAAAAGGATTGTCGAGAGGGAAATTTTATGCTCTCACTACTAGTGTGCCTAAGAGGGGTGGTAACGTTTCGGGTAAAAGTTTAGCTTTTCCTTTCTATCATCCCGTCGGGACTTTGTTTTGTACATCGCATCCTTTTAAATCTTGCTTCGATAGTTGAGTCTCTGCATCTTAGTACTAGCCCAATAGAGGGTCCCATTTTTGTCTCAAATCTTATTGGGAGATCATCCCATTTATTCATGACTTGTTTGGATTTGAGGACATCTATGACTTTTGGGAATAGTGCTTATGCTTTTAAGCTATGGGTTGATTCTAGGAATGGAGTGGTTATCCAGTAAGGGTGCCATTCTCGGTTCGGAAAGGAGGGTAGTTAGACTCTTGACTTGCCTCGGTCATACTCTCAAAGTCTCGTGTAACCTTTAGGGTTCTGTCATGATTGGTTACCTAGAATCTCTTGATGCATTTGTTGGTAATCCATTCTAGTAGTGTTCGCCACTAAGGCGGACGATTCATTTCGCTTGTGCATGAGTTATGGAAATCACTCTAGTAAGTACACTTGGTAACATGGTTGATATTTGTTATTTTCAAGAGATAGTTCTTCTGCATGGAATGCCGTATAGTGAGTAAACGAGATCCAGATTTCACTAGTGAATTTTGGAGAGCTTGCACGAAAACCATGAGTACACGGATATGGTTGAGCCAAGTATACTAGAGGGAGAATAAGTAGAAGTGGAATGAGAGGCGACAATGAAATGAGTTCCAGCTCATATTTGGAAATAGGAGTTAAGAGGCCACGAAATCAGGAAGTTAGAGACAGCCAAAGCACAATGAAGTTAAGCTCAAGGAAATGCGACTTAGAAGACTGAAGACTAGATATGCGCATCATATCTCTTTTTAAGAGTATATTCTTGATCCCGGTTTTCCTGTAGAGCTTACCCGCATGCTATCTTTTATGCATATCCTCTCGGTCCTATTCTCGATCTTATTTCTGTTGCAAACTCCATAGGGGGGATGATTAATCGGTTAATAATAATACATGTCAAGGTTTGAAGGCGTCCGTTAGGTTGACTAAACCTTTTGGGTTTTATAGGATACGGGTTGGTTTTAGGTAGGGACTCCCTTGTGACCAAAAAGGAGTCCATCATGCTTAGTTTCCTCGAAATGTATATTGGTTTGACTGAGTAATTCTTTGGGTGTCAGCCTGATGTTGATTTAGGTCTCCGGGGCCGGTGCTTAGGGAGTTCTTCTCCTAATCAGTATATATGTGACGTAGATTTCCAGTTTTAACATTGCCTAATGGGCATAGAGTTTTTACTTGCTTCTATCTTTCGATCCTATCTTGAGAACCTTAGGTAGAACCCTATGGATGTAAACATGTGTTTGAGACATGTTATGATTGATGGTTGCAAGTGGCTTCAAGTGGTTGCTCGTGGATGCATTTACACATTAGGCACTAGATCGGCTCAGTCACCTTTCATATTGCATATGCATGAGTGTTTATACTTATTTACGGATGAAATTGAATGTGTTATCATGTGGATGTTGCATATGGATGAATGTTTGTGCACACATATAGTGTTTATGTGACTAGGACTATTTGCATACATGTGGATTCATGGCACTAAACATATTTTACATTTAGAAGATCAATCAGGCCTGATCATTTGCATTAGATAAGGAATATATATACACACTTTCTGCATATGTTCATACATCATTAGAAATCTTTTAAGGACAATGGCTGCCTGTGGATGATGCTTTGAGTAGATGGATGATTGGATGGTAGGACACATCCTCCCTAACTTGGAGATTTCGGGGACGAAATCCTTAAAGGAGGGGAGAATGTAACAACCCGAATTTTTAATAACGCGTTAAGACAAGAATCAAGGCAGAATTAAATTTTAAATTTAGAATCAAGCGAAACGGGTTGCGCTACTGCGTTCATCTCGAAATTCTGCTTGAAAACGAGTTCGAAATTTCGTAAATCGGAGTCCGTATGACCAAGTTATGGCCCATAGAAGATTTCAGAAAATTCAAAATTCAGCCCGAAATTCAAAATCAAATCCAAGCAGTTTGGGCGGGAAATTTTCCCGCCCTACCCCAGGTCGTCTGGGGGGTCGACCTGCCCCCCCCCCCCCATGTCGAATGGGGTGTCGACCTGGGTGTCGACCTGGGGGTCGACCTCCCTGGTCGGGCCAAGTTAGCCTGGTGCACCTGCTTGCTTGTGTGGTCTGGTGGGTTGGCCTGTGATGATTTTCAGTGGCTCAGATCTATTCTAGGGTTGATCCTATGGCCTAAACTAGCTCCTACTTCTATAAAAACACCCTAAGACCTAACCTAAATCACTAAAAACCATCCTAACAACAAAGTGCTGCCAAAATGTCTCTTGATCATGGCCTCCATCCCCAACTCCAAAGGCTTGAGCTTTCAAACTAGATCCATGTCAAAGGAGCAAGTTTTCTACATCAAATCAAGGAAGTAGAGCACCATCTCAACACCATTCTATGACGATTCTTGCTCTTAATCCTCTAGCCACGATTTTTAAGTTCTAGATGCTTTTAGATTGAAACGATAACATGAATATGACATGTGATAAAGTTGAAATTGGATCTATGCATGATATTCAATCCATGTTCTTTCTTGTTCATTTTTGATCTTGACCTTTGGGGATGTTCCTATGGCATTTATTTGAACCTATGCATGTTGCAAATCACTCTTTCATGTCCTTAGCATGCATGTAATGATGTTTTTCTCTCGGATCTTGTTTAATGCAAAGTTTCTACCTTCCCCTATTTATTTTCTTTTGATGAACCTTGGTCGATTTCGGACCTAGGCATAAACTACGATTTACATGCGACTTGTATACGGGGAAATTTGGGGTATTGCCAACGTAATTTGCAATTTTGGGCATATATGAATTGGCATATGAAATAAATCATGGTTTTTGAGACTATGCAAGTTAAATCAAGGGATTGGGCTTATGTAAATTATGCATAAGTGGGATTGGGAACATGAACCATGATGTGGGTTTATTTGGGCATGAACTTGACAACATGTAACTTTGGATAGAACTTGGTAGGGTTGGGATGTCATAAACTTGGCATACATGCAAATAGGCGAGAATTAGACATAGTTAAAGTGGCTAGAATTGGGTACACATTTTCATGGGCATGTAAGGTGGAACTTGGGCATATGCTTAGTAATATGTAAAGTGGGGATCTTGACTTAGATGACACATATGTAATTAACAATCTAACGGATGCCTTCGACACGAGGTTAGACTTGAGTTGTGGTGTAATTCTTCCCGGAACCGCCCGGCATATCCAGTGACCACAACAATAGTAGTCTAATGTGAGAGCTCGTAGGCAAAGATTAGATTGTGGTAATGCATGAACCCGAGGTTGGAATGGATTTGCGGTGTAATTCTGCCCGGAATCGCCCGGCATATCCAGTGACCGCAAATAAGTCCAATGTGAGAGGTTGATGCATTAGTAAATAATAAAAAGAATATAACATGGACGGGTGGGTTAAGTAACTTGATTAGACTAATAACACTTAACCAATATGACATGGACGGGTGGGTTAAGTAACTTGACTAGACTAATGACACTTAACCAATATGACATGGACGGGTGGGTTAAGTAACTTTACTAGACTAATGACACTTAACCAATATGACATGGACGGGTGGGTTAAGTAACTTGACTAGACTAATGACACTTAACCAATATAACGTGGATGGGTGGGTTAAGTAAAACCGGACTTGATTTCTAGATGACACTTAACCATATAACACGATTAGAGGATGGGTTAGTTTAACCTGAATGGGTCGATAACACCCGACTAGTATAACGCGAGGCATGGTAAGGTTAAGTAAACTCACGAGGGTAACACTTAACCATTATAATTTGACTAGTGGATGGGGTTAAGTCATGAATCACTTGAATATACTTAACCAATCTAACATGATAACTTGATGAGGTTAAGACATGAATCACTTGAATATACTTAACCAATCTAACATGATAACTTGATGCGGTTAAGTCATGAATCACTTGAATATACTTAACCAATCTAACACGGTAATTTGATGGGGTTAAGATTGAATATACTTAACCAATCTAACACGGTAATTTGATGGGGTTAAGCTTGAATATACTTAACCAATCTAACACGGTAATTTGATGGGTTTAAGCTTGAATATACTTAACCAATCTAACACGGTAATTTGATGGGGTTAAGATTAAACATACTTAACCAATTTGACACGATGATCTGGATACGGTTATTTCATGAATCGATGGAATACGCTTAACCAACTTGACACGTGATTCGTAGGCCTAAGTCATGGACTTGAATGACAACACTTAGTCAATTTGACTTGACATGTAGACGGGTTAAGTCACGAACTTGAATGACCACACTTAACCAACTTGACATGCTAGACTGATAGGGGTTAAGTCTTGAATTTAGATGACAACACTTAACCTGCTAGACGGAAAACCCTAGTTACGCGGTCCTTTTCAGCAGTAACCCTCTTGGATGTATCACGATACCCTAGGGACTAGGCTAGGGTGGGGCACGATTACTGGGCTGATTGTAAGCGACCAAAACGACGACTGAGTTTGGTGCGCCATCGTAGGTTCAGGCGAGCTATGGTCGTGCACGTAGTCCGGAGTTGAAAAAGCAGGCGTGGGCACCAGTAGTTTTACACTGTGTGTGCTTGGAATGGTGTCAGTGGTTGACACCCTAGGACTTGATACACCCAAGGGTGGACCTAGCACAGGGTAGCTACATTCGTGATTAGGCCGTATGACACCGACACACGACGAGATAGATCTTGTAGGGAGCTGATCGACTAAAGCGTGACATAGGGCGTTGTTCGATAGGTAGCGTAATCCCTAGTCGTCCTAGGTGACATAAACCCTAGTCGAAAACGTCCATTAGGTAGCGTAATCCCTAGTGGTCCTAGGTGGCGTAAACCCTAATCAAATCTAGAAATTGTTCAATAGGTAGCATAATCCCTAGTGGTCCTAGGTGGCATAAATCCTAGTTGAACACGCAATAATTCGTGATAAGTAAAACTGGCCAAATCAAGGGTGGCAGTCCAAGAAATATCAAGGATGGTGACACTACGTTGTTGTAGTATAGAATAACGTGATGGAACCCGTACGATATACGGCAAGGGACTATACATATGCATGGAAGGGATGATTCGAGTTAGGGTGCTAGTATGGTTGGTGCAGAGGGCGTTAGACATGCGATGCTATTCCGAGTTTACCTTGGTTATCCTGTTACCTTGGTTATCTTGTTACTTGAGTTTATCCTATTATCTTAGTTTGATCAGTATACCTTGTCATCATGCTTTTATTTACTTTCGGTTTATACATGTCATGTTACTCTTACCTGTTTTTAGGCTGAAAGTCACTAGGACTGACTCAGTCTTTATGACTGACCCTGTTTTGTTTCGCCTCTTTTTCTTCCGTTCCCCCCCCCAGGTTTACAGGGAGGAAATGTTGCTACTTAGTGCGGATCTTTCTGCTTCAAGATTATCATCTATGGCTTGGACTTTCCTTGGCTATGGCTATTTTACTGCTCTACTTGGGGAATAATTTATGACTATGGTTTTATGCTTCTTTATTATTGCAAGACAGGTTTCGATGTAAGTAATTTAATGGCACTTTGATGTAAAATGTTTTAAGTAATGAAATCATGTTTTCTTCCGCTGTTTTTATATGTTCTGTCTTGTAATATTTCTGTGCATGTTTACCTAGATAATACTCCACCAAAGCTAGTGCATTCCCTTTGTGAGTGACCCTAGCGGAGGTGGGGAGTTACATCCAGCATTTCCTATAATAGCAACAACATGCCACTAACCCTACACTACTATCACTGGCCTTCCAGAACTTGCTGACTTCAATACCCAATTCATACACCTTACTGTTGATCCATTCCAGAACAACTCAGTCCGTCCCTCAGTTCAATTCATACCATCGAACTACATCTGCCAAACTACCGACCTTATTTCCTAAATCACCAACTACTGAGTCCTCCAGTAGACATCGCACTATCTCCAGTACACAGATCCGTAACTTGATCCAACTCTGGTGACATACAACTCATCGTCGGTCTTCTCTGAGCTCGCAATACTCTTTACTGTTTATCGTACCCCTTCCCTTTCCCAAACTCGACATCGCACCACCAGTCGCAAGCTCACATCAACGCAACTACAGGAACCAATGTCGATCGCGACTTCAAAGTTGAAAAGCCCCAAATTGCCACCCTAATCCGCGCTTAGTAAAACCATCAGCTCAGATTTGAAATCGAATAGGGTTGCCCCCTTTTTCAGATTGGAACGGATTTGATTACAGAAGAACTGAACTCGATTTGAGAATCGAATTAGTAGCGCCCCCGATTTGTTTTGAACTGAAGCTTGTAAAAAAGGAAAATGAGTTTTAAAAGGAGCGAGTCTGATTTTAATAAATTTAGAGGCGACATTGATTTTTAACTCGCCTGTGAATGAAAGGAAAAAGAGTTAGAAAGGAGAACGAGGGGTTTTGTCGTGATTTTTAAAGAAGAAAAAGGGGGCATGAAGTACAATCAGATCTTTGTATTTAATTTGAAAAGATTTTCTAATTAATTTTATTTGATTTTGATTCGATATAAAGAGATCTTTTATACTTTTTAAACAGATATCGATTTGATTCTCGATTTGATTTCGATCTTATCCATTATAAATATTTCGGGGTTCACAGTTAAAAATCGTGAACCGCTTAGCGTACCGACCATCGTTCCAATGTTATAGCGTTATACTGAACTCAACAGAATATTTTTCTGAAATTTATTTTGAACGTATATTTAAAATAACCATATTAAATCAATATAATATATTTTAAATTCAAAAACAAATAAATTCTTCAACAATAATTTACTATTATCGTCGTTTATATTCAAATAGAATATATATTGATCATATGAACCATTTCGATTCAGTTTTATCTTCGAATTGAATTATTTCAGTTCTCGTATTTCAATAATTATATATATATATATAAAATCAAAATAAATCATATTTCGATTATTAAATTGATAATCCAATATAAAATACCATTTATATTATAAATTCAATATTTAAAACCATAATAAATAAATCGACCAAAAATACGGGTCGTTGCATTCTTCCCCCTTAAAATAATTTCGTCCTCGAAATTGCTAAGGTAGGAAAAATGGTACAAATCCATTACTTTTCAAAATCTCACTTATGCTGAAACTCAACTCCTCATATTTCAACGAATTTAATTCCACCAAATTTTTGGTTTTCATTCATATTGAATATCATATTCATTTATATTGATTTTAATCAATTTAGTCACTTTGAGTAACTTGCTTAAATTAAATTAAATTTCCAGAATTCAAATCCCCGGGTTTTTATTTCAAATCCTTTGAAATCACATAAATATATACATATATTTATAACCATCTCAAATTCAAAACATTTGAATTTTTCCAAACTATTTGTTTTCTTCCAAACAAATTTCCATCATTTTTTTTTCTAAGGTAGCAACCTATCACTTAGAAACTCGAAAATGAACACTGATGATGCTGCAGTCATCATCAGAATCATTTCCCAGCCACTGAAGTGAGTTCAGTGCTTTATCACTTTCAGAAACCATCAAAAAATGATTTTTATTCAAACGGTCTGTTCAAAACAAAGCTATATTCTTTTAATATACTTCGAAAATATTTTCCAACTTCCCAGGATTTAAATTATGTATTCTGTTTTGAATTCAATTTTAATTCATCCCATTTGTATATTTTATTCATATATAAATTCTGTTTGGTTATAAATAACCATTTCAATTTTTATAATCTAATTTGATTATAATAACAACCAACACATCCATACATTATAATAATTTCAGAAAATTATTCTTTCTATATCAAAATAAAATTTTGGGTAAAATAATTTCATTCACCCACTTTAAAACAATATCGTGTTCATTCTTCTGTTCAAGTATTTACAAACTCTTATCGACATCATGGCGTCCCACAATTCGATCAGAATTCAAAAATCAATCAAGAGACTAGCCAACACAATATAAAATACTTTTTATATCAATTTACAAATACGCGCTCTCGTATATACACTCAACTCATTCTAGGGTACTACTGACCCTATCTCTAATGTGCACATCCCACCAAAGCCTAGGTATTCGCTCAACCTAAGCTCTGATACCAACTGTAAAGACCGGCAAATCCGTACTATCTGAGTTGACTAATAACACCACACGTCCAACCCAAATTGCACAGAAATACGAATCATTATTAGAAAGAAGTTAGAAGATGAGAAATAGAAAGAAAGAAATATTAGAATAGAAGAAAACAAAGAAGACAAATCTCACAGTGGAACGAATAAAATATATTATATAACATAACTTTTGAAATACAAATCAGTAACTTTATATACATACCATCATCAAAGCACAACAGTTATTCCTGGAACAGTTATAAACACCTGTTTCCAGATACAAACATGGTTCACAGCGGAATATATGATAGTCTATAGCTAACTGGTGAAGCCTCCTGCTTCCAGCTCTTCCAAGTGAATCTGAAAAATCTCGACTACTTGACTGCCTGTACAAATTTGGGCACCCAAGAGTTTAGGGAAAAACAAACAAAATAAACTTTGGGTCAGTCATGGGACTGGTGTGAGTAAACTCCAACCAATTGTTTAACTTTCAAAATCCTTTCGAAAGATAAGATAATAGTAAGACCTGCCCACACATAAACATGGACGGCTTTTACCTTACTAAAACCCAAAAACACTTTGATACAAAAATCCAATGATATTATAATAGTGTCTAAATCAAATAAATAGAATCTTGCGGAACGCTTGCATCTCACGCTCCATATATAATATAATATCAAAAACCCCAGGGCGCTTATTGAAGATTGGATTCCGACTATGACAAGGTATGGAACCACCTTCCGCTAGTGTATCTCTAGAGAGGAATACACTAGGTTCAACAAGAACATCTTGCAACCCGGCCCACACATGACCGACCACTCATTTCGCTTGAGTGTATCGAATGTATATCACCAACGGTTGGGATGAGCATCCGTCTCCCGACTGAGACAACATCGAATAGAATAAGGAATTAAATGAATCTTTAGATAGGTGATTATACACCCTAATGGGAGCGACTCACATAGTCATGCTGCCTGCCCGATTTTTGTCATTTCCCGGTTGTTGAGGCCCGAGGCTACGATTACTTTCTGTTTAATGATAGCACAATCACTTTGAATGCCATATTGTCAAATCCGTTAATCACTAATTGATTTGCACAAATATTCTGGATGTTATGCTAAGGGAATAAATCCGTTGCCACCATGTATATTCATACAGACCAACATATTAAATCATTGGAAATACTCTGTCAGACATTCGTCCATATACGTTCGTTCTAGGATTGAACGAAACCGAAGGCAAAATTTCTATAGAAAAAGTCCTTGCACTTCACTCCATCTTCGATTATCTTCATATAATCTGATTCGCAACGCTACTGCCAATACAGAGTAGTTCACGGATAATAATCCAACCGGTCTCTCCATATTGACAACGATATTGGCAAACACTTCGATAGTCGGTTATTTAACTATCGAAGAAAAACAAACATCAATTCAAAACAATCAAACAATCACTGGGCCTTTTTAATTAATATTTCATTAATTTAATCATTTCTTCATTTCCTTTTCAACATTTGTTAAACAAATATTTTCAATTTTCATCTCGGTCTCTTACATCCTTTGGAAAACATTTCTATTTCTCGCCTTCTTTTCTTTTCAACACTTAGAAAATATATTCTATTTGAAATTGAAACAATTTCAATCACTTATCTCTTTCCCAACTACTTTATTTATACTCAGGAAATATTTACTTTTATATTTCCAAAATTTCCACCACTTGGGTTAAAACGAATGTTGTGTAAAACATCATTACGACAACCCAAAATATTTTATTCAACTAACTCTTTTTCAAACACTTCTCTTCGAGGCTGGGTCTTGCTATTTATCAATTAAAAATGGAATCAATCAAGTTGGTGTAAAATTACCTCTCAGACCTTGACTGAAAACATCATTAACTTCAAAATAGACAAAACCACTTACCCTGAATAATCAACATTATAAAAACCCATTTATTCATTTTTAAATGCATATATATTTCTCTTCTATTACCGGCTTATCGATTTCCCTTTTTGTTTATAATATGCTATTTTAAATTCGTTTCCTTATCAATTCAATATATATTGATATACTGATTTCTAACCATCAAAATTTCTTAAAAATATTCTAACTCCTAAAATTCCCGGAAAATTTCGCCATAACCTCCCTTGTACCGGGAGCTTCGGGATATTTCAAATAGCCTCCCATGTCCCTCACCAATCCAAAAGAAAAAGAAAAAGCCAAGAGGCTTGCCGATACAGCGCATAAAACCTCATATATGAATTTAAACATATACCTTTTTGTCGGGCACATAAATTTAAAATCTTCATATACTTCATCCCATACCTGTCTAACACATGTTCACCTGTTTTCAATTCAATTCAACATTTTCTAATCGTTTGAATTCAATTTCGCTCATTTATTCTTTAATTAGCTATTTAGACTATTTCACTTGTTATTTGAACATATCATGTTCAAACAAAATATTTAGCTTGTTTATAACTAAATTAAATTTCATTTTCATTTCAAGTTTCCTTTTTGATTTCGAATATGAATTTCCACATCGAATTCACCTATTCAAAGCCCAATATTAATTTAAAATCTCATTAACTAATTTCTATTCAAATTAGTTAATTCTGTTCAATAATCAAAAATCTAATTTCTGTTTCAAAAAAATCAATTCATTACTCCACTTGAGTTCACATATAATCTACAACTCAAATCTGAAATTTTCTAAATAGAAATTCGGATTTTATTCGCTTAAAATCCTTTTATAAAATTAAATAAATCGTTATGGTTTTTAAATGGTTATAGCGTTGTTTTTCTGAAAAATTGATTTTGACATAACTCAAAATCCATTCGACGAAATCCATATTTTTCTCTTCCATTAGAAAACTATTATCAAATCGGTCCTGACATTTCTTATTTCAAAGAATTCCGACTTCGATTGAGTTCTATATATTAAATTGAAGTTCGAATCGCCAATTTACGAACTGCAGCGCTGCGGCGAGTTCGTTTCGATTATATTTATAAATATAAACGTTTTAACTTCGTTTAAAATGAATTCAACTCCATTTTAACTCTATTTGAATTTTCTTGATTCAAACTCCATTTTCACTTTTATTTGAATTCTATATTTAAATTCCAATTTCACTTTTATTTGAATCCTATATTCAAATTCCACATTTTAAATTCCATTTGAATTACATATTCAAATTCCATAGTTTAAAATTCCATTTGAATACTATATTCAAATTCTTTAGTTTAAATTTTATTTGAATTCTTTTTGAATTCTACATTCAAATCCCCTATTTAATTCTCTTTGAATTCAAATTCCATATTTATTCTATTTGAATTTCAAATATTTAAACTCCAATTTTATTCTATTTGAAATTTCAAATATTCAAACTCCTTTATAATTCTATTATTCAAATTCTAAATAAATCTTCTTATTCAAACTCTATTTCAAATTCCCTTATCCAAATTCTATTTACATTCCTATATTAAAATTCTATATTTGAATTTCCTTTAAATTTCCTATATTCAATATCTATTTAAATTTCTATATTCAAATTCTATTTTTGAATTCTCTTTGAATTTCTATATTCAAATTCTATTTTTGAATTCTCTTTGAATTTCTATATTCAAATTCTATTTTTGAATTTTCTTTATTCGAATTCCATTCCAATTCTCTTTGAATTTAATATCCAAATTATCTCTTGATATTTTATTCATTTTATTTATAAACACCATTTTACAAATCCCCTTATTTAATATTTAAACAAGTTCCCTTTTTAAATTTCTTTTTAAATCCAAAATCTCATTTTGGAAATTCTATTCATAATAACTTATAAATGCAAATACCAATTTATTTTCATATTCAATTTTTACTTCCACTTAAATAAATTCGAATTAATCGAATTCACATCATAAATCCTTATCGATTTATTTTCGTTCAATTTATATTCTGAACATCAGAATAAATTCCATTGTTTATTTCTTTAAAACAATTTACCCATTCATATTTTTAAATTCACATTTGAATTTAGATAGTCAAATTATCCAAATGATAATTTTCTTCCCTTCATTTATAACTTCATTTATAAATGAATTTCTTGTTTTATTCCTTTTAAACAAGTTAATATTTTTATTCCATTCAAATTTCAAATTCTATTTTAGAAAAATAGAATTTCCCCTTCTAACTCTGGAAATTCCCTTTTTCGATATTTTTAAAATATCAACATTTGAGCCCAGTGATATTTCAAACAATCAAAACAACCAATTTTAATTGACAAGGTTTCTAACACATCATATATGACAATATATGTGCAAACAAACAAACAAGCAGATAATATATTTTTAAGGAATCCAGTTGGATCCCTCCAACCTGTTTTCCCTGCATCCACAGACGTTAGTCAACAGAAATATTACCCATCCTGCTTCGAGGCAGGATATCGCGATATAAAAGGGGATCCACTTATATATGTGGGCGTAGGGTCATCCACTAATGATACTGCGGGCATCCGCTAATGGTATTGCGGGAAATATCCAATAACCACAAAAATTTCAACAATTCATTCATGCACCCAAGCAACCAAAAAATTTATTTATTTTTATTTTTGCGATAAAAATAAATTTAAATATAAAACTTTGAGTGAGATTTACTCACCTTGATTTATTTTCTGAATTTCCTGTTTAATTCCGATATCGACTTGGCTTGTTTCTACTGAATTCATCTTGTACCTACGATGAGTTATTTATTTAATTTAACGATTAAGCGATTATTAATTGAAATTAACTTAATAAATAATTAAATTTGTTATCCATGTATTTAAAATTCGTAAAGGCGCATACCTTGCTGTTTTGCAACCTCGACCAATCCGCGAAGCAAATACAAAATCATCAATCCTCCTATCACTGCAAATTGTGCCAAAGATGTGCATCATCCCACTGTGGCATTTAATCGACCATTTCGCAGACAAACTCCATTCCTTTGCAATCACTGTCCTGCTTGCTACTGTGCGGCCCCATCCCCTGACCCAACATCACTACCTTGCAACAGACCTCCAGCATTTCCTATAACAGCAACAACATGCCACTAACCCTACACTACTATCACTGGCCTTCCAGAACTTGCTGACTTCAATACCCAATTCATACACCTTACTATTGATCCATTCCAGAACAACTCAGTCCATCCCTCAGTTCAATTCATACTATCGAACTACATCTGCCAAACTACCGACCTTATTTCCTAAATCACCAACTACTGAGTCCTCCAGTAGACATCACACTATCTCCACTACACAGATCCGTAACTTGATCCAACTCCGGTGACATACAACTCATCGTCGGTCTTCTCTGACCTCGCAATACTCTTTACTGTTTATCGCACCCTTTCCCTTTCCCAAACTCGACATCGCACCACCAGTCGCAAGCTCACATCAACGCAGCTACAGGAACCAATGTCGATCGCGACTTCAAAGTTGAAAAGCCCCAAATTGCCACCCTAATCCGCGCTTAGTAAAACCATCAGCTCAGATTTGAAATCGAATAGGGTTGCCCCCTTTTTCATATTGGAACGAATTTGATTACAGAAGAACTGAACTCGATTTGAGAATCGAATTAGTAGCGCCCCCGATTTGTTTTGAGCTGAAGCTTGTAAAAAAGGAAAATAAGTTTTGAAAGGAGCGAGTCTGATTTTAATTCATTTAGAGGCGACATTGATTTTTAACTCGCCTGTGAATGAAATGAAAAAGAGTTAGAAAGGAGAACGAGGGATTTTGTCGTGATTTTTATAGAAGAAGAAGGGGACATGAAGTACAATCAGATCTTTGTATTTAATTTGAAAAGATTTTCTAATTAATTTGATTTGATTTTGAATCGATATAAAGAGATCTTTTATACTTTTTAAACAGATATCGATTTGATTCTCGATTTGATTTCGATCTTATCCATTATAAATATTTCGGGGTTCATAGTTAAAAATCGTGAACCGCTATTTTAGCGTACCGACCGTCGTTCCAATGTTATAGCGTTATACTGAACTCAACAGAATATTTTTCTGAAATTTATTTTGAATGTATATTTAAAGTAACCATATTAAATCAATATAATATAATTTAAATTCAAAAACAAATAAATTCTTCAATAATAATTTACTATTATCGTCGTTTATATTCAAATAGAATATATATTGATCATATGAACCATTTCGATTCAGTTTTATCTTCGAATTGAATTATTTCAGTTCTCGTATTTCGATAATTATATATATAAAATCAAAATAAATCATATTTCGATTATTAAATCTGTAATCCAATATAAAATACCATTTATATTATAAATTCAATATTTAAAACCATACTAAATAAATCGACCAAAAATACGGGTCGTTACATCTGTACTATGATGTAACATTATTGTGATGTTTATAAAAGTATTCTGTTGTTTTTTCTGATGTGTTGTGTGCCCAAAGTTAGCGTATCCGCCTTTTTGGTTCGATTTAAGTCAGTTTAACGATCGATTTAGATCGACCGAGAAGGAGGGTCACTACAGTAATTACCTCAATTATGTCTGTGGTTATGTCCTGGTTATTACCTTAGTTATGAGCTAGGTTTAGATCTTGGTTATGGGCTTGGTTATTGGATCAGTTCTGGAATAAAAGCTAAATTAGAAAATATAAAATATAAAAATAATATAAATATAAAATATGGGTTCGGTTGTGGTCTTGGTTATTGGTTAGGTTAAAGGTTTGGTTATGACCTCAATCATGACCGTGGTTATAGGCTTGGTTATTACTTCACTAATGAGCTAGGTTTATATCTCTGTTATGGGCTCGGTTATGGGCTAGGTTATGTGACTCAGTTATGTGATCAGTTAATTTCTTATCACATAATCGATAGATTAGAAAATAAAGTAAAAAGTATAAAATAAAGTACAAAATATAAATTAAATAATTCGAAGTTACAAAGCAAAAAATATAAAATAAAAAGTAAAATATAAAGTATAAAGTAGAAAATATAAAATATAAATCATAAAGTATATAAGTATAAAATATAAATTATAAAATATAAAGTATAAAATATAAAATATAAATTATAAATTATAAATTATAAAATATAAAAAATAAAATATGAAGTATGAAGTATAAAATATAAAGTATAAAACAAATTATAAATTATCTAATATAAAATATAAATTATAAAAAATAAATTATAAAATATAAAATATAAAATAAGAATAAAATATAAATAACTAATTTAAGTTGTAAGCTAGATCATAACCTCGATAAAGAGCTTAATTATAAATTCAACTACAAGTTTGTTTATGAGCTTGGTTATGGTCTGGGTTATGGGATCAGTTATGGGTTTGGTTTTGGCTCGGTCATGTGCTCAGTTATAGGCTTGGTCACGTGTACGGTCATAGGCTCGGTTATGTTCTTGGTAATGGGCTCGGTCATAGACTCGGTCATATGCTCGGTCATGGGCTCGGTCATAGGCTCGGTCATGCGCATATGGCTTGGTTATTGGATCGGTTATAAAATAAAAGCTAAATTAGAAAATATAAAATAAAAAAAGAATATAAAATAAAATTGTAAAATATAAACTATAAAGTATAAAATAAATTATAAATTATAAGTTATAAATTATAAAGTATAAAATAGAAATTATAAAATAATTATAAATTATCTAATAAAAAAATAAATTATAAAAAATAAAATATAAAATATAAAATAATAATAAAATATAAATAACTAATTTAAGTTATAATCTAGATCATAACCTCGATTAAGAGCTTAATTATAAATTCAACTACAAGTTTGTTTATGAGCTCGGTTATGGTCTGAGTTATGGGATCAGTTATGGGTTTGGTATTGGCTCGGTTATGTGCCCGGTAATGGTCTCGATTCTGGGCTAGGTTAAAGGTTTGGTTAAAACCTCAATTATGACTGTGGTTATATCCTCAGTTATAAGCTTAGTTATGAGCTAGGTTTAGATCTTGGTTATTGGATCGGTTCTGGAATAAAAGCTAAATTAGAAAATATAAAATATAAAAAAATACAAATTATAAAATATAAAGTATAAGATAAAAAATAAAAAATTAAAAGTATAAAGTATAAAATATAAAATATAAAGCATAAAGTATGAAATACAAAATATAAAATATAAAGTATAAAATATAAAATATAAAGTATAAAATATAAAATATAAATTATAAATTATAAAATATAAAATATAAAGTATAAAGTATAAAGTATAAAATATAAAGTGTAAATTATAGAGCATAAAGTATAAAATATAAAGTATAAAGTATAAATTATAAAGTATAAATTATAAAATATAAAGTATAAAATATAAAATATAAAGTATAAAATATAATGTATAAATTACAAAGTATAAAATATAAATTGTGAGTTTTATTAGAGGTTTGGTTAAGACTTCAATTATGAGCTCGATTAGGGTCTTAGTTATGAGCTCGGGTATGGACTCGGTTATGGATTCGGTTGTGGGATTAGTTATGGGTTTAATTTTAGCTCAGCCATGTGCTCAATCATGTGCTCAGTTTAGTGCTCGCTCATGTGCTCGGTCAAGTGCTCGGTACTATGCTTGGTTATGAGCTTGGTCATGGACTCGGTTATGTTCTCAGTCATGTGCCGGGTCATGGGTTTGATCATGGGATCAGTTATGTTCACGGTCATGTCCTCGGTCATGGGCTCGGTTATGAGCTCGGTCATGGCCTCTGTTATGTTCTCGGTCATGTGCTCAGTCATGTGCTCGGTCATGTGCCTGGTCAAGTGCATGGTTATGGGCTCGATTATGTTCTTGGTTATGGACCTCGGTCATGTGCTCAGTTATTGGCTTGATCATGTGCTTAGTTATGGGTTTGGTTATAACCTCAATCATGACCGTGGTTGTGTCCTCGGTTATTACTTTAGTTATGATATAGGTTTAGATCTTGGTTATGGGATTGGTTATTGGATCAGTTCTGGAATAAAAGCTAAATTAGAAAAAAGAAAAAAATAAAATATAAAATACAGATTATAAAATATAAAGTATAAAATAAAATTATAAAATATAAAGTATAAAATATAAAGCATAAAGTATGAAATATAAAATATAAAATATAAAATATAAAATATAAAGTATAAAGTATAAATATAAAATATAAAGTATAAAATATAAAATATAAAGTATAAAATATAAAATATAAAGTGTAAATTGTAGAGCATAAAGCATAAAATATAAAAAAAATATAAATATAAAATATAAAGTATAAAGTATAGTAAAGTATAAAATATAAAGTATATAATAAAAAATATAAAGTATAAAATATAATGTTCTTGGTCATGTGCCCGGTCATGTGCACGGTTATGGGCTCGCTTGTGTTTTTGGTTATGTTCTCGGTCACGAGCTCGGTCATGTGCTCAGTTATGGGTTTGGTCATGTGCACGGTTATGGGCTCGCTCATAGGCTCGGTTATGTTCTTGGTTATGAGGCTCAACCATGGGCTCGGTCATGTGCTCGGTCATGCGCAAGTTTATGGGCTCGCTTATTGGATCGGTTATGGAATAAAAGATAAATTAGAAAATATTAAATAAAAATGATAAAATATAAAGTATAAAATAAAAAAAGAATATGAATAAAATATTAATAATTAATTTTGACTACAAGCTATATCATAACCTTCATTTAGAGCTCAGTTTTAAATTCAATTACAGGCTTGTTTAAGAGCTTTGGCTCGGTTATGGACTAGGTTATGTGATCGATTATGGGTTCGGTTGTGATCTTGGTTATGGGTTAGTTTAAAGGTTTGGTTATGACCACAATCATGACTGTGGTTATAAGCTTGGTTATTACTTCAATTATGAGCTAGGTTTATATCTCTGTTATGGGCTTGGTTATGGGCTAGGTTATGTATAGATTAGAGAATAAAGTAAAGATCATAAAATAAAGTACAACATATAAAGAAAAAAGAAAAAAATAAAATATAATGTAAAGCACTACTGCTGAAATCATGTGGATCAACTCGTTGACCAAAGAACTACGGTTTCAATCAAGGAAAAAACCCACGATTTGGTGCGATAACATGAGTACGGTATCCCTTTCCGCCAACCCAGTACAACATGTACGCACAAAGCATATTGAAATCAATCTATACTTTGTGCGTGAGCATACTATTGCTGGAAAATGGAGGTCAATCATGTTCTATCGAACTATCAAAAAGCAGATGTACTAACGAAACCTCTCTCAACAAAGAATTTTCAGAGGATGAGAGAAGATTTGTGTGTAGTTGATGGTGGCGGAGAAAAGGAAGAGGGTGGAAAACCCTAGCCGAAATTGAGGGTGCATAATAAAGCTTTCAACTGTTTGTCACTTCGTTATATATTTGTTTACATTAGTCTGGACTGGGCTTGGCCCATATTACATAATAACGTTGTAGTTGTACATATATTAGGCTATAAATATAAGCCTATGTAAACCGCTATTGTACATATTCTTTTCATTTTGTTCAATACATTTCTACAAGAAATAAAGCGTTTTCTCTACAAACTCTATTTAAAACTGTAGGCCTTAATGCTATGATGCCGATAGTAACATTGTATCAAGTGCTCGGTCATGTGCTCAGTCAAGTGCTCGCTCATGTGCTCGGTCAAGTGCTTGGTCATGTGCTTAGTCATATGCTCGGCTATGAGCTCGGTTATGGGCTTGGTTATGTTCTCAGTCAAGTGCTCGGTCATGTGCCTGGCTATGGGCTCGGTCATGGGCTCGGTCATGTGCCCGATCATGTGCATGGTTATGGGCTTGGTCGTGGCTCAGTTTGTTTCTTGGTTATGGGGCTCGGTCATGTGCTCGATCAAGTGCTCAGTCATATGCTCAGTTATGGGCTTGGTCATGCGCACGGTGATAGGCTCGGTTATGGACTCGGTTATGTTCTAGGTTATAGGACTTAGTCATGTGTCGTATGACATTGTTATATGCTCGGTTATAGGTTTAGTAATTAGCTCGGTTATGGGCTTAGTAGTAATTTCTTATGAAATATAAAGTATAAAATATAAAATAAAATGTAAAATATAAAAGCTAAATTAGAAAATATGAAATAAAAAATAAAAAATAAATTATAAATTATAAAATATAAAGTATAAGATATAAATTATAAAATATAAAACATAAAACATAAAATATGAATAAAATATAAATACTTAATTCAATTACAGGCTAGATCATAACATCGATTAAGAGCTCAATTATAATTTCAATTATAAGCTTGTTTAACAGCTCGGTTATGGGCTAGGTTATGGGATTAGTTATGAGTTTGGTTTTGGCTCGGTTATGTACCCAATTATGGGCTCGGTTATGAGCTAGCTCAAAGGTTTGGTTATGACCTCAATTCTGACTGTGGTTATGTGCTTGATTATTTCCTCTGTTATGAGCTAATATAAAAGCTAAATTAGAAAAATATAAAATATGAATAAAATATAAATAACTAATTTTGGTTACAAGCTACATCATAACCTCGACTAAGAGCTCAATTATAAGTTAAATTACAAGCTTGTTTAACAGCTCGGTTATGGGTCGGTTATGGTCTTGGTTATGGGTTATGTTTGGGCTCGGTTATGTGCCCAATTATCAGCCTGGTTATGGGGTTGGCTAAAGGTTTGGTTATGACCTCAATTACGACCGTGGTTATGTGCTGGGTTATTACCTCATTTATGAGCTAATATAAAAGCTAAAATATAAAATATAATATAAAATAAAAATAACTAATTTCGGTTACAAGCTACAGCATAACCTCGATTAAGAGCTTAGTTATAAATTTAACTACAAGCTTGTTTAAGAGCTTGGTTATGGGCTCGGTTATAGGTTTGGTTTTGTACTTGGTTATGCTTACGGTTATGGTCTCGTATATGGGATAGGTTATGGGTTTCGTTTTAGACTAGGTTATGTGCACGGTTATGGGTGTAGACGTATGAATTTGTTATACGCTCAGTTATAGGTTTAGTAATCAGCTTGGTAATGGGCTTAGTAGTAATTTGTTATGAAATATAAAATATAATATTAAATATAAAGTAAAAAAAATAAAATATAGAAAATAAAGTATATATTATAAAATATAAAGTATAAAATATAATGTATAAAATATAAAATATAAATTCTGAGCTTGGTTAGAGGTTTGGTTAAGACCTCAATTATGAGCTTGGTTGTGTGCTAGGTTGCAATTTTTTTTACTGATATGTTGTAGAGCCCAATAATGGGCTTGGTTATAGGATAAATTATGGATTTAGTTTATAAAATATAAAATATGAATAATATATTGATATAAAATACGAATAAAATATAAATAACTAATTCTAGTTATAAATTTATTATAAGCATATTTAATAGCCCGGATATGGGCTTGGTTATAGTATTAGTTATGGGTTTACTTTTGGCTCGGTTATGGTCTCAATTATGAGCTAGTTTAAAGGTTTTGTTATGACCACAATTATGACCGCGGTTTAGATCTTGATTAGGGGCTTGGTTATTGGATTGGTTATGGAATAAAAGCTAAATTAGAGAATACAAAAAATATATAAAATATAAAATAAAAATTACAAAATATAAAATAAAATATAAATAATAAATTGTAAAATATAAAATATAAAGTACAAAATAGAAATTATAAATTATAAAATATGAATAAAATATAAATCGGGTACTCTAGCAACGATTCTGCATCCAGTAGGAATTAGTTAACCGAGCGGGTACCAGTGACACGTAAAAGACTTACGCACACAAGGCCTAATCAGGTACCTATGACACGTAAAGCAATTCCGCACGAAAGGCCTAATCAGGTACTCCATTAACGATTCTGCACCCAGTGCGAATTAGTTAACCGAGTGAGTACCCGTGACACGTAAAAGACTTATGGGCAAGGCCTAATCGGGTACCTATGACACATAAAAACTTCCGCATGCAAGGCCTAATCGGGCACTCCAACAACGATTCTGCACCCAGTAGGAATTAGTTAACCGAGTGGGTATCCGTGACACGTAAAAGACTTACGCACGCAAGGCCTAATCGGGTACCTATGACACGTAAAAGACTTCCGCACGCAAAAGACTTACGCACGCAAGGCCTAATCGGGTGCCTACGACACGTAAAAGACATCCGCACACAAAGTCTAATCGGTTACTCCAGCAACGATTCTGCACCCAATAGGAATTAGTTAACCGGGAGGGTACCCATGACATGTAAAAGACTTACGCACGCAAGGCCTAATCGGGTACCCATGACATGTAAAAGACATCCGCACGCAAATCCTAATTGGGTACTCTAGCAACGAGTATACACACAGTAGGAATTAGTTAACCGAGTGGGTACCCGTGACATGTAAAATACTTATGCACTCAACGCCTAATCGGGTACCTACGATACGTAGAACGTTTCCGCACGCAAGGCCTAATCGGGTACTCCAGTAACTATTCTACACACATTAGGAATTAATTAACCGAGCGTGTACCTGTGACACATAAAGGACTTACGCACGCAAGGCTTAATCGGGTAACTGTGACACATAAAAGACTTCCGCACGCAAGGCCTAATCGGGTACTCCAGCAATGATTCTGCACCTAGTAGGAATTAGTTAACCAAGCGGGTACCAATGACACATAAAAGACTTACACATGCAAGGCTTAATCGGGTACCTATGACACGTAAAAGACTTTCGCAAGCAAGGCCTAATCGGATACTCCAGCAACGATGCTGTACCCAGTAGGAATTAGTTAACCGAGCGGGTACCGGTGATGCGTAAAAGACTTACGCATGCAAGGCTTAATCGGGTACCTATGACACGTAAAAGACTTCCGCAGGCAAGGCATAATCGGGTACTCCAGCAACGATTCTGCATCCAATAAAAATTAGTTATCCGAGCGTGTACCGGTGACACGTAAAAGACTTAAGCACGCATGGCTTAATCGGGAAACTATGACATGTAAAAGACTTCCACAAGCAAGACCTAATCGGGTACTCCAACAACGATTCTGCACCCAGTAGGAATTAGTTAACCGGGCGGGTACCCGTGGCACGTAAAAGAGTTATGCCCGCAAGGCCTAATCGGGTAGCTATGACACGTAAAACACTTCCGCACACAAGGCCTAATCGGGTACTCCAGCAACGATTATGCACCCAGTAAAAATTAGTTAATCGAGCGGGTACCGGTAACACATAAAAGACTTACGCACGCAAGGCCTAATCGGGTTCCTATGACACTTAAAACACTCCCGCACGCAAGAACTAATTAGGTACTCCAGCAACAATTCTGCCCTCAGTAGGAATTAGTTAATCGAGCGGGTAGCCGTGACACATAAAAGACTTATGCACGCAAGGTCTAATCGGGTACCTACGACATGTAAAACACTTTCGCACACACGGCCTAATCGGTTACTCCAGCATAGATTCTACACCCAGTAGAAATTAGTTAACCAAGCGGGTACCCGTGACACATAAAAGACTTACGCATGCAAGGCTTAATCGGGTATCTATGACACGTAAAAGACATCCGCACACAAGGCAAAATCGGGTACTCCAGCATCGATTCTGCACCCAGTAGGAATTAGTTAACCGGGCAGTTACCCGTGACATGTAAAAGACTTACGCACGCAAGGCCTAATCGGGTACCTATGTCACGTAAAAGACATCCGCACGCAAAGCCTAATCGGGTACTCCAGCGACGATTCAACACTCAGTAGAAATTAGTTAACTGAGCGGGTACCCGTGACACGTAAAATACTTACACACTCAAGGCCTAATCGGGTACCTACGACATGTAGAACATTTCCGCACGCAAGGCCTAATCGGGTACTCTTGCGACCATTCTACACACAGTAGGAGTTAGTTAACCAAGCGTGTACCTGTGACATGTAAAAGACTTACGCACGCAAGGCTTAATCGGGTACCTGTGGCACGTAAAAGACTTCCGCATGAAAGGCCTAATCGGGTACTCCAGCAACGATTCTGCACCCAGTAGGAATTAGTTAACCAAGTGGGTACCCGAGACACATAAAAGACTTACGCATGCAAGGCCTAATCGGGTGCTTATGACACGTAAAAGACTTTCGCACGCAAGGCCTAATCGGGTACTCCAGCAACGATTCTGCACCCAGTAGGAATTTGTTAACCGAGCTGGCATCGGTGACGCGTAAAAGACTTACGCACACAAGGCCTAATCGGGTACCTATGACACGTAAAAGACTTCCGCAAGCAAGGCATAATCGGGTACTCCAACAACTATTCTACACCAAGTAGAAATTTGTTAACCCAGCGTGTACCGGTGATGTAACACCCCACATTTTTAATATAATTAAAAATATGTGTATATGCGTAGATAGGTAAATAATGGTGATGTATAACGAAAATTAATTAATATATGGAAGAGAAGGAAAAATTAATTCGATAACAGTGTGCGTAACGGAAAAGATAATAAAATAAGGATACTTAATTTAAGTATCAGGAATTAACTAAAACGGACATCACCATTGTTTTCGTATCGAAATTTTGCTTGGAATAGAGTCCAAGTTTGCGTAAATCGGACTCCATATGAAGGAGTTATGGCCTTTAGAAGATTCATCAAAAATTCAAAACAGTTCGAAATTCGACCCAGGCAGCTGGGCGGGAAATTTCCCGCCAAAAGCAGGCAGGTCGACCCGGGGGTCGACCTACCCATAGGGAGGTCGACCTAGGGGTCGACCTATCCCTAGATCTAGACGATTTCAGTTCCTGTGACGTGTTTTGATGTGTTGTACAGGTAGGATGGCTTCTAGGTCAATCTAAGGGCTATAAAACACTCTCTACATCTATAAATACATAGCAAGACCTAACCCTAATTCATGACAATTCAATTCAAAATTTATGTTACAATAATTGTTCTTTTATTCTCCTTCCCCTTTTTATTTTTGGATCTAGGTTATCTCGAACCAAGACGAAATCTTATTATACATACGTATGGTTGGAATATGGGAATATTGGGCATAATCTATTTTATGCAGTAGAGGAATATAATCTGTAATTTGGGGTTTGTGGCATAATGATTATTATTGCAAATATTGGGCATAATTTATTTTATGCAGTCGAGGAATATAATCTGTAATTTGGGGTTTGTGGCATAACGATTATTATTGCAAATATTGGGGTGATTGGCAGAGTATATATTGACATTATTCAAACAAATAAGGGGAAAGGATCGTGAAATTGGTAATTTGGAGTAACTTACGCTAAGGGTAAATAAAGTTTGAACAGGGGATTTGGGGAAAAATGATTTAAAGATAAAAATCCTAATTTGGTGAAGAAATAGGTAAACTAGAAGCCTAATCGGAATTGGATAAGTTTGGGTTTAATCTGTCTCATGTAATTGTGAAATCTAATTCAGAAACCTGAAATTTGAGGCATGAGTGTTTTAATTAAATTTGGGTTTGATTGGTTAAAGAAATGGGAAGTTTAGAAATATAACATGAAAAATTGACACTAGTGGCATAATAAGAACATGAACATATTTGTGAATTTGTTAATAGGCAAAATATGAAACATGGCTAACTCGAGGTTAGAATGTGTTTGCAGTGTAATCGTGCCCGGAACCGCCCGGCACATCCAATGACTGCAAACAATAGGTTCTAATGTGAGAAGTTAGTCATAACGTGCTTGAAACCCGAGGTTAGATTGAGTTGTGGTGTAATCCTGCCCGGAACCAACAGGCACATCCAGTGACCGCAACAATGGGTCTAATGTGAGAGGTTGGGCATTAATAATTAATTAATGCTAATAACACATACTAGTATAGTAAGGTTAAGTCAACACGAACCGATAGATAACACTTAACCAATTTAAAATGATATATGGGTGGGTTAAGTCAACGAGAACCACTAGATAACACTTAACCAACTGGACATGATAATAGGTAGGTTAAGTCAACACGAACTGATAGATAACACTTAACCAATTTGACTTGATATATGGGTGGGTTAAGTCAACGTGAACTGATAGATAACACTAAACCAATTTGACATGATATATGGGTAGGTTAAGTCAACATGAACTGATAGATAACACTTAACCAATTTGATATGACGCGTGGGTTGAATTGAATATGTGCTTGGGGGTTATGTCAACTTAGACACATGGGCAAACTTTACCAATATAATAGTATCAAAGCAAGGAAAACTAGAGAATGATAAGATTAAATAATAGATAAACTTATCCTAAGGATAAGAAATGAATATGACTTAAGATGTAATACAAGACTCGAAGGGTGGGACGACTTATACCATGAAATAAGTTAATCTAAGCTGGAAATGTGGGAGAACACCCATACGCTATCATTTGATAAAGAGAACTTAAGTCATGCTTGAATTCATAGGTAAACCTTAGTTAAAAGGAACTAACTAACAAACCTTAGTTAAAGAGAACTAAGTAACAGAAACTAAGTATCAAACCTTGGTTAAGAGAACCAGGTGATAAACCTTAGTTAAGAGAACTAAGTAAATAACGAGAAAGAGAACTAAGTAGTAAACCTTAGTTAAGAGGATTAAGTTGTAAACCTTAGTTAAGAAAACGAACGATTAAGAGAAACTAAGTATTAAACCTTAGTTAAGAGAACTAAGTAGTAAACCTTAGTCAAGAAAATGAACGATTCAGGAAACTAAGTAGTAAACCTTAGTTAAGAGAACTAAGTAGTAAACCTTAGTCAAGAAAGCCAAGTAGAACACGAGAAGGAGCGAACGTCCGTCTGACCAAGAAGAAGGCTCCAACGGTCTGAGTTACGAAGCACGCGGTTTCGAGGGAACGTGAGGGTACTCTTGGTATCCCTCTGTGAGGTTGCAGATGATCCTCCTAGGCTCACAGAGGTTAAGGTCTGCGTTAGAAGAACCAAGAGTATGCCTTGGTTGCAATATAAGGCAATCTAAAGACTAGGACGGACCAGCGTGAGGCGACGAAATCTAGATTAGCCCTGTGGTAGCACGTCATCGTCTACCTACCATCTTGAGTCAATCGAGCACTTGAAGCGGAAAGGCGGAGAACTCCAAAAGACCATATACTTGCTATCTAGTTATGGGTGAGGTTGGCCAATAGGTTTGTGGGGGCATAGGGGGCCTGCGTACAGTTCTCATTCTTGATTTTCTTGGGTGCCTTTCATTAGTTGAGGGAGGGGTCAAGTGGGACCATAGCCACACACAGTTAAAACAGACCTTAGCATCTGCGTCAGCAGATAAGTTAAAGCTCCCGTCTGAGTTCCATGTTTCATGATTAGCCCTGCCACGGGGCTCAGGCCGCACATATAGAGGACATGTGCAACTAGACATTGAAAACCATTCACGTCGCGTACGTGGGGAAAGTCTAGGAACATTCATGGCTCTGGGTAGTGTGTCCTAGATTAGGGGGCATTGTTCGATAGGTAGCATAAACCCTGGTCGGATCTAGGTAGCATAAACCCTGGTCGGATCTAGAAAGCGTTCAATAAGTAGCATAAACCCCAGTGGCCCTGGGTAGCGTAAACCCTGGTTGAATCTAGGAAGCGCTCACTAGTAAACCCAAGATTAGATCTAGGTAATACACGGAATCTAGCAAGATCAAGAGTGGCAGTCCAAACGATTTCAAGAATGGTGGCACTACACTGAAGTAGTATAGATTTACATGATGAAGCCCGTACGACATACGACAAAGGACTGTATATATTCATAGAAAGGATTAAACGAGTTGGGGTATCTCAATATACATTGTATTAGGTTAATCTACTAATGGGACATGAGTATAGCCTAGAGGGCTAACATTGTTAACAACTAATAACCAAGAAAATGTAACTGAATGGTATATGTAGGATTATACAGAAGTTTATTCTAAGTCTACTCACACAAAACTTATGTTCTGACCCCCTCCTCATTACATACTTCTAGGTTAGGCTCGTGACAGAGATGGTATAGCTTTGGATACTGGTTTAGCAGTATTGTTAATAAGGTGAAGCAACATTTGAATAATATACTTTATTTCCTACCGCTGTGAGATGCTTTACGAGTTCTGACATGTTTCTTTAGCTCTGTCTTTTTCTGCAGGATACCAAAGCACCCAACTCAGGTTTCGATAGATTTGATTTCTGGAAAAAAATCGGTCTGTCGGAATCCGGGTTGTTACATTTGGTATCAGAGCTTCGGTTTAGTGATCTTAGGGAGATAATGAGTGAACGTATTTGTATTTTATAAAATATAAATTATTATATATATAAACCTAAATCCATATAGTAGTCCACTGGACATGAAAAGAGTTGGGATATCTAGTTTGTACACTCAAGGAATGAACATAGGAGTTTGGAAACCATTAGGTGGTTGGGAAAGTGTACAATATGACTTGAAGCTAGAGAAAGAAAAGTATCCCATAGGATGGAAACTGAAATATTAGTATTTCAAATCAGTAGGTTTAGAAATGAAACCTTAGAAACTAGAAAAGGTTGAAATATGGAAAATGGATTAGGAATATATATAGTTAAGAGAATTGAATTCGTGAAAGTGCCAAGGAAAGCCTAGTTGAGTTGAAGACCCGCTTTGAGTCTAAGCCAATGATAAACTTTTAAGAACTTGAATTTGTAAAAGGATTTGTGGTATTTTCCAAGATTTAATCTTAAAAGTATTTTGATAAATGCATATTGGGTTTAAAGTAAAGTGGGGTATATTGTGTAAAACAATGATTACTTGTTTTAAAAGAATTCACTCATAAAAAGGTGCATATTATGGAGCATAAATAGCTTGCTAGTTTTAATTTATGAAAATAAGTTTTGAAATTCTATTCTATTACCAATAAATTTTGATTATTGATTTACGAAGAAATTTTGTTGGGTGGACAAAATAAGTTGTAGGAATAGAATAGACGTCTGCACCTTATAGCGAGTAGTTAAATTAACATTGTAATTAGAAACAATGTAAGCCCGATAGTTATCCTTGTCTACTCCAGCTTTGTGATTTGAAAAAAAAATGTTTTGCATTTTTATATTGTGACATGTTTTTATGGTGAAAACAAGTTTTGGAGAAGAAAATAAAGTTGGAACACTTTTAATTTTTGGAAGAAAATTGTAATGAAAAGAAAGGAGGCCAAACCATGTTTTAAAAAGAATGGAGTAGGTAAGGATTAGTGCCTAGAATAAAACGAGAGGGAGTTAAAGCTATGAATTAAACAATTGGAACCAACTAGAGATTGGTTGAGCTGAGTGATTCTCTGAGTGTCAATCTGATGTTGATTTCGGTCTTCGGGGTTGATGTTTAGGGAGTTACTCTCTTGCCAATTTACAGTCAGGGATTAGCTAATATTAAACTAATGGAAAATTTCCCGTAGAATGCATAAGCATTGAGAAACCTAGGTTTATTGCTGGAGAAAAAGAAAAAAAAGGATAGGCTAGTAATTCACAGCAAGGACTAGTAGTAACTACTAAGTAGTAAAGGGCAAGTAAGTGGGTAGATTCTGTTGTGTGGACGCACAATTGTCTGAGATGACAACGTCCTAAGATTCTTGGCACATAGTAGTAGCTGTGTAGGATGTTGTTTGAGTTTAAAATAGAGAAAGCTTATTTGAAATAATAAACTTAAGTAATTGGATTAAGTCAAATAATCTAAGAAAGAGAAATTCCTACCTAACAAGAAATAATAAATTTAGTAAGGCAACAAATGTGACGGGAAAAGAAAATGAAAATCTTAAGAAAAAAATGAATAAATATGAAAATTTTCCAAGATAAGTGGAAAAAGAGAAGAAATTTTCTTATATGGTTGTGCTTAGATAGGAAAATAGGAAGTCTTCATAGAATAGTCATATAAAAATCCAAGTACGATTAGAAAAGAAAAACGGAGGATGTGAATTTTTCCGTTTTATATCTTTTCGTAACATAAGGAAATCAAATTTGGAAAATTATATTTTTCTAAATTTCGAATTTAATGATGGATGGTAGGGTTTTGGATCCGACAATTGGGTGAACTATGCTCTTATTCTATAAGAGTGTGAAAAAACTTAGATGAAAAATATTTTGACTTTTCAAGAATATTGCATTCATATAGAACTGCAAGTATATTTAGGATGTGAGCATCATGTTTTGAAAGAGTTTTTAAAATTTGCATACATACAGGTGGATCCAAATTAGGCATACATACTTTACTATGATGTATCTCACTTTGCACATGTGCACAATGTTTGCAACAATTGGATGCACACTTGATGGATGGATATTGCGAGGGGTTATCGATTTTTACTCTTATCGAATTTCGGGGATGAAATTCTTTAAGGGTGGGAGAATGTAACACCCCGCATTTTTAATATAGTTGAAAATGTGTAAAAATATGTGTATATGCATAGATAGGTAAATAATGGTGATGTATAACGAAAATTAATTAATATATGGAAGAGAAGGAAAAATTAATTCGATAACAGTGTGCGTAACGGAAAAGATAATAAAATAAGGATACTTAATTTAAATATCAGGAATTAAGTAAAACGGACATCACCATTCTGTTCGTCTCGGAATTCTGCTTAGAATAGAGTCCAAGTTTTCGAAAATCGGACTCCGTATGAAAGAGTTATGGCCTTCAGAAGATTCATCAAAAATTCAAAACAGTTCGAAATTCGACCCAGGCAGCTGGGCGGGAAATTTCCCGCCAAAAGCAGGCAGGTCGACCGGGGGGTCGGCCTACCCATAGGGAGGTCGACTTGGGGATCGACCTATCCCCAGATCTGGGCGATTTCAGTTCCTGTGACGTGTTTTGATGTGCTGTACGGGTCGGATGGCTTCTAGGTCAATCTAAGGGCTCTAAAACACTCTCTACACCTATGAATACATAGCAAGACCTAACCCTAATTCATAATAATTCCTTAAGACGCCTCCATGCTGCCAAACTTCAACCAAACATGGCCACCGCCCCAAAACTCTAAATTATATTGCAAGCTCTTCATCAACTTTGGAGTTTAATCAAATCAAGTAGCAAAGTTCTTCATCAACAATTCATGCTCTTCACCAACAATCAAATAAGAATATTAAATCAGCGTTCTACATCAACAAATTGTTTATTTTCCCCAATCCAGTCAAGGTGAGTGGAATTATAATAAACTTGTTGTATAATAGTATTATTATCGTTCATCATTCCCCAGTTATAAATTCAATTCAAGATTTATGTTATAATAATTGTTCTATTATTCTCCTTCCCCTTTTTATTTTTGGATCTAGGTAATCTTGAACCTAGACGAAATCTTATTATACATACGTATGGTTGGAATATGGGAATATTGGGCATAATCTATTTTACGCAGTCGAGGAATATAATCTATAATTTGGGGTTTGTGGCATAACGATTATTATTGAAAATATTGGGCATAATTTATTTTATGCAGTCGAGGAATATAATCTGTAATTTGGGGTTATTGGCATAACGATAATGCAAATATTGGGGTAATTGGCAGAGTATATACTGATATTATTCAAGGAAATAAGGGGAAAGGATCGTGAAATTGGTAATTTGGAGTAACTTACGCTAAAGGTAAATAAAGTTTGAATAGGGGATTTGGGGAAAAATGATTTAAAGATAAAAATCCTAATTTGGTGAAGAAATAGGTAAACTAGAAGCCTAATCGGAATTGGATAAGTTTGGGTTTAATCTGTCTCGTATAATTGTGAAATCTAATTCAAAAAATTTAAATTTGAGGCATGAGTGTTTTAATTAAATTTGGGTTTGATTGGTTAAAGAAATGGGAAGTTTAGAAATATAACATGAAAAATTGACGCTAGTGGCATAACAAGAACATGAACATATTTGTTAATAGGCTAAATATGAAACATGGCTAACTCGAGGTTAGAATGAGTTTGCAGTGTAATCCTGCCCGGAACCCCTTGGCACATCCAGTGACCGCAAACAATTGGTTCTAATGTGAGAAGTTAGTCATAACGTGCTTGAAACCCGAGGTTAGATTGAGTTGTGGTGTAATCCTGCCCGGAACCAACCGGCACATCCAGTGACCGAAACAATAGGTCTAATGTAAGAGGTTGAGCATTAATAATTAATTAATGCTAATGACACATGCTAGTATGGTAAGGTTAAGTCAACATGAACCGATAGATAACACTTAACCAATTTAACATGATATATGGATGGGTTAAGTCAACGTGAACCTCTAGATAATACTTAACCAATTGGACATGATATATAGGTAGGTTAAGTCAACATGAACTGATAGATAACACTTAACCAATTTGACTTGATATATGGGTGGGTTAAGTCAACGTGAACTGATAGATAACACTTAACCAATTTGACATGATATATGGGTAGGTTAAGTCAACATGAACTGATAGATAACACTTAACCAATTTGACATGACGCGTGGGTTGAATTGAATACGTGATTGGAGGTTAAGTCAACTTGGATACATGGGAAAACTTAACCAATATAACAGTATCAAAGCAAGGAAAACTGGGGAATGATAAGATTAAATAATAGATAAACTTATCCCAGGGATAAGAAATGAATATGACTTAAGATGTAATACAAGACTCGAAGGGTGGGACGACTTATACCATGAAATAAGTTAATCTAAGCTGGAAATGTGGGAGAACACCTGTACGCTATCATTTCAAAAAGAGAACTTAAGTCATGCTTGAATTCATAGGTAAACCTTAGTTAAAAGGAACTAAGTAACAATCCTTAGTTAAAGAGAACTAAGTAACAGAAAATAAGTATCAAACCTTGGTTAAGAGAACCAAGTGATAAACCTTAGTTAAGAGAACTAAGTAAATCACGAGAAAGAGAACTAAGTAGTAAACCTTAGTTAAGAGGACTAAGTTGTAAACCTTAGTTAAGAAAATGAACGATTAAGAGAAACTAAGTAGTAAACCTTAGTTAATAGGACTAAGTAGTAAACCTTACTTATGAAAACGGACGATTCAGGAAAGTGAGTAGTAAACCTTAGTTAATAGAACTAAGTAGTAAACCTTAGTCAAGAAAGCCAAGTAGAACACGAGAAGGAGCGAACGTCCGTCTGACCAAGAAGAAGGCTCCAACGGTCTGGGTTACGAAGCACGCGGCTTCGAGGGAACGTGAGGGTACTCTTGGTATCCCTCTGTGAGGTTGCAGATGATCCTCCATGGCTCACAGAGGTTAAGGTCTGCGTAAGAAGAACCAAGAGTATGCCTTGGTTGCTATAAGGCAACCTAAAGACTAGGATGGACTAGCGTGAGGCGGCGATATCTAGATTAGCCCCGTGATAGCACGTCGTCGTCTACCTACCATCTTGAGTCAATCGAGCACGTGAAACGGGAAGGCGGAGAACTCCAAAAGACCATATAATTGCTATCTAGTTATGGGTGAGGTTGGCCAATAGGTTTGTGGGGGCATATGGGGCATGCGTACAGTTCTCATTCTTGATTTTCTTGGGTTCCTTTCATTAGTTGAGGGAGGGGTCAAGTGGGACCATAACCATACACAGTTAAAACAGACCTTAGCATCTGCATCGGCAGATAACTTAAAGCTCCCGACCGAGTTCCATGTTTCATGATTAGCCCTGCCACGGGGCTTGGGCCGCACATATGGAGGACATGTGCAACTAGACATCGAAAACGATTCACGTCGCGTACGTGGGCAATGTCTAGGAACATTCATGGCTCTACGTAGTGTGTCCTAGATTAGAGGGCATTGTTCGATAGGTAGCATAAACCCTGGTCGGATCTAGAAAGCGTTCAATAGGTAGCATAAAGCCCAGTGGCCCTGGGTAGCTTAAACCCTGGTTGAATCTAGGAAGCGCTCGATAGTAAACCCTAGGTTATATCGAGGTAATACACGGAATCTAGTAAGATCAAGAGTGGCAGTCCAAATGATTTCGAGAATGGTGGCACTACACTGAAGTAGTATAGATTTACATGATGAAGCCCGTACAACATACGGTAAAGGACTGTATATATTCATGGAAAGGATTACACGAGTTGGGGTATCTACATATACGTTGTATTAGGTTAATCTACTAATGGGACATGAGTATAGCCTAGAGAGCTAACATTGTTAACAACCTAATAACCAAGAAAATGTAACTGAACGGTATATGTAGGATTATACAGAAGTTTATTCTAAGTCCACTCACACAGAACTTATGTTCTGACCCCCTCCTCATTACATACTTCCATGTTAGGTTCATGACAGAGATGGTATAGCTTTGAATACTGGTTAAGCAGTATTGTAAATAAGGTAAAGCAATATTTGAATATTATACTTTATTTCCTTCCGCTATGAGATGCTTTACGAGTTCTGGCATGCTTCTTTATCTTTGTCTTTTTCTGCAGGATACCAGAGCACCCAACTCGGGTTTCGATAGATTTGATTTTTGAAAAAAAAATCGGTCTGTCGAAATCCGGGTTGTTACAGGTGACACGTAAAAGACTTACGCACGCAAGGCCTAATCAGGCAAGTATGACACGTTAAAGACTTCCTCAAGCAAGACCTAATCGGGTACTCCAATAACGATTCTGCACCCAGTAGGAATTAGTTAACCGGGCGGGTACCCGTGACACGTAAAAGACTTACGCACGCAAGGCCTAATCGGGTACCTATGACACGTAAAACATTTCCGCACGCAAGGCCTAATCGGGTACTCCAGCAACGATTCTGCACCCAGTAGAAATTAGTTAATCGAGCGGGTACCAGTGACACATAAAAGACTTACGCACGCAAGGCCTAATCGGGTACCTATGACACTTAAAACACTCCCGCACGCAAGGCCTAATTGGGTACTCCAGCAACAATTCTGCCCTCAGTAGGAATTAGTTAATCGAGCGGGTACCCGTGACACATAAAATACTTACGCACGCAAGGCCTAATCGGGTACCTACGACACGTAAAACACTTATGCACGCACAGCCTAATCGGTTACTCCAGCATTGATTCTACACCCAGTAGAAATTAGTTAACCAAGCGGGTAACCGTGACACATAAAAGGCTTACGCATGCCAGGCTTAATAGGGAGCCTATGACACGTAAAAGACTTTGGTACGCAAGACCTGATCGGGTGCTCTAGCAACGATTATGCACCCAGTAGGAATTAGTTAACCGAGCGGATACCAGTGACGCGTAGAAGACTTCTGCACGCAAGGTCTAATCGGGTACCTATGACACGTAAAAGACTTCCGCACGCAAGGCCTACTTCAGCAACGATTCTGCACCCAGTAGAAATTAGTTAACCGAGCGTGTACCAGTGACACGTTAAAGACTTACGCACGCAAGGCCTAATCGGGCAACTATGACACGTAAAAGATGTCCGCAAGCAAGACCTAATCGGGTACTCCAACAACGATTCTGTACCCAATAGGAATTAGTTAACCGAACGGGTATCAGTGACATGTAAAAGACTTACGCACGCAAGGCCTAATTGGGTACGTATGACACATAAAACACTTATGTACGCAAGGCCTAATCGGGTACTCCAGTAACGATTCTGCACCCAGTAGAAATTTGTTAATCGAGCGGGTACCGGTGTCACATAAAAGACTTACGCACACATGGCCTAATCGGGTACTCCAGCAACAATTCTACACCCATTTGGAATTAGTTCTAAATTCAATTATAAAATATGAATAATATATTTATATAAAATATGAATAAAATATAAATAACTAATTTTGGTTATAAATTCAATTATAATCTTGTTTAAGAGTCTGGATATGGGCTTGGTTATAGGATTAGTTATGGGTTTATTTTTGGCTCGGTTATGGTCTCAATTATGAGCTAGTCTAAAGGTTTGGTTATGACCACAATTATGACCGTGGTTTAGATCTTGGTTAGGGGCTCAGTTGTTGGAATGGTTAGGGAATAAAAGATAAATTAGAGAATACAAAAATATATATAAAATAAAATATAAATAATAAATTGTGAAATATAAAATATAATGTACAAAATAGAAATTATAAAATATGAATAAAATATAAATCGGGTAATCCAGCAAAGATTCTGCATCCAGTAGAATTAGGTAACCGAGGAGGTATCGGTGACACGCAAAAGATTTACGCACGCAAGGCCTAATCGGGCACCTATGACACGTAAAACAATTCCGCACGCAAAGCCTAATCGGGTACCTACGACACGTAAAACAATTCCGTACGCAAGGCCTAATCGGGTACTCCATCAACGATTCTGCACCCAGCAGGAATTAGTTAACCGAGCGGGTATCCATTAAACGTAAAAGACTTATGCACGCAAGGCCTAATCAGGTACCTATGAAACGTAAAACAATTCTGCATGCAAGGCCTAATCGGGTACTCCAGCAACGATTCTACACCCAGTAGGAATTGACTAACCGAGCGGGTACCCATGACAGTAAAAGACTTACGCATGCAAGGCCTAATATACCTATGACACGTAAAACACTTCCACATGTAACGCCTAATCGAGTACTCCAGCAACGATTCAACACCCATTAGGAGTTAGTTAACCGAGCGGGTACCCGTGACTCGTAAAAGACTTAAGCAGGCAAGGCCTAATCGGATACCTATGACATGTAAAACACTTCCGCACGCACGGCCTAATCGGGTAGTCCTGCAATGATTCTGCACCTAGTAAGAATTAGTTAACTGAGCGGGTACCTGTGACACGTAAAAGACTTACGCACGCAAGGCCTAATCGGGTACCTACAACACGTAAAACAATTCTGCACGCAAGGCCTAATCGGGTACTCCATCAACGATTCTGAACCCAGTAGGAATTAGTTAACCGGGCGGTTACCCGTGACACGTAAAAGACTTACGCACGCAAGGCCTAATTGGGTACCTATGACATGTAAAACACTTCCGCACGCAAGGCCTAACCGAGTACTCCAGCAATGATTCTACATCCAGTAGGAATTAGTTAACTGAGCGGGTACCCGTGACACGTAAAAGACTTATGAGCGCAAGGTTTAATCGGGTACAAATGACACGCAAAAGACATCCATACGCAAGGCCTAATCGGGCACTCCAACAACGATTCTGCATCCATTAGGAATTAGTTAACAGAGCGGGTACTCGTGACATGTAAAAGACTTATGCATGCAAGGCCTAATCGGGCACCTATGACACGTAAAACACTTCTGCATGCAAGGTCAATGTGATGACCCCAAACATCCGCAGTACGAAAGCAAGGATAATAATTGGAATATAACACATAACGGTAACAACAGAACAGAAATAGAGAATTACAGTAGATAATGTTCATCAAATTACACTGGAAATAATACATCATCAGAGTTACACAGCATAATAGGATCATACTTAGCATAGAATACAGTTTCGGCTTAATATAAAATGTCTATAGCGGAATAAAACATAATACTAAGTGAAGTCTGAACAGCAAATAGGAATGATAATATCCATCTTCAGCTCCATAGCTATCCAGAATGAATCTGCTAAACCTGTATACAAGGTTGCCTGTGTGGAAGAGAGGGCACCCGAGTTTGCAAAGTGAAACAAACTACGAGTCAGTCATGGGACGGGTATGCAAAATCTTATTTAACCTATTTACTAATGAGGCTAATCACAGGACCACGCCGCTAACGTGGAACGGGTTTATTCCATTGGATTGTCAGTGCATAAATAAAGTAAAACATTAAAACAACGCAATGCTTTTTAGAAAAATGAAACCATTATAAGACTTAAGTCCCATCGCACAATGCAACACAAACAGGAGGATAGATTTTTACCTTTTAATGGTCAAAGTATGCTTGATACGATAAAATGGATTTGATATTATTATTAGTGTATATATGTTTCAAACGAATTTCAATCATAATATCAATCATAGACGGCATAGATACCATAAACTATGTCGCCATACTAGTTATACAATCAAAACCGCATGGGTAGTATTGGAAGTTTGATTTCCATTATGAACCAAGGAAAAAGATAGTCCTTACTGATTTTTGAAACACTCTAGCCTGTGCCTCAGGACTCAGACTCAGGTGAGCCCTTGGATCTTTAGGGCGGGTCCACAAATATGTTAGTGGATTAGTTATGCCTGAACAATACTTTTCCCCAGCCTTCGGGGTGTAAATAGAGCCACTAGGACTCAAATAACAAAGGCGCCTCATTCCATCATCCACATAAGTAAAAATGTGAGGCCTTGTAAAAACCATGACACCACTTTTAGCTAGAAAGAAACGTATGTCCTCCCTACAGTCCTTACTCCCATTTCTGGTCCATACTGGGGTATGAGGCTCGCGAAGTAACACTATACACAAACCTATGCTATTAAAAACTGTGCATTGATCATCAACCACAAGGCTCTACTTTTCAACAATAAGCCATGATCATTTGCATCTTGGCATGCCACACTAATAATTCACGCCAAGCGACTGATGTCTACCAATATATAACCTCTGAGCTCGTACGTCTCAGAGAGGGGGGTTAAGCAAGAGAATAAATTCTCCGCCAGCCAACAGATATATATTAAATAGAAATCAATCATCATAGAATAAAATCCAATGTCAGACATACATCCATTAACAAGTCTGTTCTAGGTCTGAACGAAACTGGAGACACTGAGCATATCCAGGCAATCAACAAGTACGTCCAGACAACTACCATTGTAACAACCTCCTGGGAGCTAACCGATCCAGGGCATCAGTAGTCATCCATTCGATGTGAAGATCGCCGGTCTTCAATCACCGTCTTCAAATCTTCGACTTTCAATCATCCTATAATTATTTGAAATGAGATTTAACTAGGACTTTTCAAATAATTCTCGAATATATATATATATATATATATACAATTTAAATCAATCTTTTCATTCCATATCATTTATAATATTTTATAACGATTTATCGCCATTTTTATTTACTTAAAATAGCCATTCTTAATTAGACGACTCTTCGGGTCATTACATGGCTCTAGCGTTGTTTTTATCAAAATTTGATTTACACATTTCTAAAATTCTAACCATTGGATCTTAACAAATTTTATATCGTTGGAAAGATCTTTCCAAAACGAACCTAACGGTTCCAGTTTTGGGAAATCCGATGGTGGGATCTTTCGGTATAATCATTTGGAGTTACGATTTTGAAACGTGAACTGCAGCAGCGCGATTCATTTTATTTTAATTTATCTTTATATATAAATATATAAATTAATTCGTTCGATGATTTCAAACTATTTCCATTTCAAAACAATGAACATTTTTCAATCTCCTTACATTTAATTTTTAATGATAACATGATTTTATATCTAAAACATAACCTTTTTACATTTCTACAAAAATTACAATCTTTTCTATATCACACAAAAATGAAAACATTTCCATATTACAACAGAAATGTAATCATTCGATGTTGCATAGAAAATGTATTCTTTTCGTATGTTACAAAGAACATGAAATCTTTTCATTCAGTCTTTATTACATAATAAAAATGTAATTTTTATTTCTTTTATTCATTTGTTACATTATATAAAAATGTAATCCTTTCTATTCTATTGTTACATTATATAAAAATGTAACTTTTAAACTTCTTTTACCACATTATCTAAAAATGTAACTTTTTATCCTATTATAAAAAAAGAATGTAATCTTTTTATCCTTTTACTAACGATTCATTTACATCGAAAATGTGAATTCCAATGTAAAAACATTTTTATATAACGATGATTCTTTTTAATGTTTCATTAACATTAAAAATGTAAAATTAAATGTAAACACGTTTTTATTTTACAAAGGTCATTTTATAATATTCATTAACATTGAAAATATAAATTTCAATGCAAACATGTTTTATTTCTAAAACATGAATATTTTCCTAGTTTTCTACATTTACATTAAAAATTAGATTCTTAATATCAACTTATTTTTCCTTTCAAAACATGATCATTTTTCTAGTTTTCTACTTTACATTAAAAATGATGATTTTAATGAAACATATTTCCCTTTCAAAATATGATCAATTTTTCTAGCTTTCTATTTTTCATTTAAAACGAGAATTTTAATGTAAACATATTTTCCTTTCAAAATATGATCAATTTTTCTAGCTTTCTACAGTTCATTTAAAATGAGAATTTTAATGTAAACATATTTTCCTTTCAAAATATGATCAATTTTTCTGGGTTTCTATTTTTCATTTAAAATGAGAATTTTAATATAAACATATTTTCCTTTCAAAATATGATCAATTTTTCTAGCTTTCTATAGTTCATTTAAAATGAGAATTTTAATATAGACATATTTTCCTTTCAAAATATGATCAGTTTTCTGGCTTTCTACTTTTCATTTAAAATGAGAATTTTAATGTAAACATTTCCTTTCAAAATATGATCAATTTTTCTAGCTTTCTATTTTTCATTTAAAATGAGAATTTTAATGTAAACATATTTTCCTTTCAAAATATGATCAATTTTTCTAGCTTTCTATAGTTCATTTAAAATGAGAATTTTAATGTAAACATATTTTCCTTTCAAAATATGATCAATTTTTCTAGCTTTCTATTTTTCCATTTAAAATGAGAATTTTAATATAGGCATATTTTCCTTTCAAAATATGATCAATTTTCTAGCTTTCTATTTTTCATTTAAAATGAGAATTTTAATGTAAACATATTTTCCTTTCAAAATATGATCAATTTTTCTAGCTTTCCATTTTTCATTTAAAATGAGAATTTTAATGTAAACGTATTTTCCTTTCAAAATATGATCAATTTTCTAGATTTCTATATTCACATTGAAAATGGTATTTTTAATGTAATTATGATTTGTTTTAAAATCATTGAACAATTTTCCTATATTCTATATTCACATTAAAAATGGTATTTTTAATGTAATTAGGATTTGTTTTATAACAATGAACAATTTTCCTATATTCTATATTCACATTAAAAATGATGTTTTTAATGTAATTATGATTTATTTTAAAACAATGAACAATTTTCCTATATTTTATATTCACATTAAAAATGGTATTTTTAATGTAATTATTATTTGTTTTAAGACGACGAACAATTTTCATATACAATAAAAATGTAGATTTTTATTGTTTAACTTATTTTCATTTTCGAAACAATGAATATTCTCCTTATTTCTATATTCAATAAAAATGTAAATTTTGGATGTTCAAACATGTAACAACCCGAAAATCTGGGCCAGTTTAAAATTTTTATTTTGGCAGTTTTAGCGAATTTTGATTATTTAAAATGAATTATTTTAAATAATATCGACGAGAAATTTATTTTGAATATAATTCGAACGTATATATTATATACGTCGTCGTTAGAATATAAATATTTATTTATATTTATAAAAGGAATTGAAAATGGCGCGGTAGTTCGATAATTCGATTTCAAACTTCAATTGAATGTACCGGGTGCAAAACAATCCGGATTTTAGTGAAACCAAAAATCATAGGATCTAATTGATGATATCTTTCCAACGAATCCGAAAAATCAAAATTTCATACCAGGAATCAAAAGATATGTCCAGTTGAAAATTCTGAATAGTCGCTATGGAATTCAGGCCCTTAAAAATGGAAATTTTGCAAGCGACCTCGGATTTCGACGAAACCACTTTTGTTGGGTCCGCAATGTCAAGTTATTGCTAGGTTTCAAATTTCATAATTTTTCGAATCAATATGTGAGCGTGGCAAAGGAAAACGCGTTTGACCAGTTTCAGTTGATTTTAATCGACTGGAAAATGGCCATTTTTTCAACGGTCTCAGAATTCGACGAAACTAGTTTTGTTAGGACCGTATCGTCAATACGAAGCTAGAAAATATTTTTTAGGAATTTTTCGAGTTCGTATGTGACCCCGGTAAATTGAAATGTGCGTTCAAATTCCATATATAGAGTTATATTTGTTTTTGAAGAAAACTGATCGTAACAACCGAATTGGCTCACGATACATATCCCATTGTGTTCGGAATGGGGGTAATTAACTAGGGGCGACAATCGGTGGGTTCGATTTCGAGTCGAAAATAAAAAGTTGCTTTTTGAATTGAAAATAAATTAAAATAATATATATAATTTTTATATAACTCCCCTACCCTTACCTTTCTCTTCCCCCGTTTGACCGATAAGTCAAAAAAAAAAAACGATCGTGGAAACCATCCCAGCCTCCCGCCGTCGCGGCAGGCTTCACCGCCGCCATAGCCGGATCCGTCCCCTCCCTCTCTCTCCTATCTTCCCTCACCTCTCTCCTTTGATTTAAACTCCACCCCGAACCTCAGCACAAAAGCCCGCGCCCGCCTGCGCCCTGGTCGCCGCCGCCACTGCAAGCTCGCCCACCGCCAGACCCTCCACCCACCTCCGCGCCTGACAGCCCCTCTCTCCTCCTCCGATCCACCTTCCCCCCCCCCCTTTTCTTTTTGCTCCAATGAAACACACCCCCGAGCCTGAAATAAAGCACCGCACCTCCAAGGAAACTCCACCACCTCGAGCCCGGCGCCAGCAGCACCCTTGCTTCCGGTGTTCCCGAAGACCAAAACCCTAAATTCTTTTTCAACTGTAAGTTTTATTTTTATTTATTATTTTATTCATACGATGTAAATTAGTTTATTAAAAAAAATCAGTTTCTACATAAGTGGTGAGAGTATAAAGACCGGATTTTTTATATGTAAATAAAGGTAGAAAGACCGGATTTTTATATGAGTAGGGTATTAAATATATGATTTTTTATTTAGGTAGAGTATTAAAAATATTATTTTTATATGAATAACATAATAAAAATATAATTTTTATTATAAGAGAAGTGGAATGAAAACACGATTTTTACATGTATGATTTGGATATAAAAATATCATCTTTATGTATATATTAGCAAAGTTTAGATTTTTATAAAAAGGAAAAGATTCGATTTTTAATATATATATAAAAAAAACGATTTTTATATATTGAATAGCATACTAAAAATTCGATTTTTATATATTGAATAGCATAGTAAAAATTCGATTTTTATATATTAAATAACATACTAAAAATTCGATTTTTATATATTGAATAGCGAACTAAAAATTCGATTTTTATATATTGAATAGCATAGTAAAAATTCGATTTTTATATATTGAATAGCAAACTAAAAATTCGATTTTTATATATTGAATAGCGAACTAAAAATTCGATTTTTATATATTGAATAGCATACTAAAAATTCGATTTTTATATATTGAATAGCGAAGTAAAAATTCGATTTTTACATATGTAGTGGCTACAGCAACGAAGATGATAAAAATGCGATAACGACGAAGGTTTCTACAAAAGAAGAGTCAAGATGATTGGATAGCTATCGGTGAGAATTTCTCACTCTTCAATTTCTTTTCTAGTCATATATATATACTAGGATGCAGACGGTGCTTAGTAGCACCCGACACAATCGTCCACAGACCATGGACTTGTTTGTTTGGTTGCATAGATTAGTTAGATGATTTGATTTGAAATTGAATTGTTTGGTGAAATTGAATTGTTTGGTGAAATGAATGGTTTGATTGATGTGTGAATGGCGTGGGCCTTCACTGGATCGGGGATAAGGCTAGGCCTCGTCCCGTTTCTAGTATCGTGCCGTTATGCCGCCGAAATTTTCTAAAATAAGTTAGAAAAAAATAAAAATACCATTTTATTTGAAGAATGAACTGAATAGAAATTCATAAGTTAAAATAAAATGTTTTGTCGTTAAAAATATAATTTTTAACGTGAAGTGAATAAAATAAAATATTCATTTACAAACCGGACGGTTTGTTTATGTACACCGATTTGACTGACATTGATTGGGACGGTAAATTTTACACATCGCCCAACTGCACAACTAAAATCTGTGTTTGATTGTTTGAAACCCCACACGGGTGTTGGGATGAAATTTGAAGTTCACTCATCCTGATTGATTAAATATGTCGATCGATTGATTGACGGGCTGTTATAAGCGTTAGATATCTATATTTGATGCTTATACAGTGTAGTGCACTTTGGTTGATGGTTGATTATTTTTCAATGCTATTATATGTGTGTAATGTATGAAAATCCATATAATTAACATTATATGGTGATTGATTGGGCCTCATTCCAATTTAGAAAATAAAGAATAATATAAAATAAAGGTTCATGTGTTGACAGTACTCATCCATTGAGATTGGTCATGTGTTGAACGAAATATTTTAGTAATAAAATTTACATCTTTATCAATATAAAATAAAGGTTCATGTGTTGACAGTACTCATCCATTGAGATTGGTCATGTGTTGAACGAAATATTTTAGTAATAAAATTTACATCTTTATCAATATAAAATAAAGGTTCATGTGTTGACAGTACTCATCCATTGAGATTGGTCATGTGTTGAACGAAATATTTTAGTAATAAAATTTACATCTTTATCAATATAAAATAAAGGTTCATGTGTTGACAGTACTCATCCATTGAGATTGGTCATGTGTTGAACAAAATATTTTAGTAATAAAATTTACATCTTTATCAATATAAAATAAAGGTTCATGTGTTGACAGTACTCATCCATTGAGATTGGTCATGTGTTGAACGAAATATTTTGATAATAACAACTATTTTGAAAAAGAAATATTTGAAATAGAACATTTGAAAATAGAAATTTATGAAGCCGTGTTGATTAGATTGACGCCATTTTGACGTGAACGATATTTATATCGATTTTATTCATTTTGAAATGAATTGAATTGAAAACGATTTCGAAATGAATTGAATTGAAAACGATTTCGAAATGAATTGAATTGAAAACGATTTCGAAATGAATGGAATTGAAAACGATTTCGAAATGAATTGAATTGAAAACGATTTCGAAATGAATCGAATTGAAAACGATTTCGAAATGAATCGAGTTGAAAACGATTTCGAAATGAATTGAATTGAAAACGATTTCGAAATGAATTGAATTGAAAATGATTTCGAAATGAATTGAATTGAAAACGATTTCGAAATGAATTGAATTGAAAACGATTTCGAAATGAATTGAATTGAAAACGATTTCGAAATGAATTGAATTGAAAACGATTTCGAAATGAATTGAATTGAAAACGATTTCAAAATGAATTGAATTGAAAACGATTTCGAAATGAATTGAATTGAAAGCGAATTGAAATGAATTCAAATTGAATTGAAATTTGAATTGAATAGAAATGAATTTTAAAACGAATTTATAAAGAAGAACTCAATTTTGATTTGAATTGAAAAGGAAGTTGAAATTGCTTTTGAAACGAATTTAAAACTATTTATATAATTCGTTTTAAATAGAAATCGACGAAATATATATTATATATATTATATATATATAATATAATGGCCTGAATAGAACGCGTCGCGCCGCGGCAGTTCGTGAATTTTGACCATTTATTTCGAACGGACATTACGGGAGATCCGACCGTCGGATTCTCCTAAAACCGGAACCGTTGGGTTCGTATCGAAAAGAGCTTTCTAATGAATATTAGAAATTTGAAATCTAACGGTTGGATTTGGAATTATGTCCAAATCAAATTTGAAAAAGGTCGTTGTAAGTGCAATTAGATGGCCGTTGATGGAAATCGACTGTACGGACCTTGATTAAATTATTAAAAGTATTAATAATTTGTATAAAATTATGAGAAATGATTTAGAAAGGATTGGGATGAAAAACTCCATATTTGAAAAGATAAAAATAGATTTTTATCGAAATGAACTAGTTTTGAACTAGAATTACAATTCTATTTATTTTTAAATAAATAAATTGAATTTGAAATGGTTTTGAAAATAACCAGAACTTCCAATGATTGCATTGGAATGGATTTGAATCGAAACTGTCTTCGGAATATTTCGATGTTGGATTTCGTGATTATACAAATGTTGTTATGGAAATTTGAAAGATATAGATATATATATCGTTATTTCCAATACGATCTTTGTTGGTCGCAGAATTTGATATTGAATATAAGCTGATATATTTTCTATTCAGAGCCTTGTAATGAATATCAAATGTGATTTGGGTTTGTCGTGAATGGTGTCTTCACTAACACTGTTCTTGAACCCAGTTGAGAAAAGATTAAATCTTTTTATTTAGATTTAATGAAGTGCACCAATTAAACAATATTTAATTGGAATTGAATCGATATTGATTTTTTGGTTTATCGTGGACGGTGTTTTAAATAACACTCGTTCTTTAACCCGATAATTAATGAATGTGATTTTGGGTTTATCGTGGACGGTGTTTTAAATGACACTGATTCTTTAACCCAGTTAACGATTAAAACTAAGTGGAGTTTTAATGAATCTTTAATTAGATTGAAACAATCGAAATGGAGTATCACCAGTTTTACTCCAGGCATTAGTTAAATCTTTAATTAGATTTGAACGTGAAATGGTAATTGAATTTACCGATAACACCGTGGTGTAAGATATGAAGTATAACCAGTTTTACTTCATGGGATGAATAGGTTGGGATTGGGAAATTAAAACCAATGATTACTTCGGTAAGGTTCGTTAATCTCGACTAGTTTGAATTGATATTCAAAAATAGATTAAAGAATAAATTCAAGAAATTTATCTTGGATAAAATTAATGGGAACCTTTCCCTATGAATGTGAAATTTAGAAACTAACTGTCGGTTAGCTAAGCGGAATGGTTTTCTGGATATTGATCTGATGTTGGTTTCGGCCTTCGGGGTTAATATTTGGGGAATTATTCTCTTGATTAATTTACGGTTAGTGACTGATGAATTGGAATGAGGCGTATGTTGTGTTTGTGTAACACTTATTTAAAATATACGTGAGTTATTCGGAAAGACCGGGTTTATCCCATTCTGAATAACTGATACGACGATGAGTCGAAGATGAAGACGATGGTCGAAGACCGGAGGATTTCACGTCGTTTGGGTGATTACTGATGATCTTGATTGGGCTGTACACCCAAGAAGATGGAAACAGTTAGTGATCGTCCATACGTACTTGGAGATCGATGGATATGCGGGGTACTAGGTGCCTCCGGTTTCGTTCAGACCCAGAACGGACTTGTAAATGGACTGTGTGTCTGACATTGGATTTTAGTCCTTGTGATTGATCTCTATTAAATATATATCTGTTTGGCGGCGGAGAATTTATTCTCTTGCTTAACGCCCTTCTATGAGACGTACGAGCTCAGGGGTTATATATTGATGGATATCAAACGCATGGAGTGAATTGCCTGTGTGGCATGCCTAAGTGGCAATTGATCGAGGCTTCTGTTGAAAAGCAAAGTCTTGTGGTGATGATCAAAGTAAGGCCTTTGTGGCGTAGCTTTGTGTAACGTTGATTCGCGAGCTTCACACCCGGTATGAACCAAAAACGGGAGAGGACGTCAGGGAGGGCATGCGTTTCTTTCTAGCTAGAAGTGGCGTCAGTGGTTTTACACGCCCTGACGAGTTTGACTTATGTGGTTGTTGCTGTTGCGAGGCGCCTCAGATTGATCGGTCGTTCTCGAACCGATGGAGTCATTTAGTTGGCTCGTTTACGCCCCATAGGGCTGGGAAACGCATGTTCAGGGTTTAAGTTTAATCCACATCGGTGGACTGGCCCTGAGGATCCAAGGGTCGATGCGCTCTGACCCTGAGGCTCGGGCTAGAGAGTCTCGAAGACGGTGAGGACTATCTTTTGCCTCGGTTCATAGATGGAAATCCAATTTCCAAATACGTGACATTTGCGGTTTTATTTGTAAACCTATATATGGCGACATAGTGGCATGGGACGCTCATGTCGCCTATGATTGATACTTATGATTTGAAGTTGTTCTATACACTATGCACTTATAATAGTATCAAATGATTTGTTTTCAACGTATCAAGCATTCTTTGGCTGTTATAAGGGAAAACCCTATCCCCCGGCTTGCGTTGCATTGTGTGATAGGACCTGGGTCTTATAACAGCTTCATTTTTTCTTTATTTAGCATTGCGTTGTTGTTTTATGCACTGATATTCTTGGAAGGAAACCCGTTCCGTGTTATACGGCGTGGTCCCTTGATTTACCCAACTTTAAAAATAAAGATTAATAACTGTTTTAGTTCTCACACCAGTCACATGACTGACCTGGAGTTTATTGTTTTAACCTAAACTCTGGGTGCCCCTATTTTTCGCACGGACAGCTAGTAGTTTTGGTTTTGCAGATTTATATTCACAGGATCCTGGTTTACAGCTGGAACGATATCCGGAAAGCTTTGTATCTGTATATCTCTTCTAGTTGTGTATTGTATTATTTTCCGCTGCTATGTATTTAAATGTAATTTAAATCTCTGATATTTCTGTGTAATATTTATTTGTTCATACTCTGTATATTCTTGTAATCTGATGCATTGTTGTAATATACAATGAAATGTTCTTTTGTATGCGTTCTTTTGTGGCTTGTTCTCGAACTATCCGCCGCTTTCCTTTACGGGGAAGTTACGGGTTTTCACAAAACAAATTTCATTTCATATATGAATATTTCAGAAAATTTCGGTAGCATAACGACAGGGTAATTAAAACTGGCACCGTCTCGATGTATGGCTCCTCGTGCTACGGTAAATCCTCCCAGCTTTTGACAAGGGAGATTTCAATAATCTATTTCGTACGCAGACGAATTTTTTTCACAATATCAATCAATTTCAAAAAAAAATTTCAACCACAAACAAACACCAAAATTCAACCAGCACATATCACAAATCAATCAAGTCGTCCATGGTCTGTGGACGACGGGTATCGGGAGTTTCTAAACTCCGTCTGCATCCTAATATAATTTTATTTATTTTATTTCTGAAAATTCTGATATCTCACATTGATTTGATGACACCAAAAATTGTAGCGAGCTCTAAAAATTCTGCGGCCAGTTTTGAAATGTAGATCTCGTCGTTGTGATGCCAACGTATTCAGTTTCGTCGAATTCTGATAAGAAACGAACGAGTTATGATTTTACGAAGGTTGTAAAAAGTTTTAAATAAAATAAATTATTTAATTAATTAAAATATTACCCTTTCTTCTACCTCAGGAACTAAGGCCGACAATTTCACGATTATCTTCGAACCTAGGGTTCGAGTTTGCACGCGGTTCGAAGCACGGGGGAAAGGTCGGCCAACGTCACGCGGTAGGGGACGGAGAGGGCTTCCGATCGCCGTCGGTGATGCTCAGTTCGATGCTGGCCCAGTGGCGATCCGGCATGCTGAACGGCGGAAGTTCCTGGTCCTCGATCTCGAGGATCACGCAACCACAGGGGGTGAAGTTTATATGAAAATAAAGAGGACGAAAATCCCTATAAAAACCTTAACTGGAGCAATCGATTTCCTCGAGCGGATTTGGAGTTATTTGGAGGGGAAGCATGGAGCAACCGCCGCCATCGAACGAGATGCATCGGGATTAAAACGATTAAGGTGTATACGGTGGTATATGCGTATATATACTGCGTATATATACGTATTTTTATATATTTTTATTTTATTAACTTCTTTTAATTTCTATATCTTTATTAACTCCAAATCAAACCCAACAAGTGACGCCCCTAGCTAAATACCCCCATTCCGTACACGATGGGATATGTTTCGTAGGCCCGTTTGACTGTTTTAGTCAGTTATTCGTCAAATTAAATAATAAAATCTTTAATTATTTAATTTGATCGAACATTTTAATTTACCGGGGCCACAGACTGACTCTAAAAATTCCCGAAAAATAAGTCTGGCTATGTTTTGATGATACGGTCCCAACAAAACTAATTTCGTCGAATTTGGAGACCGTTGCAAAAATGTCCATTTTCAAGTCGATCGAAATTGACTGAAATTGTCAAAACACATTTTATTTTGCCACGCTCACATATTGATTCCAAAAATTATGAAAATTGGAATCCTGTAATAATTTGACATTCCGGATCCAACAAAAGTAGTTTCGTCGAAAACAGAGGTCGTTTGCAAAATGGATATTTATATGGGTTATATATTCTATTAAATTCCATAGCGACTATTCTGAAAATTTAACTGACCATAACTTCTGATTACCGCTATGAAATTTCAATTATTCGGATTCTTTGGAAAGATATTCTTAAACAGATTTAAATATTTTTGGTTTTACTAAAATCCGATCTATTTTGCACCTTGTGTAGTCCGTCAAAGTTTGAATTCAAATTTTCAAACCGCCGCACTATTTCTAACTCCTTTTAAAGTTAAAATAAATATATTCGTTCAAACTTCAATTTAAATAAATTTTTAATCGTTATTATTTAAAATAAATTATTTCAACAATTCAAAATTCAATAAAATAGTCAAAATAAAAATTTTAAATTAGTTCTGATTTTCCGGGTTGTTACAATCTCCCCCACTTAAAAGCTTTTCGTCCCCGAAAATGAAACTATAGTAAGGTAGGAAACAAAACGGAAAATGTAAATATGGTAAATGTACCTTGCACTAGAGCTAGTTAGAGATATCCACTCTGCAACGGGGATAAGCCTGTTTGATGCTATCCTCTGTCTCCCATGTACAGTCTCTAGGATCCCCGCTCCACTGCACTTTGACTAGATGAATTCTTTTGTTCCTTAGAACTCGGGTTTCTTTGCCAATGATCTTTATCGGCTCCCTTCTTACCGCTAAGTTCGGGGTAATCTCCAAATCTTGTTGTACAGCTTCTTCCACAATCAAGTCTGGATCAGGTATATGCTTCCGAAGTTGAGACACATGGAATACATCATGTACCCCTGGCAACCAATCAGGCAACTGAACCCTGTAAGCGAGAGTCCTAATTCTTTCCTGAATAGGAAATGGACCAATGAATCTAGGAGCCAACTTCTCAGTCTTCACAAAGAGGACAACTCCTCTTAATGGGGAAACTCTCAAGTATACATAATCACTGACGGAAAATTCTAGATCCCTTCTTCTTGCATCCGCATAACTTTTCTGTCGACTCTGAGCTACTAGCAATCGCTTCTTAATAAAATCAACTTTGTCCGAAGCTTCTCGAATCATGTTAGGACCCAATACCAATCGATTACCTGGTTCTACCCAACATGCGGGAGATCTGCATGGCCTGCCATACAATGCTACAAATGGCGATGTTTTCAAGCTTGCTTGGTAACTGTTATTACAAGAGAACTCGACCAAATGCAAGTGATCTTACCATGATCCGCCAAAGTCAAGAATACAAGCCCGCAACAAGTCTTCCAGTATACGGTTCGCCCTCTCAGTCTAGCCATCTGTTTGAGGATGATAAGCAGTGCTCAGATTTAATGTTGTCCCCAGCTCCTCTTGGAATGCTTCCCAGAATTTACTTGCGAATATAGGGTCACGATCACTTACAATGCTACTGGGGACTCCATGTAGTCGGAAAATTTCTTTGAAATAAATCTTCGCCAAACTTTGAGCTGTTCTAGTTGATTTAACAGGAATAAAATGGGTGGTTCTTGTGAGATGATCAATAATCACCCATATACTGTCATTGCCTTTTCTGGTTCGGGGCAAGCCATCAATAAAATCCATGGAAATTTGATCCCATTTCCAACTTGGAACTGGTAGTGGTTGTAACAAGCCGGCAGGTTTTTGTTGATCACTTTTGACTTGTTGGCAAGTAGAACACCTGCTGACATAAATGGAGATGTCTCTTTTCATAGATTTCCACCAGAACGTACGCTTGAGATCATGATACATCTTACTCACCCCTGGATGAATACAAAGCTTGGATTTATGACATTTATCCATTACTTCTCTTCGGAGCTCAGGAATATTTGGGACTCAAATTCGGCCTTTCAACCACAGAACTCCCTTGTTATCAATTTGAAAACTGGAGGGTTCACCTTCCCGAACTCTTTTACTAATTCTCTATATAAATTCATCATCCTTCTGAAGAGCAGAGATTTTGTCGACCATGTGGGTGTAATGATGAGATTGGCGAGGATAAGATTGGCGACATCCGCATTCTTTCTGCTAAGTGCATCCGCCACAACATTGGCTTTCCCTGACATATATAAGATGTCCAAATCATAAGCCACAAGAAATTCTACCTAACGTTGCTGCCTTAAATTCAAGTCCTTTTGGGTGAATAAATACTTCAAGGATTTATGATCTGTATATAGTTCGAACTTCTCACCCAAAAGGTAGTGTCTCCATATTTTTAAAGCGAATACGATAGCCATCAACTCAAGATCATGAGTGGGGTATTTCTTCTCATGCGGTTTCAATTGACGGCTAGCATAAGAAACTACTTTGTCTCTTGTCATTAACACTGCACCAATATCTTCTCTAGAGGCATATGTCCAGACTTTCAAATCTTGATTGCCATCAATGATAGTCAACACTGGAGCAGTAGTCAGCCTTAGTTTCAGTTCTTGGAAAGCTGCCTCACATTCAGGTGTCCAGATAAACTTTGTATGTTTCTTTGTAAGCTTCGTTAATAGACAAGCTAGCCTCGAAAAATCCTTAACGAATTTCCAATAATAGCCAGCCAATCTTAGAAAGCTTCTGACTTCAGTAGGAGTGCTAGGCTGCTTCCAATCTTGAATGGCTGTGATTTTGCTGGGATCCACTGAAATTCCTTCCTTCGATACAACATGACCAAGGAACTTCACTTCTTCTTGCCAGAATACACATTTAGAAAATTTGGCTTTTAATACATTCTTTCTCAGAATTTCCAAAACTTGTTCCAAATGTTTTTCATGCTCGGCAGTTGACTTGGAGAAGATTAAGTTGTCATCAATGAAGACCAGCACAAATTTGTTCAAAACATCCCGAATACTTGATTCATCAAATCGACAAAATAGGCAGGAGCGTTGCACAAGCCGAACGACATTACTAACCATTCATAAAATATGTCTGGACCTCTGAAAGATGTCAAAGGAACACACTCTTCAGCAATACGTAATTGATGGAAACCTGTAGCTCAGACCATCTTTGAAAACACTTTCGCTCCATTCAAACGATCCAACAAATCATCTATACGGGGCAATGGATATATATTCTTCAGTGTTTGCTTATTCAAATCTCGGTAATCCACACACAGTCTGAGAGTACCGTCTGACTTAGGAACAAACACCACTGCTGCACCCTACTCCGAAAAACTAGGCCGAATCAGACCTTTCCATAAATGTTGTTTGGTTTGATTGCTCAGTTCTTCTTTTTCTTTCCATGTCATTCTTCGAATAGGATGCACAACAGGCCTTGCGTTCGGGACTAAATCAATCCTGAAGTTGATTTCTCTTTTCGGAGGTAAGCTATCAACTTCTTCGAACATATCCGCATAATTCTTGACGACATGAGTATTTTCAAGAGCAGTGGGGGTGACCTCAAGAGCAGCCCAAAATTCTTTTCTATCTGCATCTGAGCCTACATAGGGTATGACAATATTCTCAAGCTTCATTTTGACTATAACAACCCTTTCAGTACATTTAACTTCGGCCTCATATTTGGTCAACCAATCCAACCCGAGAATGATATCAATTTCAGCAAGATCCATAACTAGTAAATTGAAAGGAATCCGATAGCAAGAGTAGGAGACGGGCACTCTACAATATAAACTGAGAACAAGAGAAGCCCCTATCGGACTATGAGCACTAATCGATTCCTTAAGATTCTTCAGGGTTAGCTTTAACTTTTTAACTATGTTGCTTGAGATGAAGCTTCGTGATGCGCCAGTGTCAAATAATACTATAACTGGAATATTATTGACGGTAAGAATGCCTTCCAAAACATCCGGCCTTTCCCTACTAATTGAGGGTACTGGAGTTTCTGCTACTTCATTTACATGATCTACTACAGACTCCTTTGATAGCTGGCAATTCTTCGCAATATGACCAGACTAGTGACACTTATGGCAATTTCTGCTCTCTTGAGACCTCTTATTGGATTTAGGCCCATCCTTTCTCTGTTTCTTTAGAGATCTGTAATTTATCGCCAAATGTCCTTGCTTATTGCAGTTAGAGCATGTGGCAGTCGTTAACGGTTCTTTCTGAGATCTTGGCTTTTTCTTATTGGCTTTTGGCTTCTTACTGACCTCAGGCTCTGTACTTGCCTTAGGGATGTTAGCTTCAAACTTCCTTTTGTTGCTAGAATTGCCTTCCACTTCATCTTCCAAAACACCTTGCTTATCAAAATCCTCATAGCGACAAGCCATAGCTATCATTTCAGAAAAAGGGAGATTAATATGTGCAGTTACCCAATTTAGGTATTTGCTTTGAAGTCCTTTGATGAACCTCCAATTTTTCCTCAAAGGTTCTTCGATTGGTGCTGGGGCAAAGCGGGAAAGTTCTTCGAATTTCTTCTGATACTCCCGATTGGTCATATCACCTTGTTTCAGATTGTAGAACTCATCATATAACTGTTCAGTTTCTCCTGGAGGAATAAATTTTTCTGTAAAAATTTCTTTGAATCTATCCCAGGTAATATTACCTTCTAGATTTTCCTTAGTAACGTTTTTCCACCAGAATAAAGCTTCTCTTTTGAGTACCCAAGATGCTATTAGTCTTTTCTGATCATCTTTCAACTTTAAGCCCTCAAAAATTTTCTCAGCAGAATGCATCCATGCTTGTCTTTTAATAATGGACTCCTTGCCCGAGAATGGTTCTCCACCCAGATTTCGATACCTCTTTACTAGAGCTTCTAGATCTAATTCTGATTGTGGGAGCACAACTGGCTCATTAGATTGCTGAATCAAAGATTTACTTCTCCTGTTTCTGCCACTCATTTTCTACTATGTCTGCAAATAACAGACAAAGAGTCAGGCCAACAGAATAGATATTGTAAATCATAGAGACATACATTTAAATGTAAATGAATCTATGGGGGTGGATTTTTACTCATTATAGGACATTACTAGTCCTACCTATGATGAGTTATTCATTTTGGAATTCTGTTGATTCCATCTCTAATGAGTTTGTTAATATGTTATATTCCGAGCTAAGTTTAACCAAAGCTCTGATACCAACTGTGATGACCCCAAACTTCTGTAGTACGAAAGCAAGGATAATCATTGGAATATAACACATAACAGTAACAGCAAAACAGAAATAGAGAATTACAGTAGATAATGTTCATCAAATTACACTGGAAATAATACATCATCAGAGTTACACAGCATAATAGGATCGTACTTAGCGTAGAATATAGTTTTAGCTTAATATAAAATGTCTGCAGTGGAATAAAACATAATATACTAAGTGAAGTCTGAACAACCAATAGGAATGATAATATCCATCTTCAGCTCCATAGCTATCCAGAATGAATCTGCTAAATCTGTATACAAGGCTGCCTGTGTGGAAAAGAGGGAACCCGAGTTTGCAAAGTGAAACAAACTACGAGTCAATCATGGGACTGGTATGAGAAATATTATTTAACCTATTTACTAATGAGGCTAATCACAGGACCATGCCGCTAACGCGGATTGGGTTTACTCCATTGGATTGCCAGTGCATAAATAAAGTAAATTGTTAAAACAACGCAATGCTTTTTAGAAAAATGAAACCATTATAAGACTCAAGTCCCATCACACAATGCAACGCAAATCGAAGGATAGAGTTTTACATTATAATGGTCAAAATATGCTTGATACGATAAAATGGATTTGATATTATTATTAGTGTATATATGTTTCAAAAGCATATCAATCATAATAGCAGTCTTAGACGGCATAAATACCTTATACTACATCGCCGTGTACTAGTAATACAATCAAAATCACATGGGTCGTATTGGAAATTAGATTTCCATCATGAACCAAGGCAAAATATAGTCCTTACCGATTTTCGAGACACTCCAGCCCATGCCTCAGGACTCAGACTCAGGTGAGCCCTTGGATCTTCAGGGCTGGCCCACAAATATGTTAGTGGATTAGTTATGCCTGAAAAATACGTTTCCCCACCCTTCGGGGCGTAAATAGATCCACTAGGGACTCAAATAACAGAGGCGCCTCATTCCATCATCCACATAAGTAAAAATGTCAGGCTTTGTAAAAACTATGACACCACTTCTAGCTAGAAAGAAACGTATGTCCTCCCTGCAATCCTTACTCTCGTTTCTGGTTCATACCGGGGAGTGAGGCTCGCGAAGTAACGCTATACACAAAGCTATGTTATTAAAAGCTGTGCTTTGATCATCAACCACAAGGCTATGCTTTTCAACAATAAGCCTTGATCATTTGCATCTTGGCATGCCACACTGACAATTCACGCCATGTGACTAATGTCTACCAATATATAACCTTTGAGCTCGTACGTCTCAGAGAGGGGTGTTAAGTAAGAGAATAAATTCTCCTCCACCCAACAGATATATATTAAATAGAAATCAATCAGCACAGAATAAAATCCAATGTCAGACATACATCCATTTACAAGTCCGTTCTAGGTCTGAACGAAACTGGAGACACTGAGCATATACGGACAATCAACAAGTACGTCCGAACAACTACCACTGTAACCCCTCTTGGGAGCAAACTGATCCAGGGCATCAGTAGTCATCCAATCGATGTGAAGAACGTCGGTCTTCAATCACCGTCTTCAAATCCTCGACTTTCAATCGTCGTATAATTATTTGAAATGATATTTAACTAGGACTTTTCAAATAATTCTCGAATATATATATAATTTAAATCAATCTTTTCATTCCATATCGTTTATAATATTTTATAACGATTTATCGCTATTTTTATTTATTTAAAAATAGCCATTTTTAATTAAACGACGCTTCGGGTCATTACATGGCCCTGGCGCTAATTTTATCAAAATTTGATTTACACATTTCTAAAAATCTAACTGTTGGATCTTAACAAATTTTATATCGTTGGAAATATCTTTCCAAAACGAACCTAATGGTTCCAGTTTTGGGAAAAATCTGACGGTCGGATCTTTCGGTACAATCGTTTGAAGTTATGATTTCGAAACGCGAACTACAGCAGCGCGATTCGTTTTATTTTAATTTATATTTATATATAAATATATAAATTAATTCGTTCGACGATTTCAAACTATTTCCATTTCAAAACAATGAACATTTTTCAATGTCCTTACATTTCATTAAAAATGTAATTTTGAATGATAACATGTTTTTATATCTAAAACATAACCTTTTTACATTTCTACGAAACTTACAATCTTTTCTATATCACACAAAAATGTAAACATTTCCATATTACAACAAACATGTAATCATTCTATTTTGCATAGAAAATGTATTCTTTTTGTATGTTATAAAGAACATGAAATCTTTTCATTCAGTCTTTATTACATAATAAAAATGTAATTTTTATTTATTTTATTCTTTTATTACATTATATAAAAATGTAATCCTTTCTATTCTATTATTACATTATATAAAAATGTAACTTTTAAACTTCTTTTACCACATTATATAAAAATGTAACTTTTTATCCTATTATAAAAAAAGAATGTAATCTTTTTATCCTTTTACTAATGATTCATTTACATCGAAAATGTGAATTCCAATGTAAAAACATTTTTATATAACGATGATTCTTTTTAATGTTTCATTAACATTAAAAATGTAAAATTAAACGTAAACATATTTTTATTTTACAATGGTCATTTTATAATATTCAATAACATTGAAAAAGTAAATTTCAATGCAAACATGTTTTATTTCTAAAACATGAATATTTTCCTAGTTTTCAACATTTACATTAAAGATGATATTCTTAACGTCAACTTATTTTTCCTTCCAAAACAAGATCATTTTTCTAGTTTTCTACTTTACATTAAAAATGAGGATTTTAATGCAACATATTTCCCTTTCAAAATATGATCAATTTTCCTAGCTTTCTATTTTTCATTTAAAACGAGAATTTTAATGTAAACATATTTTCCTTTCAAAATATGATCAATTTTTCTAGCTTTCTATAGTTCATTTAAAATGAGAATTTTAATGTAAACATATTTTCCTTTCAAAATATGATCAATTTTTCTAGCTTTCTATTTTTTCATTTAAAATGAGAATTTTAATATAAACATATTTTCCTCTCAAATTATGATCAATTTTTCTAGCTTTCTATAGTTCATTTAAAATGATAATTTTAATATAGACATATTTTGCTTTCAAAATATGATCAATTTTCTAGCTTTCTATTTTTCATTTAAAATGAGAATTTTAATGTAAACATATTTTCCTTTCAAAATATGATCAATTTTTCTAGCTTTCTATTTTTCATTTAAAATGAGAATTTTAATGTAAACATATTTTCCTTTCAAAATATGATCAATTTTCTAGCTTTCTATTTTTCATTTAAAATGAGAATTTTAATATGGACATATTTTCCTTTCAAAATATGATCAGTTTTCTAGCTTTCTATTTTTTCATTTAAAATAAGAATTTTAATATAGACATATTTTCCTTTCAAAATATGGTCAATTTTCTAGCTTTCTATTTTTCATTTAAAATGAGAATTTTAATGTAAGCATATTTTCCTTTCAAAATATGATCAATTTTTCTAGTTTTCTATTTTTCATTTAAAATGAGAATTTTAATGTAAACATATTTTCCTTTCAAAATATGATCAATTTTCTAGCTTTCTATATTCAAATTTAAAATGGTATTTTTAATGTAATCATGATTTGTTTTAAAACAATGAACAATTTTCCTATATTTTACATTCACATTAAAATTGGTATTTTTAATGTAATTGTGATTTGTTTTAAAACAATGAACAATTTTCCTATATTCTATATTCACATTAAAAATGGTATTTTTAATGTAATTATGATTTGTTTTAAAACAATGAACAATTTTCCTATATTCTTTATTCACATTAAAAATGGTATTTTTAATGTAATTATGATTTGTTTTAAGACAATGAACAATTTTCATATACAATAAAAATGTAGATTTTTATTATTTAACTTATTTTCATTTTCAAAACAATGAATATTCTCCTTATTTCTATATTCAATAAAAATGTAAATTTTGGATGTTCAAACAAATTTCATTTCGTATATGAATATTTTAGAAAATTTCGGTAGCATAACGGCAGGGTAATTAAAACCGGCACCGTCCCGATGTACGGCTCCTCGCGCTACCTCAAAGCCTCGCAGCTTTTGACAAGTGGGATTTCAATAATCTATTTCGTACGCAAACGATTTTTTTTTTCATAATATCAATCAATTTCAATTTCTTTTTTTTTTCAACCACAAACAAACACCAAAATCCAACCAATCACATATCACAAATCAATCAAGTCGTCCATGGTCTGTGGACGACGTGTGTCGGGAGTTTCTAAACTCCGTCTACATCCTAATATAATTTTATTTATTTTATTTCTGAATTCAGATATCTCACATTGATTTGACGATGCCAAAAATTGTAGCGAGCTCTAAAAATTCTACGGTTAGTTCTGAAATGTAGATCTCGTCGTTGTGATTCCAACGCATTCAGTTTCGTCGAATTCTGATAAGAAACGAACGAGTTATGATTTTACGAAGGTTGTAAAAAGTTTTAAATAAAATAAATTATTTAATTAATTAAAATATTACCCTTTCTTCTACCTCAGGAACTAAGGCCGACAATTTCACGATTATCTTCGAACCTAGGGTTCGGTTTTGCACGCAGTTCGAAGCACGGGGGAAAGATCGGCCAATGTTACGCGGCAGGGGACAGAGAGGGCTTTCGATCGCCGTCGGTGGTGCTCAGTTCGATGCTGGCACGGTGGCGATACAACATGCTGAACAGCGGAAGTTCCTGGTCCTTGATCTCGAGGATCACGCAACCACACGGGGTGAAGTTTATATGAAAACGAAGAGGATGAAAATACCTATAAGAACCTTAACTGGAGCGATCGATTTCCTTGAGCGGATTTGGAGTTATTTGGAGGGGAAGCATGGAGCAACCGTTGCCATCGAACAAGATGTATCGGGATTAAAACGATAAAGGCGTATACGGTGGTATACGCGTATATATACTGTGTATATATACGTATTTTTATATATTTTTATTTTATTGAATTCTTTTAATTTCTATATCGCTATTAACTCCAAATTAAACCCAACGAGTGACCCCCTAGCTAAATACCCCCATACCGGACATAATGGGATAAGTCTCGTAGGCCCATTCGACTGTTTCAGTTAGTTATTCGTCAAATTAAATAATAAAACCTTTAATTATTTAATTTGATCGAACATTTTAATTTACCGAGGCCACAGACTGACTCTAAAAATTCCTGAAAAATAAATCTAGCTATGTTTTGACGATACGGTCCCAACAAAACTAATTTCGTCGAATTTGGAGACCGTTGGAAAAATGGCCATTTTCAAGTCGATCGAAATTGACTGAAATTGTCTAAACACATTTTCTTTTGCCACACTCACATATTGATTCCAAAAATTATGAAAATTGGAATCCTGCAATAATTTGACATTCCAGATCCAACAAAAGTGGTTTCGTCGAAAACGAGGTCGTTTGCAAAATGGCTATTTATACGGACTGTATATTTTATTAAATTCCATAACAACTATTCTGAAAATTCAACTGACCATAACTTTTAATTCCCGCTATGAAATTTCAATTTTTCAGATTCGTTGGAAAGATATTCTTAAAAATATTTAAATATTTTTGGTTTCACTAAAATCCGATCTATTTTGCACCCTGTACAGTCCGTCAAAATTTGAATTCAAATTTTCAAACTGCCGCATTATTTCTAAATCCTTTTAAAGTTAAAATAAATATATTCGATTGAACTTCGATTTAAATAAATTTTTAATTGTTATTATTTAAAATAAATAATTTCAACTATTCAAAATTCAATAAAATAGTCAAAATAAAAATTTTAAATTGGTTATGGTTTTCCGGGTTGTTACAGCCAAATTGGGTACTCCAGCAACGGTTCTACACCCAGTAGGAATTAGTTATAAATTCAATTATAAAATATAAATAATATATTGATATAAAATATGAGTAAACAACTATAGTTCTTTCAGTATACGGAAAAGCTTCGTTTGGTTTGGAGGCTATTGTAAATGGTGATATGAATTCGATAACCTTCACGCTACTCTATCTCCTCACAAGTCGTTTCCTTTATTATTACATGTTCTCTAATCTCACCACAATTTCTTCTTCCTGCTTTTGTCGTGCGTGGTAGCCTCTACCAGATCTCCTTGTCATTGTCTTACCCTAGCTTTTTCTCGACATTGGATCTGTGCAAAGTCGCCCCTTTTTTCTTCACCCCATCAGATATGACCTATTCGCATCCAGAATCAATGCTGAATCCACCTTTCCTTCTTCAATCTACTACTTCAGGCAACTACCTCATTTGGAGGTTCTTCAACTAGTAGTCGAGCGACGAATTCGAGGAATGGCACTAACGTGGAGCTAATAAGGTGTGCAGTAACTTCCTTTATGTTGTACTGATTCACGTTTTGCTGGTAATCGTATGTGATGGTTCGTAATTTCTGAAGGATATTCAATGTATACTCTATTTCCGTCTAGTTGGTTGTTCTTGGATCTGGAGTTGTGTTTTTGTTTGCAAATTGTTGGTCTGGAGTTGTGTTTTTGTTTGCAAATTGTTGTTAGGTTCTGGTGCTTGGTTGCTCTCACTGGGTTTTGTTTGCACGGAACTTTTTTATGTAATTCAGTTCATTTGCTAGATCCTTGCGTTCAGTATGTTTGGTGTATTGTCTTCCCACGATGGGTTTCATTGTTGTAGCTGGCAATCCTAGAGATTCTTAGGCGCAGCTTTTTGCCATCTTTTCTGGCGGTGAAACCCTACTCTGCTGCTACATGACAGTACTGGGCGCTTGGATTTTTGCTTTATGGCATGCCATCATGGTGGTTTGCCTACTCTTGGCGGTCTCACTTCTGCGTGATGGGTCTTCCCACTTACCGATGCAATGACTTTTTGGTCAACTGATGCAACTTGTCTGCTCGAATGTCATATTGCCGAATACACAGAGGCAGTACGGTTTTAGCTGTATTGTGTTATGTCTTATTTCTTTTGTATTTGGATGTAAATGTTATGAAGTTTGTAACTATGCAATGTACCATCTACCAGCATGGAGTACGAATGGAATTATAGTTGTCTAGTGTTTATATTAGCTCCTGTTCTCTAATCTAGTTTAGATAGTGTGGACGACCCACAATAAATGTCATAGGCGGCGGACGGTCCACCTTAAAAACCGAATTAGTTGATATGCGTACCGCATATCACCTGCTCTTCATTATAATTTTTTATTTTTAAATAAATAAAAGAGTGTTACAGAACACTATAAAAACTGTTCGGCAATGCTAAAAAAATATGAATAAAATATAAATAACTAATTTCGGTTATAAATTCAATTATAAGCTTGTTTAAGATCCCGGATATGGGCTTGGTTATAGGATTAGTTATGGGTTTACTTTTGGCATGGTTATGGTCTCAATTATGAGCTAGTTTAAAGGTTTGATAATGACCACAATTATGACTGTGGTTAAGATCTTGGTTAGGGGCTCGGTTACTGGATTGGTTATGGAATAAAAGCAAAAATAGAGAATACAAAAATATATATATAATAAAATATAAAATATAAAATAAAAATTGCAAAATATAAAATAAAATATAAATAATAAATTGTAAAATATAAAATATAAAGTACAAAATAGAAATTATAAAATATAAAATATGAATAAAATATAAATCGGGTACTCCAGCAACGATTCTGCACTCGGTAGGAATTAGTTAACCGAGCGGGTACCGGTGACACGTAAAAGTCTTACGCACGCAAGGCATAATCGGGTACCTATGACACGTAAAACAATTCCTCATGCAAGGCCTAATCGGGTACTCCATCAATGATTCTGCACCCAGTAGGAATTAGTTAACCAAGCGAGTACACGTGACACGTAAAAGACTTACGCACGCAAGACCTAATCGGGTACCTATGACATGTAAAACACTTCCGCACGCAAGGCCTAATCGGGTACTCCAGCAATGATTCTGCCCTCAGTAGGAATTAGTTAACCGGGCGGGTACCCGGGACACGTAAAAGGCATACGCACGCAAGGCCTAGTCGGGTACCTTCGACAGGTAAAACACTTCCGCAAGAATGGCCTAATCGGGTACTTTAGTAACGATTCTACACCCGGTAGAAATTAGTTAACCTAGCGGGTACCCGTGACACGTAAAAGACTTATGCACGCAAGGCTTAATCAGGTACTTATGACACGTAAAAGAATTCCGCATGTAAGGCCTAATCGGGTACTTCAACAACGATTCTGCACCCAGTAGGAATTAGTTAACTAGGCTGGTACCCGTGACACGTAAAAGACTTATGCATGCATAGCCTAATCGGGTACCTATGACATGTAAAACACTTCCGCATGCAAGGCCTAATTGGGTACTCCAGCAACAATTCTACACCCAGTAGAAATTAGTTAACTGAGCGAGTACCAGTGACATGTAAAAGACTTACGCACGCAAGGCCTAATCGGGTACTATTGACACGTAAAACACTTCCGAACACAAGGCCTAATTGGGTACTCTAGCAACGATTCTACACCCAGTAGGAATTAGTTATGAATTCAATTATAAAATATGAATAATATATTGATATAAAATATGAATAAAATATAAATAACTAATTTCGGTTATAAATTCAATTATAAGCTTGTTTAAGAGCCCAGATATGGGCTTGGTTATAGGATTAGTTATGGGTTTACATTTGGATCGGTTATGGTCTCAATTATGAGCTAGTTTAAAGGTTTGGTTATGACCACAATTATGACCGTGGTTTAGATCTTGATTAAGAGCTCGGTTATTGGATTGGTTATGGAATAAAAGCTAAATTAGAGAATACAAAAAAAAATATAAAATAAAATATAAAATAAAAATTACAAAAAATAAAATAAAATATTCATAATAAATTGTAAAATATAAAATATAAAGTACAAAGTAGAAATTATAAATTATAAAATATGAATAAAATATAAATCGGTTACTCCAGCAACGATTCTGCACCCAGTAGGAATTAATCAACCGAGCGGGTACTGATGACACGTAAAATTCTTACGCATGCAAGGCCAAATCGGGTACCTATGAAACGTAAATCAATTCCGCATGCAAGGCCTAATCGGGTACTCCATCAACGATTCTGCACCCAGTAGGAATTAGTTAACCGAGCGGGTACCCGTGACACGTACAAGACTAACGCACGCAAGGCCTAATCGGGTATCTATGACACATAAAAGACTTCCACACGCAAGGCCTAATCGGGTACTCCAGCAAAGATTCTGCACCCAGTATGAATTAGTTAACCGAGCAGGTATCCGTGACACGTAAAAGACTTACGCATGCAAGGCCTAATCGGGTAACTACGACACATAAAATACTTCCGCACGCAAGGCGGGTACCCATGATACGTAAAAGACTTACGCACGCAAGGCCTAATCGGGTACCTATAACACATAAAACATTTCCGCACGCTAGGCCTAATCGGGTACTCCAGCAATGATTCTGCACCCATTAATTAGTTAACCGGGCGGGTACCAGTGACACGTAAAAGACTTACGCACACAAGGCATAATCGGGTACCTATGACCCGTAAAACACTTCCGCACGCAAGTCCTAATCGGGTACTCCAACAACGATTCTACAGAAGTAGGAATTAGTTATAAATTCAATTATAAAATATGAATAATATATTGACATAAAATATGAATAAAATATAAATAAAATATAAATAACTAATTTCGGTTATAAATTCAATTATAAGCTTATTTAAGAGCCCAGATATGGGCTTGGTTATAGGATTAGTTATGGGATTACTTTTGGCTCGGTTATGATCTCAATTATAAGGTAGTTTAAAGGTTTGGTTATGACCACAATTATGATCGTGGTTTTGAACTTGATTAGGGGCTCGGTTATTGGGTTGGTTTTGGAATAAAAGCTAAATTAGAGAATACAAAAAATATATAAAATAAAATATAATATATATAAAATAAAAGTTACAAAACATAAAATAAAATATAAATAATAAGTTGTAAAATATAAAATATAAAGTACAAAATAGAAATTATAAATTATAAAATATGAATAAAATATAAATCGGCTACTCCAGCAACGATTCTGCAACCAGTAGGAATTAGTCAACCGATCGGGTACCGGTGACACGCAAACGACTTACTCATGCAAGGCCAAATCAGGTACCTATGACACGTAAAACAATTCTGCTTGCAAGGCCTAATCGGGTACTCCACCAATGATTCCGCACCCAGTAGCAATTAGTTAACCGAGCGGGTACCCGTGACACATAAAAGACCTACGCATGCAAGGCCTAATCGGGTACCTATGACACGTAAAAGACTTTCGCACGCAAGGCCTAATCGGGTACTCCAGCAACAATTCTATGTTAGAAACTATATTGTTGGATTTTGATGACAACAACTATACAATTATATCAAAGAACTTCTGAGCTAACTTGCAGGTACATGGGTATCAAAAAGAGAAAAGAAAATAAGTTCAACATGAAGATACACAGTACAAAAGAGGATAAAAGCGTATGCATGAAGGATGCTAATCAATTATGTAGTGATCAAGCATTTAAATATCTATTATGGTGATTGAAAATCTATTTGGACTCTAATGATGGAAGAAGACAAGAAGAAACAGACTCAAGAGCTTCAGAAGAATATCATAAGTTGAGTGTACATAAAGTCATTATAGTCTAGAATTGTTAAAGCCCCACAAATTAACTTCAAATCACATAAAATTTCTACATAACATCTAATATATCATAAAAGCATTTTTCATAATTTTTTGGAATTTTTTATTGCAAGAAAAACGATAAAAAAAGTCAAAAAATGATGAAAATAGAAGGCTGTTTTTGCAGAAGTTTTCGTAGCAGAAAACGGTAGCATTTTGTCCAAAAACGCTATTAAAGGTTATAACGGCTATATTCCGAAACGCTATGAAAGGGTAGAACGGCTATATTTTGAATAGACATATGATAGCGTTTTTCGGCCAAACGCTACTGTTCAGTGCTGTCTTAAGTGCTGTAAATAACGACTATATTTTATGAAAAGACACTTCGTTTTTCACCAAATCTTTTCAGTTTTTTGATCTTTCAGAAGGGTTGTGACTATTCTAATGACATCCCTTCATCATTATATAAGCCCCAAACATCTCCATTGATTTTACAACAACTACTTTGATCAAATCTATTGATTTTGCTCTAAAATTGCTCTACAACTATCATTCTCTCAAATTCTGTTAAAAAGATCGATTATTTTTCATTCACATCTTTTATAATCGATCTAAATTAATCCTAGCCTTTGTACATCCACTAAAATACCATTTGTGAGGGCTATAGGAGTGTTGTACTATATTGTGACTACTCAGTGTTGTTTGGAACACATTCAAAAGTCAAAAACCTTTGTAATTGTGAAGTCCTCTTCAGTGGTTAAGGCAAAAAATCCCGTTCAGTGGTTCGGGTAATTGTGAACCTATTCCTCCGGGTGAAGTGAGGGTTTTAGTGTTAGTAAAATTCCAGAAGTGAGTCTGGGACTGGACGTAGGACAGTGGTCCGAACCAGTATAAATCGACTGTGTGATTTACTGCTTACTATTCTATTATATACTCTACATCATATTCTCCATACTACACGATCCAATACCGCTGCATAGCCTTTTTCATTCTACACCCAATAGGAATTAGTTAACCGAGCGGGTATCCGTGACACGTAAAAGACTTACGCATGCAAGGCTTAATCGGGTAACTATGACATGTAAAAGACGTCCGCACGTAAAGCCTAATCGGGTACTCCAGCAATGATTCTGCACCCAGTAGAAATTAGTTAACCGGGCGGGTACCTGTGATGCGTAAATGACTTACGCACACAAGGCCCAATCGGGTACCTATGACACGTTAAACATTTCCGCACGCAAGGCCTAATTGGGTTCTCCAGCAACAATTCTGCACCCAGTAGAAATTAGTTAACCGAGCGGGTACCGGTGACACGTAAAAGACTTACGCACGCAAGGCATAATCGGGTACCTATGACATGTAAAACACTTCCGCACGCAAGGCCTAATCGGGGACTCCAGCAACGATTCTACACCCAGTAGGAATTAGTTATAAATTCAATTATAAAATATGAATAATATATTGACATAAAATATGAATAATATATAAATAACTAATTTCGTTTATAAATTCAATTATAAGCTAGTTTAAGAGCCCGGATATGAGCTTGGTTATAGGATTAGTTATGGGTTTACTTTTGGCTTGGTTATGGTCTCAATTATGTGCTAGTTTAAAGGTTTGGTTATGACCACAATTATGACTGTGGTTTACATTTTGATTAGGGGTTCGGTTATTGGATTGGTTATGGAATAAAAGCTAAATTAGAGAATACAAACAATATCAAAATAAAAATTACAAAATATAAAATAAAATATAAATAATAAATTGTAAAATATAAAATATAAAGTACAAAATCGAAATTATAAATTATAAGCTATAAAATATGAATAAAATATAAATCGGGTACTCCAGCAACGATTCTGCACCTAGTGGGAATTAGTCAATCGAGCGGGTACCGGTGACACGTAAAAAACTTACTCATGCAAGGCCTAATCGTGTACCTATGACAAGTAAAACAATTCTGCACGCAAGGCCTAATCTAGTACTCTATCAATGATTCTGCATCCAGTAAGAATTAGTTAACCGAGCGGGTACTCGTGACACGTAAAAGACTTGCACACGCAAGGCCTAATCGGGTACCTATGACACATAAAACACTTCTGCACGCAAGGCCTAATTGGGTACTCCAGCAACGATTATGCACCTAGTAGTAATTAGTTAACCGAGTGGGTGTCTGTGACACGTAAAAGACATAATCACGCAAGGCCTAATCTGGTACCTATGACACGTAAACAATTCCGCACGTAAGGCCTAATCGGGTACTCCATCAATGATTCTACACCCAGTAGGAGTTAGTTGACCAAGCGGGTACCCGTGACACGTAAAAGACTTACGCACGCAAGGCCTAATAGGGTACCTATGACACGTAAAACAATTCTGCACGCAAGGCCTAATCGGGTACTCTAGCAACGATTCTACACCCAGTAGGAATTAGTTAACCGAGCGGGTACCCATGACACATAAAAGACTTACGCAAGCAAGGCCTAATCGGGTACCTATGACATGTAAAAGACTTCCGCACGCAAGTCCTAATTGGGTACTCCAGCAACGATTCTGCACCTAGTAGGAATTAGTTAACCGAGCGGGTACCCGTGACACGTAAAAGACTTATGTACGCAAGGTCTAATCGGGTACCTATGACACGTAAAAGACTTCTGCACGCAAAAGCCTTATGCATGCAAGGCTTAATCGGGTACCTATGACACATAAAAGACTTCTGCATGTGAAACGACCTGAAATCCCCCTTATGAGAAATCCCGGATTGAGTTGAGAACAAACCACAATAGAACGCAGACGGAAGAACATTTCATTGTTATTACAACAATTCCATCTTCTTACAAGAACATATAGAGTATAAATAAATATTACGCATTCGATAAATATCATAGATTACAATAAATTACATAGCAGCGGAAAATAATACAAAATACAACTGAAGAAGATATACGGATACAAAGCTTTCCGGATATCGTTCCAGCTGTAAACCAGGTTCCTGTGAATATAAATCTGCAAAACCAAAACTACTAGCTGCCCGTGTCAAAATAAGGGCACCCAGAGTTTAGGTTATAACAATAAACTCCAGGTCAGTCATGGGACTGGTGTGAGAACTAAAACAGTTATTTATCTTTATTTTAAAGTTAGGTAAATCAAGGGACCACGGCGCTAACACGGAACGGGTTTCCTCCCAAAAATACCAGTGCATAAAACAACAGCGCAATGCTAAATAAAGAAAAATGAAGCTATTATAAGACCCAGGTCCCATCACACAATGCAACGCAAGCCGGAGGATAGGGTTTTTACCTTATAATAGCCAAAGAATGCTTGATACGTTTAAAACAGATTATTTTGATAGTACTATAAGTGTATAGTGCCAAAAACAACTTCAAATCATAAGTATCAATCATAGACGGCATAAGCGCCCCATCCCACTATGTCGCCATACTAGGCTCTACAAATAAAACCGCAAAAACACGTATTGGAAGCTGGATTTCCATCTGTGAACCGAGGCAAAAAATAGTCCTCACCGATTCGAGACAATCTAGCCCATGTCTCAGGATCAGAGCTCGAGTGACCCTTGGATCGTCAGGGTCGGTCCACCGATGTGGATTAAAATTTCTGAACACTGCGTTTCCCCGCCCTTTGGGGCGTAAATGAGCCAACGAATGACTCCATCGGTCCCGGATCGACCGATATATCCGAGGCGCCTCGCAACCGCAACAACCACATAAGTCAAACTCATTAGGGCGTGTAAAACCACTGACGCCACTTTTATCTAGAAGGAAACGCATGCCCTCCCTGAGGTCCTTCTCCCATTTTTGGTTCACAACCGGGGGGTGAGGCTTGCGAATTCATGTTACACAAAGCTATGCCACACAGGCCGTGCTTTGATCATCAACCACAAGACTCTGCTTTTCAACAGAAGCCCTGATCCATTGGCATGTCACACAGGCAATTCACTCCATGCGTTTGATATCCATCAATATATAACCCCTGAGCTCGTACATCTCAGAGAAGGGCGTTAAGCAAGAGAATAAATTCTCCGCCGCCAAACAGATATATATTTAATAGAAATCAATCACACAGACTAAAATCCAATGTCAGACACATAGTCCATTTACAAGTTCGTTCTGGGTCTGAACGAAACCGGAGGCACCTAGTACCCCGCATATCCATCGATCTCCAAGTACGTCTGGACGACCACTAACTGATTCCCTCTTGTTGGGTGTACGGCCCAATCAAGATCATCAGTAATCACCCAAACGACGTGAAGACCTCCAGTCTTCGACCACCGTCTTCATCCTCGACACCACGTCGGATCAGTTATTCAGAATGGGATAAACCCGGTCTTTCTGAATAACTCGCGTATATAATAAACAAGTGTTACACAAACACAACATACGCCTCATTCCAATTCAGAATATTCTTTTATTCAAATATTCTTATACTTTGGGAAAAGTTCCCATCAATTTTATCAAAGATAAATTCTTTAAATTTATTCAATAATCTTCTTTGAACATCAATTCAAACTAGTCGGGATTAGCGAACCACACCGAAGTAATCATTTATTTTATTTCCCAATCCCAACCTATTCACCCTATGAAGTAAAACTGGTAATACTTCATATCTAACACCACGGTGTTATCGGTAAATTCAATTACCATTTCACGTTCAAATCTAACTAAAGATTTAACTATCGCCTGGAGTAAAACTGGTGATACTCCATTCTCGATCTTTTCAATCTAATTAAAGATTCATTTAAAACTCCACTTAGTTTTAATCTTTAATTGGGTTAAAGAATTAGTGTCATTTGAAAACGCGGTTCACGATAAACCCAAAATCACATTCCATTAATTATCGGGTTAAAGAACAAGTGTTATTTAAAACACTGTTCACGATAAACCCAAAAATCAATACCAATTCAATTCCAATTAAATATTATTTAATTGGTACACTTCATAAAATCTACACAAAAAAATTTAATCTTTTTCTCAATTGGGTTTAAGAACAGTGTTAATGAAGACACCATTCACGGCAAACCCAAATCACATTTGATATTAAATACAAGGCTCTGAATAGAAAATATATCGGCTTATATTCAATATCAAATTTCACGACCAACAAATATCGTATTGGAAATACCGATATATATATATATATATATATATATCTTTCAAATTTCCATAACAACATCTGTATAATCACGAAATCCAACATCGAACTATTCTGAATATGATTTCGATTCAAATCCATTCCAATTCAATTATTGGAAATCCTGGTTATTTTCAAAACCATTTCAAATCCAATTTATTTATTTTAAAAATAAACAAATTATTATTCTTGTTCAAAACTAGTTCATTTCGATAAAAATCTACTTTTATCTTTTCAAATATGGAGTTTTTCATCCCAATTCTTCACAAATCATTTCTTATGATTTTACACAAATTATTGATATTTTTAATAATTTTATCAAGGCCCGTACAGTCGATTTCCATCAACGGCCATCGAACTGCACTTACAGCGAACTTTTCCAAATTTGATTTGGACATAATTCCAAATCCAACCGTTAGATTTCTAATTTCTAATATTCGTTAGAAAGCTCTTTTCGATACGAACCCAACGGTTCTGATTTTAGGAGAATCCGACGGTCGGATCTCCCGCAATATCCATTCGAAGTCAATGGTCGAAATTCACGAACGGCCGCCGCGTGGCGCGTTCTATTCAGGCCATTCTATATATATATATATAATATATTATATATATTTCGTCGATTTCCTTTCAAAACGTATTTTATAAATCGTTTTAAATTCGTTTTCAAAACAGCTTCAACTTCATATTCAATTTTAAATCAAAATTGAATTTTTCCTTATAAATTCCTTTCAAATTGATTTCTAATTCTATTTCAGTTCGTTTTCTATTTAATTTAATTTCAATTCGAATTCATTTATATTCAATTTCAATTCGAATTCATTTCTATTTAATTTCAATTCGAATTTCAATTCTTTTCAAAATATCAGATTTTGAAATCACTTTCGATATTCATTATAAAATGAATAAAATCGATATAAATATCGTTCACGTCTAAATGGCGTCAATCTAATCAACACGGCTTCATATATTTCTATTTCAAATATTCTATTTCAAATGTTTCTTTTTCAAATATTTCTATTCAAAACTGGAATGAGGCCCAATCAATTACCATAGATTTTACTTCTATGGATTTTCATACAACACATGTATACATCGACAATGACAAATAATCAACCATCATCCAAAATGCATTCTACACTGTATAAGCATCAAATATAAATATTTAACGCTTATAACAGTCTGTCAATCAATCGATCGACATACAACTAATTATTGGGATTAGTGTATGTCATATATCACCCTAATACCCGTGTGGGGTTTTCAAACAATCAAACACAGATTTTATTTCTGCAGTTGGGCGATGTGTAAAATTTACCGTCCCAATCAATATTACTCAAATCAGTGTGTATAAACAAATCGTCGATTTGTTTATAAATATTCATTTCATATACACGTTAAAAATTATATTTTGACTATAAAATATTTTCCACTATAAAATATTTTATTTCACATCACATCACACAATCAACTACACATCAAAATCAAACAAACAAGCATACAAGTCGTCCATGGTCTGTGGACGACGGGTGTCGGGTGCTACTAAACACCGTCTGCATCCTAGTATTTATTTCAACTAGAAAATTAAATTAAAAGTGAGAAGTTCTCACAGAGGGTTCCACTCTGCCGTGCTTTGCTTTTGAACTGCTGAACATCCAGATTCCTTTGAAATTCCAATGTAGTTCTTTTCACGCTGTTCATAATAAAAATTATATTTTTATTACTTCATTCAATAAATAAAAATCAAATTTTTATTCCTACTTCATATATATTTACAACGCTTCATTCTATATAAAAATTATATTTTTATATATCTATTTCTTATATAAAGATCGAATTTTTATTATTTATATAATATAAAAATCGTATTTTTATTACCTACATGAATAAAAATCATATTTTTACTATCATACCTATAAAAAAAATCATATCTTTAATATCTACATATTATAAAAATCATATTTTTAATATCTACTTATTATAAAAATCATATTTTTAATTTTCTCAAACATCACCTCTTTTTATGATTCAAAATCATAGCTTTACTCCTATACAAATCAAATCTTTTTGTTATGAAAAATATAACCTTTATATTACCATTTAACTATAAAAATCAGATTCTTTACTTCGTCGTTTTCATGATAAAATCAAATGTTTATAAACCGTATTTCATATAAAATCTGATTTATATTTTCCCATAACTAAATACATTAAATAGACAAAATAAAATAATAGAAATAAATTAAAATAAAGACTTACAACGACTTAGAAGGGGGTCCGCTGCGACGATGGACGGTCGGATGGGCGGTGGTGCTGGTGGAAGGGGGAAGCAGTGGAATGGTGGTGGTAGCGAAGGGTTTCAGTGGGTTTTTGGGGCTGTTTATGGGCGGATTGCGGTTTAGAAGGAGGTCGGAGGGAGAGAGGGGGTCGAAGGGGGTGGAGCTGGTCTGTGGGTGGCGCAGCTAGGTGGCGGCGGGCCCCTGATGGCTGGAGGCGGCGGCTACAAGGGGATTTGGGGTGGGTTTGACACGGAGGAGTTTGGGGAGGAAGGAGAAAAGGAGGGAGGAGCTGGAGGGGGAAGAAGCGGCGGGGTCAGAGGGGTGCGGCGGTGGAGGCGCCGGAGGCGGCGGTGGTTGGAGTTGGCTGAGGGGGCGACGGGATTTAAAAAGGGGATGGTTTTTTTTTTCAATTTCTGATATTAGGTTTAGGTGTGAAGGGGGGGGGGTTATGATATAAATAATATATATTTTTTTAATTTATTTTCAATTCTAGAAGCAACTTTTTATTTCAACTCGAAATCGAACCCACCGACTGTCGCCCCTAGCTAATTACCCCCATTCCGAACACAATGGGATATGTATCGTAAGCTGATTTGATCGTTTTGATCAGTTTTCGTCAAAATCAAAATATGACTATATATATTGAATTTGAGTACGCATTTCAATTTACCGGGACCACATATTAACTCGAAAAATTCTCGAAAAATATGTTCTAGCTTCGTATTGATGATACGGTCCTAACAAAATTAGTTTCGTCAAATTCTGAGACCGTTTGAAAAATGGCCAATTTCCAGTCGATTAAAATCAACTGAAACTGGTCAAACGCGTTTTCCTTTGCCACGCTCACATATTGATTCGAAAAATTACGAATTTTGAAACCTAGCAATAACTTGACATCAAGGATCCAACAAAAGTGGTTTTGTTGAAATCCGAGGTCGTTTGCAAAATTTCCATTTTTAAGGGCCAGAATTCCATAGCGACTATTCTGAAAATTCATTTGGCCATATCTTTTGATTCCCGCTATGAAATTTTGATTTTTCAGATTCGTTGGAAAGACATTCTCAATTAGATTCTATTATTTTTGGTTTCTCTCAATTCCGGTTTATTTTGAATCATGTACATTCAATTGAAGTTTGAAATTGAATTATCGAACTACCGCGCCATTTTCAATTCCTTTCATAATTATAAATAATTATTTATATTCCAACGACGACGTATATAAATATATACGTTCGAATTCTATTGAAAATAAATTTCTCGTCGTTTTTATTTAAAATATTCATTTTAAATAATCAAAATTCGCTAAAATTGCCAAAATAAAATTTTTAAATTGGCTCAGATTTTCCGGGTTATTACAATCTCCCACACTTAAAACTTTTCGTCCCAGAAAAGGAACGAAGCCGAAAGTTGTTCTAAAAACCAACTCAACTTTCATTATTTTCACTACGGCTTAAGTTCTTCAACTTTTCAGTTTCTAAGAACCTTTCCAATTTTTCAAAAATTTGGCTAACACCCTAAATTTTCGAAAAATTTCGCCATAACCTCCCCTGCACCGGGGACTTCGGGATATTTCATATAGCCTCCCATGGCCTTCTTCAATCCAAAAGAAAAAGAAAAAGCCAAGCGGCTAGCCAATCGGCTCACAAAATCACCCAAAACTCAAGAAATACAATAAACATGTACCTATTTGTCGGGCAAACAATTTTATTCCTCTGCTCTAGCCTCCTTGCTATGACCTGTTCAATGTAAGTACATGTATATGCATGCAAATGCGACAAATTTTCAATACAATTCACTATTTGGTCAATTTGGCTAAATAGTTCAACATTTAATTAATCCAAACAATAATCAAACAACATAACCAGCAATCAATTAGTTGATTAGCTTTTCAAATTCATAACTTTGATACATAGTCAAAAAAATCAGATTTTTGATGCCAAATCACAACAATAGACCTTATCTAATTTTGGTTCTCACACCAGTCAATTGGAAATATATAGAAATCTCACTTTCGAAACACGAAAATAAATTCTAATGATGACACGTCAATCATTAGAATCATGTCCGAGCGACTAGAGTGTGATTCTATATCTATCGAATATATTTGAGGCTTCAATACACGTGGATCAGACGTATACTAAAATGTCTATATATTTGATTGTCCAAATCAATATAAATAAATAATCAAATACGTATAATTGATTTAAATTTTCAAAACAAAACTTATTTTCAATTTTTATTTTAAAAACATTACTCTTCACACTCGTTCTAGGATACTACTGATCCCATCTCTAACGAGTCATTCTCATTGGATATTACTAATCCAATATCTGATGAATTCTTTCGTATGGTTCTAATGTGTTTTGTTCTCTGAGCTTTGTAAACCCAAGCTATGATACCAGAATGAAACGACCCGAAATCCCCCTTACGGGAAATCCCGGATTGAGTTGAGAACAAACCACAACAGAACGCAGACGGAAGAACATTTCATTGTTATTACAACAATTCCATCTTCTTACAAGAATATACAGAGTATAAATAAATATTACACATTCGATAAATATCAGAGATTACAATAAATTACATAGCAGCAGAAAATAATACAAAATACAACTGAAGAAGATATACGGATACAAAGCTTTCCGGATATCGTTCCAGCTGTAAACCAGGTTCCTGTGAATATAAATCTGCAAAACCAAAACTACTAGCTGCCCGTGTCAAAATAAGGGCACCCAGAGTTTAGGTTATAACAATAAACTCCAGGTCAGTCATGGGACTAGTGTGAGAACTAAAACAGTTATTTATCTTTATTTTAAAGTTAGGTAAATCAAGGGACCACGGCGCTAACGCGGAACGGGTTTCCTCCCAAGAATACCAGTGCATAAAACAACAGCGCAATGCTAAATAAAGAAAAATGAAGCTATTATAAGATCCAGGTCCATCACACAATGCAACGCAAGCCAGAGGATAGGGTTTTTACCTTATAATAGCCAAAGAATGCTTGATACGTTTAAAACAGATTATTTTGATAGTACTATAAGTGTATAGTGTCAAAAACAACTTCAAATCATAAGTATCAATCATAGACGGCATAAGTGCCTCATCCCACTATGTGGCCATACTAGGCTCTACAAATAAAACCGCAAAAACACGTATTGGAAGCTGGATTTCCATTTGTGAACCGAGGCAAAAGATAGTCCTCACCGATTCGAGATAATCTAGCCCATGTCTCAGGATCAGAGCTCGAGTGACCCTTGGATCGTCAGGGTCGGTCCACCCATGTGGATTAAAATTCCTGAACACTGCGTTTCCCCGCCCTTTGGGGCGTAAATGAGCCAACGAATGACTCCATCGGTCCCGGATCGACCGATATATCTGAGGCGCCTCGCAACAGCAACAGCAACAACCACATAAGTCAAACTCATCAGGGCGTGTAAAACTACTGACGCCACTTTTATCTAGAAGGAAACGCATGCCCTCCCTGAGGTCCTTCTCCCGTTTTTGGTTCACAACCGGGGGGTGAGGCTCGCGAATTCACGTTACACAAAGCTATGCCACACAGGCCGTGCTTTGATCATCAACCACAAGACTCCGCTTTTCAACAGAAGCCCTGATCCATTGCCACTTAGGCATGCCACACAGGCAATTCACTCCATGCGTTTGATATCCATCAATATATAACCCCTGAGCTCGTACGTCTCAGAGAAGGGCGTTAAGCAAGAGAATAAATTCTCCGCCGCCAAACAGATATATATTTAATAGAAATCAATCACACAGACTAAAATCCAATGTCAGACACACAGTCCATTTACAAGTTCGTTCTGGGTCTGAACGAAACCGGAGGCACCTAGTACCCCGCATATCCACCGATCTCTAAGTACGTCTGGACGACCACTAACTGATTCCCTCCTCTTGGGTGTACGGCCCAATTAAGATCATCAGTAATCACCCAAACGACGTGAAGACCTCCGGTCTTCGACCACCGTCTTCATCCTCGACACCACGTAGGATCGGTTATTCAGAATGGGATAAACCCGGTCTTTCTGAATAACTCGCGTATATAATAAACAAGTGTTACACAAACACAACATACGCCTCATTCCAATTCAGAATATTCTTTTATTCAAATATTCTTATACTTTGGGAAAAGTTCCCATCAATTTTATCAAAGATAAATTATTTAAATTTATTCAATAATCTTCTTTGAACATCAATTCAAACTAGTCGGGATTAGCGAACCACACCGAAGTAATCATTTATTTTATTTCCCAATCCCAACCTATTCACCCTATGAAGTAAAACTGGTAATACTTCATATCTAACACCACGGTGTTATCGGTAAATTCAATTACCATTTCACGTTCAAATCTAATTAAACATTTAACTATCGCCTGGAGTAAAACTGGTAATACTCCATTCTCGATCTTTTCAATCTAATTAAAGATTCGTTTAAAACTCCACTTAGTTTTAATCTTTAACTGGGTTAAAGAATCAGTGTCATTTAAAACACGGTTCACGATAAACCCAAAATCACATTCCATTAATTATCGGGTTAAAGAACAAGTGTTATTTAAAACACTGTTCACGATAAACCCAAAAATCAATACCAATTCAATTCCAATTAAATATTATTTAATTGGTACACTTCATTAAATCTACATAAAAAGATTTAATCTTTTTCTCAACTGGGTTTAAGAACAGTGTTAATGAAGACACCATTCACGGCAAACCCAAATCACATTTGATATTAAATACAAGGCTCTGAATAGAAAATATATCGGCTTATATTCAATATCAAATTCAACGACCAACAAATATCGTATTGGAAATACCGATATATATATATATATATATATATATATATATCTTTCAAATTTCCATAACAACATCTGTATAATCACGAAATCCAACATCGAACTATTCCGAATATGATTTCGATTCAAATCCATTCCAATTCAATTATTGGAAATCCTGGATATTTTTAAAACCATTTCAAATCCAATTTATTTATTTTAAAAATAAACAAATTATTATTCTAGTTCAAAACTAGTTCATTTCGATAAAAATCTACTTTTATCTTTTCAAATATGGAGTTTTTCATCCCAATTCTTCACAAATCATTTCGTATGATTTTACACAAATTATTGATATTTTTAATAATTTTATCAAGGCCCGTACAGTCGATTTCCATCAACGGCCATCGAACAGCACTTGCAGCAACCTTTTCCAAATTCGATTTGGACATAACTCCAAATCCAACCGTTAGATTTCTAATTTCTAATATTCGTTAGAAAGCTCTTTTCGATACGAACCCAACGGTTCCGGTTTTAGGAGAATCCGACGGTCGGATCCCCCGCAATATCCATTTGAAGTCAATGGTCGAAATTCACGAACGGTCGCGGCGCGGCGCGTTCTATTCAGGCCATTCTATATATATATATATATATATATATATATATATATATATATATATATATATATTATATATTTCGTCGATTTCCTTTCAAAACGAATTTTATAAATCGTTTTAAATTCGTTTTCAAAACAGCTTCAACTTCATATTCAATTTTAAATCAAAATTGAATTTTTCCTTATAAATTCCTTTCAAATTCATTTCAAATTGATTTCAATTCAAATTGATTTCTAATTCAATTTCAGTTCGTTTTCTATTTAATTCAATTTCAATTCGACTTCATTTATATTCATTTTCAATTCGAATTCATTTCTATTTAATTTCAATTCGAATTTCAATTCTTTTCAAAATATCAGATTTTGAAATCACTTTCGATATTCATTATAAAATGAATAAAATCGATGTAAATATCGTTCACGCCTAAATGGCGTCAATCTAATCAACACGGCTTCATATATTTCTATTTCAAATATTCTATTTCAAATATTTCTTTTTCAAATATTTCTATTCAAAACTGGAATGTGGCCCAATCAATTACCATAGATTTTACTTCTATGGATTTCCATACAACACATGTATACATCGACAATGACAAATAATCAACCATCGTCCAAAATGCATTCTACACTGTATAAGCATCAAATATAAATATTTAACGCTTATAACAGTCTGTCAATCAATCGATCGACATACAACTAATTATTGGGATTAGTGTATGTCATATATCACCCCAATACCCGTGTGGGGTTTTCAAACAATCAAACACAGATTTTATTTGTGCGGTTGGGCGATGTGTAAAAATTACCGTCCCAATCAATATCAGTCAAATCAGTGTATATAAACAAATCGTCGATTTGTTTATAAATATTCATTTCATATACACGTTAAAAATTATATTTTTAACTATAAAATATTTTCCACTATAAAATATTTTATTTCATTTCACATCACATCACACAATCAACTACACATCAAAATCAAACAAACAAGCATACAAGTCGTCCATGGTCTGTGGACGATGGGTGTCAGGTGCTACTAAACACCGTCTGCATCCTAGTATTTATTTCAACTAGAAAATTAAATTAAAAGTGAGAAGTTCTCACAGAGGGTTCCACTCCGCCGTGCTTTGCTTTTGAACTGCTGAACATCCGGATTCCTTTGAAATTCCAATGCAGTTCTTTTCACGCTGTTCATAATAAAAATTATATTTTTATTGCTTCATTCAATAAATAAAAATCATATTTTTATTCCTACTTCATATATATTTACAACGCTTCATTCTATATAAAAATTATATTTTTATATATCTATTTCTTATATAAAGATCGAATTTTTATTATTTATATAATATAAAAATCATATTTTTATTACCTACATGAATAAAATTCATATTTTTACTATCATACCTATAAAAAAAATCATATCTTTAATATCTACATATTATAAAAATCATATTTTTAATATCTACTTATTATAAAAATCATATTTTTAATTTTCTCAAACATCACCTCTTTTTATGATTCAAAATCATAGCTTTACTCCTATACAAATCAAATCTTTTTGTTATGAAAAATATAACCTTTATATTACCATTTAACTATAAAAATCAGATTCTTTACTTCGTCGTTTTCATGATAAAATCAAATGTTTATAAACCGTATTTCATATAAAATCTGATTTATATTTTCCCATAACTAAATACATTAAATAGACAAAATAAAATAATAGAAATAAATTAAAATAAAGACTTACAACGACTTAGAAGGGGGGTCCGCTGCGACGATGGACGGTCGGATGGGCGGTGGAGCTGGTGGAAGGGGGCAGCAGTGGAATGGTGGTGGTGGCGAAGGGTTTCAGCGGGTTTTTGGGGCTGTTTATGGGCGGATTGCGGTTTAGAAGGAGGTCGGAGGGAGAGAGGGGGTCGGAGGGGGTGGAGCTGGTCTGTGGGTGGCGCAGCTAGGTGGCGGCGGGCCCCTGATGGCCAGAGGCGGCGACTACAAGGGGATTTGGGGCGGGTTTGACACGGAGGATTTTGGGGAGGAGGGAGGAGGTGGAGGGGGAAGAAGCGGCGGGGTCAGAGGGGTGCGGCGGTGGAGGCGCCGGAGGCGGCGGTGGTTGGAGTTGGCTGAGGGGGCGACGGGATTTAAAAGGGGGACGGGTTTTTTTCAATTTCTGATATTAGGTTTAGGTGTGAAGGGGGGGTTATTATATAAATAATATATATTATTTTAATTTATTTTCAATTCTAAAAGCAACTTTTTATTCTTAACTCGAAATCGAACCCACCGACTGTCGCCCCTAGCTAATTACCCCCATTCCGAACACAATGGGATTTGTATCGTAAGCTGATTTGATCGTTTCGATCAGTTTTCGTCAAAATCAAAATATAACTCTATATATTGAATTTGAGCACGCATTTCAATTTACCGGGACCACATACTAACTCGAAAAATTCTCGAAAAATATGTTCTAGCTTCGTATTGACGATACGGTCCTAACAAAACTAGTATCGTCAAATTCTGAGACCGTTTGAAAAATGGCCAATTTCCGCTTGATTAAAATCAACTGAAACTGGTCAAAAGCGTTTTCCTTTGCCACGCTCACATATTGATTCGAAAAATTACGAATTTTGAAACCTAGCAATAACTTGACATCACGGATCCAACAAAAGTGGTTTCGTCGAAATCCGAGGTCGTTTGCAAAATTTCCATTTTTAAGGGCAAGAATATCATAGCGACTATTCTGAAAATTCATTTGGCCATATCTTTTGATTCCCGTTATGAAATTTTGATTTTTCAGATTCGTTGGAAAGACATTCTCAATTAGATTCTATTATTTTTAGTTTCGCTCAATTCCGGTTTATTTTGAATCCTGTACATTCAATTGAAGTTTGAAATCGAATTATCGAACTACCGCGCCATTTTCAATTCCTTTTATAATTATAAATAATTATTTATATTCCAACGACGACGTATATATATATAGGTTCGAATTCTATTGAAAATAAATTTCTCATCGTTTTTATTTAAAATATTCATTTTAAATAATCAAAATTCGCTAAAATTGCCAAAATAAAAATTTTAAATTGGCTTAGATTTTCCCGGTTATTACAGCATGCAAGGCCTAATCGGGTATTCCAACAACGATTATGCACTCATTAGGAATAAGTTAACCTAGCGGGTACCCATGACACGTAAAAGACTTACACACGCAAGGCCTAATCGGGTACCTACGACACGTAAAACACTTCCGCACGCAAGGCCTAATCAGGTACTCCAGTAATGATTCTACATCCAGTTGGAATTAGTTTACCGAGCGGGTACCTGTGGCACGTAAAAAACTTTCGAACGCAAGGCTTAATCGGGTACCTATAACATGTAAAAGACTTCCGCACGCAATACATAGTTGGGGACTCCTGCAATGATTCTGCACCCAGTAGGAATTAGTTAACCGAGCGCGTACCGTTGACACGTAAAAGACTTCCGCACGCAAGGCCTGATCGGGTACCCATGACACGTAAAAGACTTCCGCACGCAAGGCCTAATTGGTACTCCAGCAAAGATTCTACACCCAGTAGGAATTAGTTAACCGAACGGGTACCCGTGACACGTAAAAGACTTACGCACACAAGGCCTAATCAAGTAACTATGACACGTAAAAGACTTCCGCACGTAAGGCCTAATCGGTTACTCCAGCAATGATTCTGCACCCAGTAGGAATTAGTTAATCGGGCAGGTGCCCGTGACACGTAATATACTTACGCACACAAGCCCTAATCGGGTACCTATGACATGGAAAACACTTTTGCACGCAAGGCCTAATCGGATGCTCCAGCAACGATTCTGCACCCAGTAGAAATTAGTTAACCGAGTGGGTACCGGTGACACGTAAAAGACTTACGCACGCAAGGCCTAATCGGGTACCTATGACACGAAAAGCACTTCCGTACGCAAGGCCTAATCGGGTACTCCAGCAACGATTCTATACCCAGTAGGAATTAGTTAACCGAGCAGGTACCCATGACATGTAAAAGACTTAAGCACACAAAGCTTAATCGGGTACATATAACACGTAAATGACTTCCGCATTGAAACTATTAGTATCATAAAATATAAAATATAAAGAATAAAGTATAAAATATAAAGAATAAAGTATAAAAAAAAGTATAGAGTACAAAATATTTAGTATAAAATATAAAGTTTAAATATAAAGCATAAAGAATGAAGTATAAAATATAAAGTATAAAATATAAGATTTAAAGTATAAAATTTAAAGTTTGTTATATGCTCGATTAGAGGATTAGTAATCAGCTCGATTATGGGCTTATTAGTAATTTGTTATGAAATGTAAAATATAATATAAATATAAAATATTAAAAAAGTATAAATTATAAAATATAAAGTATAAAAATTAAAATATATGGTGAATCTTAGTAACTTAAGAAAATTATCAAAAAAATGGCGATAGTAGGCGATAATTTTGTTCAGCATCCAAATTCCCCCAAATCTCCCCTCGTCTAATCGCCTCAAACTACCAACCGCCACCTTCTTTTATCTCACCACCTAAATCCCTATCTTTCGCCTCTCCATGCCGAGGAACAAAAAACAGAAACAGAGATTCTCTAAAAGAGTTACGAGATCTGGGAGGTGTTTTTCGAATCGAGCGTCGGAGCCTAAATTGACAACTGTGGAGTTTCAAATATTTGCCGATGCCCTTGCCTCGAAAAGCTCCTCTGTTCCAATTTCTGGTATTGGGTATACGTCTAACTTTCCTGTATCACCTTTGATAGCAAGAACGCACGATGAAGTGCGATGGAAGGTGGATAATGTTTCTCCAATTTTCGAAGCTGAGCCCATCTAGAACACTGCAGGTAATTCTGATCTTGTAACTGAGTTGAAAGATGTTGCAGTTAAAAATATAGGTTATGATGGGAGAATTATTAAAAAGTCCATTGTGGTCAATAAGGATGAACAATTAGAAATGGCAGATGCAGTGAGTAATGTCGAAAAACCTCATGTGGTCGATAGTAATCCTTACCCCACCACTGAGATGAATAGAAACCATGTTGCTAGACCAAATGCCAACTTGATTCCTGCATTTGCTAAGGCAGTAAGTCCTGGATCTAGTATCCCTGTTATGTCCCAATCGTCTCTGGCTGTAATGCTTAAGAACCCTAAACCTAGTAATGCCTCTTGCTTTTCCTCTCTTCCGCGTTGTGTTGGAGAGTATGTTCCCCGTGTTTGCTCCTTGTCCATAGAAAACCCGATCCCTCCCAGAGATTGTCCAAGAGGGAGCCAACTTCTGGAAAGAACACATAGTGGGTTTCTTCCTTGACTCGGAAATTTCGTATCTAGATGTTCGTGAACAGTGTCGTAAAGCTCGGAATTGTAGAATCTAAATTAACCCTAGAGGGAGGGGGTGAATAGGGTTTATTGCAAATAAAAAAATAAAATATTGCAGAAAGAAAATCACACACAGAGGATACCCGGCTTCGACAAAATTGTGCCTACTGCTGCATTCAAGGTTTCTACTAGGAATTATAAACAATCTCTATGCTTACAGACTCTTGTAAACTGACGACCTTCGCTCTCGACTGTTTAAACCCTACGCTCAAGACCTTGACACAACTCGATCCTTGAACTGTGATTTTTCCAACTACACAACCTAGTAGTTATTGACTCCTTTTAAAAAACTTGAATTTTGAAACAAATAAAAACATAAGATAAAACCCTAGTTATTAAATTAGGAGTTAGCCCCTTTTAGACTTGGCCGGTCATCCTTTATTCTCTATCGCCTTCTATTTTGCTTCCATGGTGACGGCGTCTCCTAGGGTTATTCAAGAATCGATCTTCCTCTAACAATTATTTGATCAAATTGATGCTCCAGGATTCTGATTCGATGTTGATTGCTCTAGAAAGATTTGTATGTGATTTTTGCCCTTAATCTCGTTTATTTATGCTCGATATTTTTTGCTTTGTTGTTCTTCTATTTTGCCAATGATAATTGTGTGTATTTATAGGGTTTTTAACCCCTGAAAACTCTGATTCTAGATACTTCAACTAATTTTAATTTCTCTTGCGTTATATGTTGGGATATTGCAGATTTTTCTTTGATTACGATTTTGTATTTTGGGGTTTGAAGACTTCAACCTGTTCTGGAACTTGCGTGAGGCTTTGCTGCTGAAATCCTTAGCTTTTGAATAGTGGACTTTGAAATTTTCAAACTTGTTTTGGAATTTTTTTATATTGCGAGGTTACTGGAAACTTTGATTGAGTCTTTCTTCTAAAAAATCTCCATATAAAAAAATTTGTAAATTCAATTTCCTGGAAATACTGCACTTGCACTTGATTGCTTGTGCTGGTTCTTTGGTACTTAGTTGAGACCCATACTTTAATTATTCTTCACTTTTCTTGTGCCCATGCTTGATATTGAACTGCTTCATACCTGTTGCACTCATGTAGTTCGAACATGTCTGTTTTATCCATGCTGCTAGTATACACTGGTCGTTCCACTATGTGTAATGACCCGCATTGGCAGAGGTATTATAATTAAATTATTTAATTATTTAAATAGTGAATAAAAGGATTTTATTGGTCGTTAATTAAATTATAGTGAATATTTAATTAAATTAAATAATAGAATAATATGTTTAATTCAAAAATAATCAAAAATATTGGAAATAACAATATTCTGTGAACTGGGTCATCCCTAGATTTAATTCAGCTTAGAGTTGAAGTATATTGACGAATATATTCAATCGATGTCAGTTTGAACGTAGAATTTTAATACAATTAAAATAGAGCTTGAAATGGCGCGGCAGTTCGCTATTTGGCGATTTGTACTTCAACTGAGTCTACAGGGTTTGTTGTAAATCGGATTTCTGTGAAACGAGAAACATGTGGAGCTGGTGAAGTATATCTTTCTAGTGGAAGAGAAATATCAGGATTTCGTCGTGTAGATTTTGATGTACGTCCAAGTCAAATTTTAGAAAAAGTCGCTGTGGAATTCCTTTATAATTTATAAAGGAATTATTTATATTTTTAAAAAGGGATTTCAATAAAAATCAAATATCGAGTTGACCCTGATTGAAATATCGAGTTAGAAATCCATATAGGATTTATTTTGAGCTGTATGGTATTCCACTGTGAATATATACGATAATATAAATTTATTTATATTTAATTTAATTATATTTAAATATATTTATATATTTAAAAGGGTCATCCAGAGCTTTAAAAATAGCCACTTTTGCAAACGAAGTCGGAATTTGACGAAAATAATTTTGTTGGATCCGCAATGTCAAATTATTGCTAGATTTAATTTTGCGTGATTTTTAGAGTCACTGTGTGGCCGTACGGATTTTTAAAGTGAAAAACAGTTAGTATTTTGACAGTTAAAAATACGCTATGTGAGCATACGAAGTCGGAATTTGACGAAACCAGTTTCGTTGGGACCGTAATGTCGAACTCTAGCTGCATGCCAATTTTCGTAATTTTTGGGTACCGTGTGTGATCACACGAATTTTTAGAAGTCAAAAACGAATTTACAAGGGAGAATATACCGGGAATATTCCTGCTACGAAAATATCTAGATATTTTGGAAATACTATAAAAATGCCCTTCCCTGTTCTAAACCTAAGTCTCACTTCAATTTAGTCAAACACTTCCGCCGTTCATGTTCTCCATTCACAGAAAGTAATGGCGAGCAAAACAATTCAAAGTAAAATCTAAATAAAATCTAAAAATCCTAATATATATATGTTTGGGATCCCTTGGCATTTCTCTTCAATCTGGTATCAACATCTGGGGGTTCAACGTTCATCTCAGCGAAGGGGTTTTCCGATAGTAAGCTAGGGTTGGGTGTTGGTGCTAAATTGTTGCATCGACAGTTGATTTGAGTATGGTATTTGGGTTTAGGGTGTAAAACGGAGGTGGTGTACTAGTTTTGGTGGGGATCGATGCAAAATGGGTTCGGTGACCTGCTGTCCACGGGTTGAAGTCGCGACTGTGTAAGGGCATCGAACAGGGTATTTTGGAGATGAGGTTGAAGAGTTGATGATGAGAAGCTTTGTGGTGATTTTCTTTTGGGATTTCATGAAGAGTTGGAAGTGTGGTTTGGAAATGGACATTTGGGAATTTGCTGTGTAGTTGGAGGAGCTCGTCGAGTTGTTTTGGGGAGGATGAAGAAACGGGTACGGGCCTGGTATGTAATGAGGAGGTCATGGGCTTTGTTTAAATGGGTAAAGGCCCATGTTTTAATGAATTTAGTTTTTATTTAAATTCAAATAAATGTATGTATTAACTTTAATGTATCATATATTTACCATACGATATCAGAATCACGAACGGTCGGATCCGTTGGGATCGTATGGACGGGAGCAACACAATGAGACTGGCTGGAAGTGGATTGGAGCTCATTTGAATTTATGGCGAATTTAATTGTTTGATTCAAATCAAATAACAGTTATTCGTTCTTTAACGATGAACTGCAAATGTGAGTAAAACTCACTAACTCTGAACAGTTTATAATTTCATGTTGTATTTTAGAACTGTTAAATATTGTCTGTTTGATTGTGTGTTGACTGTTTGATTGAACTGCTAGTCAGTTAGTTGAATTTCTATATTTGATTCTGTTTAACAGAATATATCATATGGACTGAAAGTGATGTTATCTATATTGTTTAACATATGTGATGCAGGGAGACAGGTTGGAGGAATCCAACTGGATTCCTCAACATTTATTTTACTGTGATTTATATATTGTGTTATATAATGTGAAATAAAATCTGACATTGATTATGAGTGTTTGGACGATATTTATCGTTGTTATATGGGGTGTTAAATACCATAAGAAATACCAGAATGTAGTAAAAGGATTTTTAATATAAATGAAAATATTTGTAAACCAAATATAAAAGGAAATATTTGTAAAACCATTTACATATAGAATTGAAAGAGATATTTATTTATGAAAACAATTAAGTTATTAAAGAGAATATTTGAAAAACCATTTACAAACAGATTATAAAGGATTATCATTTAGAAGATAAACAGGTTATAAAGGAATACTTGAAAATGAATAGAGTTAAAGAAATAAATAGAATAAAGGATTATTTATTTGAAAAATAAATAGAGGAGTTAATCGAATCGAGTTAATCGAAAGGAGTTAAACAAAAATTAGAAACTGACTAGAGATTAATAAGTTGAATGTTTTTTTCTAAGTGTCTATCTGATGTTGGTTTCAGCCTTCGGGGTTTATACTTAGGAAGTTTGAGACGACCCGAAATCCCGTTCTGACGGAGACAAGGGTTATCTTTGGAATATAACACAGAAACAGATAATAGCATAACAGAATTAAATAAATACACCAAATAATGAATAATAGAATATACTGGATAATAGTAATCATCAGAGATACACAGTATACAGGATCTTACTTAGTACAAATACAGTTCAGCTATACATAAATGTCTACAGTGGAGAACAAACAAAATATGTACAATAGGAGCTGAACATCATAAAAAGAGATAAATGATAGAATCCATCTTCAGCTCCAGCTATCCAGAAAGAACCAGCTAAACCTGAATACAAGGCTGCCCGTGTAGAAAAAGGGGCACCCGAGTTTGAGAGCGAAACAAACTACGAGTCAGTCATGGGAATGGTATGAGAAATCCATTCGACACATATATAATATGGCCAATCACAGGACCATGCCACTTTCGTGGAACGGGTTTACTCCATTGGATTGCCAGTGCTTTAAAACAAATCATTCTTTTAAACATCTCTATGCTTTTATAAAAATGAAGCCGTTATAAGACTCAGTTCCCATCACACAATGCAACGCAAACCGGAGGATAGAGTTTTTACCTTATAACGGCCAAAATATGCTTGATACGAACAAAACAAAGGCATTTGATATTATTGCTAGTGTCTATATGTTTTGAAAACAATTTCAAATCATAACTATCAATCATAGACGGCATGGGTACCATATATCATGTCGCCATATATATATACAATCAAAACCGCACGATGTCGTATTTGGAAATTGGATTTCCGTCATGAACCAAGGCAAAAGATAGTCCTTACCGAATTCGAGACGCTCTAGCCCGTGTCTCAGGCAAGCGCGCAGGCAAGCCTTGGAGCGACAGGGCTGGTCCACCGATGTGGATTATTATACCTGAACAATACGTTTCCCGCCCTTTGGGGCGTTAACGAGCCAACGAATGACTCCATCGGACCCGGATCGTCCGATCAAACCGAGGCGCCTCGCAACAGCAACAACCACATAGGTGAAAAGTATATAAATGTCAGGGCTGGTAGGTCACTGACACCACCCTAGCTAGAAAGAAACGCATGCCCTCCCTGAGGTCCTTCTCCCGTTTCTGGTTCATACCGGGGTGTGAGGCTCGCGAATTCACGTTATACACAAAGCTACGCCACACAGGCGGTGCTTTGATCATCACCACAAGACTTTGCTTTTCAACAGAAGTCCTGATCACTGCATCTTAGCATACCACACAGGCAATTCATGCCATGCGACTGATGTCCATCGATATACAACCTCTGAGCTCGTGCGTCTCAGAGAAGGGCGCTAAGCAAAAGAATAAATTCTCCGCCGCCAAACAGATGTATATTTAATAGAGATCAATCAACACAGAATAAAATCCAATGTCAGACACACCGTCTATTTACAAGTCCGTTCTGGGTCTGAACAAAACCGGAGGCACTAAATACCTCACAAACCCTTCGATCACCACGTACGTCTGGACGATCACCACTCATTATCCATATTTCGGGATGCCTCCCAATCAGGACCTCGGTTACCATCCAAACGAGGTGAAGATCTCCGGTCTTCAACCGTCGTCTTCATCTTCGAATTTCAATCGTCGGTCAATTATTTGAAATGAGAATTAACTCGGCCTTTTCAAATAATTCACGTATATTTAGAATTTCAAATCAATTTATTTCAATGGTTAAATCATTCGACAACACTAATTTTGTTGTTTAATGTAATTTTCACACCAAACACATTCAACCATCAAATACAACATAAATCGAGCAAATTCATTTTATTTCCATTCCATATTGTTTATGATATTTTATAACGATTTATCGCTATTTTTATTTATTTTAAAATAGCTAATTTATTCAAAACGACGCTTCGGGCCATAAAGCGGCTGTGGCGCTGTTTTTCTTCAGATTTGATTTACACATATCTGAAAATCTAACCGTTGGATCCTCACAAAATTTACATCATTAGAAAGGTCTTTTCAAAACGAATCCAACGGTTCCAGTTTCGGGAAAATCCGATGGTCGGATCTCCCGGTACAATCGTTTGAAGTTTCGATTTCAAAATACGAACTGCAGCGTCATTATTCGATTAAATATATAATTATATTTATATATATATAAATATAATCGCTTCTGGCGCTGTTTTTCTTCAGATTTGAATTAAACATTCCAGACAATCCAACCGTTGGATTTTTACAAAGTTGGTGCCGTTGGGAAGATATTTCCAAGGCGAACCCGACGGTTGAGGTTTCGGGAAAATCCAATGGTCGGATTTCCCGTACTAGTTGTTTGAAATCACGGTTTCAAAATGCGAACTGCACGACCGCGTTTCATTTTAATTTTATTTATATTTATATAATTATATAAATATAGTTCATTCAACAATTTCAATATCGTTTTCACTTCAAATATTTCACTAATGCCTTAAAATTTTGGAAAATTTCGCCATAACCTCCCCTGCACCGGGAGCATCGGGAAATCGCAAATAGCTTTCCCGGTCCTTCTAATCTCAAAAAGAAAAAGAAAAAGCCAAGCGGCTAGCCAATAGGCTCATAAAATCATCACCCAAACAAAACAGTAAATGTGTACCTATTTGTCGGGCACAAAATTTTATTCCTCTTCTCTAGCCCCTTTGCTATAACCTGTTCAATGAATATGCATGTACATATATATAGTTCTTATCATTTATCATTTTCTATTCAACTTCATATTTGATTTCTATTTGGTTTAAAAACACCATTCATTCTAATGTTACATACATAGGTACAAATCATATCATTAGCTAATTAATGAATATTTCAACTCATATATATTTACTTGAACAAGTGGCTATTTTTAACACTTCACATTTCAACGATTCATACATATAATAAAAATGTGATTTTTATTGTAAAACAACTCATTTCAAAATACTATTATTTTATATATTTCATATTGGTGATAAAAATAGGATTTTTCTTATAAAACAATTTCTTTCAAAACGAGATTATTTTACACAGTTCATATAGTCGAAAAAAGGTGATTTTTATTATCAAACAATTTATTTCAAAATATGAATACCATTCAACACATGAATTTCAATTCAACGAATGAATATCGATTCAACACATGAAGGTTTTCTATAGTTTCTATATATAGATAGAAATGTGATTTTTATATTTAAAACACGAATACCATTCAACACATGAATTTCTAATCAACGAATGAATATCAATTCAACACATGAAGGTTTTGTATTCAATGAATAAATATAGTTTAAGCAGATGAAAATAATTCAAACACACGAATATTATTCAAAATTTCGGCAGCATAATGGCAGGGTAGTTAAAACCGGGACCGTCCCTAGTACGGCTCCTCGCTCTACCTTAAAACCTCGCGGTTTTTGACAATGGGGATCATGCATCTAGTTCGCACGCAGGCGGCATGTATATATTTATTTCATTTCCACAAACTAATCCTATGTGGTTTCAACCAAATATTTCTCAACCCCAAATGGGTATTTTTCAACCACAATCAATCAATATCAACCACAAAACAATCCCAAACAATCATTCGCTATCAATCAATTTTCACACCAATCACAATCAATAAATATCGTCCATGGTTTGTGGACGAGGGGCGTATATATATATATATATATATATATATATATATATATATATATATATATATATATATATATATATATATATAGCAATTCACTTTTATTTCCACACATATATATATGGCTAGAAAAAGAAATTGAAGAGTGAGAAATTCTCACCGTTGTGATCCACTACGCCGTGCTTTACTGTCGCTCAAATTCGTTGTTCTGGATTTCAACGTAATCTGTTTCACGAAATATTATATTAGAAATCATATTCTTAACACTGCTATTTACATTTTCAGATCAAAGTATATTATATTTTCAAACATCAAAGTATATTATATTTTCAAACTTCATGTATATTATATTTTCAAACTTCAAAGCATATTATATTTTCAAACTTCAAAGTATATTATATTTTCAAACTTCAAAGTATATTATATTTTCAATCTCAAAAACAACGATTTACATTTTCTATTTGGAAAATCAATGCTAATTTTATTTGAAAAGCGATGACAATTTTATTTGAAAAGTGAGGCTAATTTTATTTGAAAAGCGATGACAATTTCATTTGATATAAATAAACTGATTTTATTTAAACAAAGTATATTTTACCTTGTTAAACAATGTATATTTTTCCTTTTACCCAATGTATATTTTTGTTTACAAAGAATGCAAATTTATACTTGAAAAAGAATGCAAAAATATACTTGAAAAAAAATGCAAAATTATATTTGAAAAAGAATGCAAATTTATACTATTAAAACAAGTTCGGTTTATATTTTAAAACTGCATCTTATTTACTCTAAAAACTGCATTTTTTCTTCATACAATATTATTTCATATACCAATCTAAAATTTTAATCCTAAACTAAGTTAATCAATAATTAATTAATTCATTCCTAAACCCTTCTTCGACATTAAACTGCTTCAGGCGATTCATTCAAACCCTCGTCGCCGTAAACAGTCCATCATCGCACGCCATCCAAAGCCCTAACCACAGATCTGACATGCCCATGCTGCTCGCCTCCGTGTGCTCCACGTCCGCCCGAAGTCTGGTGAAGTTCGGTCCCCTTTCCGGCTTTGAAACTGAACTCGAACGGCCTGGGTTTAAATGGAGATTCCGACCACGTCAGTTCACAATCGATGATCACCACAGATGGAACCGAAGCACACATCGAGCTGATAAATTTCGTAGTGGGAAATTTTGGATTAATAGAAGGGATTGGGAGAAAGTCGATCGAGAAGGAATTGAAAGGATGCCCATCGTTTTTGTGAAGAGGGTGGAGGCGGATTTATTTTCCCAGTTGACCACGAAATGTATTTTGACCGTATATTAGGGTTGGACCATATCCTATAGTATATACCTACTATATTATTTAATTTAATTATTTTAATTCTCTAATTAATTGTAATTTCGTCTGAACTCCAAATCAAACCCAACGGCTAGCGCCCCTAGCTAATTACCCCCATTCCGAACACAATGGGATATGTTTCGTAACCCAATTTGGTCGTTTCGATCAGTTTTCATCAAAATTAAAATATAAATCAATATATATTCAATTTGAACGCGCATTTCAATTTACCGGGGTCACATACAGACTCGGAAAATTGCAGAAAAAAATATTTCTGATTTCGTATTGACGATACGGTCCTAACAAAACTAATTTCGTCGAATTCTGAGACCGTTGAAAAAATGGCCAATTTCCAGTCGATTAAAATCAACTGAAACTGGTCAAACGCGTTTTCCTTTTCCATGCTCACATATTGATTCGAAAAATTATGAAATTTGAAACCTAGCAATAACTAGACATCCCGGATCCAACAAAAGTGGTTTCATCAAAATCCGAGGCCGTTTGCAAAATTCCCATTTTTAAGGGCCTGAATTCCATAGCAACTATTCAGAATTTTCAACTAGACATACCTTTTGATTCCCGCTATGAAATTTCAATTTTTTGGATTCGTTGGAAAGATATTCACGACTAGATCCTAATGTTTTTGGTTTCGTTAAAATCCGGATTGTTTTGCACCCGGTGTGTTCAATTGAAGTTTGAAATCGAATTATCGAACTACCGCGCCATTTTCAATTCCTTTTATAATTTTATATAATTATATATATTCTAACGACGACGCATATAATATACACGTTCGAATTATATTCAAAACAAATTTCTCGTCGATATTATTTAAAATAATTCATTTTAAATAATCAAAATTCGCTAAAATTGCCAAAATAAAAATTTTAAACTGGCCCAGATTTTCCGGGTTATTACAAAGTTGTTCTCTTGTTAGTTTATAGTTAGGGTCTGATAGATGTGGAAGAATAGTGATACATAATTAAGCCACGGAAATGTTTTCCAGTGTTAATAACATATATTTTCTAAACATAGAAAATAAGGAAATGCGAATATATATATATATATATATATGTGTGTGTGTGTGTGTGTGTGTGTGTGTGTTAAATGATGATTGATCGATATAATTTCCATTTGGAAATAATATCGTTGTTTGAACACGTGTTTTTTGTTGATAGTTAAATCACAGACTATCAATGTTTTGACCATTTTAACATTGTTAATATGGAGAGACCGGTTGTATTATTATCCAAAGAACCACTCTGTATTGGCATAAGCATTGCGAATCATATATGCCAAAGATAATTGAAGACGGAGTAAAGTGCAAGGGCTATTGTATAAGTCTTAGATAACAGTGCCTAAGATGGTTGTACTGAATAGTGCCTTCGGTTTGTCCAGTCCCAGGACAACTTGTATGGACGAAGGTGTGACAGAGTATATTTGGTAGATCACGTAAGATGATCGTTTCAAACGTATTTACGTTGGTGGCGGAGGAATTCGTTTCTCTTAGCTTATACCCGTGGTATTTTTGGGGAAATCAATTTGTGATTTGGCGGGTATGACGATGTGACATTCTAAGTGAATGAAGATGTGGTATGTGAAAGGAAAAGCGTAGCTTCTAGCCTCACATCCGGTAATGACAGAAATCGGGCAGGCAGCATGGCTAAGTCGGTCGCACCGAAGTAGGGTGTATAATCACCTATCTAGAGAATACTCATTTGCTTCTTTAATCTATCAATGCTGTCCCATATATATATATATATATATATATATATATATATATATATATATATATATATATATACGGGAACGGTTGCTGATCCCAACCGTTGGTGATGTACATTCGATACACTCAAGCGAAATGAGTGGTCGGTCATGTGTGGCTGAGTTGCAAGATGTTCTTGTTGAACTCCAGTGTATCGTTCCTAGAGTACACTGATCAGAAGGTGGTTCCATACCTTTTCATAGTTGGAAACCCATTATCCAATACGTGCTTGCGATTTTGATTGTATACTATTTATGTAGAACGTGAGATGAAAGCGTTTCTGCTAGATTGATATCTATTTGTACTTAGACATTATTATAATATCAGAATGATATTGTTTGTCAAAGATGTTGGATTCTCATAAACCCGTTCCGTATTCGCGGCGTGGTCTTATGAGATATCATATACTTGTTTAAACTATTTTACTCACACCAGTCCCATGACTGACCCGGAGTTTATTTTGTTTTGTTTCCCTAAACTCTTGGGTGCCTAAATTTGTACGGGCAGTCAAGTAGTCGGGATTTTACAGATACACTTGGGGAGCTTGGAGCAGGAGGCTTCAAGATCATATAGCTATAGTTATTTCCGCTGTGTTGTAAGTGTTGTACTCTGATAAGTGTTACTGTATACATACTGTTTGTATTTCAAAAGTTATGTTATATTTTATTCGTTCCGCTGTGAGATTCGTGTTTACTCTGATGATGATGTTCTTCTTCTTCTATTCTATAAGTTCTACCTTATCTATCCTCACCCTCTATCTTCTTTCTATTAATTTCTTGAATTTCTAGTGCAATTTGGGGTTGGACTTGTGTTATTTTGTCATCTCAAATTGGACCGGATTTTCGGGTCATTACAGTTGGTATCAGAGCTTAAGTTAAGAATTACTTGGCTTTGTGGCGTGACTCGGTAGAGACAGGGTTAGTAATACCCTAAATTGAGTTGAGTGTATATATACGAGAGAGTGTATTTGTATTTGATATAAAAATGGTTTTATATTGTGGAGATTCATTGGCTGGGTTGTTTATGAGTTCTGGTCGATCAGTTTGATCCACTGTATCGGTAGGAATAAATAAACACTTGGGTACGATGGACCGACACAGTATGGATATGTGATATATTATCATATATATATAGGATGTGTCAGTAGTGATTATAATCAGATAAGATTATAAAATGTGAAATGAGTATATATAACCAATCAGAATTTATATAAGTAAAGTATATAAAATAAGATGAATTAAATCTGAATTGGGAATTAAAATAAGGAAATTTTAAGTTCTTGGGAGATTTGAAAATGTTTTTCAATTTGAAATAAATATAGTATTGAACTCACCTTGATGACTGGAAAATAATTCCGAGGATGGATCGATACATCGTCGGTGTGATTTTCGAGTTCCTAAGTGACGGATTACTACCAAAGGATTTTGTTTTTGAATTGGTTTGAGAAAACAAGTGTTTAAAAATTAAAATGTTTTGAATTGGTATTGTGATTTCGAATTAATTTGAAATAAACCCAGCAATTTTAATTCTGGAATTAAAGTTTAACTAATGAAGTTAAATAGAATGAGATAGCAAAAGGGAATGAGAAATTTGAATATAACTTGAACTAAGTTAAATTAAAACTGGATTGGATTATAGAATAATCTGAATGAAATTTAGTGGATAAACTAAGAGTTGAAATTGGATATTGGAGTTTAAATGAAATTCGACTTAAGTATAAGCGAATGGTTTGAGTTGAGGATATAAACTAATCGAAGTTAGATTAGTATGACATTTGTATATGCAGGGTTGTTAATCGATGGAAATGATATAATGATATGCCCGACAAAAAGGTACAAGTTTATATTTGATATAAGCGTGAGATTTATGAGCCGAATTGGCAAGCCGCTTGGCTGTTTGATTTTCTTTTGGGTTGGAGAAGGCCTAGAGAGGCGAGTTGGAGTTTTCCGATAGGGCTGTACAAAGGAGGTTATGGCAAAATTTTCCGAAAATTTAAAGTGTTAGAAAATTTTCAGAATTTTTGAAAATTTTAGTTAGTCGTAAGGAATTAATATTTTAGTTGATATTAATTGGTTCAGAGAAACAAGAGATAAGGGGTAAACCAATAAGCTTTTACCAAATAGATAGGGCCGTCCTCTACCTTAGCAATTTCGAGGACGAAATTATTTTAAGTGGGGAAGATTGTAATGACCCGCATTGGCAGAGGTATTATAATTAAATTATTTAATTATTTAAATGGTGAATAAAAGGATTTTATTGGTCGTTAATTAAATTATAGTGAATATTTAATTAAATTAAATAATAGAATAATATATTTAATTCAGAAATAATCAAAAATATTGGAAATAACAATATTTTGTGAACTGGGTCATCCCTAAGATTTAATTCAGCTTAGAGTTGAAGTATATTGACGAATATATTCAATCGATGTCAGTTTGAACGTAGAATTTTAATATAATTAAAATAGAGCTTGAAATGGTGCGGCAGTTCAATATTTGGCGATTTGTACTTCAACTGAGTATACAGGGTTTGTTGTAAATCGGATTTCTGTGAAACGAGAAACATGTGGAGCTGGTGAGGTATATCTTTCTAGTGGAAGAGAAATATCGGGATTTCGTCGTGTAGATTTTGATGTACGTCCAAATCAAATTTTAGAAAAAGTCGCTGTGGAATTCCTTTATAATTTATAAAGGAATTATTTATATTTTTAAAAAGGGATTTCAATATAAATCAAATATCGGGTTGACCCTGATTGAAATATCGAGTTAGAAATCCATATAGGATTTATTCTGAGCTGTATGGTATTCCACTGTGAATATATATGATAATATAAATTTATTTATATTTAATTTAACTATATTTAAATATTTAAAAGGGTCATCCAGAGCTTTAAAAATAGCTACTTTTGCAAAAGAAGTCGGAATTCGACGAAACTAATTTTGTTGGATCCGCAATGTCAAATTATTGCTAGATGTCAGTTTCCGTGATTTTTAGATTCACTGTGTGGCAGTACGGATTTTTAGAGTGAAAAACAGTTAGTATTTTGACAGTTAAAAATACACTATGTGAGCATACGGAGTCGGAATTTGACGAAACCAGTTTCGTTGGGACCGTAATGTCGAACTCTAGCTGCATGCCAATTTTCGTAATTTTTGGGTACCGTATGTGATCACACGAATTTTTAGAAGTCAAAAACGAATTTACAAGGGAGAATATACCGGGAATATTCCTGCTACGAAAATATCTAGATATTTTGGAAATACTATAAAAACGCCCTTCCCCGTTCTAAACCTAAGTCTCACTTCAATTTAGTCAAACACTTCCACCGTTCATATTCTCCATTCACAGAAAGTAATGGCGAGCAAAACAATTCAAAGTAAAATCAAAATAAAATCTAAAAATACTAATATATATATATGTTTGGGATCCCTTGGCATTTCTCTTCAATCTGGTATCAACATCTAGGGGTTCGACGTTCATCTCAGCGAAGGGGTTTTCCGACAGTAAGCTAGTGTTGGGTGTTGGTGCTAATTTGGTGCATCGACAGTTGATTTGAGTATGGTATTTGGGTTTAGGGTGTAAAACGGAGGTGGTGTACTAGTTTTGGTGAGGATCGATGCAAAATGGGTTCGATATAATTAAGCCATGGAAATGTTTTCCAGTGTTAATAACATATATTTTCTAAACATAGAAAATAAGGAAATGTGAATATATATATATGACGGGTATGACGATGTGACATTCTAAGTGAATGAAGATGTGGTATGTGAAAGGATAAGCGTAGCTTCTCGCCTCACATCCGGTAATGACAGAAATCGGGCAGGCAGCATGGCTAAGTCGGTCGCACCGAAGTAGGGTGTATAATCACCTATCTAGAGAATACTCATTTGCTTCTTTAATCTATCAATGCTGTCCCATATTTATATATGGGAACGGTTGCTGATCCCAACCGTTGGTGATGTACATTCGATACACTCAAGCGAAATGAGTGGTCGGTCATGTGTGGCTGAGTTGCAAGATGTTCTTGTTGAACTCCAGTGTATCGTTCCTAGAGTACACTGATCAGAAGGTGGTTCCATACCTTGTCATAGTTGGAAACCCATTATCCAATACGTACTTGCGATTTTGATTGTATACTATTTATATAGAACGTGAGTTGAAAGCGTTTCTGCTAGATTGATATCTATTTGTACTTAGACATTATTATAATATCAGAATGATATTGTTTGTCAAAGATGTTGGATTCTCATAAGGGAAAAACCCGTTCCATATTCACGGCGTGGTCTTATGAGATATCATATACCTGTTTAAACTATTTTACTCACACCAGTCCCATGACTGACCCGGAGTTTATTTTGTTTTGTTTCCCTAAACTCTTGGGTGCCTAAATTTGTACGGGCAGTCAAGTAGTTGGGATTTTACAGATACACTTGGGGAGCTTGGAGCAGGAGGCTTCAAGATCATATAGCTATAGTTATTTCCGCTGTGTTGTAAGTGTTGTACTCTGATAAGTGTTATTGTATACATACTGTTTGTATTTCAAAAGTTATGTTATATTTTATTCGTTCCGCTGTGAGATTCGTGTTTACTCTGATGATGATGTTCTTCTTCTTCTTCTATTCTATAAGTTCTACCTTATCTATCCTCACCCTCTATCTTCTTTCTATTAATTTCTTGAATTTCTAGTGCAATTTGGGGTTGGACTTGTGTTATTTGGTCAGCTCAAATTGGAACGAATTTTCGGGTCATTACACTATGTCTAACATATTACTTGAGGTTATATCCATTTGTAACCATGTGAAAACTGTGTACTTGGTATTTGAGTTGTATAGGATGAACCCCTGTTCATACTCCATTTTGTACATGGACTGATTTGGTCTAGTTGTATTGCAATTCCATATCTATGCTGCACCATTCATGTATCCACGACCATTTGAGAAAACTTGAACTTGACCCATCCATGTATTGTTGCCATAACTAGTGTTGCTGTGTGAATTGAAACTTGCACATATACTTGTTTTGTTAACCTTCTTATGCATGTCTCGAACTGATGTAAACTATTGAACTTCCATGTTTTCCTGAATCTGGTTTGTGCATGCATGTAGCTCGACCCATTTATCTTTCCAGAGTACACTTCGCTTGAACATGCTAAATTTGTTGAACATTGCCAAACAGTGTCATAGTGTTTTAACCTTGTAGTGATCATTGTATATGCCACTCATACTTTGTGACCATGTTAGAACTGCTCATTCATGTATTGTAGACACTTATTAGATATGCTCGAAATTGAACATGCCAGACTTGTGAGTCACTTGTACACAGCCTCGACCATGTTTATATCCTCCTTGTTGTTGATCATCTTGCTTGACCCTTGAGCTGTAATATTGGTTCGACCATTTGCACACTGATTTACACTGAGTCGAGATGGTCCAAGTGGCTACTCCTCAGTTGCTCGCTGATTGGCGAGGCAGCGCACACGTGTATATTTATACACGTGTGTATATGCAGCCATCAGACTGATTTTCTCGTCCCTGTACTGAAATATTTTATATGTACACTGACTCTCTTGTGGTATTTACAGTGAATCACTGTAAATATTATAAGCAGTCTGTACTAGATGTAGAAAATGATGAGAAACACACCAAAATTCTTAGGCAAATAAAATTTAAAATAAACTTTTATTTGCATGTGTTCAGTTTTATTTTCATTGCAGTATACTGTGTATGTGTTTCTTGTGACAGGTATGAAGACAGAACTTGACTGAAAGCCGTGAAGAAAGAAGAACAGAAGACTGTGTCATTGAATGTTATTATAACTGAAAATGTAAAACTGAGTGTGAGTGTTATGTAGTGAGGAGATTTTGTATATTGTTTGACAATGAATTTTGTAAATAGTGGAGTTTAAAAAATTGTACTATATCGAATGTAGAAATAAATTATTTATTTGAATAACAAATGCTATTTGACTTTCAAATTCTGTGCAGTTTGCATTTTATTCAGCTTAAATATTTATTTCTATACATGTAGTGCAGAATAATACTATTTTCAAACACATTTGTATATTATTTGTATATGTTTATTATTATCAAAAAAAATCATATCTTTATACTCAACAGGAATTTGAGGGGTGGCTTACATGTCAATATTGTGAACGTATGTATTATTTTAAATTTTCGATAATGGAGGAGAGACGGAAAGTGTTGGAATCCATTCCAGCAATTATAGGAGGGAAACCATTTATTATTATGTCTTGGAGTGCATCGATAGAGAAAGCAAGGGAGCACGTGACATCCATTCCAGTTTGGACTATTTTTACTAGAATTCCCTCGGTCCTTCAAACACTGCCAGGTTTGAATTGGTTAGCCAGTGGAATTGGGACTTTTAAATGTTTTGATGCGAACACTGAGACAAGGAAAAATCTCGTCTTTGCAAAATCCTTGATTGAAATTACTCCATCCGAGCCTTTACCAAAAAAGTTCAAAGTATATATTGAGGGTTATGATTTCTATGTTGACGTTCAATACTCTTGGCAACTGGGTATTTGCACAAAATGTCACTGTTTTGGACATCTTCATGATACTTTTACTGTTGTTGGTCCATTGAAGGCTCAGTCTCCCCTCTTGAAGCCTCCTCCTAGTATTTGGGTGCAAAAGAATAAGGAAGAAGGCAAAATAGTTGATGAAGATCCATGTATAGATAAAGATTTAAAGGGGAATGATATTGTTTTTGATGATGAATCAAAGGAACATGACACAACAGATTCAGATGGAGAAACTGGAAATGATGGGATTTTATGGATGCCAGATGATCGCGCGTGGGTACATGAAGTTTCAGGAATGAGGTATGATCCATATGAAAATGAATACTACAAATATGTATCAGACATAGAGGAGGATATTAGATGATTGGAGTATCAGATTGTGGGTGTTAGCTTTGAGCTCATTCATGAGGGTGATATGGGCGAGAAGAACAAGACTCTATTCCATGATTCTACTTAGGACTGGGAACGTGAGTTTCACAGTCTTAACCCATGTTTTGTACCTAACCTTACTGTACTTTTCTCTAAGTATGTCAATGTTATAGGTAGTGATAGTGATTCCTCTAGTTATTCCACCCTAGTGGGGGACTAGCTGCTAGTTCCTTAATAGTAGTTAAAACACTCGGTTTCTCTCCTATTTTTTATAGATATAGTGTTCTGGCACTTCAAACCAGGTGGAGTTTCTGTGCTTGTGCAGAACTTCATTTCTTTCTCTGCATTTCTAACTAATACTAGTACGGCCACTGTAAAAACAGCTTACCTTGCCACAATAAATAAATAAATAAATTAAAATATGAATAAAATACAAATAACTAATTTGAAAGCTTGTTTAAGAGCTCGGTTATGGGCTCGGTTGTTGGATCAATTATAGGTTTAGTTTTGGCTTGGTTATGTGACCGGTTATGGGCTAGGTTAAAGGCTAGGTTAAAGGCTTGGTTATGACCTTAAGTTATGTGCTAGTTTATTACCTCAGCCATGAGCTAGGTTTAGATCTTAGTTATGGGCTCGGTTATTGGATTGGTTATGGAATAAAAGTTAAATTAAAAATTATAAAATAAAAAATAAAAAATGTATAAGATATTAAATATGGTTATTATATAAGCTAGGTTTAGATCATAGTTATGGTCTCGGCCACGGGCTAGGTTAAAGGTTTGGTTAGAAATTCAATTACAAGCTTGTTTAAGAGCTCAGTTATAGGCTCGTTTATAGGATCAGTTATGAGCTCGAAGATATTGGCTTGATTATGCGTACAATGTACCGTATGACTTTGTTATATGCTCGATTATAGGTTTAGTAATTAGCTTGGTGATGGGCTTAGTAATAATTTGTTATGAAATATAAAATAAAATATAAAAGATAAACTAGAAAATATAAAATAAATTATAAAAAATAAATTATAAAATGTAAAATAAAAAATATAAAGTATAAAATATAAAATATAAAATATGAATAAAATATAAATACTTAATTCAATTACAAGCTAGATCAAAACATCGATTAAGAGCTCAATTATAATTTCAATTACAGGCTTGTTTAATAGCTCGGTTATGGGATCAGTTATGGGTTTGGTTTTGGCTCGGTTATGTGCCCGGTTATGAGCTCGGTTATAGGCTAGATTAAAGGGTTGGTTATGACCTCAATTATGACCATGGTTATGTGCTTTATTATTACCTCAGTTATGAGCTAATATAAAAGCCAAATAGGAAAATATAAAATATGAATAAAATATAAATAAATAATTTCGGTTATAAGCTACATCATAACCTCAACTAAGAGCTTAGTTATAAATTAAATTACAAGCTTGTTTAACAACTCGGTTATTGTGACGTTCCCAAAACCCGTACGACGGTGTTAAGGATAATCATTGGAATATAACACATTAATCATCATTAGCAGAGTACAGATAATAACATAAACAACAAATAGAATAATTTACACAAATATGACAGTGGAATCATATAAATATCACCACATCAGAGAGCACAGTGCAGGATACTACTTAGTGCAAATAATAATACATAATCAGTCTACATCGCCTGTGGCGGAGTCACATACATAAAGAGTACATAAACAAAACATCAGTCTACATCGCCTGTGGCGGAATCATAATACATATACAATAATGGCGGAAAAAGTCATAGTCATCACGGTGTAGTCAAGCCTCCCCATAAGCCCAAAAGTGCACCTCTGCTGCGGTGCCAAGCCAAAATATGCCATCTACCTGATACTAGGTTGTCCATGTGAAAATAAGGGCACCCGAGTTTGCAAGGTGAAACAAACTACGAGTCAGTCATAGGATTGGTATGAGAAATCTACTTAACTAGTTATACAACAACAATAAGGCAAATCAAAGGACCACGCCACTTTCGTGGAACGGGTTTACTCCAATGAGTGCTAGTGCATGAAATAAAGTAAATTTTAAATCATCGCAATGCTTTTTATAAAAATGAAGCCATTATAAGACTCAGGTCCCATCACATAATGCAACGCAAGCCGGAGGATAGAGTTTTACCTTATAATGGCCAAGAAATGCTTCATACGTATAAAACAAAAGTGTTTGATATTATTACTAGTGTATATATGTATCAAAAGCAAATTCAATCATAGACGACATGGGTACCATATATCATGTCGCCATACTAGTAATACAGTCACATCCGAAATTTCGTATTGGAAATGGGATTCCATCATGAGTCGAGGCAAGGGGCAAGCTCCTCTCCGTTCGAGACACTCTAGCAAATGTCCCAGGACCGCACACAGCAATCCCTGGATCCTCCAAGGCCGGTCCTCTATTACTTTTGAGGATTGGCAATTCCTGAACACACGTTTATCGGTCATTACAGACCTATAATCGAGGCGCCTCGGATTTCAACAACCACACAGTTGAAAAAGTATATATAAATGTCAGGGCTGGTAGGTCACTGACACCACCGTAGCTAGAAAGAAACGTCGTGCACTCCTTGGGTCCTTCTCCCATTTTTGACTCATACCGAGGTGTGAGGCTCGCGAATCCACGTTATACACAGAGCTACGCCACACAGACCATGCTTTGATCATCAACCACAAGACTTTGCTTTGCAACAGAAGCCTTGATCATATGCCACTTAGGCGTGCCACATAGGCAATTCACTCCATGCGACTGATTTCTATCGATATATAACCTCTGAGCTCGTACGTCTCAGAGAAGGGCGTTAAGCAAGAGAATAAATTCTCCACCGCCAAACAAATATATATTTAATAGAGATCAATCAACACAGAACAAAATCCAATGTCAGACACACAGTCCATTTAAAATTCGTTTTGGGTTTGAACGAAGCCGGAGGCACCATATTCGTCGCATATCCGCACATTCAACAATACGTCCGGACGGCTACCACTTTAGCTCCTTCAAGATAGCTACTCCAATCATGAGCATCAGTAGCGCCCATCCATCCAATGTGAAGATCGTCGGTCTTGAACCGTCTTCAACTCTTCGACTTCTCACCGTCGATCGATTATTTGAAATGAGAATGAACTCGGCCTTTTCAAATAATCCACGTATATTTAGATTTTCAAATCAATTCTTCACATGGTTAAATTATTCAACATTCACATTTCAGTTCTTTAGTATGATTTTCATGTCAAACACATTCAACCATCAAATATCAAGCAAACCAGGCAACATCAGTTTATTTCTATTCCATATCGCCTATAATATTTTATAACAATATATCGCCATTTTTATTTATTTAAAAACGGCCATATTTAATTAAACGATGTTTCAGGTCATGCCGAGGCACTGGCGCTGTTTTTCCCCAAATTTGTTTTACACATATCTGAAAATCTAACTGTTGGATCTTCACAAATTTTATATCATTAGAAAGATCTTTTCAAAATGAATCCAATGGTTTCAGTTTTGGGAAAATCCGACGGTCGGATTTCCCGCACTAGTCGTTTGAAATCACGATTTCAAAATACGAACTGCAGCGTCGTTATTCGATTTAATTTAATTATATTTATATTTATATATAAATATAATCGATTCTGGCGCTGTTTTTCTTCAGATTTGAATTAAACATTCCAGATAATCCAACCGTCGGATCTTTACAAAGTTGGTGCCATTGGAAAGATATTTCCAAGGCGAACCCAACGGTTGCGGTTTTGGGAAAATCCGATGGTCGGATCTCCCGCACTAATCGTTTGAAATCACGGTTTCAAAACACGAACTGCACGGCCTCGATTCGTTTTAATTGTTTTATATATATATATATATATATATATATATATATATATATATATATATATATAGTTCGTTCGACGATTTCAATATCGTTTTCACTTCAAATATTTCACTAACGCCTTTAAATTTTGGAAAATTTCGCCATAACCTCCTTTGTACGGGAAGGGCTGGGAAAATTCCCAAATAGCCACACAGGCGTCTCATTTCAAAAAGAAAAAGAAAAAGCCAAGCGGCTCATAAAATCATCACCCAAGCAAAACAGTAAACATGTACCTATTTGTCGGGCACACAATTTTATTCCTCTTCTCTAGCCTCTTTGCTATAACCTGTTCAATAAATATGCATGTACATATGTGCGAATTTTATTTTCACTTATCATTTACCATTCAATTTCATATTTGATTCGATTTGGTTTAAAGTTACCATTCATTCCAATGTGGCATACATAAGCAAAAATCATATCATTAGCTAATTAATGAATAATTCAACTCATGCATATTTATTCGAACAAGTGGTTATTTTCAACACTTCACATTTCATTTAAAAATGGTACTTTTGGCAAACTAAAATATATTTCAACACATGACTATTTTATTTAGTTCCTACACATGTTAAAAATAATGTTCATAGCAAACAAATATTTATTTCAATACTCGTATATTTTTAGGAAATCACATACATGATAAAAATGGTATTTTTATCATCTAAAATATTTATTCAGCACATGTATGTTTTTAACACTTCATATTTTCAATAAAAATGTAATCTTTATTGTTCGATCTTCTTATTCGACACATGAACCTTTTCAACACGTGCACTTCTCAACACATGAGCATTTCCACACATGGATATTTTATATAGTTGGTACATATAAGAAAGATGTAATTTTTATTGTTGAAACAATTTATTTATAACACGAATATTTTACATACTTCTTATATATAATAAAAATGAAATTTTCATTGTTTTAAACACTTTATTCATTCAACGCATGAATTTAATTATTTTCAACACATGAACATCTCAACACATGAGCATTTCCACACATAGATATAGTTTCAACACATGACTTTGGTTTCAACACATGAAAATAATTTCAACATATGAAAATAATTCTAACACATGAATATTATTCAAAATTTCGGCAGCATAATGGCAGGGTAGTTAAAACCGGCACCGTCCCGAGTACGGCTCCTCGCTTTACCTTAAAACCTCGCGGTTTTTGACAATGTGGATTTCATACATCTAATTCGCACGCAAGAGAGTATGATTTTTACTTTTCCACAATTTATTTCAAATTTGTTTCAATCACCAATGGGTATTTTTCAACCACAACCAAACAATATCAACCACAAACAATTCTATCAACCACTCACATTATTCACCAAATTTTTCACACCAATTCACAATCAATACATATCGTCCATGGTTTGTGGACGAGGGGAGTATATATGTATATATATGTAAATATATTTTATTTCCATTCCAACACACATATCATTTAAACAATGCATGTATAATTCATACTTCGCTCATATAACTTATACCACGCATTACATGAGGTATACAACACGTATATAATTTATATTTCGCTTATATAATTTATGTATGACATTTCTATTCACATTTCAGTTTAGAAATCTCACATTGGTATTCGAGGTGCTAAAAATCGTAGATAGCTTAGAAAAATCCGCGGTCTCTTCTAGATTGTAGAGACCGTCCTTGCGGTCACGATGTTTCCTGTTTCATCGAATTTCGTTAACACACCATAAAGATATGATTTTTCAAAGTTTGCAACACTTAAAAGTGTTATTTTCAGTTCAAAGATGATAAAGCCGATACCTTTCAGAAGTTGTTCAAAACTACGTTTTGAAATAACTTTCAATCCGATGAACATTGCGTCGATCAGACTACACAGCGTCGAAGGGGGTGGAAAGGGGTTTCCGCGCAGGAGGGTCTTGGCCAGATCGACGGCCTGTAGCGGTGGAGGCGGCGGCGTGAAGTTGCCGACTTCCCAGACTTCGTTCTCGACGATGACGAGGAGATAGAGGGCGAGGGTTGTCTTGATTTGAAGGGGAGTGGCGGCGCTTCAAAGTCTGGCTGGTGGCAGGGGCTATCGTCGCCTGTGGCGGCGGCGATTGGGTCGGGAAGGAGGGAGTATGGTGGCCGTCGGGTTCGAGGGTTATGGGGGTTTTTTTGATTTTATTTTTATTTTAAAATTATGAAGGAGAAATTTGATTGGCCGATGGTTTTATTAAATTTAAAAATAGTGTTTCTCCACATGGACACCAATTCAAACCCAACGACTATCGCCCCTAGCTAAATACCCCCATTCTGAACACAATGGGATATGTTTTGTAGGCCAATTTGACTGTTACAGCCAGTTATTCTTCAGATTAAAATATAAAACATTCAATATTCGATTTTGAACGTACATTTCAATTTGCCAAGGCCACAAATTGATTCGAAAAATTCCAGAAAAATAAATCTAGCTATGTTTTGATGCTATGGTCCCAACAAAACTAGTTTCGTCAAATTCTGAGATCGTTTGAAAAATGGCCATTTTCTGGTCGATCCAATTTAACAGAAATTAACCAAACACGTTTTCTTTTGCCACACTCATATACTAGCTTCAAAAATTATGAAATTTAAAATCTAGTAATAATTTGACATCCCAGATCCAACAAAAGTGGTTTCGTCGAATTCCGAGGTCGTTTGAAAAATGTCTATTTTCAAGGGCTTTATATTCTCTATAGCGACCTTTCTGAAAATTCATTTGGCCATAACTTTTGATTCCCGCTATGAAACTTCGATTCTTCAGATTCGTTAGAAAGATATTCATAAACGAATTTAAATATTTTTTGTTTCACTAAAATCCGTTATATTTTGCACCCGGTACAGTCGGTCAAAGTTTGAATTCAAATTTTCAAACTGCCACACTATTTCTAATTCGCTATTTTATTGAAATATTCTATTTCAATTGTTTAAATTCCTTTAAAATATCCAATTTAAAAATTTTAAATTGGCTCGTATTTTCCGGGTTGTTACAGTTATGGGTTTGGTTTTGGCTCGGTTATGTGCCTAATTATCGACTCGATTATGGGCTAGGTTAAAGGTTTGGTTATGGCCTCAATTATGAACATGGTTATATGATCGGTTACTACCTCATTTATGAGTTAATATAAAAGCTAAACTTTAAAATAATAAATATAAATTATAAAATATAGATAAAATATAAATAACTAATTTCAGTTACAAACTACATCATAACGTCGATTAAGAGCTTAGTTATAAATTCAATTACAAGCTTGCTTAAGAGCTCGGTTATGGGCTCGATTATGGGTTTGGTTTTGGACTTGGTTATGTGCACGATTATGGGCTCGAATATGGGATCAATAATGGGTTTTATGTTGGACTCGGTTATGTGCTCGGTTATTGGCTTAATTTTGCGTACAATGTAACGTATGTGTTTGTTATATGCTTTGTTGTAGGTTATAGGCTTAGTAGTAATTTGTTATGAAATATAAAATAAATTAGAAAAAATTAGGTATAAAATATAAAATATAAAGTATAAAATATAAAGTATAAAATAGAAAATATAAATTATGAGCTTGGTTAGAGGTTTGATTAAGACCTCAATTATAAACTAAAAGCTCAATTATAAATATAAAGTATAAAATATAAATTATAAAATATAGATCATAACCTCGATTAAAAGCTCAATTATAAATTCAATTACAAGTTCCTTTATGAGCTTGGTTATGGTCTGGGTTATGGGATCAGTTATGGGTTTGGTTTTGGTTCAGTTATGTGCCTGGTTATGGGCTAGGTTAAAGGTTTGGTTATGACCTCAATTATGACCGTGATTATGTGCTCGGTTATTACCTTATGTGTGAGCTAGTCTTAGATCTTGGTTATTGGATCACTTATAGAATAAAAGCTAAATTAGAAAATATAAAATAAAAAAAATTACAAATTATAAAATATAAAATATAAAGTAATGTATAAAATATAAAATATAAAATATAAAATAAAATATAAATTGTAAAATATAAAATATAAAGTATAATATAAAAATTATAAAATATATTATAAATTATCTAATATAAAATATAAAATATAAAATATAAAATATAAATAACTAATTTAAGTTACAACCTAGATCATAACCTTGGTTATGGGTTTGGTTTTGGACTCGGTTATAGGTTTGATTTAGGAATCGGTTATTGCAAAGAATATTTCTTTCATCATGAAAAGAATAAACTGACATTTTATCGGTAAGCTTTTTTTCCTGTAATTATGTATTAATCCATAGATTGCTTCTCTAATAAAACTGATTCCAATCTGCATTAATTCATAGATGGCATTGCAGTACATAAACGGTCATATGTGTTGGTATTGTTCAACATATGATGAAGTCCCCCCTAACCCGATGGCTAATCCGGTAAACATAGTAAAGTCCAAATGGATCGAACTCATTCTTACAAAAAAATTGATACAGCTTTAAAATATACATTTTACATCCAAATTGTCATTTCAACCTTCAAGCTTAAAGTATGTAGCCAGTGTAAACTTGTACGTTCATAGAAAAAGGAAAAATGTGCAAATACAGAATCTACTGCTTAATAAAATGGAGAAGCAGCAAATAACTTGCATTCATATGGCCCCTATTTAATATGTCTACTTCAGAAAATAACTTGCATTCATATGACTCCTATTTAACATGTCTACTTCATCAAGTTATACATTTGTTGACGGCTTGATGCTTATCAAATTTGCCAATAGAACAACAACTACAACTACTAAACAAAATGAAAAAGATCTCCATAAATTCTCGAAAGACAAAACTTAGATTTTATTTTTGCAGGTACTTCAAAGTTATCAAATCGAATATTTCTCATAACCAAGACAAACTATCCTTCAAAAAATCAAACATAACCGATACAGACAAAATATGAATTGTAATTTTCTTTACAAAAAATAAGTATACATCCCATCCGAAGAGGAGCAAATAATTCATAAGCTATTAAACTCTGGTGAAAAATTCAAGCATCTTCAAAATACAATGCAAGAACTCATTTTGATGGTACTGCAGCAGGAGCAGCTCCACCAGTGGTTGGTCTGGAAAAAATAAAAAACAAGTTATAAACAAATATATGGTTATATATATAGTAAAGAAATATGGGTAAATAAGAAATATTAAGATTAGTTTAATTGATCAAAGCTAATTGTTTCCATCTAAGTTTGTAATTCATAACATGTTAGTAGGAAGAAGGGATGGCAAAGATAAAAGAATACATACAGTCCAACAAAGACTTTAAAGGCATCATAAATTCACCATTGTACTCTTATAAGAGTACCTATCGTAACAATTTGAAGTGGAAGCCCACGAGTAAACAATCCCCATACTCCAAGCTTCTTCATAGCCTGATATTGCCAAATGATAACAGTAAATTATCACATGAAAACGATTAATGCCTAAGTATTTTCATAAAAATTAGACCAAATATGAGTGTAAATTAGAGTGTGTGTACTTACATCACCAACAGTGGTACCCTTATCATTGTTGAGAAAAGAAACAAGATTGTCAGCAGGGTGAGAGACAATAACACAGAAAATTCAAGCAATATCACCACCTGCAAAACTAACTCCAAGCTGAAGACCTTCGCTGCATTGGTCTTTTGGTGTGGGGATTGCATATTTTTACAACAACTCAATACTGGTCTCGAAGGATGCAAATTTCATGATTGTATATGCAAAAATTAACATGAATTAAATAAATACGATGCATGTATGTCAAGAAGGGCTAAGCGAGGCTTTCGTTCATTTCTTTTGCAGTATTTTTGGATCTGATGACTCATAGGATATTAACCTTATCCACAATATTGATTAGCATATGCTAACATATTTACAGATCATTAGTGAAAACTAACTTGAATCCTTGTATCATGTTCTCAAAAATAGTTCACATGCTAAAAAAACTAATCCATGTTGAAATACAAGAGCACATTAAAAACATATAACAAATTTAAAAGTCACCTTAGCCAAATGTGGATCTGTGAGATATAGGTGTCCTGTTTTATCTTTCCAAGCCAACTGAAAACAAAAACCACAATTTAGCAACAATTACTCAGATAACACAATAGAATACATGAATGTTCTAAAAAAATAAAAAGAAACCCCATGGGAAATGACCGATAAACAGTGAAAACATAATACGAAAAAACTTATCACTTACGCAAAGAGGGTGAGTGAGCAATTCCAAAACTTCTGAGCGAAATTCCACAAGCATATGTAAACACTATTGACACCAATTATAGACAAACAATAATCAGCTTAGAAAAGGGGAAAACAGTACTTGATAACTTAATAATGCACAAAAGAGACGGTGCATACGTTACTGACCATTTGCATAACAATTGACAAGTCATACATTAATATACCATTTATCATAAATTGATCGAACAATCTAAATATCACGTTTGGAACGTTATGACTTCTACCACATGGATGCATCATAAATAGTCTAAATTAAATAAATAGTTCAAAATTAAATTAAATAACACATACTTTTATTTTTAGTAGTTATATTTTTATTTTTTCCACTATGAGATCTGATAATACATAATGTCTTCAAATTTACCCTTATGATTAACTTTGTAGTATTTTAAAAACCAAATAACTCATATTTCTTAGCATGGCATTAGTTTGAAACCATGCAAAATGCAAAATGTAGTTGCCATGCAACAACTTCTCAATTTAATTCCATTGATTCATTATGACCCCTTGCTTATTGCCTCTCCAAATTGAGACTGTGCACCTTGTGCACGTGCACAACGCACAATCCCCTTTCTTGTTAGATTTACCTACACCTCGATCCTCTTTCTTGTTAGGTTTACCCACACATCGTCTCCCCTATCCTAATTAACCAAACCCTCAAACTCCACCCAAATGATCCAACACTCTGCTTTTCCTAACCCTTCTTTTTCATCAGCCCTTTCTGTTTCTTTCTTGTTGTGGGTTATTGTTTCTAGTTTCAAAGAAAGGAAATCGAGATTGCCTTCTAAAAGAAATTCTCGCTTAGAATTATTAAAAGAAAGTCCAAAGACCATGATAAAGGAAAAGTCTTTGCATCTGATGAAATAAAGCTTATCAACTCAAGTGCAAATAGCTCCAACCTTAGCTAGCTACACAGTCGTCCACCTTGCAACATTTGCCTTCATCCCTTTCATCCAATATGGTTTCAATATGACAGATAACATTACAACCTGGAACACCCATGGAGGGAATAACATTTCCAAACAGACTGAAATAAAGAATCTTATCAAATAAAAGAGTATTTAGCTTTTAGCTTTGCTTGAAAATAAATTAAGTGCTTACATAATTAAGTAGTCTTTCCATTGTATCAATCCTAATCGGAAAAATGTTAATAACTTAAAAGAGGTTCCTTTTGGTAGAATTGTAATTTTATGGAACAATGATATCTTCCACATCAACCCTATCCTTAAAAATCACAAATCATTTGATCTAATGTGACACAGGAACCGTCTAATTGTCAATTTGTATGCTCATTTGATTATGCCCACAATCAATCTGTCTCCAGACAAGTTACGCTTGATGAGCTGCCAAATTAAAACCCACATGACTTGCCTTAGATAGCCGTTGGTGACTGGAACTTCATGATGGAAGATGGGGATAGAAGTGGTGGAACGCTATTTAATCGAAAGGATTTGTTGCCTCTCAATGATACTTTTTTGAAAGTTTACCCTTTTGAATGCAAGCCGATGGTTTTTTTTTCCACGGAATAAAAAATATAGATTCAATGCTTGTAATTTCCAAACATAACCATATTTTATACATTTTAAAGCCTTGACGGTTGGAAGTTTTCCAAAACTTTGTCAAATATGATCCCCTACGGAGGGGGGTCCAGGGGGGTGGCAACCCCCCAAGGTGGGGGTGCGGGGGAAACTCCCCCGCTAACGAGGTTCGACCTGCCCGGTCAAGTCGCGGGGGTCCATGGGGCAGCGCCCCGTCCGAAACGGTACATTTTGTGTACGGTTGAATTCGAATTCAACAGGCAACGGTAACAACCATTGGAAAAGGTCTCGACCGTTCAAATTCAAAAGACACACCCGTAAACGAATAGATGTTTCATCGTCTATATAATGCAGTGTTCCCTCATCACGAATTTCACTTTTTTCTTTCTCGAATTCCTCAATCATATGCATCATCAAAATAACTTTAAGTGCTTCTTCTGATCTGTGCAAGTAATCACAACGTGCATAGATATCCTCCATTGTATCCTGAAAGAAGGTTTCCAATCAACCCATTGTGATTTAGAAAGGGGAAAACCATTCTTGAAAGATAGCGAATCTTTCGTGCCTTGGAGCGAATCTTACTCAATTATTAACAACATTGACTTTGTGGCCTAATATTATCAATGAAGCTCTCATATCCAATCTTTCTGATCAATCTCCTCTTTTACTTCACTTTGTAAATCTATGCCTTAAGCCTCCTGCTCAATTCAAAATATTCAATGTTTAGCTGGCTCATCCCAAATTCACTGCCATTGTTAGTCTAGATTAGTCCACTCCTTTCCATGTAAATCCTATGTTCATTCTTAAAACTAAACTTACAGCCAATAAATTCTTCCTAAAATCCTGGAGTGGATAATATTTTGTTAGGGATTCGAGCTTTCCTCTAAAACCAAACATCAATTAGATCAAGTGTTAACTAAATTATGCATTAATCCATATAATGTTGTTTCCTTGCATGAACACAATTTAGTGGAGCAACTACATTAGGCCGACTAGTTTGAATCAAGGATGCTTAAACAAATGCAGGTACAATATTTAGGAGACAAAACTCTATCTTTTATCATAGTTACTAGAAAAGCAAGTCCAACAATAACCTTATCCCATTCATTTGCGACGGGTCTTGGTCCGAGTGGGGATAGCATTTCTCTTCTGCATGTCTATGGAGTTTTTAAAAATCCAATCATCTCAGAGATAGATATAGAGGTAGGAATTTGTTGAGCGAACCGCACTCCTTCGTATACGTCAGGAGTCCACTGATGAAAAGGGGCTGGGAAAGCTTGAACCCAATTCCTACAGTGATGGATATAAGTGCAATTGAAATTCCTAGGGAGTTATACATTTGTGTATTGATAAGACCATTCACTATTTCTTGAAGCTCGATCCCCCCCTCCCCCCCCCCCCCCCCCCGAAGACAGAAATGGAATTGTAATGCTAGGATCTTGGATAGAAACCGGCAATATTTTAATAGGTAAATTAACACCTCAGACAATGAATGAATCCTCGTATGCCCCCGAGGATAGATTATTACGAGTCGTACTTGGCATTTAGGTATCCACTTCAAAAGAAACTTCTCTAAAACTACCTATAGGCGGAAGACATTGAGTTATTGATGAACATGATGCATGTATGTCAAGAAGGGCTAAGTGAGGCTTTCGTTCATCACTTTAGCTGCATTTTTGGATCTGATGACTTATAGGATATTAACCTTATCCACAATATTGATTAGCTTATGTGTAACGTCCCGTATTTTTAACGACTTAATAATTAATTTATTTAATTATTTTAATATAGCGATTGGATAATTTAAATGATTTGAATTTAAATATCTTGAATATTTAATTAATATATTAATGGGATAATAATATATTTAATTTTCGAAATAGTCGGAAATACTTGGATTGGCAATATTGTATAAATTGGGTAATATTAAATATTTAGATAAATTTATATTCGTATTATAATAACGAATATATTATTTAAACGATCGTTAAACGTATTAATTATAATATAAAATTATAATCGAGCTCGTAACGTCGCGGCAGTTCGTAATATTGCAATTTGAACTTCAACTGAATATACAAGATTCGTAATATGTCGGATTTCTTCGAAACAAGGGATGTTTGAATCTGTTGAGCTGTATTTTTCTAATGGAAGAGAAAACTGGAGATTTGGCTTTATAGATTGTAAGTTGTGTCCAAATCAAACTTCAAAATAGTCGCTATGGAATTGTTTATAAACGATAACGATAAATATAATTATAATTAAATATTAATTTCGAATTTGGAAAAGATATTTGAGGCGTAGTTATAATTTAATTTTTAGAATTTTACTGTAATTTTTAAATTGGAAAATAAGCAACCTTTTTATTTTTGAAGTGTTTTACACCCTATATCAACACTTTGCAATTTCACAGAATGATTTAACTAATATATATTACTATATTTTTGGGATCGTGGCACCTTGCTCATCTCAATGATATTTTTATTTTTGTTGATAGTTGTCCGTAACCAAACTGAATTTTACGCTATTGAACACCCTTAATTTATATACTAATATATCTAAAAATACATTGACCATTAATAGAATTTGAACTTCGTAATCATTGGAATTTTCATTTTCAAATAAGAAACAAGATTTTTGTGCTTGCCCTTTTTAGTCCCATTTCGAACGTTCTCCAAGAATAATGATTCAAAATTTGTCTGGAAGTGGGATCACATACAAGGTCAATTACTCACCACCAATCATGGAGACTTTAAAATAACAGCTAATGGAGGTGATGTGCACCAAATACAAACATACTTGACATATAGTATATAGCTGAAAGAGATCATGTAATAACACGACAGCTTTGAATATATGAAACATCTGATTGGGGTCGCACCAAAGAAGTACATGGTAAAACAAGCCTTGGAAGGCACCCTACACCAAAGAAGTACTGGTAGTGCATGTGAAGCACGTTTAAACTACTGTGCCTTCCTACTACTTGTGAGATGACCATTGCATACACATGCCACGTTTATTTCTTTTTCAAAGACTTAACTCTTAAGAAATCTTACTTTATATATGTAATATATTCAAATGTGTCCCTTCTTTCTTTTCTTGCGTGAGTAGTGCATGTATCCATTCTTTTTTTGCTTTGTAACTAAGTCTTCCAAGCTAAATGAATTGTCACCTCCTACTCTATTTACTTCATCACTAAGGGCAACTCCAACAATTAGTTAGATATCCGAAAATGTGAAATTCGCACCCGAAAATGCCTACAGCGGAGGTTAGATTTTGCGCCTTGTTCTGAATTCTAGGAGGAAAGTTCCGGAATCTCCAAATTGTCGACGCGTTTGTTGAATAAGCACATAGAGCAAGATGCTTGTTCAACAGGCGCGTTAAGTCCAATGGCTTTATTATCCTCGCGTTTGTTGAACAGACGCGAGGAGTTCAACTGCAATATTTCTAACGGCTCAAATTAGTAACGGTTATATTTTTCAAACCGTTCAAATACACCACCCCTCTATTTTTTCCACATCAACTCTTCTTCTACCTCCTCTAAATTTATTAATAAAATGGTTACTGATTTTGATGTCGATTCTGCAAGAATTAGCTTCGAATCTTTTGATTTACAAGATCTAGGCCCACCGTTTGGTGGAATGCTAACTACTTGAAGTTGGAGTGCTACTAAAGACTATGATCTTAGCTACATATACTTCTCGCTTTCGCTAGATCCAGTCTGCGGTGCCAATCAAAGTGGTGAAACATTTTGGGGGTAGAATCACTAATGCATACAACAAGAAGAACATGGATCGGAATATAAGTGTAGCTTCCATCAAAGGTCGTTATTGTAAGATTAATCGTCAAACTCAATGCTTTGATTCGCAAATGTTCAAGCTGAAACAGAGTAACCCAAGTGGATTTGGAAGTGAAACTCATATGGTAAAAAAAAATTGTACTTTACTATCTTAGAGTTATAGTCAAACCTTCATATTATTAATGTAGAGACTTGCCGCAAACAAGTTATTCAAACAAATATGTAAACCAGATAGTAAACAAGGACCTCATTTCTATCAGTTCATGCATGTGTATGACCTACTGGTTAATTATGTGAAATGGAAATCTTCACTTAAGAAAATAGTCCAAGACGTTCAATCAACCAGTAGTCATGGGAAAGCTCAAAGATTTGGAGACAGTTGTAGTCCGAGAGATTCGCAGGACAGTGTTACTATTGGTTTAGAAGAAGATGTAAACCTTACTGATGACCGATACATTAGGCCTGAAGGATCCAAGGCGGCAAAGAAAAACCAAGTGGAAAGAAAAAATGAAGGCGAAATCAGAAAACTATTAAAGGAGTCTAATGATATGTATTTGAGCGCACTCGAGAGCAGGAGCACTCACCACCAAGAAAGGATTGACGCAATTCATCAACTTGTTGAGGTAAAACGACGAAAGGAGGAAGATGCAGTCATGTTTACGGATATTTCGCAAATGGATGATATGCAACGCGAGTATACGGATCACAGAGAATTGAGATAATGAGGCAAAGAAGAGAAGGAGGTATGTGATAGTAGATAACTTGGATGTAAACTTTAGTTGGGTTTGTATGCGCTAGTATGGTGTAAGTTGCATTTTGTCCATGTAGCATAGGTATGGTTAAAAGTTGACTTATGTATGTGTCGTATGTAATAGGTTATTTGTAATGGAAGCAGTTTGAAAAAGCAAGGAGTTTGAAAATCGACGTAAAATTATATTGAATCAAATTATATGAAAATCTTTATTAATAAGTTAATTAAACGTTATTGTAACAACCCAGAATTTCAGTTATTTTAGTGGATTTTTATATATTTAAAATGATTTATTTTAAATAATAACGATTAAAATTTTATTTAAATAGAAGTTAGAACGTATAAATTTAATTTAATTTTAAAACGAGCTTGAAATGGCGTGGTAGTTTGAAAATTCGATTTTAAATTTCAATTGAATGTACAAGATTCAAAATAAATCGGATTTCAGTAAAACCAAAAATATTTGAACCTATTTAATTTTATCTTTCTAACAAATGCAAGAAATTGAGATTTCACTTTATAATTTGTGAGTTATGTCCAGTTTAAAATTTAAAATAGTCGCTATGGAATTTAAATATATTTTAATATAATATAAAGCCCTTACAAATACCCATTTTGCAAACGACCTCCGTTTTCGACAAAACCACCTTTGTTGGATCCGGAATGTCAAATTATTGGTAGATTCCAATTTTCATAATTTTTGGAATAAGTATGTGAGCGTGGAAAAATAAAACGTGTTTTTATCAATTTTAGTTGAATTGGGTCGACCAGAAAATGGCCATTTTTCAAACGGCCTCCAAATTCGATGAAATTAGTTTTGTTAGGACCATATCATCAAGACACAGCTAGAAATAATATTTTTGGAATTTTTGGAGTCAATTGGTGATGTATGAAATTAGTTTTAAGGGCATTATATTATATTAAAATATATATAAATTCCATAGCGACTATTTTGAATTTTAAACTGGACATAACTCACAAATTATAAAGTGAAATCTCAATTTCTTGCATTCGTTAGAAAGATAAAATTAAACAAACTCAATTTTTTTCTTTTACTGAAATCTGATTTATTTTGAATCCTATACATTCAATTGAAATTTAAAATCGAATTTTCAAACTACCGCGCCATTTCAAGCTCGTTTTAAAATTAAATTAAATTTATACATTCTAACTTCGATTTAAATAAATTTTTAATCGTTAACTCTCAAAATAAATCATTTTAAATATTCAAAATAAATCGTTAACTCAAAACACTTTTGTTTAAACCAGATAATTTAGAACACCATAGATACAGTATTGTCAGCATCATCCTAACAGCCATAAAAAACAAACTTCAATGTCAAAACACGTGTAATCTAAAACATGGCAGGCATAACATCATACAGTAATACAAACCATGACACAGGACATATAATACAAAGACATACAACAATGTCATCATCAACATACCGTCCGTCATAACAAATATATACAACAATGTCATCATCAACAATAGATGTAATATAAACCATGCCATAACAAAAATATACAACCATCAGTCAATAGGCATAGCATCGCTACCTGCCCCTTCGAAACTGTCATCATGAGCATCATCAAAATCATCGACCATATCTGATCCATCACCAGGACCTTGCTGCTGTATCTAGGTCTGTAGGGAAGCAATCTGGGCCTCGTACTGAGACTGCTACTGTGCCAAAGCTGTATGTAAACTCCGGTACATCAGTTGTGTGTACTCCAACGTCATACGCTCAAAAGAAGCCAATATCCGTCTATCATGGTCCATATACAGCGAGTACTGATAATGTGACAACTTGTATTACACAAATGCAGTTTTTATAATGAAATCGTATACCAGTATTATTGTATTAACTCTTACGTACATGATGTGAATGATACAAACCGGCTGACGGTACACCGGGAGGGTCAACAGGTGGATACTGCAACGGAATCTCTATAATCTGACCATGTACATCATATGCCCTAAAAATGTGTGGCGGAGGGTCCAATGCACCACTTTGCGTGAATTGAGACGATACAGGCGCAAAGGTAGCGGGATGCACCGGGAGTCAGCCTGCTACTGTAGATGGCCCGATATGGTCGGAGTTCAAACCCCGAATATAGTCTGGTAAAGCATAAGCGCATGGCGCAACTCGAGCCCAATACATATCAAAATCTCCGAACACTCTAAAAGGCTCACCATCCACCCAACCTGCAACCCTCATACCCGCAATATATGTTGATTCTACCTGTATATCCCTGAACATCTGATCCCATGGGAGTGGATCAGAAGAAATGTGCTCTAACCCGTATAGTTGTAGCCAACAACTCTCCCCCAAATACCAAATGAAAGGGCATGTAGGCACCTGAAAGCATACCCTATGCCTCAAAAGACTAGAATGAAAAATGAGCGTGTGGTCCTGCTGAGGAGCTAAAAAATCTATGTACGTCTGCCAAGGACGCCGAATAATTCCATCTCGCTTCTTTAAATCAATCTTTGTGCGCGCCTCCATAAGCACGTTATGCACACCCTGTGCAGAATGAGTGAGATGCATAACAGGACCCCATCGTCGTAATCTCGGAAAGTATATGTAAGGTGTAGTGATGGCCTCATCAATAAGTCGGGGGTGCATGTTCGCCATGTACTCATAATACTAGAAAGGCAGAATATAACAAAAACCATACAGCTGCTTGCAGCGCTGTACGGCGTAGAGATCCAAAGCTACATACAAATAGCCTAATATCGCTGTACCCCAATCGAACGAATGCAGCTGCTCTATGTCTACAAGGCCAGCCAAAAATCCAAGTCTGATAGTCCCCCTGTTGTTGCTAAAAAAGGCGAAACCGAAAAGGTATAATAAAAAGGCCTTGATAACAGAGGTGTGCATATCCTCAGTGGTCTGATGTGCAAATATATAGGCCTGCAGAGTAGGTAGGCTAACGGCACCTGAAGCAACGGTCTGAGGATCCAAACCTGGTAACTGCTCTGAAAAGCTATCAAACTCCTCAAATGATACATCAAAGGGGACGGGGGGATGACCTGGACGACCAACCTCGATGCCCGTGAGCACGTAAAAATCTAAAGGAGTAAGCCCTAACTCAAAATCAACGAAGTGAAATGTGTGTAGTAGGCCACCAACGCTCACTAATAGCCTCTACAAGGCATCGGTCAACATGAGCAAATCTAGATAAATCTAAAAAGTCGCCAAATGGTGTATCACGGAGTCTAACTGATATAGGCTGAGGTAACTTCTCAAAATGTGTCGTACAATGTGACCAACTCCGTCGCATAGCAATATGTCGAACCTAAACATATAATTATTTGTTGTAAACATATAATATTAAACGACATTTGTGTATAGTAAAACAATTGCCGATATACGTAATAAAGTTATAAAATTATACCTGAGGCGTCGCAACAGCAACAGACACACAATGTGTAAATGTCGCAGGCAGATCGTGAAATACTCGAAGGCTCTCAGCAGTCACGGTGACATTTGGTGGGAGATGTGTTGGCCCGACATTAGGATCTGTCGGAGGATGGCAGATGCGTCTACCAGACTTAACTTGACGTGGCGACATTTCGTCGTTGAAATAATTAAAAAGGAAAATTAAAAGGAAATTTTTTGAAGATTGTAAATGAATATGAGGGCGTTTGCGCCTGATATAGGCGGAAATATTTACGCGTTGGTTGAACAAATGCGTAGGCTTTACGCATTTGTTTAACAAGCGCGCGCATTTTTTTAAGGCGTCGATCTTTAAAAAATTCACGCGCATGTTCAGCAAATGTTTAGTCCCATGCTTTTGTTGAACAGGCGCGCGGACTTAAAACTGTTGCGATTCCCTAATTTTCGGAGTGTAGAAAACCGTAAATCAAATTTCCACACTCCGGATTAGTTGGAGATGCTCTAAGGAAACAACACTAACCTAACCTATCTGCAAGCAGACCTAAGTTCTAAAGAACGCAAGCCTACCTGTCCCTTTCCTTTATATATTTGTGCTCGCCATTTTTCCAACTGCGAAAACAAAAAGGAAACCCAACGTGAAGAGATCTACATTCATCAAATCTAATATTTAATGAAAACTAACAAGGAGCTACCTCATACATGCGCTGTAAAGAGGAAGGGAGGACGAGGTAGAGGAGGGATGTTTTACAAGAGGTATAGTATGAGTGAAGGGATAAAATGTGGTGACCCATGAACATCGTCAGTACGTGGAGGAGAGGAAATGGAAGGTCAAAGTTCGTGGTAATGGAGTATATAATATGTAGGAGTTGCACATTTGAAGGATCCACTATAAGGAGCAAAAACAGTTTGGTAAGATCACGATTGCTATGCGAACTGGCCCTGGAGTCGCAAGCTAGGAAGTGGACTGGAAGATGGGTTCTCATGGTTTTGTGCGATTTAGTGCTGTTGTGGTTTTGTGTTGGAGCGACGCAGGGCAAGTATGGTGGATGGAAGGGACGATAATGGAGGAGGATGGAGTGGGATGAACGGTCATAGAAGAGGGACGTGATTGGTTTGAAATAAATACAGGAGCTCGCGGATGTCTTTATTTTTGAGAAGATGGAGTGCACCGTTAGGGTGTGAAGAGGAGTGATGAGTACATGGGAGTAACATCAGTGTACTGTTCAACGCGAAGGTGGTTGGATTTTGCTGTGTCAAATGGGAAAGGTGTATGTATGTAAAGTGATGGTTCAAAGGAAATCCGTTCGTAAGTGGGGGTAAGGCATAAGTTTAATTGAAGGGGAGCTGAGTGTGTTACAAACGAGAAGCTTGCGTTATGAAGCAAAGCAGTAAGGACTAGTGCAAGCGGGGTAACGCAGTGTGTAACGGGAGCTTGGTGGTTTTAGGAGTGGGAAGCGTGGAGTGTATGGTGAAAAGGGAGTCAAGGAAAGGTGAAATGATTGGACATGACGGTTCCAACATGTACAGGAAATGGAGGGTATGAGTTTGGGAAGAATGGTGAATTATTTGCTGCACGCATAAATGTTATACAATTCACTGTAAAAGAGCCCCAACTGTTAAATACTTAAATGTGTTCAAGGGGGCAACAGATGGAGAAAATAATGATGTGGCGGGTCTGGTTTCAAAAGTTGGCCTTGTGGGCTGATTATTTTAGGTGAGGCCCAATAACAAAAAGGGAAAAAAAGAAATATGGGTACAAAACATTAACAAGTGGATGAAGAGTTAGGAGAGAAATAGCGCAATGTTGTCACAGTTTCGGGTTCGCATATATGGAAAGAGGAAGAAGCTTGGGCAGATCGGGTTCAAACGTAAGTAAGTGGGCCGATTCAAACTCAATCTAGTCATTTTAACTCAATTTGCTAATTTATTCTTTAATTAACCCTTTTGCCTATTTCACTCTTTATTTGAACATATCATGTTCAAATATATATATATTAATTTGTTTATAAAACAATCGAATGTCATTTCTAATTCAAGTTTCATATTCGATTTCGAATATAAATTCACCTGTTCAATTTACTTAACCAAAACCCAATTTTGATTCAAAATTCCATTAAATAATTATTCTTTAGATTAGTCAGTTCTATTCGATAATTAAAAATCTAATTTTTATTCCAAAAATCATTTCATTACACCACTTGAGTTTGTATTTATTTTACAACTCAAATCTAGATTTTTCTAATGGAAATTCAGATTTTATTTGTTTAAAATCCTTTTATTAATTTAAATAAACCGTTATGGTTTTAAATGGTTATGGCGTCGTTTTCTTGAAAATTTGATTTTGACATAACTCAAAATCTATAAGGCGAAATCTAGATTTTCCTTTTACATTAGAAAACTATTATTCGATCGGTCTAGACGATTCAATATACTCAATTGAAGTTCAAAACGCCAATTTACGGATTACCGCGCTGCAGCGAGTTCGTTTTAATTATATTTTTATATAAAAACATTTAAACTTTGTTTATAATAAATTTCAACTCCATTCTAACATATTTTAATATATATTAAACCAATTTTCCAAATTCAACTTAATATTTTTGATTTTCCCTAACCGTCGATTATTTTATAATTCAATTATAATTTATTTATAATTAAATATTCTATAATGAATTCCAATTATAAATAAATTATTTATAAAATTCAATATAATCGAATTTCTAATTTTAAATCCTTGGAGTTATCTCAGTTCCGGTTATATTTCCAGTTCCCGAATAAAATTTATCGTTCTCCTTTCAAAATGATTTACAATTCACTTTTAAATTCATATTTGATTTTAAACCTCTAAATTATCTAATGATAATTTATTTCACTATATTTATAAACACCGTTAATAAATAAATTTTCTTGTTTGATAAATTAAAACAAGCTCCCTTTTCAATTATCTATTTGAAACCCAATTCGTTTTATATTCCGAATTCAGGAATAAAACCCATTGTTCTCCTTTTCGATATGATTTCAAATCCTATTTTCAAATTCAAACTTGAATTTAATATTTTAAATTATCTCTTGATAATTAATTCATTATATTTATAAACACCTTTTATAAATTTCTTGTTTTATATATTTAAACAAGTTCCATTTCAAAATCTATTTAAAACCAAAATCTTATTTTGGAATATTTTATTTATTTTAACTAATCTATATAAATATAGAATTTATTTTCATATTAAATTTAAACTTCTATTTAAAACATCATAATATCTTTTCTGAAAATATTTTATTTAAACAAATTCTATCTAATCGAACTCAAATCATAAATCCATATGGATTTATTTTTAGTTCAATTTACATTCTGAACATCAGAATAAATTTCATCGTTTACTTTTTTAAAATGATTTCCCATTTATATTTTTAAATTCACATTTAAATTTACATATTCGAACTATCAAATGATAATTTTTCTACTTTATTTATAAACATCGTTTATAAATTCATTTCAATTCCCTGATTATCCAATGAAAATCATTCCATTTTATTTATAAACAGTGTTTATAAATTTATTTCAGTTTCCTGTATTATTTCATTTATAAACATCGTTTATAAATTCAATACTTGTTTTATTTATTCGAAAAAGTAAATATCTTTATAGCCCCTCGAAATTCAAGTTCTATTTTTGAAAAATAGATTTTCCATTTCAAATCTCGAAATATCCTTTTCACGATATTTTTATTAATCAACATTTTGGCCCAGTGATATTCAACCAATCAAAAACATCCAATTATTAATCACAGGTTTTCAAATACATCATATATGATAATATATATGAAAACAAACAAATAATAATATTTTTTAGGAATCCAGTTGGATCTCTCTAACCTTTTTCCCTGCATCCACAGACGTTAGCCAACATAAATAATACCCATCCTGCTTCGAGGTAGGATATCGCGGTATAGAAGGTCATCCGTTATCATAGCGTGAGGCATATAGGGTCATCCGCTAATGATAATACGGGCATCCGCTAATCGTACTGCGGGAACAATCCAATCACCAATATATATATATATATATATATATATATATATATAATAACCACAAACACCAACCCTAAATAACTAATATATATTTATAATAGCCACAAAAATATTTCAGTCCATGAAAACAACCAACGAACAATTATTTTAAATAAATAAAATAATTCTAAATAAAAATATTAGTGAGATTTACTCACCGTGATTTTCTTTTGTCGAATATCCCGTTGATTTCCGTATTGTTGTGTCTACACATCGACTCGAGTGGAATCTACTTTCTACCTACGATTATTAAATTTTATAATTCAACTAAGCTACTATTTATTTAAATTAATTAAAAAAGTAAATAAATAAACTATCTAAGTATTTTAAAAATTCCAAAAAAACAATGTATACCTTACTGCCTAATCGATCACAACCATTACCGCATTGCTCCAAACTATCAGCTCATTGTTCAGTCAACATTTGAGCTTCCCCACCATCCCACATCAACACAAACCCGACCTTTAAATGCTCCACTACCGAACTCCAGTGCGTAGTCAGTACGACTACCAGCATGCCATGAACTACATCTGACCACCCCTTGCTCACTGTTGTACTGCTTCCACTCCTATATCGACATAAAAACGAGTTCCATCTAGTTGCAAACGACCTCTTACTTCACTGTCAGCCCAAAACTCCCATTGACATCGCACCATTCCCACTTACAGATCCGTACTTCCCACTCCACTTCTAGTATTCATCCACCACCAATATATTCCTTACAGACTCAAACGGAATCCCATTTTCTAAACCTGACACAATCACGCACCCTAAACCTAGTAATCACCGACGCAATTAGATCTCATACACCTCAAATCCTCCTCCAATCTTCACTGTCAATTTCCATTAATTCATTCCTCAATACAATCTACTCCAATGACCTTCGATCCATCCTTGACCATCCAAGAGATCAAATGATGTGCTCCAGAAAACCACATCGAGCTCCACCTTCACTAACTCACAGTTAGAGTTCGAACCTTTCCTATGACATCGCACATGACTTTGGTCAACGCCTTGATTCCAGAACACAAAAATACCCAGACTGAAATCGCAACTTCCTTCTCCTCCACTCGCACCCGCAACACAATCGACTCTCCCCACGAAATCGAACTCAGAAGCCTAGCGTTAGTAATTGCGATTCCAAAGTCGTGCTCCAGAAGTTGTAGTCTTCGATCTAGTTTTCAGTTCGATCCATTTATATATATATATATATATATATATGTGCGATCAATTTTATTTTGGGAATTTGAGTTCTTGCTGAAAGGGAAGACTTCAATTTGGGTTGTCAGAATTTAGAGCGAAACAAGTATAAAATGAGAACGGTAGCGGCTTCTTTTTGATTTTGAATTGTTACTAACTTTTGAAGATAAAAGGAAATATCAGCTCAATATTATTTAGTTTAGCACCATTGAACGAGAGGGAAGAAAGGGGAAAAAATAAAGGGAAATGAGAAGAAACCAGTCACGATTATATAGATAAGAAGCCTTCCTCATTAAGGAATAGGTCTGAGGATGGGTACAGGGTAGGGTTAGACTTTAGTGTACTTTGTTAATTAGCTTAGGGTAGAAGAAAAGTATTTAATATTTTGTTTTAGGTTGAACTGAGTTGATTTTACCTTATTTAAAATATCATGTGTTTTAAATCTCCTATTTGAACACAACAACAAACATTCTTAGGGTTATATCCTTATCCTGGACACACTGGAATAGGTTTCAAAGCTCCATTTGATCGTCTGGATAAGATATTAATTTAAATTGATATAAATTAAATTCAAAACAATTAATTATTTGATAACGAATTATTATTATCATCATTTATATTCAAATAGAAATTTTGTTAACTATTTGAATCATTTTTGATACAGTTTAAATCTTCGAATTCAATTATATTTAGAATCACGATAATTAAAAATATTTTAAATTAAATTATATTTGATTATTAAATTGATATCTATATATAAAAATTCATTTGTATTATCAATTCAATATTTAAAACGAAATTAAATATTTAAAATTAATCAACCAAAAATCCGGGTTGTTACACTCATGATCCTTTACCCATCTTTAGTTCTCCTATATATACTAATCTCTATTTTCATCTGAATGTGGACGAACAACATCAGCAAACTTCTCAGCCAAATGTTCATGAGCAACAACAGCAACAACTACAACAATAGTCTAATTTTCAATCAAATGTTCATGAGCAACATTTGCAACATACCATGTGTTCCTTCTCAATCAGAACTGTACAATATGAGCCAAAGGTATGTGTTGCACCATATTTTAGTTTGCTAACTACTCAAATAAATGTAAGGTATGACTGAAATGCATTTATTAACAGATTGAGTGAAGAAACCGAATTAGACTGGGTGTTGGACCTTCAGAGCAGATAAATGATCCAAATGCAGATATAGATATGGAAGTAGATGGCCATATTGATAGAATGGTGGTTGCCACGAGAACTAATGATGATGTTAGACCAAAAATTGGCTCTAACACCCAAGTTAGATATGAATTCAATGAAATAGAATCAAAAAGCAATAAAGAACACGCAATTTATAGTGGTTCGGCGTTAACGAACCTACGTCCACTTTGTTTTCTTTTAATTGATGATTTGAATACAAGTACAGCAATGATTCTCACTCCACTTCACAATTACAATGCACAAACTCACTCAAATCTCTCAAAAATGGACTTTAAGAGATGATTTTGATCTGAATATGATTGTAGAATTCGGTTATAGAGGAAGTATGGACTGAGAATTTGCCAAAAGATCCTTTCAAATGCCTCTGGATGGTGTATTTGTAGGTGAGAAATCTCTTCAAAGTGGCTCCGGTTCGGAATTGTGTGGCTTCCATCCCTTGAGAGTCGGGTTCGGAGGCTCCAAGATGGCTACAGCGCATTGATTTAGTAGAAGATCGTGGAAGAAATGGTCAGATCTTGTCCGAGTCTTCAGGGGATATGAGCAGCAACGGCTACAGATTCAAAGGGAAAAAGGGGTTCGGATTGGGGCCTTCGATCTGATCCGGTGATGCAACTCGCTGTCCCTTGATGCTGCTAACGTACTCATCTGATCCGAACCGTTGGGATTGCTTGCTTTCTTCTGATGCCGCTGAAGTGTTCCTCCGATCCGAACCGCCGAAGCCACCTGCTTTATGATGTTGATGCCATACTCTTCCGATCCGATCCGATGTAATCTCTGCATTCTTGATTGTTACTTACCTCCTGCGCTATCTTCCCCCGATCCGATCCGATTAGTGTCTTTTTTCACTATTTGCTCTTTGTGTAGCCTAGTTCACAAAGTAGGTTAACATTTTACCCCATCGAAGTACACTCTTATTTAAGAAAAAGTGTGCTTCGAAGCAATTTACAAAACATCCTTTGAATTAGAATCATTGAATGATCACTTCCACCTACTCGTAGTGCTGTGTCGCTTCATAACATCGTGGCTTTTGCTGCTTATATATATCCATAATCCATATGAGTTACTTTCTTCATTTTCAAACAACTTTGAGAGCTTTTATTTAACGTCCAGTGATTCTTCCAAGTAAGCTTTTTCTTTACTTTTCCTCAAATTCACCCCGCGTGCCAAATTAGTGTATATAGTCTCCTTCGGTTCGGATGCCGATCCAAATGGAACTCCACCAACGGTGCACCCGAGCAGATACATCGAACCAATGATTTCCTATGGATCAACAGGCCTTAGGGCCTTGGCGGGCTTGATCTCCGGTCCGAACGGGTGGAGGGAAGTTGGGAATACGAGTGGCCACCATGACTTCATATAAGTACCCCCCCTCGTCTCCTTCTTCCTCTTCCTTTTATATTATTCTCATCCAACGAAATTTGCATCAAAAATCTGAAACTCTCTCTCGTTTTAATCCCCGAATCCAACACATAGGTAGTTTTATAATCTTGAATCTCCTCTTTATAATTGCTTTTAGCTTAGATTCGCGGTTTCTTCGAACGATTCCAGCGATGTATTCGATGAACTTGGCCGCCAGGACCGCCTCCACTCCGTCATCGTCGTTAATGGTGTTAATTTTCTCGACGGTGGTGGGGGTTAAGATCCTTTGTTGAGCGTTCGAATGCGTCAGCACTCGATTTCAGTTAGGACTTTCAACGTAGGATCGAGCTTGACCCCAAAGAGGAGGAAAAAGGGAGAGGAGAAGTGCAGGGGATCGGTTCGGGTGACAGGGCAGAGACGAGGAAAAAGGGAGGGAAGGAGTGTAGGGGATCGGTTCGGATGACAAGACAAAGATGAGAACGGGGCTCAACTGACCGGATCGGGTCGGACTTGCAAGCCAAGAGAAGAACAGGATTTACTTGACTGGACCGGATCGGAATGTGAAACAAAGAAGGGGAGAAGCACGGCTGTTCAAGTCGATCCGGACCGTCCAAGTGTTCACCTCCGAACCGATCTGATTTTGGTCACTGGGCATCAACTCTTGTCCCAATCTAGCATAAGGCCTTCTCCCCGATCCGACCCTAGTGTGTGCGTCCGAACCGAACCGAAAAACAGCCTACGATTGTACATAAGACCTTGCTTAATTAGTCAAACCAATTCTTAATATAATCTTCAACTTAATGGACAGTTAGGATAGTGCCTCGCGAACATAAACAAATATCAAGAACCGTTCTGACCATTACTGCATCCTTGGACCTTTACATTATGCTTTCACGTATTTGCTTTGCATCTTTGTTACACGTAGCACACACTTTAGTTCACATACACACACGGGGGACTCGGGCAACCTTACTCTAAACCTTGTCATTGTTTCTTCAATAGTCTAGTGATCATGGCCGAGAGACATTCTTCTAGATTAGCAAAGAAGACGGAAATTGCAGAAACTTCTGAGAAATATACACTCGATGACATATCTTCTTCTTCAGACCCTGAATGGGACGACGAGGGATTAGATTATGAAGTAGGGGCGCATAACAGCGAAACGCCTTCTAACAGCGAAGTTTCTCTAGGCTACGAAGAGGAAGGAGGGATTGGAGATAATCGAGCTCCTAACGAATTTGAGTCTGCCATCATATTGGAATCACCTCAAGATTCTGTTGAATCGACGATTGACAATGACAGGCTTGTTCGAATATGCTTAAAGCACGGGATACTGAAAAGGGATACCCTGGTGCCATCGAAAACTGTCCGTCCTCACAATCCCCCAGAAGGATTTATGGCACTTACTCGCTTGATGTGTATGGTTGGGGATATTCCACCGTTTCCGTCTTTTGTTGTCGACTTCCTGAGACAGTTGCGGATTGCCCCCATGCAGTTACATCCCAACTCCTATGCTTACTTATATACCTTATATATAGCATACCGAGAGACTTTAGGTACAGAGCTCACTTTCGACGACGTTCACTTTTTTTATAATTTCAAGCATTGGACCCGAGAAACTCCTTCCTTTTCTTACTTCGAATCAGTCCCAAAGAGGAAAATCAATTCTGTGCCATTCAGCAGCAAGGCTGGCGATTCTAAGCTAGAATGGTTTTATATAAGGCAACAGCTGGGATGTGCCAGGAGATGGACAAAATCAAGTAAAGCATTGGTTTCCTAGTTCTCAACTTTAAATGTTCAAACCAACACATTAATCCGTTTTCTTCTTGTTTGCAGTTGACAATCCAAAACAAATATCGGGTCAAGTGTACTTTGATCGGATGCACCGGCTCCTCAATGGCGACCAAAAATTTCTAACCATCGATGAAGTCCTTAAGGATGAATGTCTTCATCTTCACGGGTTGCTGTCCATTACCCGTAGCATAGGTCACGGGTCGGGTCCATATGTATACATCCCCCCAGTGGACGTAATTCCAGAAACGGACAAGAGCTCGAAAACCCCCCACAATGCCACTTCGAACTTCACCTTCTCCATCTTCAACTCAGGACGACGAGCGGGCCAACATAGCCGAAAAGCACCGAGAAGGGTACATCGTCCCTGAGGATGCTATCTCTCCTGAAAAGTAGACGTCTTCCAATGAACCGCCAGTAGATGCCTCCCAAGGAGATGCCCCTAGTACCGATGATCCTACATTTCAGGGTTTAGGAGATCTCCCCTTACCTGAAACTATCTACACTTCAGAGGATTTTGGTACAAATCCTTTAGTTTTCACTTCTTCAGAAGAGACCACTCCCGCTAAGGCCAAAGATCCCACTCGCACTAGTCTGGCTTCGGACTCGGGTTTGTCGGGGGGAACACCACTAAGGATGCACTTAACACAATAGCACCACATTTCACAGCACTTACTTTTTGTGGGAACACTAATTCTGAATTCCATTTACATTGTTGCACAGGTACAATGTCTCGTGCTCACTATGACGTCAGGAAAATACGTTGCAGCATGGTCAGGCCCCCTTCCGATGCTGAGCATGACTATTGTGAAAGCCGGGGTAGAGAAGATAGAAGGCCTCATGACACTTATCAGTCGCGGACCTCGCGCTCTCGCTCCCTTGTTCGGTCGGATTCAGAACGATACAAAGGCTACCAAGGCCGTCGAGGAGAAGACACGTCGCAGTCAAAAGATCAAACCTCTTCTCAAGAGAAACGCAGTAGGGAAAGGAGCCCACCGAAAGATACTGACTCATGAGGCAAGCATAAGATTTCCGATAAGCGGCCTAGGAAGGGTGATACGGCCGTCGTGCCTGCTCATCATAAGGATATTGAGCTAACATATCGCGCACCTCCACCATTGGATGCCGAAGCTAAAGTCAAGCGGGCATATTTGGAGAAACAATTCCCCGAACACTACTTTGAAAACTTGACTTTCTTACCCGCTCTCGAGCATATTTCCTCAAGGTGGGCAGACGAGGCCAAAGCGAAGATTGACGCAGTTGAAAGACAATATTTAGAGATGTTCAAGTATTCACGTAACCTCTCCAGAATCATCCGAACTCTAATTACGGATACTGAGTCGATGAAAAATACTGCAGCAGCTGACGCTAAAGCCTTGAAAAATTTGAGGAAAGGCCTTGAGGATACACAGGCCCAACTTGTCGTTGCTCAACGGGATGCTACCAACTTCAAGCAGCAATTTGAAGAGCTACAAAAACGTTATCAAGACTTGCTCGAGTCTCATAGTCAAGAGCGCTTAGAGCTGAAAAAGCAAGCAGAAGATGCTAAGTCGGATAACGCTAAGATGCAACTTGCTTACACTGCTCTGGAGCAAGAGAAAGCCGAGTTAGCGAGAAAGAATGCTGAATTGGAGAAGAGAAACACTGACTTGGCTTCCAAGTTGGTGGAGGCTGAGAATAGGACTGCCCTAGCAGAGGGTAATGTAGAAAGTGTTATTAAATCTGCCAAAGAGACCCACAAGCAGCTGTCAGAGGCCGAGGAGGAAGTGCATGGTTTCGATGAATTACTAATCGAATTCTTCGCGCATATAATTCATCGCCGAAACATTGCTTGGATCGAAGATTATCCGACTACCTTGGTTCACGTATGGAGTCAAATTGTTGAATGGGAGAAAGAGGAGCTCAAGGTAGATTCCATCGACGAAGACAAGCTTATGGAAAAATATCTAAGAGACGATGAGCCGGCACGTCTGGCCGAGGGGCGTCGCCTCATCGCTGCTGCTATGGAGGAGGAGAAGCGGATGGCCAAGCAAAAGAATGTTTCTGAGGCTGGTTCTTCTTCTACTGCCGCTGGAACTTCTGAAGTAGAGGGATATGACCCTGAAAACCCGGGGATCCCTCAGGCATCTCTTTTATACCCGAGACGGCGTCAGAGACGGCAGTTACTCCAGCTGAGAAATCATCAGATGGTATTTCTACCTTTTCACCTCAATTCGTCAAGGCCGTCTCCACTTTTCATCACATAATCGGACAATCGATGGAGGACCCTTTATTTTCTCCTAAGTTGATAGCTGTTGCTTCTCATTCTGTAGGTTTTGAACCGACCGAGAAGATTGGTGGGCCTCAGGGAACCACCGCTAGAGAGAAACCCGCGGAGAAGGCTCAAGGAGAAAAGGACAAGGCTGCCACTATTGATTCAGGAGAGGGAGCTGAACCGTCAAAGGTTGATGCTCCTCACGATGACGAGATGATAGACGCCTTGAAATACGATGACGACAACGAGGGACATGTGGAAGACCCTGAGGTGGCTATAGTTGGGGAGTCAAAAAGCGCTGATGACATCACTTTGGCTGCATTGAAAGCTGAGCAAGACAAACGTATGCAGCTTAAAGTTGAAGACCTGGACCCCGAAAGCCTTAAGCCTCTTGTAGTGGTGGATGCTGGATCAAGGTTAGTTGTTAAGCTTTCAACTAGGTCTATTACCGAAGAGCTTGCTAAAAAGTCTTCTCTTGATTCCAGTGTTCCAACTCCTAGGAAAAAATCAACTGATTCCAGCACTTCGGTCACAGGGAGGAAAAAACCAAAGCGCATTCTAACTGATGCTGAAAGAGAGGCGAAGGATGCTCAGAAGGCTGCTAAAAATCCAAGTCCACTCCAAAGTCTAAGTGATTAAGTGCTTTGTTTTATTTTAGCATTTAATTGGCCCTCAATTGTTGCAGTGAGCGCGGCCCTTGCATCTTCTTTTTCGCTTGTTTTCCTTGTACAAACTCACATGTTTGTGAATAAAAATAGTTTATTTCCTGCAATGTCTGATAGTTGTTAGTTCAGTACTTAAATGAAAATACACAAGTATATCAAATTAAAGTCATATAATGAAGTCATTGTTGTAGGAAACATGTATGCGCATATATGCCCCCAGTCAATCTTGCGTAATTGAGCAAGGATCATTCAAGATTGGCTAAATTAAAAATCCAATTGCCCCCGATTCTCGGTCGGGGCCATAATCCTTTTGTCGTTGATGCTTACTCTTTCTAGCATCTTTATACTCTCATGTCTCATAACCAGGTTAGAGTTTCGTTGAGGCGGTCTCTCATCTGGGTGCACCTTCACGCCTCAGAGGACGTCGCCTTCCCGTCCTTTATACTCTCTCTCGATTCTTGAGAGTTAGAGTTAAGAATGTCGTCTTCCCATTCTTCTGTATTTGGTCATACAGTCAGTCATTTTATTTACTCCTGCACATGGGTCATCCCCAATCTTCTAAGTTTAGTTTAACATTTCGTGTTTCACAGTCATGATAGAATATTTGTCGAATGTATAAATAACACAGGAAAGTAAATGACACACGATATTTTTATAGTGGTTCAGCTAAGTCGTAGCCTACATCCACTTTATAATCCTTTGTTCACAAAAATTGACTATTTAAGGCAAGTCGTGCCTTTTTACATAGCTTATAAAAACAAAAGAAATGACATTTCATATTTAGCTCATATATCATCGTAAGTGCTGAGCGTTCCAAGCTCTGGGAATCTCTTCACCGTCTACGGTCGTTAGCTTGAATGCTCCCGTATCAAGCTTCCGTTGGATGGTGAATGGCCCTTCCCATTTTGGACCCAGTTGGGTCGACGGCGGGAAGACTCGCTTTAGTACGAGGTCTCCTGGTTCAAAGGTTTTGAAGTGAACTTTTTGGTCATAATAGTGTGCTACTTGATGTCGATGTCTTGAGGCACGCAAGTCGGCTTAATCTCTTTTTTCTTCAATCATATCAAGAGATTCTAAGAGGAGTGCTTTATTCGTCATCGGGTCATAGTACGCAACTCGATGAGAAGGGACTTATAATTCTACCGCGATTACTACTTCTGACCCAAAGGAAAGTGAGTAGGGAGTATGGTCGGTAGCCGTCTTAAAGGTTGTCCTGTAGGCCCACGGAGCTAATGGCAACTCGTCTACCCATCTAACTTTGGCCCGCTCCAACCGCTTCTTCAAAATTGATTTAATGACTTTGTTTATGGCTTCGACCTGGCCATTTGATTGCGGGTGAGCTACTGCAGTATATCGTTTATCAATCTTGTATTTCTGGCAAAAATTTCTGAACTCGATGCTGTCAAACTGCGTCCCATTATTAGTTACGATGGTTTTCGGTATCCCAAATTGACAAATAATGTTTCTCACCACAAAACTGATCACTTTCCTTGCCGTGATGGTTGTTAGAGGTTCATCTTCCACCCACTTTGTGAAGTAGTCCACGTCAACAATCGCATACTTAGCTCCTCCTCTGGCAATAGGTAGCACTCCAATAATATCAATCCCCCACATGGCAAACGGCCACGGACTTACCATCGATTGAGATGAGTCGGAGGCGCTCTGGGAACTTTGGAATATCTTTGACATCTATCACAGCGTCGTGAATAATTATCCACGTCTTTATTCACGGTAGGCCAGAAATATCTGTACCGCAATATTTTCTTTGCCAGGGTCTGACCCACAGTGTGATCTCCACACTCACCTTCATGCACTTCTCGCAGTACACGTTTGATGTCGTCGTGTGCGATACACTGTAATAGGGGCATTGAAAACCCTTGACGATAAAGGATGTCGTCCTGTAACACGTATCTTGTAGCCTTGCGTATTACAGCTCGTCTTTCGCTCTTTTTTAATGGGAGGGTTCCGTCCTTGAGAAAATTCTTAATTGATGTCATCCAGGATTCTCTTTCTTGTTCGCCTTCCAAGGCTAGCTCTGCTTCCATTAGGTCGAAGCTTGGCGATTCCAACACCTCGATCAGGACCGTTTCGGTTTCTCTTGGATTATCGGAACTTGCTAGTTTCGTCAGTCGATCTGCTTTCTGATTTTCCGTTCTTGGAATGTGTGTTACGCTATAATGCTCCAAGCCTTCCAATAACTCCTTTACCTTTTTAAGATAAGCACTAAGTCGAGGTCCTTTAGCAGCAAACTCTTCCCGAACTTGACATACAACTATCTTGGAATCGCAATATATGTCTAGTGTCTTCACTCCCAAATCTTTGGCGAGTTTCAGCCCGGCAATCAGGGCTTCATACTCAGAATCATTGTTAGTAGCAGTAAATTCCAACCGTAATGCATAATAAATAGATCGTCCTTCAGGAGTTATTAAAACAACTCCGGCGCCGGACTTTCTATCGTTCTTGGCTCCGTCCGTATACAATTTCCACGGACTGAGCTCCAACTCTTGATCCAAAGTAACGATCTTGTCACCCACCGTTTCTTCTTCGAGAATTGTAAATTCAGCTATGAAGTCAGCCAAGGCCTGCCCCCTTATTGATCTTCATGGCTGAAAGTTCAGATCAAACTGACTCAGCTCGATATTCCATTTGAGTAATCGCCCTGATGCTTCGGGTTTCTGCAGCACTTGTCTCAAGGGTTGATCAGTATATACGATTATCGGGTGTGCCTGGAAGTAATGGCGGAGTTTACGGGAGGCAATCAGGATACTATAAGCAAGCTTCTCTATCTTCGGATAGTTGCGTTCTGCAGCAGCCAGTTTTTTACTTACGTAGTACACAGGTTTCTGGACTTTATCCTCTTCACGTACCAATGATGTGCTGACGGCATGAGACGATACTGCCAAGTAGACGAACAAATCCTCGTGTTCCACAGGCTTTGATAATATGTGAGGCTTTTCTAAAAAGTCTAACAAACTCGGGAACGCCTCTACACAGTCGGGAGTCCACTCAAAATTTTGCTTTCCCCGTTTTATGAGATCGAAGAAAGGCACACACTTGTCTGTTGCCTTGGAGATGAACCTGCCCAATGTTTCAACCTTGCCAGCTAAGCTTTGAACATCCTTAATCTTCCGCGGCTCCTCTATGTTCCTGATTGCTGCTATTTGGTCCGGATTGATTTCAATTCCTCTGGAACTCACGATAAACCCGAGGAACTTGCCTGATGCCTCACCAAAAGAACATTTCAAGGGATTCAACTTCATCCCATATTTTCGTAGTATGCCGAACATTTCTGCCAAGTCCTTCGTATGATCGGGAGATTGCTTGGACTTCACGAGCATATCATCTACGTACACTTCCATGGTTTTCCCGATCTGATTGTAGAACATGCGGTTGACTAGGCGCTGGTATGTGGCTCCCACATTTTTTAACCCGAATGGAATTACCACGTAACAGTACAATCCCAAGTCTGTGATAAAGCTTGTATGCTCTTGATCTGGTATGTGCATGGGAATTTGATTGTACCCGGAATAAGCATCCATAAAGGATAAGAGTTCATGCCCGGCGGTTGAATCTACTAGTTGATCAATTCTGGGGAGAGGAAAACTATCCTTCGGGCAATCCATGTTCAAATCAGAAAAGTCGATGCACGTTCTCCACTTCCCATTTGACTTTTTGACTAGGATAGGATTCAATATCCAGTCGGTATATTTTGAATCCTTAATGAATCCATTACCTTTTAATTTTTCTACTTCTTCTTTCAAAGCTGCTGACCACTCTAGGCCTAACATCCGTCTCTTTTGTTTGACTGGTGGGTGCTTTGGATTGATACACAGGGAGTGGCTCATGATGGTAGGAGAAATCCCACACATGTCAGCGTGAGTCCAGGCAAACACATCCAGATTTTCCTTCAAGAAATCAGCCAATTACCTTGCTCTAACTGGATCTAGTTGCGAGCCGATCTTCAGTACTTTTGTTGGATCAGTTTCATCAATAGGTATGTCGATTGTTATTTTGTTGGGAGTTGCCTTCATGTCCCCAGGTTCTCTATCCTCTCTGGGATCTATATCCTTAAGCATGTCTGAGGGCGACTCACTTGGGGCAGGACCCCTTAGTTGCTATGCTGAGGCCCACTCTGGAGAGGCGGAATCGTCTTTAGCATCTATGTTCAGCCCCTTCATTAGCATCTTTAACTCTGCCACGTTACAAGCTCGTCCCGTAGCTTGGTCGCCTCTCATCGTCCCAACTCCCGAGTCAGTCGGGAATTTTAGCAGAAAACACCAAGGCGCAATACATGCCCTAAATTCGGCAAGGGCTGGTCGACCTAGGAAGGCATTATAAGGCGATTCTAAATCCAGAACTACAAAGGGCAGGATCCTTACTCTTTGGCGGTCCCCCTGCCCTAGTGTGACTGGTAATTCCACAAAACCCATTGGAGCTATAGATACTCCGTTAAAACCACGTATCCATCCTTGACATGGCTTTAAGTCCTTTGCCTCGAGCCTCATTTATTCGAAGGCTTTCTTGAATAGGATATTGACCGAGCTTCCGTTGTCTACTAGCACCTTATGGACTAGAGCTGGGCCAATTGTCGTGGTTATTACTAGCGGATCGTCGGTTGGGGATAGAACTCCAAACTCGTCTCTGTTACGGAATACAACATCATCGGACATTGTTTTGTTGTTTTATTGGAGTGACGTCTTCAAGGCTGTTGCATTCTCCTACTTCATAATGCTTGGCGGCGTTGACGTACTGGTCCAATGCTTTAAAACTACGACCAACCAAGTGAGGCCCGCCTATAATGGAGTTAATGACGATCCTCTTACCTTTTTGCTGAGCCGTGGGTTTTGAAGCAGGTTGTTCTTGGTTCGGGGCTTGTCCCCCTTGCCCCCTGTACCTTGGGGCGGCTTTGTACTCATCCAACTTCCCTTCTCGCAACAATTTTTCGATGACATCCCTCAAATGATGACACTCATTGTTGGAATGACCGTGTGTACCATGAAACAAGCAAAACTTTCCCGTTTCAATCTCCTTCTCAGTAGAATCTCTAGGTGGTGGTTTTTTGTACTGCAATATGCTGTATGTGTCTAGATAAATGTTCTCCAATGTGTCATTTAACGGCGTGTAATTTTCAAAACTCTGGAATCTGAGTCTTTTATTAGAGCTATTCCCATGGTTTCTGTTCCTCCTATTGCCGTTCCCATTTCTGTTACTATTACCACCACTCTGGTTGCCAACATTTACTTCCACTTTTCCTGAACTGTCACCAGACTGTTTCATGGCGACATTGCTCTGGACACCTTCCTTCGAGGCCCCTTCTGACTTTCTCTTCCGATTTGCCTTAGCTTCTTCTCGCCTTAAACGGGCATTAGCCTTTTCATAGAATAATTCTCTTGTAGGAGGTGGTTTTCCAGCCAAGTAATCCCCGAACTCTGTGGCGAGATCTACTCCTTCTATCAAGGCCATTAGGATAGTGGGCTCATGGGGATCAGTGACTTCGGTGACGGCCAGGTTGAAGCGATCCAAATATGACTTCAAAGATTCTCCTGGGCCCTGTTTAATTCGTGACAATTCTATAACGGTCTTGGACTTTTGGGCATGGAGCCGGAACTGATTCATGAAACGCTCGCTCAATTCTGTGAAATTTGACACCGACCGAGGAGGAAGTCGAGTGAACCACATTAACGCTACATCTTCAAGATAAATGGGAAAAGCTTTGCATTTTACGGCATCTGGAGCTGCTGCCGCGTTCATGAACCATGCATATCTCATCAAGTGATTCCCTGGGTCTGTTCTTCCTGAATATCGATCCATCTGAGGCAAGTTGAATCGTCGAGGGAACTGGAAATTCAGGATGTCATCTGTGAAAGGGGTATGACTTTGCTCAATGCCACAATCTTCATTAGTATACCGCCGGCTTTCAGACATGATCTGGCGCACCATGGCCCATACATCGGCGTTGGTTAATGTCTGCACTGGCTCTCTAGATCTGATATTCGGATTACCCCTGGGTTCCTGATCAGGAGATGACCTTCTGTTTCTGGCGGCCGCCGCTCTACGCTGCTCTCTGCGCTCTCGGTCGACCTCTGGAGGTAGAGGTTGGAGAAGTTGTTGCTGCGTGGGGATAGTAATATTGGGATCCTGTAATAACCCGGGAATTCTGAGCCAGTTTAAAATTTTTATTTTGGCTATTTTAGCGAATTTTGAATATTTAAAATAGATTATTTTAAATAATATCGACGAGAAATTTATTTTGAATATAATTAGAACGTATATATTTATACGCGCCGTCGTTAGAATATAAATAATTATATATAATTATAAATAGAATTGAAAATGGCGCGGTAGTTCGATAATTCGATTTCAAACTTCAATTGAACATACCGGGTGCAAAACAATCCGGATTTTAGTGAAACCAAAAACATTAGGATCTAATTGATGATATCTTTCCAACGAATCCGAAAAATCAAAATTTCATAGCGGGAATCAAAAGATATGTCCAGTTGAAAATTCTGAATAGTCGCTATGGAATTCAGGCCCTTAAAAATAGACATTTTGCAAGCGACCTCGGATTTCGACGAAACCACTTTTGTTGGGTCCGTGATGTCAAATTATTGCTAGATTCCAAATTTCATAATTTTCCGAATCAATATGTGAGCGTGGCAATGGAAAACGCGTTTGACCAGTTTTAGTTGATTTTAATCGACTGGAAAATGGCCATTTTTCTAACGGTCTCAGAATTCGACGAAACTAGTTTTGTTAGGACCGTATCGACAATATGAAGCTAGAAAATATTTTTTTGGAATTTTTAAAGTTCGTATGTGACCCCGGCAAATAGAAATGCGCGTTCAAATTCAATATATAGTGTTATATGTTGATTTCAACGGAAACTGATCGGAACGATCGAATCAGCTTGCGATACATATCCCGTTGTGTTCGGAATGGGGGTAAAACGCTATGGGCGACAGGCGGTGGGCCTCGTTTTGAGGTCGAAAATAAAAGTTGCTTTTTGGCAAAAAATAAAATAATTAAATAATAAATAAATAAAAAAGGGTAAAACCCTTATCTCTATACCCTGGCCCCCGTTCAAAATCATTTCCATAGAAAAAGAAAAAAAAATCGATCCCCCTCCCCGTCGAACGCGCCACCGCCCTCCACCCTGCCTCGCACCCTCTCTCTCCCCGCCTCCTTCTTCTTCCTGCTCTCCTCCTTCTCCCTGACGCGAGCGACGATCCTCTCCCCCAAGTACCTCGCCACTCCTCCGATTAGCAGCCGTCGCACCTTGAAGCCCCGATGCGTCGCCTTCCCCTTACTTCCTCCACCCCCTGCGCCTTCCCCCACCATCCTCCGGCGCAGCAGCGAAGACCCCCCCCCCCCCCCTTTCTCAAAACAAATACAGTAAGTTTTCTTTTCTTTTATTCTATGATTTTTAGATTATATAAAAACTGATTTTATTAGGAATTAAAACTGATTTTTCCTTTTATATATAGGATTATGAGATAAAAATTCAATTTTTAGGTATATGATTTTGAATTAAAAATTTGATTTTTATGAATAAGACTATGCATTGTTTTTCAAATATGAATAGAAAAGACGAGATTTTTAAAATAGAAAAGACGAGATTTTTAAATAGAGAGGGTGTGATTTTTACATATGTAGTGGGTTAAAAATATGATTTTTACATAGTAGGAACTATAAAAATGTAATCTTTATGAGATAGAGAATATAAAAATATCATCTTTGTATACGTAGCAAAATAAAAATCTGATTTTTATTTTATATACGTTGAAATAAAGTGGTGATTTTTATAATGATGAAATCTATATTTTTGAAAAGGCAAATCTTTATATGAAGAATAGCGGGATAGAAATGGGATTTTTATTTATTGAATAGCATAGTAAAAATTCGATTTTTATATATTGAATAGCATAGTAAAAATTCGATTTTTATTTATTGAATAGCATAGTAAAAATTCGATTTTTATATATTGAATAGCATAGTAAAAAATTCGATTTTTACATATGTAGTGGCTACGGGCAACGAAGGTGACAAAAAGGCGAGAACGACGAAGATTTCTATAAATGAAGAGTCGTGATATTGGATAGCTATCGGTGAGAATTCCTCACCTTTCAATTTCTTTTTCTAGTTATATATATATACTAGGATGCATACGGTGTTTAGTAGCACCCGACACCCGTCATCCACATACCATGGATGGCTTGTTTGTTAAATTGTTTGGTTGTGTAGTTGGTTAGATTATTTGGTTTGAATTGAATTGTTTGGTGAAATAAAATTGATTTGATTGATGTGTGAATGGCGTGGGCCTTCACTAGACCGGGGATAAGGCTAGGCCTTGTCCCGTTTCTAGTATCGTGTCGTTATGCCGCCGAAATTTTCTAAAATAAGTTAAAAAAATAAAAATATCATTTTATTTAAAGAATGAACTGAATAGAAATTCATATGTTAAAATAAAATGTTTTATCGTTAAAAATATAATTTTTAACGTGAAGTGAATAAAATAAAATATTCATTTACAAACCGGACGGTTTGTTTATGTACACCTATTTGAAGGACATTGATTGGGACGATAAATTTTACACATCGCCCAACTGCACAAATAAAATCTGTGTTTGATTGTTTGAAACCCCACACGGGTGTTGGGATGAAATTTGAAGTTCACTCATCCTGATTGATTAAATATGTCGATCGATTGATTGACATGCTGTTATAAGCGTTAGATATCTATATTTGATGCTTATACAGTGTAGTGCACATTGGTTGATGGTTGATTATTTTTCAATGCTATTATATACGTGTGATGTATGAAAATACATATAATTAACATTATATGGTGATTGATTGGGCCTCATTCCAATTTAGAAAATAAAGAATAATATAAAATAAAGGTTCATGTGTTGACAGTACTCATCCGTTGAGATTAGTCATGTGTTGAACGAAATATTTTAATAATAGAAATATTTGAAATAGAATATTTGAAAATAGAAATATTTGAAAAGGAAATATTGGGAAAAGAAATATTTGAAATAGAATATTTGAAAATAGAAATATATGAAGCAATGTTGATTAGATTGACGCCATTTTGACGTGAACGATATTTATATCGATTTTATTCATTTTGAAATGAATATAAAACGATTTCGAAATGAAATGAATATAAAACAATTTCGAAATGAAATGAATATAAAACGATTTCGAAATGAATTGAATATAAAACGATTTCGAAATGAATTTTATTCAAATAGAAAACGAAATGAATTTGATTCAAATAGAAAACGAAATGAATTTGATTCAAATAGAAAACGAAATGAATTGGATTCAAATAGAAAACGAATTTGATTTGAATCGAATAGAAAACGAATTTGAATTGAATCGAATAGAAAACCAATTTGAATTGAATCGAATAGAAAACCAATTTGAATTGAATCGAATAGAAAACGAATTTGAATTGAATTGAAATTTGAATTGAATAGAAATGAATTTTAAAACGAATTTATAAAGAAAAATTCAATTTTGATTTGAATTGAAATGGAAGTTGAAAATGTTTTTGAAACGAATTCAAAACTATTAATATGATTCGTTTTAAATAGAAATCGACGAAATATATATTATATATATATATATATATATATATATATATATATATATATATATAATGGCCTGAATAGAACGCGCCGCGGCAGTTCGTGAATTTCGACCATTTATTTCAAACGGACATTACGGGAGATCCGACCGTCGGATTCTCCTAAAACTGGAACCGTTGGGTTCGTATCGAAAAGAGCTTTCTAACGAACATTAGAAATCTGAAATATAACGGTTGGATTTGGAGATACGTCCAAATCAAATTGGAAAAAGGTCGCTGTAAGTGCAGTTCGATGGCCGTTGATGGAAATCGACTGTACAGGCCTTGATAAAATTATTAAAAATAGTAATAATTTGTGTAAAATCACAAGAAATGATTTGGGAAAACTTGGGATGAAAAACTCCATATTTGAAAAGATAAAAATAGATTTTTATCGAAACAAACTAGTTTTGAACTGAAATTAAAACCCATTTATTTTTAAATAAATAAATTGGATTTGAAATGGGTTTAAATAAAATTGATGTGGGTTTATCGTGAACAGTGTTTTAAATAACACCAGTTCTTTAACTCGATAATAAATAGAATGAGATTTGGGTTTGTCGTGAACTGTGTTTTAAAAGACATTAGTTCTTTAACCCAATAAAAGGAGTTTTAATGAATCTGTAATTAGATTGAAATGTGAATTGATAATCAAAATTATCAAATTTAGAAAATGAGCGAGAATGGAGTATCACCAGTTTTGTTCCAAAGCGATAGTTAAATCTTTAATTAGATTTGAATGTGAAATGGTAATTAATTTTACCGATAACACCATGGTGTTAAATATGGAGTATTACCAGTTTTGCTTCATGGGATAAATAGGTTGGGATTGGGAAATAAAATAAATAATTACTTCGGTGTGGTTCGCTAACCTCGACTAGTTTGGGAAAACCATAATTTGGTTTGAAACGACATCCAAAGGAAGATTAAAGGATAAATTTTAAAGAATTTATCTTGGATAAAATTAATGGGAACCTTTCCCTGAGAATGTGATTTTGTGAATAAAAGAATATTCTGAATTGGAATGAGGCGTATGTTGAGTTTGTGTAACATTTGTTTTTAATATACGCGGGTTGTTCGGAAAGGCCGGGTTTATACCCATTCTGAATAACCGATTCGACGATATGTCAAAGATGAAGACGGTGGTTGAAGACCGGAAGTCTTCACATCGTTTGGGTGATTATTGATGATCTTGATTGGGCTATACACCCAAGATGAGGGAATCAGTTGGTGGTCGTCCAGACGTACTTGGAGATCGATGGATATGCGAGGAAAGTGCCTCCGGTTTCGTTCAGACCCAGAACGAACTTGTAAATGGATTGTGTGTCTGACATTGGATTTTATTCTGTGTTGATTGATTTCTGTTAAATATATATCTGTTTGGCGGCGGAGAATTTATTCTCTTGCTTAACGCCCTTCTCTGAGACGTACGAGCTTAGAGGTTATATATCGATAGATATCAATCGCATGGCATGAATTGCCTGTGTGGAACGCTGAGTTGCATGGATCAAGGCTTCTATTGAAAAGCAAAGTCTTGTGGTTGATGATCAAAGCATGGCCTACGTGGCAGCTTTGTGTATAGCTTGGATTCGCGAGCCTCACACCTCGGTATGAGTCAAAAACGGGATGAGGACCCAAGGAGTGCACGACGTTTCTTTCTAGCTATGAGTGGTGTTAGTGACCTACCAGCCCTGACATTTATATACTTTTCACCTTTGTGGTTTGGATGCGAGGCGCCTCGATTATAGGTCCTATAGGGCCGGGAAACGTGTGTTCAGGAATAACTAATCCTCAAACGTAAGAGAGGACCGGTCTTGGAGGATCCCAGGGTTACCCAGAGTGTGTAGTCCTAAGGCATTTGCTAGAGTGTCTCAAAACGGAGAGGAGCTTGCCCCTTGCCTCGACTCATGACGGAAATCCAATTTCCAATACGTGTATTTCGGTTTTATTTGTAGAACTAGTACGGCGACATGATAGATGGTACCCATGCCGCCTATGATTGATATTTATGATTGAATTGTTTTGACACTATACACTTATTATAGTATCAAATGATTTGTTTTAAATGTACCAAGCATGTTTGGCTATTATAAGGGAAAACCCTATCCTCCGGCTTGCGTTGCATTGTGTGATGGGACCTGGGTCTTATAATAGCTTCATTTTTCGAAAAAGCATTGCGTTGTTTATTCTATGCACTGGTATTCTTGGGAGGAAACCTGTTCCGTGTTATACGGCGTGGTCCCTTGAATTACTCTCTTTTAAAAATTGAATTAATAACTGTTTTAGTTCTCACACCAGTCACATGACTGACCTGGAGTTTATTGTTTTAACCTAAACTCTGGGTGCCCCTATTTTCCACACGGGCAGTTAGTAGTTTTGGTTTTGCAGATTTATATTCACAGGATCCTGGTTTACAGCTGGAATGATATCCGGAAAGCTCTGTATCCGTATATCACCTTCAGTTGTGCTTTGTATTATTTTCCGCTGCTATGTAATTTATTGTAATCTCTGATATTTATCGAATGTAATTACTCTATATATTCTTATATCTGATGGTATTGTTGTAATAGCAATGAAATGTTCTTCTGTTTATGTTCTGATTTGTCCTGTTCTCAAACGATCAGGGGTTTCGAACGGTCTAGATCGGTTTAACGACTGATTCGGATCGAGCGAAATTCCTTGCCGTCACATTTGGTATCAGAGCTTTGGTTTACAGAGCTCGAGAACAAGACACATTAGAACCATACGAAAGAATTCATCAGATATTGGATTAGTAATATCCAATTAGAATGACTCGTTAGAGATAGGATCAGTAGTATCCTAGAACGAGTGTGAAGAGTATATTTTTTTAAATGAAAACAATTTTGTTTTGAAAATTTAAATCAATTCTACGTATTTGATTATTTATTTATTTTGAATATGGACAATCTAGTATATAAAGGTTTTGCATATACGCGTCATGAACGTATATTCGAAGTTTTAATATATTAGATAGATATAGAATCACATTCTAGTCGCCCGGAGATGGTACTGATAATTGTCATGACATCATCAGTATTTATGTTCGAGTTTCGAAGGTGTGATTTTCTGTATATTTCCATTAGACTGGTGTGAGAACCAAAACTTATATAGATAGATTTACTTTGTTGTGAATTGGCATCAAAAACATGATTTTCAGTATATATGAATCAAAATTATGAATTTGAAACGTTAATTCACTAATTGATTGATGTTTGTGTTGTTTGTTTATTTGGTTGACAATTTTGAACCATTATGCCTAATAGAATCAAATATTGAATTGTATTGGAAATTGGTTGCATTTACTTGCATATACATATACTTACATTGAACAGGTCATAGCAAGGAGGCTAGAGCAGAGAAGAAAATTTGTTTGCCCGACAAATAGGTACATGTTTACTATAATTTACTGTTTTGTTTGGGTGATGATGATTTTATGAGCCTATTGGCTAGCCGCTTGGCTTTATCTTTTTCTTTTTGAGATCAGAAGGCCTATATGGCAATTTCGGGATTTTCCCGTGGCTCCCGGTGCAGGGGAGGTTATGGCGAAATTTTTCAAAAATTTAGGGTGTTAGCCAAATTTTTGAAATTTTGAAAATTCTGAGAAACTGAAAAGTTGGAGAATGAAAGCCAGATCGAACGTAGAGTTGATTAATCAAACCACTTTCGACTTCGTTCCTTTTCGGGGACAAAAAGTTTTAAGTGGGGGAGATTGTAATAACCCGGGAATTCTGAGCCAGTTTAAAATTTTTATTTTGGCTATTTTAGCGAATTTTGAATATTTAAAATAGATTATTTTAAATAATATCGACGAGAAATTTATTTTGAATATAATTAGAACGTATATATTTATACGCGTCGTCGTTAGAATATAAGTAATTATATATAATTATAAATAGAATTGAAAATGGCGCGGTAGTTCGATAATTCGATTTCAAACTTCAATTGAACATACCGGGTGCAAAACAATCCGAATTTTAGTGAAACCAAAAACATTAGGATCTAATTGATGATATCTTTCCAACGAATCCGAAAAATCAAAATTTCATAGCGAGAATCAAAAGATATGTCCAGTTGAAAATTCTGAATAGTCGCTATGGAATTCAGGCCCTTAAAAATAGACATTTTGCAAGCGACCTCGGATTTCGACGAAACCACTTTTGTTGGGTCCGTTATGTCAAATTATTGCTAGATTCCAAATTTCATAATTTTTCAAATCAATATGTGTACGTGGCAAAGGAAAACGCGTTTGACCAGTTTCAGTTGATTTTAATCGACTGGAAAATGGCCATTTTTCTAACGGTCTCAGAATTCGACGAAACTAGTTTTGTTAGGACCGTATCTTAGGACCGTATCGACAATACGAAGCTAGAAAATATTTTTTGGAATTTTTAAAGTTCGCATGTGACCCCGGCAAATAGAAATGCGCATTCAAATTCAATATATAGTGTTATATGTTGATTTCAACGGAAACTGATCGGATAGATCGAATCAGCTTGCGATACATATCCCATTGTGTTCGGAATGGGGGTAAAACGCTATGGGCGACAGGCGGTGGGCCTCGTTTTGAGGTCGAAAATAAAAGTTGCTTTTTGGCGAAAAATAAAATAATTAAATAATAAATAAAAAGAAGGGTAAAACCCTTATCTCTATACCCTGGCCCCCGTTCAAAATCATTTCCACAGAAAAAAAAATCGATCCCCCTCCCCGTCGATCGCGCCACCGCCCTCCACCCTGCCTCGCACCCTCTCTCTCTCCCCGCCTCCTTCTTCTCCTGCTCTCCTCCTTCTCCCTGACGCGAGCGACGATCCACTCCCCCAAGTACCTCGCCACTCCTCCTATTAGTAGCCGTCGCACCCTGAAGCCCCGATGCGCCGCCTTCCCCTTACTTCCTCCACCCCCTGCGCCTTCCCCCACCATCCTCCGGCGCAGCAGCGAAGACCCCCCCCCCTTCTCTAAACAAATACAGTAAGTTTTCTTTTCTTTTATTTTCTTTTATTCTATGATATTTAGATTATATAAAAACTGATTTTATTAGGAATTAAAACTGATTTTTCCTTTTATATATAGGATTATGAGATAAAAATTCAATTTTTAGGTATATGATTTTGAATTAAAAATTTGATTTTTATGAATAAGACTATGCATTGTTTTTCAAATATGAATAGAAAAGACGAGATTTTTAAAATAGAAAAGACGAGATTTTTAAAATAGAAAAGACGAGATTTTTAAAATAGAAAAGACGAGATTTTTAAAATAGAAAAGACGAGATTTTTAAATGGAGAAAGGTGTGATTTTTACATATGTAGTGGGTTAAAAATATGATTTTTACATAGTAGGAACTATAAAAATGTAATCTTTATGAGATAGAGAATATAAAAATATCATCTTTGTATATGTAGCAAAATAAAAATCTGATTTTTATTTTATATACGTTGAAATAAAGTGGTGATTTTTATAATGATGAAATCTATATTTTTGAAAAGGCGAAATCTTTATATGAAGAATAGCGGGATAGAAATGGGATTTTTATTTATTGAATAGCATAGTAAAAATTCGATTTTTATATATTGAATAGCATAGTAAAAATTCGATTTTTATTTATTGAATAGCATAGTAAAAATTCGATTTTTATATATTGAATAGCATAGTAAAAAATTCGATTTTTACATATGTAGTGGCTACGGGCAACGAAGGTGACAAAAAGGCGAGAACGACGAAGATTTCTATAAATGAAGAGTCGCGATATTGGATAGCTATCGGTGAGAATTCCTCACCTTTCAATTTCTTTTTCTAGTTATATATATATACTAGGATGCATACGGTGTTTAGTAGCACCCGACACCCGTCATCCACAGACCATGGATGGCTTGTTTGTTAAATTGTTTGGTTGTGTAGTTGGTTAGATTATTTGGTTTGAATTGAATTGTTTGGTGAAATAAAATTGATTTGATTGATGTGTGAATGGCGTGGGCCTTCACTAGACCGAGGATAAGGCTAGGCCTTGTCCCATTTCTAGTATCGTGCCGTTATGCCGTCGAAATTTTCTAAAATAAGTTAGAAAAATAAAAATATCATTTTATTTAAAGAATGAACTGAATAGAAATTCATATTTTAAAATAAAATGTTTTATCGTTAAAAATATAATTTTTAACGTGAAGTGAATAAAATAAAATATTCATTTACAAACCGGACGGTTTGTTTATGTACACCTATTTGAAGGACATTGATTGGGACGATAAATTTTACACATCGCCCAACTGCACAAATAAAATCTGTGTTTGATTGTTTGAAACCCCACACGGGTGTTGGGATGAAATTTGAAGTTCACTCATCCTGATTGATTAAATATGTCGATCGATTGATTGACAGGCTGTTATAAGCGTTAGATATCTATATTTGATGCTTATACAGTGTAGTGCACTTTGGTTGATGGTTGATTATTTTTCAATGCTATTATATACGTGTGATGCATGAAAATCCATATAATTAACATTATATGGTGATTGATTGGGCCTCATTCCAATTTAGAAAATAAAGAATAATATAAAATAAAGGTTCATGTGTTGACAGTACTCATCCGTTGAGATTAATCATGTGTTGAACGAAATATTTTAATAATAGAAATATTTGAAATAGAATATCTGAAAATAGAAATATTTGAAAAGGAAATATTGGAAAAAGAAATATTTGAAATAGAATATTTGAAAATAGAAATATATGAAGCCGTGTTGATTAGATTGACGCCATTTTGACGTGAACGATATTTATATCGATTTTATTCATTTTGAAATGAATATAAAACGATTTCGAAATGAAATGAATATAAAACGATTTCGAAATGAATTGAATATAAAACGATTTCGAAATGAATTTGATTCAAATAGAAAACGAAATGAATTTGATTCAAATAGAAAACGAAATGAATTTGATTCAAATAGAAAACGAAATGAATTTGATTCAAATAGAAAACGAAATGAATTGGATTCAAATAGAAAACGAAATGAATTTGATTTGAATAGAAAACGAATTTGAATTGAATCGAATAGAAAACGAATTTGAATTGAATCGAATAGAAAACCAATTTGAATTGAATCGAATAGAAAACGAATTTGAATTGAATTGAAATTTGAATTGAATAGAAATGAATTTTAAAACAAATTTATAAGGAAAAATTCAATTTTGATTTGAATTGAAATGGAAGTTGAAAATGTTTTTGAAACGAATTCAAAACTATTTATATGATTCGTTTTAAATAGAAATCGACAAAATATATATATTATGTATATAATATAATGGCCTGAATAGAACGCGCCGCGCCGCGGCAGTTCGTGAATTTCGACCATTTATTTCAAACGGACATTACGGGAGATCCGACCGTCGGATTCTCCTAAAACTGGAACCGTTGGGTTCGTATCGAAAAGAGATTTCTAACAAACATTAGAAATTTGAAATCTAACGGTTGGATTTGGAGATACGTCCAAAACAAATTGGAAAAAGGTCGCTGTAAGTGCAGTTCGATGGCCGTTGATGGAAATCGACTGTACGGGCCTTGATAAAATTATTAAAAATAGTAATAATTTGTGTAAAATCACAAGAAATGATTTGGGAAAAATTGGGATGAAAAACTCCATATTTGAAAAGATAAAAATAGATTTTTATCGAAATAAACTAGTTTTGAACTGAAATTAAAACCCATTTATTTTTAAATAAATAAATTGGAATTGAAATGGGTTTAAATAGAATTGATGTGGGTTTATCGTGAACAGTGTTTTAAATAACACCAGTTCTTTAACCCGATAATAAATAGAATGTGATTTGGGTTTGTCGTGAACTGTGTTTTAAAAGACATTAGTTCTTTAACTCAATAAAAGGAGTTTTAATGAATCTGTAATTAGATTGAAATGTAAATTGATAATCAAAATTATCAAATTTAGAAAATGAGCGAGAATGGAATATCACCAGTTTTTCTCCAAAGCGATAGTTAAATCTTTAATTAGATTTGAACGTGAAATGGTAATTAATTTTACCGATAACACCATGGTGTTAAATATGGAGTATTACCAGTTTTGCTTCATAGGATAAATAGGTTGGGATTGGGAAATAAAATAAATAATTACTTCGGTGTGGTTCGCTAATCTCGACTAGTTTGGGAAAACCATAATTTGGTTTGAAACGACATCCAAAGGAAGATTAAAGGATAAATTTTAAAGAATTTATCTTGGATAAAATTAATGGGAACCTTTCCCTGAGAATGTGATTTTGTGAATAAAAGAATATTCTGAATTGGAATGAAGCGTATGTTGAGTTTGTGTAACATTTGTTTTTAATATACGCGGGTTGTTCGGAAAGGCCGGGTTTATACCCATTCTGAATAACCGATTCGACGATATGTCGAAGATGAAGACGGTGGTTGAAGACCTGAAGTCTTCACATCGTTTGGGTGATTATTGATGATCTTGATTGGGCTGTACACCCAAGATGAGGGAATCAGTTGGTGGTCGTCCAGACGTACTTGGAGATCGATGGATATGCGAGGAAAGTGCCTCCGGTTTCGTTCAGACCCAGAACGAACTTGTAAATGGATTGTGTGTCTGACATTGGATTTTATTCTGTGTTGATTGATTTCTGTTAAATATATATCTGTTTGGCGGGGGAGAATTTATTCTCTTTCTTAACGCCCTTCTCTGAGACGTACGAGCTTAGAGGTTATATATCGATAGATATCAATCGCATGGCATGAATTTCCTGTGTGGCACGCTGAGTTGCATGGATCAAGGCTTATGTTGAAAAGAAAAGTCTTGTGGTTGATGATCAAAGCACGGCCTACGTGGCAGCTTTGTGTATAGCGTGGATTCGTGAGCCTCACACCTCGGTATGAGTCAAAAACGGGATGAGGACCCAAGGAGTGCACGACGTTTCTTTCTAGCTATGGGTGGTGTCAGTGACCTACCAGCCCTGACATTTATATACTTTTCACCTTTGTGGTTTGGATGCGAGGCGCCTCGATTATAGGTCCTATAGGGCCGGGAAACGTGTGTTCAGGAATAACTAATCCTCAAACGTAAGAGAGGACCGGTCTTGGAGGATCCCAGGGTTACCCAGAGTGTGTAGTCCTGAGGCATTTGCTAGAGTGTCTCGAAATGGAGAGGAGCTTGCCCCTTGCCTCGACTCATGACGGAAATCCAATTTCCAATACGTGTATTTCGGTTTTATTTGTAGAACTAGTACGGCGACATGATAGATGGTACCCATGCCGCCTATGATTGATATTTATGATTGAATTGTTTTGACACTATGCACTTATTATAATATCAAATGATTTGTTTTAAACGTACCAAGCATGTTTGGCTATTATAAGGGAAAACCCTATCCTCCGTCTTGCGTTGCATTGTGTGATGGGACCTGGGTCTTATAATAGCTTCATTTTTCGAAAAAGCATTGCGTTGTTTATTCTATGCACTGGTATTCTTGGGAGGAAACCCGTTCCGTGTTATACGGCGTGGTCCCTTGAATTACTCTCTTTTAAAAATTGAATTAATAACTGTTTTAGTTCTCACACCAGTCACATGACTGACCTGGAGTTTATTGTTTTAACCTAAACTCTGGGTGCCCCTATTTTCCGCACGGGCAGCTAGTAGTTTTGGTTTTGCAGATTTATATTCACAGGATCCTGGTTTACAGCTGGAATGATATCCGGAAAGCTCTGTATCCGTATATCACCTTCAGTTGTGCTTTGTATTATTTTTCGCTGCTATGTAATTTATTGTAATCTCTGATATTTATCGAATGTAATTTATTCAATTATACTCTGTATATTCTTGTATCTGATGGTATTGTTGTAATAGCAATGAAATGTTCTTCTGTTTGTGTTCTGATTTGTCCTGTTCTCAAACGATCAGGGGTTTCGAATGGTCTAGATCGGTTTAACGAATGATTCGGATCGAGCGAAATTCCTTGCCGTCACAGATCCCTGGGTAAAACGTGGGATCCGCGCATAGTTAGTAACATAGGCTGTTGCAGACTCGGGTCATCAGGGCCCAATACACGAGCAGCATCTTCTCGGGATCCTAAAGATCCGAAAGTCAATTGATCTAGGTTCTGAGGCCGTTCAAGCGGCCTTCTCTCGCGAGGACGTTCCTCCTCCGAAGAAGACGAATCATCTGTAGGAATACGGTGCGGTGGGGAAGGAGTTCTCTGCCTCCGGAGCTCTTGTTATTCTCTACCCATGGTGATCATAATTTCCTGCATGCGAAGGTTGTCACGCCTTTGGGCTTCCAATGCTTCTTTCGTGCTCTGAAGCATGTCAAGAAAACGTGAAAAATCTCCTTGAGTAATGGGTGCAGATGGATCAGGCTGAACATTAGTCATCGTGGCTGGAATCAGAGCGTTGGAGGGAGCTCGAGTAGAAGTTCCAGCCTCACCCTGGTTCGGATCGGATCGGTTCCTAGCAGTCTGGTCAGTGCGGTTTGGAGGGAGAGATTGAGAGCCCCCAACATCACCGGCTCGGATCGGTGTTAACACGATCCGATTTGTTTCCTCTCGGTTCGGATCGGTACCTCCGATCCGGTTCCGATCCTCCTGGCTAGAGTGATCTGCTCCAGAGCTTTGAGCGCGTGACCATGTTAACACAATAGCTTGCTGATCTTCTCTGGGTTCATTTCCCCTTACACCTTGCACTTCCTTTCCTTTGATCTTAGCCATAACACTTGATTCTTCAATGGTTAGTCAACAAATACTGAAAGATGTCAGAGAGAAAGGATTACTTCTTTGAACTCGAAGGCCCAGATAGTAGAATGATAATCCCGAAAAAGCTGAGAATTCGAAAGTTTCTCAGTGAAAGCACCAAAATGTTAGATAAAAAATTGGCTCTAACACCCAAGTTAGATATGAATTCAATGAAATAGAATCAAAAAGCAATAAAGAACACGCAATTTATAGTGGTTCGGCGTTAACGAGCCTACGTCCACTTTATTTTCTTTTAATTGATGATTTGAATACAAGTACAATAATGATTCTCACTCCACTTCACAATTACAATGCACAAACTCACTCAAATCTCTCAAAAATGGACTTTAAGAGATGATTTTGATCTGAATATGATTGTAGAATTCGGTTATGGAGGAAGTATGGACTGAGAATTTGCCAAAAGATCCTTTCAAATGCCTCTGGAAGGTGTATTTATAGGTGAGAAATCTCTTCAAAGTGGCTCCGGTTCGGAATTGCGTGGCATCCATCCCTTGAGAGTCGGGTTCGGAGGCTCCAAGATGGCTACAGCGCATTGATTTAGTAGAAGATCGTGGAAGAAATGGTCAGATCTTGTCCGAGTCTTCAGGGGATATGCGCAGCAACGGCTACAGATTCAAAGGGAAAAGGGGTTCGGATCGGGGCCTCCGATCCGATCCGGTGATGCAACTCGTTGTCCCTTGATGCTGCTGACGTACTCATCTGATCCGAACCGTTGGGATTGCTTGCTTTCTTCTTATGCCGCTGAAGTGTTCCTCCGATCCGAACAGCCAAAGCCACCTGCTTTATGATGTTGATGCCATACTCTTCCAATCCGATCTGATGTAATCTCTGCATTTTTGATTGTTACTTACCTCCTGCGCTATCTTCCCCCGATCCGATTAGTGTCTTTTTCACTATTTGCTCTTTGTGTAGCCTAGTTCACAAAGTAGGCTAACAGATGATATATGCTGAATTCAACGATTGCATGCCAATAATGATCCGCTGGACTTTGACTTTCCAAGCACGGACGATCATGAAGATGATGGTGCTGAGGCTCAAATGGAAGTACCATTTGATGATGATATGTGTACAACACAAATGATGGCCAGATCGGTAGTTGTTAATCTAGAGTTTTCAGGGGGAAGTCTTCATTGCTTGCGTACATAATGGTTTTGTTGTTGGGATGGTATCCAAAAGTAAAGAAAAGTTTCTACACCAACTAACATAATGGTCTATTCTATGCGAAGTTTCGTGCAAGTCGATCAAATCGAATAAAACAATATATATTGATGTATGTAATGCTGATGCTACATGTCCATGGAGAATACATGCTATAGTGTCCAAGAAATCTCAAACTGGATGGCGGGAAAACAGAAAGCTGCCTCATGAACATAACTACGTCAATCATACGATTAGCTCCAACCACAAGCAAGCCACTTCTCGATTTCTTGTATACTAAATCATGTCTTTTGTCAAAGCCGATATGGATATCTCTGCTGGTACGGTACAAGTGCTTATCGATGACCAACTCTTCATCAAAATTAGTTACATAAAAGCTTGGCGAATGTTGAATAAAACGTTGAAAAAAATTTATGGTGACTGGGCTGAATCGTGTACGAATCCACCGCAATATTTTAAAGAAATAAAGAGAAGCAATTCAGGTACAGTTGAACATATAACACATGATCATGTTGGAGTATTTGAGCATGCGTTTTGTGCATTTGGTCCTTCCATTGCATTTTTTCTACATTGTCGTCCATTGTTATGTATTGACAGGATATGTAACTACAGCGTCATTTCGAGCTCGATTTATATTATATGTAAATATATATCGTTCAAACTTGGTTTAAATAACGAATTAAATATTAAAACCCATAAATTTTCCAAATAAAATATTTGAAATAAATAAATTAAATAAAATATTTGACTCCCAAAAATACAGGTCGTTACATTCTTTCCCCCTTAAAATAATTTCGTCATCGAAATTGCGAATGTTACAAATATCATTAATTTCCAAATCCAATTTATTTTAAATTAAAAACCAATTCAATATCGTAAATAAATATTTTCAAAAATATCAAAAAAATTCTAACACTCTAAATTCCCGGAAAAATTCGGTAGAGTCTCCCCTACACGGAGTGACATCTGCGATATCGCAGGAACAAATAATATATATACATCGACCCACACGATCGGAAAACAAAAATCAAAACCCAAAATTTATATTTTCGCGTAGGCGTATCTTGTACGAGCGCTATTGAGCATAGGTACTCAATGTATATGCGATTTACTCAACCAATATCAATCTGTCTAGTCATCTGACACTTGTACTTAACTCAGTTCATATATATGAGTAATAAACATATGAAATTCTTAACTAATATTTCGCTAATCAACAAGTATAACCATACCAATTCCAAATTCAAACAGATGGCATCAATCCATTATCAAATACAGGGTTAACCCATAAATTTCAATCCATATGCAGTTTTATTCCAGTTTGATTATACCGGGATTTATTCTTTAGTTATAATTCATTAGCTCGATTAAATTATTGATTATTCCCATTCAAACAAACTATCATCCAATAACAAACAATTCACAATCAGCAACCAATATACGACCAAATCAACCCAATCTATTGAATTTACATTCAATATCAATATTTAACTTTGGTTTCATATATTTGAACATTAATCAATTAAAGTTCGATTTACTCAGATTCCAATTTATTTAATTCAATTTTATTTTCACTTAACTAGGTTAAGTTTTCAATTCAAATTTTCAATCCAATTTGAATTCCATTCAAATTGATCAAACGCACTAATATCTCAATAATTTGATAACATCATTTCTTTTCTATACAAAAATATAATTTGGGCAAAATTATTTCATTTATCACCTTTACAAACCAATATTGTATCAATTGACAGTTCTATGCTTCTCAACACTTGAACTGATCAAACAACACAATACAAAACATTTTTATATAAAATTTACAAATACGCTCTCATATATATACACTGAATCTCGATCTAGGGTATTACTAACCCAATCTCTATCGAGTTATACCACAGAGCCAAGGTTATCACTAAACCAATAGCTCTGATACCACTATAACGACCCAGCTATTTTCAGCCCCGAAAATCTACATAAATACCTTCATCATATCTCATGTTGACCTTCCAACACCGAAAACACTGGATAGTTGTTAGAAAGAAGTTAGAGGGTGAGATAAGAAAGAAAGTTAGAATAGAAGAAGAAGAAGAAGAAGGAGAACCAACACAACATAGAATCAGAGTCTCACATCGCAGCGGAACAAAATATAATATAGAAATAAAACTTTATTGAGAGCTTTAAAAATACTTACAATATCAGAGTACATCACACCACTAGACAGTTATAATAACATGTCCTCATATACAGTCACACATTGGAATAAATACTAGATGTCATATGTCTGAACACTTCCAGCCCGTCTTTGGACTTCACAGCATCCGATAACCTGGACCTGTACAACCCGGTCTAACTTGAGCATTTACAAAACACCGGGTTAGTCTGGTGAATTAGAGTGAGAAAAACTCGCACAGTATTAAGGGTATCACACAACTTGATTTTAAAGTCAAAATCTTTTCGAAAGAAAAGAGTAATCGTAAGACCAAATCCACACATAAGTGCGGACGGTTTTTACCTTATGATAACCCAAAACATTTTTGAAATCAGTATCTTTTCTGATATTATAATAGTGTCTAAATACAAGTAGATATCAATCTAGTGGAACGCTTGCACCTCATGCTCCACATATATAGTATACAATCAAAACCGCGGGCGCTTATTGGGGATTGGATTCGGACTATGACAAGGTATGGGACCACCGGACGATAGTGTATCTCTAGAGGGGAATACACTGGGTTCAACAAGAACGTCTTGCAACCCGGCCCACACATGACCGACTACACATTTCTCTTGAGTGTATCGAATGTATATCATCAACATTTGGGCTCAAACCACCGTTTCCCGAAAGGGACAGCATCGAAATAGATTAAAGAAGCAAAAGGAATTTCTCTAGATAGGTGATTATACACCCTAATGGGAGCGACCCACATAGCCATGCTGCCTGCCCGATTTTTGTCATTTCCCAGTTAGTGAGGCTTGAGGTTTAAATTACTTTCCAGAACATCTGGTCACCATTCACTTTGAATGCCACATCGTCAGATCTGCCAGATATCACTAATTGACATCCACAAAAATACTCTAGTTATTTGGCTAGAGAAAAACCATTTCTCTGCCATCAACTATGGTACGTTTGAAGAAATCAACGTACGTAAATCCTTTGGAAATACTCTGTCAAACATCCGTCCATACCAGTCATCCAGGAACAGGATGAACCGAAGGTACTCTCATACTTCATCCAAGAAATCACCCTATGGGTCAGTAGCGAGAAGTCCTTGCACTACGTAGATTCCAACCACGACAGAACCACAGTACATCTTTGGTTGCAGACAAGAGATTATTAGCAGTTCTTCCGTTAATGAAATTCTACGGTCTTCAATGCTCCATCTCGGTCATCTTCTGATTATCTTCTCGTATTTGTTAGTCGGAATGGTTTTCGAACATAAATTTGATCCCAATCTTTCCGTACCAACAATCGTATTGGACAGATTTGATAGTCGGTGGTTTAACTATCAAAATAACAGTGATTCAATCTTGTAAATCCAATGAGTTCACTGGTTCAGTATTCAGCATCAATTGGCCTTTTAATTAAAAACAAATATAAATTTAAAATTCTTAAATATTTCAATACTATGAATATAGTTCTAAGCTCCTTATTTAACATAATATTATTCTTTAAACAAATTCATTCTTATATATCCATTTTCCTATTCTCACTTTCAAAACATTAGCCGCACTATTATCTAATATTGGGAAATCCATTCAACCTATTACTTATATAACAACGTTACGAGATATCCTTTATTCATTACTTGAAAACAAAATCCAATGTTTATTCTTGGAGAATAAAACTCAATTTTATATTTCCTTTCCAACTCGAAAATATCATTTATATTTTCACACAACCCCTTTTTATTTTCCTTTTTCTTCAAATCATCATTATATGTTATATATTTTTTTTCACACCTTTCTAATCCCTTTTTCACTTCGGAACTCTCGTTATATATTCTGCATAATTTCACAGACGTTGCACTATTATTTTCCTAATGGAAATAACAAATTATAACTAACTCTTTTTATCATTACCAACTAGTATTATCCTCCGATAATCCTGAAGTCAAGTTGGGGTATTTAATTACCTCACAAACCTTGATCAACAACGTTCATATCTTCAGATCGATACGAGCTGTAACCCAATATTTCATTCCAATATCCACACAAATTCCATTTAACTATTTTATTCAAATACAGTCCCATAAAACTTTCTTACTTCTTGAAAATCTCTTCCTATAATATAATCATTTTTCCTTAATCCTATAATTAAATAATTTCTTATAAACAACACCTTTTTAACTCTGTCTCTTTAAAACAAAATCCTTTATAATTCGGATTTGGTTATATAACGCTATGACCCACTTCCTTACCCAACTTCACTTTTACCAATCCCTTTCACCCATTCTACCATTTACTGCTTGAATTCTCATTTCAATTTTCCACTTTGGCTTAATTCCACTATTAAGTAATTTTAATGCAAAAGTAACTCTTTTACACTTTAAATCTCATTTATATAATCCTGGTTTATTTCAAACCCTTTCATCTTAATTTCCTTTGACTTAATTCAAAAGTTAAGTCAACCTAAATTAAGTGATTGTATTTACTTAAATTCCCTTATAACCTCGTTATCAAAACATTGGGTTTTAAATATAAAACTCGTACGTAATTCCTTTTCACCATTCAACTAGATTATATTCAATTTCGATTACTCTTTAAATGAATTTTCATTGAAAGTAATTTTCTAAATTATTATTAATTAAAATAATAATTTACTTAGATCAATAACTGCTTTAGTAATTAATTCCTTTATTAACAAAAATAAATAATAAATTCCTTTTTAAAATCTTATTAGGATTAGAACAATATTCGTTAAACTATTTTATTCGAAACACACTAATTCGAAAATCAATCCCTATTTAACACGGTCTACTTAGTCAACTCAGAATACGGTTATCTCGTTAACCAATTCCAATTCATTTTCCCTTTAAATTAATTATCAATATAATTAATTTAAAAAAATTCCATTCAATTGTTTTTCTTAACAAAAACAATTGTCAAAATTTAACCGTTAGGTTAATTCTAATCACTTGTATATCAATCTGATTAACATCAAATTTTCCTTATAAAATCAAATAATTAATTATAAATTTAGATAATAAATAATAATATTTATCTTCTTTAAAACAAAATTTTTATTCAAAATAAAATATATATAAAAATTTATCTCCAGTTATAAAAATAAATTTTATAACTTCTGTTCTATTGATTCACCTGATGGTAAATTAAACAAAACAATTTACTTAGACCATTTGCTGCCAATTACCAAACCAATATTTCCTATTGGTTTAAACTAAATAGATGTTGAATTTTCAGCAAAAAATCAACAATCAAATCAATCACCCCATCAGATCAGTTCATATATGATAGTATGAAAATAAATAATATATTTGAGGAATCCCGTTGGATCCCTCTAACCTGTTCTTCCCTGTATTCAAATGGTTATCCCAAATCAAGTCAATCAATTCAATTTAAATGTTAATTTCTATAAAACAAATAACGACTATATAGTATCAACCAATCAAACAAACAATTTAGACAATTCAAAATAGTTAAACACGTTTATTTTATAAACGTGACCAATAAGGTAAATTACCTCTATTGGATCCAATCGTTAAAATAACGATTGGGTATTCTACTGAAATTAAACAACGGTTTAATTTCATCAGTTAAATCAACAAATAAATATATAACTAGCAAACAGTCAACCATCAGCAATCGGAGCACACAAAATAAAAACCCAATTTATATAAAATATAAATAGGGAGAACTGAGTGAGTTTAACTCACCTTGATCAAATTCCTTTGTCAACAGCTCGTTTTAATTAAATTAAACAATAGCTTAATTTAATTAAAAATTCCAGTTGATTCACTTCCGTCCATTCTTGTTTAATGGAATAATGTTCACCGATACGGTTCCAGCGTATCTTGAATCGTACAATTCTGTTAACATAGGAATGAGTTATTAACGGTTTAAGTTTAATTTAAACTAAATAATTCACCCTAAATTAATAAAATTATTGACCCTACTTACATATGTTAACAAATATAGTAGGCCGATACTTGATAGCTTAAGTTACTAGTGTTTAAAAATATCATGTCCGACTTCTATATTTCCGTTCTCTACACTCGTTTGCTTGAACCCTTGAACATGATTTAATTAGACTGTATGCACCTAACCACATTTTAATTTAACTATATTTACACCCTTATATACTAAAATTAAGAGGTTTAATTTTCATGCCTATACCCTAAAATTACATGGGCTTATCAGTTTTAAACAGATCAGTATACTAAGTTATACGATCCATATCAACTAATTTATGAATTAATTTATTACTATAAGCTAAATGTGATGATTACGTTATTAGTTAGAATATAACAGGCCGACTGTGTTATCTTGTTGCCATCGTTCTCTGGTTATTCACCGCCACATACTACTGCTTCATCCCAATCCTCATTTCCCCTTCAGAATCTCGCACACGACTTCCCAGTCCACGAACCTGCTGTCACCTTCCCCACTAACCAATGCTTCCCCTCATTCCTTATGAACACACCACCTGCTCAACAACACGCCACCGCACCCACCTTCCTTCACCGGAAACCGATCAGAGACCAGCACTACATGCCCCCACACTGGCCTCGACCCACGCAAACAGTGCCATCTCGTCCCTTGTCTTCTATTGTCGCCAGTGTTTGCAAAACCGTCGAGCTTTTTAGGTGGTATTCGGGCTGCCGTGAAGCCCTAATCGCGATCGCCGCTGGTCGGATCTTAGTGCTCAGAGAGACGAACCCTTTTGATTTTGGAAAGACATGGATTTAATGTGTGGATTTTCAGAAAAATAATGGAGAACATGAATGCCTCTGGTTCTTTCGTTTTACTAGGGTGGCGGCGGAAAAGAACATTGACTTTGCTGAAATGAATTCTAGGGTTGGACCATGCTACTGTATTTATAGGGTGTAGAATTTTATATAATATTATTATACGAAACTTCATCCTAAAGTAACGCGATAAAATCACTACAAACGACTTCTGTTTTCTGATAAAAAAGCTAATCTTGTTATATAAAAAAATATTCCGGACCCAATGGGACAAGTATTGTCGAATTCCGACATCGTTTGAAAAAAAAAATTCCTTTATAAAACCAGAAATAAACACGCGTTTAAATTTTCCACGATCACTAAATAAATCCATCAACTTGAAACTTTTAAATCCTACAATAATTAATTAATACGAACTCAACGGCACTAGTTTCGTCGCATTCCGAGACATTCCCGGTACGCTATTTTTACACGCACCGTAATGCCATTTTTGACACCAAATTACCTAGTCTTCAAAAATAACAAACTATATACCTATCCTGACTCTAATCGACGATACGAACTCAACGGAACTGGTTTCGTGGCCTAATTCGATCGTCTGCTCAAGTTACACTCAAATATCTCTCTATTAAATTAATTATGCGCTATAGAAATTGAATGGGCGTTTACGACTACCGTGGTCACATACGACATCGGTTTGCCACGCAGTTTGATTTTCTTACAATAATTTAACTATATGGTCCCAATGAAACTAATTTCATTGAAAACGGAGATTGTTTGCAAAATCACTATTTTTAACGCTTATATAATATCGATTAAAATATTATATAAATTCCAAATAAATTCAATAAAATAAAAATAAATTATTTTTATGATATATATCCAACCAGAACATATATACAACTTCCAATATAATTTACACAACTCAATATCGTCAAATTTGAGTTAAACAATTTAAATTTCCCTATTTAAATATATTAATTAACGCTATATTTTAATAGCGATTTCCATAGCGACTATTTCAAAATTTGATTTGGCCATAACTAACAGCCTATAACACGAAATCTGAATTTTCCTCTTTCATATGAAAATTATAATCAATACGGTTCCAACGTTTCTTGTTTCACAGAAATCCGACTTATATCGGACTCTGTATATTCAGTTGAAGTTCAAAACTCCATTTTACGAACTGCAGCGCCATTTCGAGCTCGATTTATATTATATATAAATATATATCATTCAAACTTCGTTTAAATAACGAATTAAATATTAAAACCCATAAATTTTCCAAATAAAATATTTAAAATAAATAAATTAAATTTAATATTTGACTCGCAAAAATACGGGTCGTTACAGGACATAATATTCGTACAGTAAATACAGGGGGACATTGCTTGTTGCTACTGCTGTATATGCTGACGACTGTCTTTTTCCATTAGCTTATGCAGTTTTCGAATCTAATTCATATGATAGTTGGGCCTGATTCTTTTCATGTATGCGTGAGTTCATTCATAGCGTACGAAATCGTCGCATTGCTTTTATATAAGATAGGATGAAAGGAATCCCAAAAGCTTTGCAGAAAAAATGGAAAGAACTACACAAACATAGGTTTTGTGCAAGACATCTTGAAGCCAGTTTTCAAGTTATGGGTTATCGAGAAAAGCGACTAACATGTTTGTTTTACACTGCTGCATATGCTTCAGAAGCAGCTGAGTACACTAAAATCAGAGAAGAAATCAAGACAACCAATTTGCGGGCGCAAGACTGGATTGAACGAAGCTTAGGGAATTTTGAAGAAAATTGGGCACTTTGCAGAGATAACGGTGGATGACAACCAATGCATATGAAAGTTTTAAGGGCGTACTAAAAGACGTACGCCAGACAGTTGCCTGTAAAAGCGTTGGTTGCAAGGACGTTCTTTCGATCAGTTGAATATTTCTATAAGAGGCGGTTGAAAGGGGAAACTCTGAAGACACGTCTTACTCCAAAATGGAAAGCTAAAATTGAAGCTCATGTTATTGAAGCATTTCGTTGTAGACTTGTTCGAATTGGTCGGACATAATGACAAGTGATTCATTGTTACGGCGATGAATATAAAGTTATGATCGATGGTTCTTATTTCTCTTGTTCATGCAACATCCCACTACTGTAGAAGGTACTGTGTGCTCATGTAATAGCGGTTTGTTCAACACAAGATTTGGAGTAAATAGAGCATATCACGATTTTGCATCCAAGTGGTACTCCGTCCAAAGTTATAAAGCTTCATATATGTCAGAGTTTCATCTTGTACATGATAAAAAATATTGGGCTCTATACAACGGTCCACGTATATTGCCTCCGCCTATAAGAAGATAACCTGGACGACCTAAACCTGCGAGAATAAAAAATGTTATGGATGAGCATCAAACGCCTAAAACAAACAGGTGCAACAAGTGTGGATCGCAGGGCCGTAACAGAAAGCGGTGTACTTCATTAATCTAAAATGGAGATGTATGTGTGTTGATGAGATTTCAGTGTGTTTAATTTAGTGTAACTTTAGTTTTTAAGTTTCGAACTTAACTTTCATGTATCGAACTTTGTATGTCTCTAATGTAAACTCTATGTTTCTATGTATTAGCTAAAAAAACATACTAAAGCTTCTTTCCGTGTACTCTTGATTTATTCAAAATTTTCTAAAGTTTGCAACATGGAGGAAGAATGCAGTAGAAAATAAATTGTAGTTGATATAAATATTAAAATAATGTGAAAATGCATGGCGAATTCCCAAAAATCGCCAATAGGTGAATTTTGAAACTTCGGCAATGCTACTTTTGCAGAACAGGTCTATATTTGTAAGTACTTTCAAAACAAGGCTATTCTTGTTATAACTTCTGCAAATCAACCTAAATTGCTGAATAATCCCTTAATTAATTATGTTCAATAATATTCGTAAATGCGTTAATTCAAGTTACTTAATATCTTTACAGCAAAATACTCACAATGTTAAATTTCCAAAATACATTTATATAACTGTAGTATCATGCAAACTTTGTATCAGTTTTAGAAATGAGAAGCTCAGATTACATCTAACAATGTTAAATTTCCTTCCAAATATTGAAATTTATAAATTTCAAATTTTATTTGGTAAGCTTCAAATTTTTTTCTAAAATTATTTTGAAACCACTTCAAATTATTTATATTATGTCCACATTTTGGTAAACTTTAATAGTATTTTTTATTGGTAGTTCTAACATCTTGGACGTCACGTTATTATTATTTTTATATAAACATGAATTTTCGCATGTGTACTTTAACACTTTCGAGTCAAGAACATTACCTTAAAGTCAGGGAAATTTTAAAAATATATAATGTCAAACACTAAAATAATAATGATAATCAAAATAGGATTACAAGTAATTATCGATAGTATAAAATTGAAGTAACAACCAATCCGCCTTTTTAAAATAATAAATTATCGAAAACCTTAGTATAGCGATTAGGTAGAAGATCACGTATTTCTAATGAAATTAAAACAATAACAGATAAAAACAACATCAACAATAACCACTGCATGTATCAAAAGCAACTCTGTATCTATAGTTTAATACAACATAAATGCAATAATAGTTCCAAGCCCGAAAAGTATGTCATGGAAAGTGACAGAATCAATAATGTCCGCATGATATCCCAGTCTGCCTTATTGTTCACCCGACCTTTTCTATTTCGGAATTACTAATATCTTCCATACGAATATACTGAACCTTAGCGTTCTTTTAAGCGGAAGAATGGGCCTGTTCCAGCTAATACCCGGCCCATCCCATGGTTCAAATACGAAACTTCACCTTCTTGAGTTATTAATTTGGTTGAGCGTAGGTGTTAGGAGTTGCTTCTCAGCCTTCCAAATAGTATTCATCATTTGTATGAATCGCTCTGCTCTCTTCTCCAATTCTTCTTCTTCTTCTCCTCCTCCTCCATTGTCCAGTTCTTCTTCTTCTTCTTCCTCTTCTTTGTCGTCTTCATCTTCTTTTTCTTCTGGGCATGCATCTTTACGGCATTCTTCGTTCAAGAAGTCATTATGTGCTATGTCTATGACAAATGTACCGTTTCCAAGCACTAAAGATTCACTGTTTTCCCTGAAAATGGACGGTTGAGATTGAAAGATACGGTCTTCCATCGGATGCTGGTCTCTGACCTTGTATTGGTGACTGCAGGAGCTTGTTGAACTTAGAAGCAACAATGCTGCAACTATAATATTACAGATACAGAATGCCACAACCGAAGTCGAACCGTAAGAAGATTCATCCACAAATACAACTGCAGCAGCAGCAGAGAGCAGCATATTATAGGAACTGATTTTTTTTTTATTATTATTATTGTTATTGTTGAGCTGACTTTTGAACTTGAATTTTGATTTGAATGGAATGAATATTGCAGGAGTGTGCTTTTTATAATGTAACAGCAACCAGATGAGAGGTGTGCAGAGGAAGATTTTTGCCTCTTTGAACAACTATGGTCCCATGTTTTTGTCAATCTTACTAAGAAAGCTATGGCAGATATAGTTAATGATTGACTTCTCTAGTGATTAGTGGGAATAGTTGGATATACACAAACAGCATATATGTAGGCCCCGTACAAAGATACATACTAACATTTGCATTCCAGTTTCTCATATTTTAACACAATATTCCACAAAATAAATAAATAAATAAGTCAAGTTAAATAAAAGAATGCTACATGGCTTTGCTGGTTCCAAAATTGAAGGTCAAATACTGAAAATTAAGTTGAAATGCTTCTCGTTTTTGAATAATAAGTTAAAAACATTTCTGAATAATTAGTTCTAAATACAATTTACAGTTATCTTTTAAAGTTGTATGGAAAAATGATAAATTCATTTATCATTATTTCTATATAACTGAAATTTTCACAAGTTCAGTTCGTAAAGCTTATTACCCTGAACAAAGAAGCCTTTTGAGTAAAAATCTTTGATTAAAAATCTTTGATCAGATGACCATATTATGGATCTCGAACTCCACTGTAGGTTCAGCTCGGCCTAGATGTCACCAAGTCTTTCAAAGAATGTGAATAATTTGTGTATACACCTAAATCTACTAATCAGAAAACATATCTTCAAACTCTGGGTCAAGTACTCTATTAAAGATATCATGCTCCAACTCAGTCCCACTAGATCTTGAACTTGCTTCATCGTCAACATCAGCTGATTCTTGTTCATCTTCTTCTTGATTACCCTCATCAACACTATTATATGCTGGTTCGCTGTAATTTTTACTAAAGCCCTCTTTTCTGATTGACATGGCTATTTTGGATTGATATTGAGTACTGGCACTAGATTTTGCTTTTGGGTTTTCACATATACATGTTGAAGGATTTTCATGAAATTCTCCTCTTCCAGGTCTCACCTCATTAGGTTCCCCCATGAAACCATTTTGATGACTCTGGACTTTTGCAGAAAATACTTCCCAAGTCAAATTAAAACGATTCAGAAAGAGAGAATATAGTTTCTTTGCGTTTGGACGAATGGTTCTTTTGTGCCCAAAGTATCTCCTGCAACATGCACATTTGAAACATGAAAACTTCAGGTAACACAATTCATATGCTATCTTTTCAAAACGACAAAAATACATTTTCTATCTTCCATTACACTTTCACCATTATCAGTGTCAATTGAAACCAAGGTGATTCAAATCATATATCATAAAATTTCCATTTCGAAAGAAACTAGATTTAAACCGAAAATCGTACATTTCATATGACTCACATTTTAAAGATTGTATCAATTTTATGCTACAATTTTTTGCTCGACGTAAGTATGTAAAACACTTTCACCTCAAGTTCCAAATTAAATAGTATCTCAACTAGTGCATTACTCCATTAACTCCCTGATTTTCACCGCAAGTTCCAAATTAAATTATAGCACTGGTGGAAAGAGGGAGAAAGTTTTACTATTTAATTCGGAACTTGTAGAAATCAAGAGACTAGAGAAATGTTGCAAAAACGGATGTATTATTGAGCGCTCATTTTATACATACACACAAGCACGCACACACACACACACACACACACACACACACATACATATATATATATATATATGTGAGCGCCCTGAAAAATTAAGAGATAAAATAACTTGAGTCTTTCTTTAATTTTTTGTTCTCTGAAGGATCATGCCTCAGCAACTTGAGGCATATGAAACATACAAAGCATATGCCTCAAACTGCCGAGACGTGCAATTCAATAATCTTTTTACCTTTAGTTTCAAATACTGACACGAACAAACGTTATTAAACTTCAATTATTTAATGGAAAACAAAATATGTTGATTAAATTAACAAAAATGGAAGTTGGTGGTTTTTTTTTTCTTACATTTCAATTTCGATGTGAGTAAATAAGATCGTTCTCAAACAATGATTACCATTTTTTAAATGGACTTCACTGAATCTTCAAAAAGAAGAAATTGTAAACCAATTTGAATTGGTAGAAGGAATCGAAATTAGAATTTAAAACCTTCTCATAAATTTTGTAGAATAGATATTGAAATCATATAGATTTTGGTCTTTTTTTTATATATATAAGGATGTATACCTATTCAAAATCGGATAAAAATGATGGTTAACTTTTACCCAAAAATCTCACGCCTTAACGTTTCGAGGCTTAGGCCTCGCCTCATAGACCTGAAAGCACCTCATAACGCTTTCGCATTTTGAAACAATGATGTGTGTGTAACACTGTAAGGTTATACTAAAATAGCTGCAGCAAAAAACAATTGCTTCTCTCTCACTCTTCCCACTACCGCTATTATTAAAATCGGCACTTTTGTTGGAAATCAAGGGGGTAATAGGGTGTTGCGCTATTTGGTGTGCCATTGAATACTCCTTATATATGGGTGTGTGGATGAATAAAAGTGGTACTTCAATTAAGCAAACGCTCATTTTGATGCCACGAGCGATCGAACTCAAAAAAATTAGAACCTCAGTTTGAACCTCTTACCATTTGTCACTTCACTTGAGCTAGTGTTGCATAAATAATAATTTTTAAATTTAACGAAACCTATTATAACATTATTTTAGACAAATCCATATTTTAAATTAAAAAATTGTGTATGTGAACAAAGAGTGAATATTTAAATAACAATCAAATACAAATCACCGTACATATTTTGTTAGTGTTATATTTTTTTTTCCTTTTAATGCATAAATTATACACAGATATGAGACCGAGTAAAGTATATTAAGATGAGATGGGATATGTGTGTCAATTCAATAGTAATTATTCATACAGGAAATAATGCGACTATATGAGACTAAGCGTATATTCCGATATTCGTAATCAACAAAGACCTACCTTCGACCAGCAAGTATTTTAGCCATATTGCCATTATTGTTGGTTACAAACACATCACTGCCGTCGCAGACAATGAAATCAAGAGCAGCCATACGAGAAGAAAAGGAAGAGAATGGTTTAAGTTCCTCTTTGCCTGCTAGGGTTTCTTTAGAGTGGAAATTTGGAAATAGCGCCTTTAATGGGGACAATGCATTTTCACCACCATAAACTTCACCGGATGCTACATAAATGTGAACATGATGTCCATAGCCTAAAGCTCTCAGCATGAGACCTACTTCTTCAGGTGTTAAAGGACATTTTCCTTGTCTCCTTTCTTTGTCGGGATTGCTTTTCTACGCGTGGAAACGATATTTAGCCAGACATGAATAATATCATTATTTTCATCTAGCTTCCAAAAGCAGTTCCACTCAGTGTGTGTGTGTGTGTGGGGGGGGGGGGGGGGGGGGGGGCGCATTCTATAACATATGAATGACACTGTCTTGATTGCATCAGAACATATTGTGATAGTCATAACTGAATAAGGTATAAATCTAACTAAGAGAGAGATAATATTTGCTCAAAAAAATCAGTGGAAAGGAGCAATGTGCTTACATGCAAAGTTTTCCATCTCTTGCGTATTGCACCCAATTCTCTTCTTTCTTTTTCCCCACCACCATAATAGCATCCAGAAAACGCAAGCATGTCAGGTTCAAACCTGTTATATGCAGTATGTTACAAGGTATACGGTACCAGATATCTGGTCACTGGCATTTCTGCCAAGATTAGCATGTAAAAAGAAAATAAAACTTGAATATATAAAACAAAATATAAATGCATCTCGATCAAAGAATCTTTTTGCATTTAACACCATTGGGTATATGATCAATATTAAATTAGTCTTGTGCTAAGTCGCATATCAAGCATTTACTGAGTACACTTCTAGATATTAAGATACATTGCGTAGACTTAGATTATTGACAAGGTCCCATGTATTTGTAAAGGGACTGCACTTGAAGAACAGTGCTGGATATGCACTCAAGTTATCTAAGTTAAAAGTGATGAACTAAAATTATAATTATAATTCATTGTGGAATATCGATATATATAGAAGAACCGACTTGTTTAATTTTCTCTACTTCCATCTACGTGAGAAGGAATTACCTAAGGTGTAGGGCAATAAAATGCTTGCTTTTTTCCCTCATTCGACGAACCAAAGTGTTTCCCATTTTCTCTATTGAGTCTGTAAATCTCAGAGCATGATAATTTACTCGGCATCTCAACTTTTGAAGGTCGGGTGGCAATCTGTTCGCAAGTCTGTAATCAAACTTCCCTAGCTGAACAGCCTGCAAAAGATGAGAAATAAATCATAGGTGTGCCTATTCCATAATATATAACATTATTTGGTTCTTGGACCAATGAAAATGCAGATAAACAACCTTGGAAGTCAGAACAACACTACATTCTACATTAGATTATTATGAAATAGGACGTCACCTCATAACGTAAAAACTAGAAAATCAAGGTCTATATTAGATGACAAATAACTTGCACAGTGTGAAGCTAAAAAAAATATGGGAGACCAAAATCTAAATCAAGAAACTTGATAATGAGTTGACACTTACGTGCTTTTTCAGAAGAACGGGAAGCACTCGTTTTTTATAGCAACTTGGAGTGCATTTTCTTGGAACACGCATTCTGTAAGGACCTTTAATTACTTTCCCATCCTCTCTGGGAAGATCTTTAAGAATTTTAACATCTTTGGAAAGGTACGATATGAACCAATTAACATCAAATATTTCCGAGAAATTGCTGCACAATAAACACAAAGCACATGACTTATTTTTATTTTTTTGTTCACGTTTTTACTTCTCCAACTAATGAAAATAGTCATAATGCACCAATATTGACATATTTAAACTTTTACAAACCTAGAGTCCTTCCAGAAAGATTTCTGGTCTAGTTTTGGCAGAATAAGGGTTGCGTTTAGAATGCGTGCTGCAACAACAGCATCTATTATCTGCAAATATCAATAGGTTTAGATCTACCAAAACACAAAAGCATCCATGGAAGTAAACACTACGAGACTGCAAAAATATTTCATAATCTGCTGTGTAAATACAATTAATTTCTGATTAGCTTAGATGAAAATGCGGATGGCATATTAGGATAGTTTTGAGACATGAGCTATTATAAGGTCAAAATAGCCATTTGACAATGTCCAACAGAATGATACGGAAAATAGCAAGCTCAGAAGTTACACAAGTGGTGGCGGATCTTGGCATTATTCTTTTTTTACTTAGAGGCAATCAGGCACCGGTCCCAATTTACATAGGATCTATACTGCAGCTTGATGGTGAGATCAATAAAGATGCTAGTTTTAGGATTCAAGCGGGATAGGTGAAATGAAGACTAGCATCTGACATTCTTTGTGATAGGAAAATCACATAATAAATAACTTAAAGGAAAGTTCTATAGAACAACAATTAGACCTGTGATGTGTATGCTATGATGGAGCTATGGACATACTAAACGAGACCGAATTAAAAATGATGATATTCGGGACAAATTTGGAGTTGTACTAATTGAAGAGATGCTAGTCCAACACCGCTGGAGATGGTTTGGACATTTCCAAAGGTGACCTCATGATGCACTTGTGGAATTATAGACCGTACCGAAAGCTCGAAAAAAGGTAGAGGTCGATTAAGAATGACAGGAGAGGAAGTAGTAAAAAGAGACTTGAGAAATTGAATACAGTGCAAATCAATTTAAATAGAATACTTGAGAAATTTGATATAACCCAGCCAAGTTTAATATAAATACAATGCAAGTTAATTGAATACAGTGCAAATCAATTTAAATAGAATACTTGTCAGATTTGAATCCAACGTAAACACTGTGCAAATCAAAATTAGTTTAATGCAAATTAATATATGGTACAAACCAACTTCCATGTACAATACAAGTCAACTTACTACAACATAAACCAATTCAATTTAAATAGAATACTTGTCAGATTTGAATCCAACGTAAACACTGTGCAAATCAAAATTAGTTTAATGCAAATTAATATATGGTACAAACCAACTTCCATGTACAATACAAGTCAACTTACTACAACATAAACCAATTTTAAATTGTGCAAGCAAATAAGAATATAGTTACAGTGCAAGTGGATCTGGATACAATTCAAGTAAATTTGTATTATTGTGAAATCTAAATTGATCATAATTTTTTTTTCTTCCTATTTTTTGTAATTTTTACCTCATGTAAAGTAAATAATGAAGTTAGTCGAAAGAAGAAAACCTCTACAAAAGAGAAACTTGATTTATACCACAGGTGGAAGGACAATTTGATTTATTATTTTTTAGTATAGGAGCCTCAAACAAAAAGCAGATTTTATTTATTGTTTAAGCAAAAGAAAATTAGGTCACCATCCCGACCATAACCTAATACACCAAAAGTCCTTATCAATAACATATTAAGTTCATGTTTTTATTTTGATTTGTCACGCTTTATTTAAACCTGCATTCACATTAATTCAAACATAAAAATGAGGTATGCACCATATGAGACATCCAAAACTAAATTTGTTTTCACCATTCATTATGAATTTTATACTTTCTCCATGTTTGTAGTAGACTGAACGAGAATCTACAAATTCATACAATTTACATGCACTTTAAAATAAGCAGTGTCAATATTGGCACTTATATTAGATTTTGAACATGTGTGAAATTTCTTCACACTAGTAAATCATGAATGATTTTATTATCTATCCAACAGACTTCATTTTTAAATATATGATATGCTTTATGGTTAATTCTAAAACATTTGTTCGTGTATATCAAACAATATTGAAGATGCCTTTTAATAGCCAATTATACTATGACATCATGATTAAGGTTGTAAAAATTGCTAGGCGGATGGTATGCAACAAATATGGACAAAACACTAATTGTTCATGTGGGAATTAATTGTTTATGCCAGGATTAATCGGAAGTCAACTGTGTAGGAAACTTTTTGATAACTCATGTAATTTGGATAAAAAGTTTATTATTTATTTTAGTATTAATTGATAAAAAAAAAAATTGGAGGTTTGAATGGATTTGAGAGCAGCCAAGGATGCAAGACCACCTATAATTAACACGCAAATGCTTATACGAAGTATAAAACTAATTCCTAACAAGTACCTGCATACCTTTTTGGATTCTTAAATGAAGCGGTTAGGCTTGCTTCGGTGGAGCTAGACGGATGGCTAAGCGGGAAACTAGCGAGATTGAGGGTCTAGACGGAGGCCTATTATGATTTTTACCATGAAGATCATGATTTCTCCTACCCTGAAAATTTGGATAAGTTGCACATGCAAGTTCAACACTCGCTAGAATTAGCTTACAGTTTTCAAATTAGAAGCCAACAAAGCATTGCAAAACTTAAAATTAACATCATTTGTGGTTGAGCTGTGGAGTAGGCATTAGGGTGGGCATGTATTGGCAGTTTTGATTCTCGATACTTTGAAACCAAATCAATCGATTAAACCGAAAATAAAAGTTCAATTATTATAGTACGCAAGGGGATTATAAGTGTAAGGCGTTGAACCCAATAGATACAACTTAATTTCCATCAGAAGTTTACCGGACCACTAGGTTCTCCAAAAGTGTATTTTTTAGTTAAAATAAAAAATTCAATATTAACATATTATCAATGTCAAATTATACAAACATATCAATGAAAAATCATTGTTTTGATAATCATATTGTTTTCTTAATTTATGTTAGTTTGTGGAGGAAAAATAATTTGTTTGTAAAATTGTGTAACATCATCACATCGCAAACACAATCAATTGTTTCATTCATGAATTATGTTAGCAACCAGACAATATAACTCATTCACTCAAATTCAAACCAATTAAACCGAGCAAATTGAACATCTTTTTAAGGCTTGGTTAATGGTTAGTTTCAAACTTTCAATTTTGGGAAGTATCGATTTGGTTTGGCTCGGGTTTTGTTTATTGAATAGTTATATTGATTTTCACTATTTTTCATTGGTTTCAAACATAACCGATCATTCCGTGTGACATTCTTTTGCATGTATTATACTTCACTCATATGTTGTATGTTTTGTAGTATGTCAAATACCTCATTTTGTAGACTTTGTTGTGTATATGATAAGATATTATGTTTTTTGGCTGTGTATGTGACTCTATGTTCTCCATTTATACCATGTATTGTTTAGTCATGTAAACACAATTGTTTATTTTGCTTTGTCCCTTAGCTCAAAGGAATATTCATTGTCTAAGGGAATATTCGCATTCGGCATTACTTATATTTCCAACTGTAACAATTACAATGCAGACGCAATCTGATTTCCAAAAACATATCATCTTTCAGTTTTAAAGAATAACCTACCCCAGTTCTTTGCTGATTTAATCCTCCACTTGTCGAGATAGCCAACAACCTATTAGAATGCGTATTCATCGCAGCTGCTCCAATATCGAATACTAGCGCGTTAATTTTGTAACCAAAAAATCTCTTTACTTAAAAATGTGATCCAGATACTTACTTTCAAATTTCTTGCTAGCGTTACTACACCCAGCAAAGTTATCAGCATTCTTCGAGCTCCATAGCCCAAATTTTGACCGACCTCCATCTTTCTGCACATGGTATATCACAAAAAGTGCTTCAACAAAATAAACTACTTTTCCAGTCGGTAAAGTAAAATAAATACAAATCTAACCGGAACTTGAAATTCAATGTGATTATCAGATTCAGACTCATGGAGATCACGAAAATTCGAAATTTTGGAATGGTCTGGATCGACAAAAGATGGGGTGAAGAAGGAAAGCATAGAAATGAGGAGGAGAATGACGATGGCCACAGATAAGACAGCGGTAGAGGAAAATTGCCGGAGGATGAACCGGAGGCAGTGACGCCGCCGCGACATGGAAGAGCAAGAAGAAGATCGAGAGTTTGATTCCTTGATGGATTCGTTTCATTTTCATCTTTTATTCGTTTATCCGATTTTCTACGTTCATTTTTAACATCTATATTTCCTTTTCCACCTCGCTGTTAGAGGGGCATCTATGCGTTCGGGCTATTACTGGGAAAGCCTTTTTTGTAGGCCTATCAACTGAAAAGCCTTGTTGCTGTTATTATATCCGCATCAATAGCATCCACATCTGCATTCATAAAATTTAATTTGCATTCTAATCCGCATCCAATATCCGTGGATACAGAAGAAACAACTTCCATATTCACGTCTATGAATATTTTTCGGGTACTCGAAAATAATTACATCTGAAAATAGATTGCGGATATTTTCGAATATCTAAAATATCTGCATCCGAAATTGAACAAGATATGTTATACTAGATTTTTATTTTTATTTTTGAACTAAAACACAACAGCTTAATCATTTACTTTCTCAAACAAAGTTCACATACTCAAATAGGTTCATATACAGTAACAATACACATATGTCAGTTTTCCAAATTATTGTTAGAATATTGTCAATACGCGATTGTATTACAATATTAGATCTTTTGTCAATACATGATTGTATATTGTTATATCTTTTGTCAATACATGATTGTATTACAATGTTAGATTTTTTGTCAATAATGATTGTATTACAATGTTAGATCTTTTGTCAATACACGATGTATTACAAATAGACAGTAGCAACAGTTAATGTTACTCAGTAATGCCACAATTGTCAAGTCAAAATGTGATTACAGCAATGACAGTAAGCGAGACCGATTGTGCACTAGATTGGAGCGGTACAGAACCGTCACCACAGACTAGAAGATGAATATTTCAGTAATGTCTGAATCCAGAAATGATTTTGTTTTCTTGAAACAATATTGTCGTCGTATGCACCGATTGACGTAATAGTAGTTTGTTTCTCATGATAAAACGGACCAACCCCATAGCGTCGTGCCAACAAACGGAGCTCTGACGAACTGAAGTAGAGTATAGAAACTAGATCAGATGTGTACTCTGAAGAAGAGGTAGCGAATTGAGAAGAATAACTAATGTGTATTCTATCTCGTTTTGGGCCATGTATTTATAGGCTGGGGGAGATGCCTATTTGAACATTAATGACCTTTGGAAATGTTGCGACCCTTTAATCAAGCGGTGCATGAATGTGTGTACGCATTTAAAATGAAACAGTTGTATCTATTCAATTGAATGGACATGCCAGATCAAAAATGATCAAAATAACTTGTTAAACATGCCGAAGCTGCAATCAACAGCTTATTTAACCATGAAACCCCGTCACCCCAAGAGTCCCAAGGCACAAAGCTCAAATTTTGACATTAATATAATATTATGTCATAGACCCCAAGAGTCCCAAGACACTAAACCCTATTTTTGACATCAATATAATATTGTGTCATATACCCCAAAAGTCCCAAGGCACTAAGCCTTATTTTGGACATCAATATAATATTCAATATAATATTGTGTCTTGGCTTAGCCACACTATGTTTACAAGTTCTCTTCTCCTTTATTTATATAAGCCTATAGAGAAGTGGGTATTCGTATTTCACAATGTGGGACTTAGGTTTGCTTTTCTTTCTTCTTCCAAAATTCCTCTTTCTCTTACTCATTCATTTCCAACAATTATAAAACAACAATACACGAAATATTAAACAAATTCATATGCTACTGCAATACACACAATAACAAAATTGTAACAACCTCAATTTTTAGAGTATATTTTATTTTATGATTTAATTTAAATTTTGTTTTATTTATTTTATTTTTTTGGATTTTTTTTTATTTCGTCTATTATTTATTTTATTTGAAAAAAAAAATTTATATCATTTGATTGACATAGAAATGTGTTTATTTTATGCTCTTACGTCTTATCTTCTGTATATAAATAAGTATTACTTGGGTATTGTTTTGTTACTTTTACAGATATTCCAACCCAGCCCGCATGCAACCAGAAATGCAGAGAAATAGAGTTCAATTTGCTGTGTATTTGCATTTTGAAGAATTGTAAATGAAGATATCACATCTAGTTGCTGTTGGACAAGAAAAGGATTGATAACAAGGCTTTGCACATCACAAATCAATGAAGAAGTGTCAAGGAAACAAGAGGAAAAGAGAAAAGGCCCAAATTTGCTTTATTTATCAAAGGCCCATTTATGTTTCTCATTGTAATCTAATTAGTGATGTAATGACCAGGCCCATTTATCATTAGGGTTAGGGTTAGGGTTTGGCTATCTACCCTATATATACACTTGTAATGGCATTGTAGCCACCATCCTATCATATATCTCATTCTATTCTCTTCTTCATCAATAAAACTCATTTTTTCTTTTTTATACAATTTTTTATTTCTTAGCAATTAGTGTTGTCTACACGATTAGATTCGGTAGAACACTATTTGTATTTTGCATTTCTTTTCATTAGTGATTGACCGTCTGATTAGATTCAGCGGTAATCCTAATTTTTATTTTCTATTCGTTTAATTCTGTTCTGCAATTTTATTTCCATTGTTCTATTTTATCTTTAATCGTTGAATTTATTAAAGATCTGATTAGATTCGAATCTGCAGTAAATTTAATTGCATCTTTTAATTGTAGTTTCACTTTCTATTTTGTTTTGCAAAATCAACCTCCAGCTTCGTCTAACACGCCCAAGAAAATAAATAAATAATAATGTTTAATTAAACCTCCCTGTGTTCGACCTATATGCTACACGCCTGTATGCTTGCAGAATTTATTACAAATGTCGCGCTTTTCTAATTCATAGATTAGCGAAGATCAAGTTTTTGGCGCCGTTGCCGGGGAGGTAACGATTAAATTTTATTATTTATTTAATTTTCGATTCGTGTTAGTTTTTATTTATTTTCCTTTTGTTTTCTTGTGTATAGATATAAAAAAAAAACTTGATTGATTGATTTGGTATTATGGGTTGATACCGTAATCTTCTAAATCAAGAGAAAAAAATCTTGCCAATTTTTGTTTTAATTTGTTTCCTCTCCTCCCATCTATTTCTTTCCTTTTTTTCTTTGTAAATTTTTTTTTCCTCTTTACAGTTTTCTAAAAAAAAAAAGAATACAAATTTCTTCTTTTTGATGTGTCTCCTTCTCACCAAAATAACATCTTGCCATTTTTTTCTTTGATTTATTTCCTGTCTTCAGTACATAGCATATCTTCCTCTTCAAGTCTTAAAAAAAAAAAAAAAAAAAAAAAAAAAAAAAAAAAAAAAAACCTTCTCAATCTTTCCATCTTTCTTCTCATTTTACATCTCTACTTTATTTTACAAATTCAAAAAAAAAAAAAAAACAATTTCTTTCTTTCTGTTTTTTTCTCCTTCTTTGTTCTTCTCTGCATTCACCAAACCGACACCCCCAAAGCCATTCATTTCATCAGCACTTCAATCCTCAAAGTCCACCTTCCCACTGCCGATTTCTCAAACAACATCTCTACCCTTTCCACAAAAATCATCATCTACAATCAGTCACCGACCTTGGTCGAATTCCCACTGTGAACTACGTTCTGCATCAGCCACACATCCAGACCTTTGTCAATACTCTCCATTACCCACGCAACCCAGTTCCATCAACCCGGAGTTTCAGACAGTCCCCAAAGCACCTCTGTCGCGCAAAAATTCCATACAAAAAAAACTCTAATACGAACAACATCTCATACAGTCATCAATCATCCTTCTCAACTCATCATCACTACATTGTTTCACGGATCAACCCCCTGTAAGCCATTTTCTTCAACCTCTCTCCAACAGACTACCCTCTTCACCACACACATAAAAAAAAAAAAAAAAACTCCACTTCAGTCACAACGCAGGCATCAACCTCCAAGTTCATCTCAGTACCAAGCAACTCCTCCCATCCACGTTCAGTTAACCTATCACGCCACCTATCGCCATCAACTCCTTCTGCCATTCACGCACCATATCCCTAATGTTCACTACCCCATAATAACATCAACTGACCAACGCTCACTACCTACCCAAATCCATACTCCGCCACCGCAAATACCAAACCCACACCCATTGCAACCTCAATAATCATCGCAAGTCACAAACTTCAAGATCTGAAATCAAATTCGAATTTGAAGATCAGCCGAGAAAAACCTGAGTCGATTTTTGTGCAAGATTTGTTTCTGAAAAGAAGAGGGGCGTTGGTCGATTTTGTTTTTTTCTTTGTGAACTCATTTGTTTTGGTTTTCGGGAAAGCCTACTAGTGGGATTTATAGACAAAAAGGAATAAGAGGCTTGAGTTTTTTTTTATATATATATATTTCTGGTTCAATCGCCATCTTTGCAAGGAAAGCGAGATTTTTTTTTTGTTGTAGAAGAAAAGAAAGACGCTTTGTTTTATACGTTCGGATTTATACTGAGTTGGTGTTGAGATTTTCTACTGAGATATTTAGTTAGGGCTAGCAATTGTTTAGTTTCTGGGAATAGGGTCCCATCAATTGTTTCCATCTTATGTTTTGATTTCCTTTCCTTCTTTATAAACCTTGTTCTTGCTTAATTTATTCTCTTCCTTATTTAGTTCTTCCTTGCAGTATTTTTTGTCTTTGTTTTAATGTTGATTTAGTTTTTTTTTTTTTTTTTTTTTTCTTCTTTTACTTGCTCTCTCTTCTCTCTCAAAAAAAAGGAAAAAAAACAAAGAAAAGGAAACAAGGGCCAAAGAAAACACGATCAATGGTTCATAGATCAAACAGTGAAGTTTAAAGTGTGAGCGCTATTCAATCTCTGGATGGACAGCCATACCCCACGATAAAAAAATTTTAAACTCTACAGGTGCTCTGCTGCAAATAAAAAAAATATACAGACAATTGTTGTAAAAAAATTCTGTAGGGGCAGCGGCTTAAATGTATAATTTTTAATTTCTGCAATTTATTCTGTGACTGTTCTGTGGCTGAAATTTCTAAATATATTCTGTTCTGTGACTGAAATCATTCTCATCATTTCTCAACAATAAAATCTGATTAGATATTTCATAATAATATAATTGAAAAGTGGTGATTTGTGAAGTTGACTGTCTCATATAATTGGATCGTGGATATATATTAGTTCAATTTATTGAACTTCTAGCAAAAGAGGTTGCATACTACCCGTAAAACATTGGTCGTATCCCTTAGTATTTATACTATACGTGAACGGCCATAAGACCCTCTTCCCCCTTCCAATTGAGTCAGTTAATTAATAGAGCACAACTCAGTATCTTATATTATTTTGAAGTGAAATAAATTCCGTCTTGTCTTGACTTTATTCATATGTCTGATTCAAAAAAATCTTTGAGAGAAATGTGGAATAATAACCTGAGTAGACGTCCACTGGAAGAATATGAATATGAACGACAACTCATGAGGCAAAATTTTCCGAAATTTCGTAAGCCCAATGCCAACAATTTTCAAAATTTTCCAACCGACCAACATTTTCAAAATCATAGAAATGATCGAAATTGCGATTTCAATTCAAATTTCAATAATTTCGATTATGGACCACACCCACATCAAAACGATTTTGAATCCCAATATAGCTTTGATCCACATCAGTATGGAGTTGGAAACCAATTCGAAAATAATTTTGGATATGAAAATGATTTTCAAATCGATCAAAATCTTCAAAATAACGACCCATATCCACAACTTGAATATAACCAAGATTGCAATATTCCCTCGAATTTTAACAGTTTTGGTTACGAACATAATTTTTATGATCAAAATGATTTCCAATATCAAAACGAAAATTCAAACAACCACCACATTGGAAGTAATTTTGATTGTGAAATTGATATGGACTATAATTTTGAAACTCAAGAAATCCAAAACGAGAGCTCGCAAATCAACGATTTTGAAGAATACCATCTTAACGTTTTTAGAGAGAGGGTAGAAAGGCTAGATAGACAGCTTAATGAAAAAGATAGAAAGATGGATGAACTTCTTTGTTTAATGACAACTTTGAAAGAACAGCGAGAGCAACAAAATCAAATTCAAACATGTGATGAATCAGAAAATAGTCCATTCTTTACTGATGGTAAAAATTTTCAAATAACAACTTTCGAAATTGAAAATAACGATCTAAATGAAGTTGTTCAAAATTCAATGAATGATCTAGACTTCGATTCTTTTCAAGAAAAAGATGTAAGCTTAGATTTTGATCTTCCTCTTTCGGGCTGCGAGAAACTTGAAATTTTTGAAATTGAACAGAATAAAGATGTTGAATTTTTCAATTCAAATTTGGAAAAGGATTTTAACGAACATGAATTCTTTGGATTGTACAAGGATGAGTTGCCAAATGAGGAAGAAATAGATTCACGTCACGAGTTCGAAAATTTTAACTGTGAGAAAATTTCAAACGAACTTGAAATTGTCAGTGTCGGAAAAACGTTGTCAATTGAGAAATGTGATCACATAGTCTTGAACAACACTCAGATTTCAAATTTCACTGAATTTATATACGATCACAAATTTTTGAAAAATTACACTGACAAATTTGTTGAATACATGAATTACTTTTGGAATGCTGGCTTAGTTGACAAACTTCAGGTTAGGACGACCCTAGATATTTATCTCCTGGACTACAAATCGAGGTATAAAGATGAGATGGTTTTCAAAAACTCTTGCGTGTTAGAAAACATGTCTAGACACAGTGGGAATGGGACTCATAGGGCAAGAACCAAGTGTGGGGGGAAAAGTTGGTGGCAATCCTTGCGTCGCATGCATCGCAAACACATTTATCATTGTACATATGATCCTTTCTTACATATAGTTAAATTGCATTTCGTTTTACAAATCATTTTACATTTAATCCATCTTTGGGTTCTATCTTTCACATTTAGGAAACGTGTTTATAGTGTGGACACTGTTTAGTTCTAGTGTGGGGGGGAGTCTGCATTTCACTCATTTTCGTCTTTTCTTTATTTTTCTTTCTTTTCATTTTCAGCCATTTAAATAGGACCATCATGCATTTTAGACTATACTAAATGCCAATTTTTTTTTTCAAACATGACTCATTTTCAATTGATACAACAAAATAAGTTTACAATTTTTAGCCAGTTGATAGTATTTTTCTCTCTCAACTTAGATCGAATAGGAAATATAATGAAAAGTTTAATTTTGAGGGATAATAGTGTAACCAGTACATAGGGAGATTCTTAGGTGATGGCCATGAAATCTATTCTATATTGTAGACTTTGTTTAAATAAGTGGAGGACTTAAAATACTTATAATGGCTTGTCAAATCTTTAAAACTAAGTTGTGTTAAGTTGAATTAGCGTAACTCTCTTTTTGTGCTTATAAATTCAATAATAATAATAGTAATCCAAGGGTATCCAACATTGCTTGTATATCGAGCGTTGGTGTGCAAACCCGCCAAGCTCTATCCGACACGTTGTTGACAAAGTCAGCGTTGGAATATCTTGGTCTCATTTATGAGATTGGACACCTAAGGATTACCGACACGTTGTTGACAAAGTCAAAGTCGGCCTGCACAATCCGCCAAGCTCTTTACCTACTCTCCGTTAGTCCGCGAGGCAGTGCATGGGTGGTAAACCTTGGTCTTTTTAGTTAGGTGTATGTACTTAATCATAAATCTTAAAATTTTATAAAATAAAGAATAAGCGATGATACCCAAACACTTCTTGACCTTATTGATTTGACTAGCCATACATGAGAAAATTAGAATACCACTTTGCAAACTGTGCCAAGCAAACTAAGAATCTATTTCATGGCTGCACTATGTTATCGACCGAACCAACTGGCCAAACTAGAATTTAACATTTGAAAACTTGATTTATATTGAAAATTTGTGACAAGTCGAGGTATCTAAAATAAAATCAACTGGTTAGAAATTATTAACTTAATTTGTTGTACCACTTTCCTGAAATAAGTCGTGTTGTCATTTTTCGTTTTTATTTTTGCATATGTCCATTGCATTCATGTAGTTTCGTTAGAATCATAGCATACTGCATTTGGATTTTGTGGGTAGTATCCGCTGAAAACCCTCACGAGATACCACTCGTCCTACTAGGGACACCTAGAGGTTTAACGGCTTGTTGCATACGCTCAATGCAATCGTGTTTCCTACGAAAGTGTGACCTATCTAGTCTAGTTTTCATCTTTGTTTTACTCGAGGACGAGTAAAAGATAAGTGTGGGGGTATTTGATTGACATAGAAATGTTTTTATTTTATGCTCTTACGTCTTATCTTCTGTATATAAATAAGTATTACTTGGGTATTGTTTTGTTACTTTTACAGATATTCCAACCCAGCCCGCATGCAACCAGAAATGTAGAGAAATAGAGTTCAATTTGCTGTGTATTTGCATTTTGAAGAATTGTAAATGAAGATATCACATCTAGTTGCTGTTGGACAAGAAAAGGATTGATAACAAGGCTTTGCACATCACAAATCAATGAAGAAGTGTCAAGGAAACAAGAGGAAAAGAGAAAAGGCCCAAATTTGCTTTATTTATCAAAGGCCCATTTATGTTTCTCATTGTAAACTAATTAGTGATATAATGACCAGGCCCATTTATCATTAGGGTTAGGGTTAGGGTTTGGCTATCTACCCTATATATACACTTGTAATGGCATTGTAGCCACCATCCTATCATATATCTCATTCTATTCTCTTCTTCATCAATAAAACTCATTTTTTCTTTTTTATGCAATTTTCTATTTCTTAGCAATTAGTGTTGTCTACACGATTAGATTCGGTAAAACACTATTTGTATTTTGCATTTCTTTTCATTAGTGATTGACCGTCTGATTAGATTCAGCGGTAATCCTAATTTTTATTTTCTATTCGTTTAAGTCTGTTCTGCAATTTTATTTCCATTGTTCTATTTTATCTTTAATCGTTGAATTTATTACAGATCTGATTAGATTTGAATCTGCAGTAAATTTAATTGCATCTTTTAATTGTAGTTTCACTTTCTATTTTGTTTTGCAAAATCAACCTCCAGCTTCGTCTAACACGCCCAAGAAAAAAAAAATGTTTAATTAAACCTCCCTGTGTTCGACCTGTATGCTACACGCCTGTATGCTTGCAGAAATTTTTAGAGTATATTTTATTTTATGATTTAATTTAAATTTTGTTTTATTTATTTTATTTGTTTGGATTATTTTTTATTTCGTCTATTATTTATTTTATTTGAAAAAAAAAATTTATATCATTCCTTTATTTGCCAACACCATTTACATTTTTAAAGTTAAACATCTATTCCTTGATATTATTCCTTTCCTTACATGGTTGTTAATTTCAAAAAAAAAAAAAATTTAAACATTCGTTTTCCTTCCATTTATTTCTCTATATTCATTCATTTTGGTTCCAAAAGCCATGCATTCCCAAATGCATGCGTTACTTTATGTTTTCTATTTCTAATCCATGCGTTGGTTTCCTTTTCCATTCCTAATGCCATGCACGTTTGATTTCCTTTTTACTTTTGAACCATTAATTTAGTAAGCATTAATGTGTTCATTTCCAATGCATGCGTTCACACTTTGTAATTATGTTCTAAAACTAATGCATGCATTCATGTTGCTTTTATTTCCAAATTAAATGCCATGCGTTACTTTTTTTGTTCCCTTTCACACACCATTCTTTTACAAGCCATGCGTCCTCCTTTTCTTTTTATATTTGCATACGTTGCACCTTCTATTGTTTCTTTCTTGATCCATTGAACCGCACTCATTTATTTCTGAAATTCAAACCAAACGTTTCTTCTATATGAATTGGAAACGGTCTAATTTGAATTGTTAAACGCCAACATTAATGTGGAGCAAGTTTTGAGGATTTTACCCACCCACTATCTTCTCTCTCTATTTTAAAATTCACTACTTTGCTAGTATAAATAAATAAACACAGCAGTTTTCATCGGATCCCATTGTTTATTTTCCTTTTCCATTTAAAATCCATTCGTTCCCTGTAATTGTCAAGCATTACCAAGCATTAAATCTCCCGAAATTCATTAGTATACCATCTATTCATTTCCAAGCGTTATTAAAGCTGTCCATTCTTTTCCATCTTACGCTTGTTTGTTCAAATGGTTAGTTCACTACCCAAAATGAATCACTGTATTTATTCTTCCTAAGAGTAAATTGCGTCACTTTCCTTTCCCAACTCTTCATTTTGTATATTAAAAGAAAGGTTGAACAGTTTGTTCAAAAAGAAAATATAAAGCAAATTAAAACAATAGTTTTGTCCCTTCTCCCTTCCCATTTATTTCTATCTCGTCATTTCTTCCTACCGTCATTTTAATCTGCTCCTTCTCATTCCTATCTACCTTTTTTTCCCATCGCGATCTGCTCTCCCATCCTCGGCCGATTTCCCCACCCCCACGCAAGATCTGCCTTAAGCTCGCGTCAGCTCGCCCAAGCACCCAACGCCGAACCCGACCAGCTTCGCTCCACCTGACCACGCCTCCACCGAAGCCTTCTTCCCCTGCTAACCCATGTCTACCTACCTATCTGAGCTCCTCATGTCGGCCAAAGCCAAGCCTTCCCTCTTCAATGAACCATCCTCTGACCAACTACCGAACTCCGCTCCAACCCGCTTCCCTTAGCTCCACCTTCGCCTAACCTGTCGGCCTTCGATAACAATAGTTGTTGATCCATTCCTCCCCATGCGAGTGTTAAGCGAACCATGTGTAGTAGTGCTAGAATCTATATGTTCTTGTGTGGAAATTTGTGTGGGTATACTGTGTGCGTTTGGCGTGCCTATGCGTGTGCAGGAAGATGTGAGTGTTCTTGTTTTTATGTTGGCATGAGTTTTGTTGTGTGTGTGTGTCCTGTTATTATTTTGAGTGTGTAGGCACTGTTTTGTTCATTTCATTGGTATAGTCTGTGTGTTTTATTTATTTTTTGTTGTGAATGGTGTTCGGTTGAGTGCATGTGTGATTTTAATGTGTATTTGTGTGTGTTGATATTTGCGTGTGCTTTCATGTGTGATTTTGGGTTGAGTTTGGGTGTGTGTATCAATTTAAATATATATATATATATATATATATAACAAACATATTTTTGGGTTTTATATATTTATTTGTTTTGAAAAATTTACCTATACATATAATATATTGTATATAATTGTGTATGTGGGTGAGTTGGATTTATTTATATGTGTGTTGAGGGGGTTAGTTATTTTAACATACTGCGTATGTTTTGTGTTAGTATTTTGTGTGTGTATGAATTATAATTTTTTATTTATTTAAGTGTTATATATATATATGTTATAAATTTATTTTGTGTTTACGTATATAGAAATGTTTATATAATATTTTATAAAGAAATTTTGTGTTCATTTTTGTTGAATTCAGTTGGTATTGATTTCCAAAACCATTCCAAAACCCCATAGCCGAACTATTCCAAACCCAATAGATGCACCGTTATGTTGAGAAATTCCCTAATTTCCTCTTATAAACTCAAATAAATATTGAGTGATCATCAAGTTGAAACCGTTCTGAAACGTGCCTGAGTGTCGTCGGATCATTCTATGTTCATTCGTCTGCCGTCTTCATTTTTATGCCACGAAAAGTGAGTTTATCTCACACCTGACTCACATTACTTCATAGAAGTTAGATCAACTAAATGAACTGTTATGAAATGTATAGGATTGTCAGTAGAAATTGTTTGTTTAAAATATGCACTTTCATATGTGACATGATATTTATATGACATGTATGTACACTGATTATATATGACTATGATGTGATTGATGATATGTGATGATTTGTTATGTTGTATATACCCCTAGTTTAGGAAAAATCACTAAGGGTTGAAATGATACATACCCGAACGAACATTAGATTAGGGAAAAATCGTTATGGGTTGAAATGATAGACCTGAACGATTTTCACTGAATTTGGGATTACGGGTTGAAATGATAAACCCGTCAAAATTTTATAAATTGTGGGTTGAAATGATAAATATCTGTATCACTTGACCATAGGGTAGAAAACTATATATGGACACCGTTGGCCATGTTTTCGAATTAAAATGATTTGGAAAGTTTGATTGTAATAATATTAATTTAAGATCTTATATTTTATAATTATATTTTAAAGATTTATACTTAAATTTTGTAAATTCTAAATTATATGTTTTAAAATAATTTTATGAGTAAAAATGTATTTAAATGCTTATTTAAGATTTTACTTATAATTTATTTATTTTAAACTATAAAATTTTATCATATATGTACTTTTAACTTTAAATTAATATATTATAATAAATTATTCTTTCTAAACCTATTTCTGAATTAATTTGAACCTATATATGTTTATAAAGTTATTTCCTATATAAATTTATAACTTATAAACAATATTTTCAATACTTATTTTATATATATTTTATAAACTTTAATAATAAACTCAAAAGGCGGATAAGTTTTGATTTTGCGATTTAAATGCGAGGTTTAAAGAATTAAATTTATATAACGATGCTTGATTCAATGAATTTAATTTTAAATCAACTAAATGCGAATTTTGAATTGACTTAAATATTGAACTGTATAGGAAATGAACGTGAACTGCATAATTAATTGTAATTTGAATTTATTATTGAATTCGATTATAAATTGACTGAATATGATTTGAAATAATATTATATATGGAATTGATTCATAAACTGTTTGGTTTGAAATAAAGAAATTTCTTAAATCAATTTTATTTCAGAATATGATTTTATTAAAATGGCCACGGTGTGAAAAATGTAAACGTTTGGTTGTTAAAGAGGCCGGGATCGGATATTGTCATACTCTCTGCCAATACCGAAAACCACTTTAACAACTGTGTACGCGGTGGAGTTCCAGAATGAAGTAGGATGGTTTGGTGGCGATTACTGGATTGAAGAAAGAGAACGTTGATGGATAGCCTTGACCTTCGGGTCATAATTAAAATGACTAAAACAGGTGCTATACCGTGATTAAGTGAGGTCGCACCTCCATCGGACACACTTCTTCGAACTATATCTATTACTTTGTGATTTGATTGGTGGCCACCCTTGATTATGGGAGTGTTGTTCGAGGTGGGCGGTAGTTGCGGCTATGCGTTACCACCGGTCCGGGCGTGCATCGGTAGAATCCTACCGTGGGTATTCCTCGTGTGCCTTGTCATATTATCCTGATCGAGCCCCCTACGATTTTGATTTAGCGTTGTCGTATCACGGCGCATCCCTATCCGCCGACGTACTGGTGTGTTATATGCAAACTGTACGATAACGGTATAAACGGTGTAAGGGTAATAATGGTAATCCCGCTTACACTATTTTCAATAGTATATTTAAACATAGACACTATTATAATAGCGTATTATATTATATGATATTAGTTTAACGGATCCTTAGAGGATGGTGATCCCAAACATCCTTTAAGTTACTGATGCATTTCATTGAATATTTCATTTAAGTTGATTTACTTCCACGAGAATGTTAGTCCTGATCCGAGTTGTTTTATTTTGCATTATTGCTCGGGCCAGATCGAGTATTGCAGTGTCGATATTTCACCTCTTGAAGCTGGAGACTATTGAAGATACCACCTCTACCTGTTGATTCTGGCTATTTCTTCTTTGTATTAGAAATTCTTGTATTTAGACTTCCGCTGTATTTAATTTTGTAACTCTAATATTATGTATAAATTTTGATTTTTGTTTAGTAGCTTCACGAACTACTATTGTATAATTTATTTATTCCGATGCGAGATATTCTGTTTTCTATGTCTGTAATTCTGTGATTTATTCTATTTACCTCAGAAGCTAATAACATTCTGTCATTTCGAACGGTTTGAGTTGGTTTAATTACCAGCTTGAAGTGGACGAAAGACGGTATGTTACATTTAGTAAAATAAAGATAGTTTGTGTTCTTTCTTCCATCTAGCATAGCTTTTCAACATTTCCTACCAAGAAAAACATGATCAAATCATTAAATCAAATGTATTAATTTTGACAATCAAGACAATGACAAAGAAATATACACAAAAAGTTATTATAATAAATGCAAGGCAACAAATTGCTGGGAACAATAACAGATCATTATTGCTGCTACGAGCAACAACGATCTGTTGTTGTTCGCAGCAGCAAATCATCGTTGCTGCTGCGGCTGAAACACCCCACCTCCGTTAGGGTCACTCTCAAAGGGAATGCCCTAATTTTGGTGGAGGTTTATAAGTATAAGTCACAGATATACAAGACAGATATAAGAACACATATTTGTAAACAGCGGAAAAACAACAACTTTTATTTCATAAAAGCAAATACGTGCTACAACAATATCGTCATAATTGTCTTACATCTTTTCCAAAAAAAACATAACATAACACTTTCATAATCTGTCTTGATTACATTATTTAAAGAAGCATAAATAAAACATAGATAAACTGCAAAAGTCCCATAGTGGATTGTCCAAAGCCATAGTTCAAAGTGAAAAAGTCCAAGCAATACATTTCTCTTCTTCAAGCTGGATGTTAAGGCTGGTCAAGCTGCTGTGTTCCCTCCCTGTGGACCTGGGGGGGGGGGGGGGGACGGAAGAAAAGAAGACGAAAGAAAAGTAGAGTCATACATAAAGCCTGAGTAAGTCTAGTACTATTCTGTCTATGAATAAAGAACTGGGTGTGATAAGTATAAACAAGAAGTGGGAAAGCACTATAACTTGGTTAAGTTGTCTAGGGTCGAATACACTATCGTACCCCATGTTAATCTCTGAACCCATATAAACTAGTTTCCAACTGGCACCCCATAATCAGGGTGAAGTGATCCATTCTATGATGATCGGCTCCTACTCGCATAGTTACATGTGTCTTACGGCCCCCGATGTTGTAGTTACCTATGCTGGTCCCACCATGGGGTGTATCAAGTCCCATAGTGGCGGCCCGACACAATCCTAGAGTGCACAGGTATGCTACTGGTGTCCAGTGCCTTATTTTTCTGCGCCGGAGTGTGTGCACGCCCGCACCCCGTTAGAACCTACACTGCTACACCACCGCCGTCGATTTGACCTCTTACAATCAGCCCAGTAATCGTGCCCCACCCTGCCTAGTTTCAGGGTATCCTGATACACCTTCTAGGGTTACTGCTGAAAAGGGTCCCCCGTTATTAGGTTTTCTATCTCTAGCCAACATGCTAAGTTGGTTAAGTGTTTCCTAACCTAACCCCCACCAGTCCGTTTAGTTTAGCATGTTCCATTTTGATTAAGTCTTTAGTTCACTTAATCCTAACAATCCTGACTCAGCCTTAATTGTCTTATTAAAGCCTTGACCTCTCACATTAGACATGTATTGTTGTGGCTGCCTGTTGCCGGTTGGTTCCGGGCAGTCTTACGCCACAACTCAGTCTAACCTCGGGTCCTTATTGGGCTTCATGTTTAACCTCCCACATTGGATAGGTATTGTTGTGACTACTGGACAGCCGGGCGGTTCCGGGCAGGTTTACATCACAACTCAATCCAACCTCGGGTTAAACACATCGTATGTTCTACATTTACATATTTTGTCTTTCTTCTTTATTTTCTTATATGTAAATATTTGCGGCCCATTATTAAGTTAATGGTGTAAAGGTTACACCAATCATGGGCCCAACCCATACTTGAATTTGGGCCCTTCTATTTTATATTTTCATTCATTAGTAATTTTAACCCAACGTTATTTTCCCCTGTTTTACACGTCCGTTTATTATATATATGTTGGGCTTAGCCTTTTAAAGCCCAACTTAGCCATGCGAAAAGGGGAGGCTTAAAGCGTGATTACATACACAAAGAGGGGAATGTGAACGCATGAACTTGCAATATGACGTTGGAAATACAAAATAGAAACTGGTGTACTTGCATAGTAGTGACATATACTTTGTTCATAAAGCATAAGTGACATGAATCAAACCATGTAAACTTGTAGTTAAGTTAAGAATATCACTATCGACACATAGGCTTAACTACAACATAAACCTATATTTTTATTCAGGCATAATGTCAAACATAAGCAAATCATGTTCATAAGACTACTACATGTTTACAAAGGTACTTACTTTTGTTATTAACACAAAAGTATAGTTCAACTATGGCATAAATATTTCTAACATGAAATCATGATTTTTACTTTAGTCATGCAAACTTGCAAAAGGGATTTTTGAATCTAACCTAGCTATGTACCACATATGTCATCATAAAATTCTTGTTAACAATATGGATTTCAATTATGCAAAATATCAATCATAGCCTAGTCATATTCATAAGTTTGCAAATAGGTTTTCTAGTACAAAAGCATGGCTTAATACATGATGCCAAATTTTCAACATAATTTCATATGGATTATGATAACCCAAACTTGTTCCAATTACGTACAAAATGATGTTTGTATAAAAATACACATTATGATGGCATAATAGCAAAGCCCCAAACTTGCATGAATTTCAATCAACTACATACATGTAGCTTCAACATGGATTACATAATTTGCGAATATTCCAAACGTAAACTTGCATAAAACTACCGCATGTAGTTTTTTTATAATGAATAACATAATTCGAGAATATCCAAACGTATACAATATTCCAAATCGATAAGAATCATAGTAACGCACAAATTATGAATTATTTATCACCACAACCAAGTATACAAACCAACACAGTTATTTGTTCATACCAAAGTAATACTCTACTTACAATGGTGAGGCGAATTCTCAAATTTAGGGATTTGAAGATGCGGTTTGATTTGATTGAGTTGCTTTATGCCTTAGAATTTGCCTCCTAATCCTCTCTCCAATTGGTGGCTACCCCTAGTCGTTCCTCAGCAACATGGCGGCTTTGTTCTTATTTTTGAATGAATAGATTAGGGTTGAGTCTAGGGTCATTTTTATAGGGGTAATGAACTGATTAGGGCCATTGATGTTGCTTGGATTGATCGTAGCCATTCATCCTAAGGAGAGACCAATTAGAGCCTGCCACCTAGCCCTAATGACAAAGCAGACCACAGAAAATCGACCAACATAGAATAGGCCAGCCAGGGTGGACTGGGTACGACCTGGGTCTGGACCAGGTCGACAGCCCTGTCGACCTGGTTAGACCAGGTCGACAGCCCAGTCGACCTGGGTGCCTTAGGCGGGTGGTTTTCCGCCCTGGCCCATTGGGCCCCATTTTGGAATTTAAACTTGATTTTTCTGAGTTATTTTATTCTGTTTGAATTTTAAACTTAATTCAGAAACTTCCGAAGGCCATATCTTCTTCATACGGACTCCGTTTTTCGAAAACTCGGACTCTATTTCGCGTATTTTTCCGAGATGAACGCAATGGCGTATCCCGTTTCCCTTAGTTCTTTGATTAAAATTAATTATACTTTAATTTATGAATTTCACAGTTATAGAATTCGCGGGGTGTTACATTCTCCCCCACTTAAAAGGATTTCGTCCCCGAAATCTTCAAGTTAGGAGGAATGTATATCCTAACATTCAATCATCCATCTACTCATCCATCAAACACGAGCATCCATTGTCCTTAAAAGACTTCTAATGCTTCATGATCATATGCGAAGTGTGTGTGTACATGAACTTATCTAATGCAAGATCAGGCGGTCTACTGATTCAGTTGACCTCCTTAATGCGAATTATGTAAGTGCCATGAATCCATTATGTATGCAAATTTTCCTATTCTTGATTCTACATGAGTGCATAATCATTCAATACAAATGCAACATCCACATGACAACACGTTATAGTTCAACCATATACGAATGCAAACATATATGCATATGCAATATGAAGTGACTGAGCCGATCTAAAACCTAGATTGTGTGTGTATATGCAACCACGAGCAACCACTAGCAATCACTTGCAACCACTTGCAACCATCATCCATAACATGTTTCAATTACATGTTTCCATCCAAAAGGGTTCTACCTAAAAGATAAGATAGATAAAAGCGCAACTTAAGGAAAAGGAAAGATCAAGGATGTACCCTCGAACAGAAAAGGGTAGGCAGTGCGTATTCTAGCTTCAGTTTCCCAAGTCGCGTCTCCCTCGGCGTCGCTCCACTGAACTTTGACGAGCTTGACTTCACGCTTGCGTAGCTTCTTCACTTCCGTTCCTAATATGCGGGTTGGAACTTTTCTTATGGTTGCTTCGCGTTCCACTTCGGCCTCTTCGAGGATATTTGGCTCTATCACTTCAGCAGACTCATGTAGACATTTTCGGAGATGTGAAACGTGAAAAACGTTGTGGACTCCAGCCAACTTCTCGGGTAGCTCTAATCTATAGGCCATTTTCCCAATTTTCTCGATGATAGGGAATGGCCCTACGAACCTTGGTGCCAGTTTTCCTATGGTTCCAAAACGAACAACGTTCCTTAGCGGTGATACCTTGAGAAAAACTCTGTCTCCAACCTCAAATTCAAGGTCGGTCCTCCTCTTGTCGGCATAGGCTGTGCTCAAGCATAACTGCGTTCCTACTGCTTCTTGCAGACTCCGCCAAAACTCACTGGTGAAGATGGGGTCTCGGTCACTAACAATGCTAGATGGTATTCCATGGAGTCGAACGATTTCCTTAAGGTAAAGTGATGCTAGGGATGAGGCAGTTCTTTTACTTTTGACAGGTAAAAAGTGGGCGCTTTTAGTAAGCCTATCCACTATTACCCAAATGCTAGTGTTGCCTCTCCTAGACCTAGGCAGCCCATCGATGAAGTCCATTGAGATGCTATCCCACTTCCACTGCGGGACCTCCAGAGGATGTAGCAGTCCGCCAGGCTTTTTCTGTTCCGCCTTAACCTGTTGGCACACCATACACTTAGAAACGAACTCTGCCACGTCCTTTTTCATGCCGTTCCAGAAGAAAGTCCTTTTTATGTCTTTGTACATTTTATCTCCGCCTGGATGTATCGTCATCTTGGAGTGATGTGCTTCCTCGAGAACCTTCTTTACTAAATCTTTTGTCTGTGGGACGCATAGTCTTCCGTCTCGCCTTAGCAAACCCTTATCGTCAATGGAGTATCTGTTGAGGTGACTTGAAGTCTCACCCCTAATTAACCTATCAATTGTTTCCACAAGCTGAGGGTCTTCGCGTTGTGCTGTCCCTACTGAATCCACTAAAGTTGGGCGCACTTCGAGAGATGCTAACAAGCCTGGTACGAAATCGGAGGAAGGCCTAAAGTCGAAGCTGGCTATAAACTCTAGGCTTTGTCTTTCAACAAACAACGGGCTTAGGGTCAATTTCTTTCGGCTCAACGCGTCTGCCACTACGTTGCCTTTGCCCGGAGTGTAGGAGATTTCGAAATCGTACGAGGCAAGAAACTCCATCCATCTTTGTTGCCTCAAGTTAAGATCCTTCTGCGAGAAAAGATATTTCAACGATTTATGGTCAGTGTAAAGTTCGAACTTCTCACCTAGGAGATAGTGTCGCCAAGACTTGAGTGCAAAGACGATGGCGGCTAACTCAAGATCTTGGGTTGGGTAGTTCTTTTCGTGCACTTTCAACTGCCTTCCGCCATAAGCTACTACCCTTCCTTCTTGCATTAAGACGGCGCCTAGCCCTGTCCCACATGCATCCGTATAAACAGTGAACATCTTGCTCCCATCTGGCAGCGTCAAAACTGGGGCTGTTGTAAGAACCCTTTTCAGTCGTTGGAAAGCAAACTCACAATCCAAGTCCCAATTGAACACTAGATTCTTCTTGGTTAATTTCGTGAGCGGAGCTGAGATTTTCGCAAAATCCCTTATGAATTTTCAATAGAAACCCGCTAGTCCTAGAAAGCTTCGGACCTCAGTTGCATTCCTTGGTGTCTTCCAATCCTGTACCGCCACTACCTTAGCAGGGTCCACTGCTAACCCTTGTTTGGATACTATGTGCCCAAGGAACCTCACCTCTTCTCTCCAAAAGTGGCATTTGGAGAATTTGGCTTTTAGTTGATGGACTCGCAAAGTTTCCATGATTGCCCTTAAGTGCTGAGCATGTTCCTCTTCACTCTTTGAGAAGATAAGGATATCATCTACGAAGACCACTACAAATTTGTTGAGGAAATCTCTAAATACCCTACTCATCAGGTCCACGAAGTAAGCAGGTGCATTTGTCAAGCCGAAAGGTATGACAAGCCATTCAAAGAAGCCGTCTGGGGTTCTGAACGCCGTTTTATCGATGCTATCTTCAGCCACCCTTAGCTGATGAAAACCGGTTGCTAAATCGAGTTGGGAGAAAATAGACGCTCCTACAAGCTGGTCAAATAAATCGTCAATTCTAGGGAGAGGGTGCCTATTCTTTTTCGTTAGCTTGTTGAGCTCCCTATAGTCAACACATAGACGGAGTGAACCATCCGCCTTTGTAGCGAACACCACTGGAGCGCCCCATTCTGAAATGCTCCTCCTAATGAACCCCTTTTCTAGAAGCTCTTTAATCTGTTTACTGAGCTCTTTCCTTTCCCGTGGAGCCATGTGTCTAACGGGTAACGCAACGGGATTTGCATTATCTACAAGATATATGCGGAAGTCTATTTCCCGCTTCGGAGGCAAGCCCTTCACCTCTTCAAAGACATCCGGATATTCCCGGACCACTCTATCTGATTGCAAATTTTCAACAGAGGCATCTAGCGATTCAAGATAACTAAGCATAACCGCATACGAGGGATTACAAGAAATTTCCAAAGTATTACCGAGCTGGGTTAGGAGCCTAACAACCCTTTTCTCACAATCAAGGATGGCCCCATTACTGGATAGCCAATCCATACCCAAAATCAAACCATAACCCGAAAAGCCCAAAACAAAGGCACTACATTGAAATTCTACACTTAGAATAGAGATTTTCAATCCCAAACAGATCATAGACAAATGAGCTGGGCCCCCAATTGGGTTTGAAACAATTAAGGGGTCCTCTACCATACTAGTTTTTAGGTGCAGAGATTCTACTAAAGCAGACGAGATAAAGGAGTGTGATGCGCCAGAATCAAATAAAGTGCGAACGGGGTGATCATAAAGATAAACTACACTTTCTACAGAAGTATTTATACCTCGCTGTTGCAGAGGTGGCGCTTCCTGCACATGGACCTGTGCCCCTGGGGTGGATCCAGCCCTCTGCCCCTGTCCTCGTTTCTTTGGGCAGTCCTTAGCCCTGTGGCCTGTCTCACCGTAAGAAAAGCACCCACCATTCTCCTTGGCCTTCTTTTTCCGGCAGTCCTTTACTAAGTGCCCCACTTTGCCACAGAAATTACACTTCCTCTTCTCTTTGTTGCCTTTCCCACCCTTCTTAAAGTCTGTCTTCTTAGGCTGCAAACCCTCTTTCTTCCCTTGAGAGCTTTCTGCCTTTGTCTCCTTCTTGCCCTTATCCTCTTCATTCAGCAATGCCATTTGCACCAATCTTTCATACGTGGCTCCCATGGGTATATGGGTCATGGCCAAACTGTGTAATGGCTCATTCAACCCTTTGACGAAACGGAGAGCCTTCTTGTGCAGGGTGTTGACTAGGTCAAGCCCAAACCTAGCCAGCTCATCGAACTGATTTACATACTCTCTGACTGTCTTGTCCCCTTGCTTAAGAAATAAGAATTTTTCCAACTGCAAACTTCTTTCCGCATCTGAGAGAAATTTAGTCTCAAACCTTGCCCTAAAGTCCTCCCATGTCTCCACTGGTCTTTCAGCATTAGTGACTTCCCACCAGTAGGAAGCCTCGCCCTTCAATAGCCATACTGCCAATTGTACTTTTTGTCTATCTTCTACCTCAAAGATGATGAATAGGTCCTCCGTTTCTTTCAGCCAATTTCTAGCTGCCACGAAGGACTCAGTTCCATGGAAATCCTTTCCTCCCATAGCTTTAAAATCTTTACATATCATAGCAAACGTGTTTCCCCGAGGAGGAGGTGGAGGAAAAGGTGCCGCTGCAGCTGGATGATTTCCGGCAGCTGGGGGAGGAGGAACGGTAGGACTTGGCTGAGTGGCTCTTGCTTCTAAGAACCGTCTAAACCAACCAGGTATTGGCACCCCTTCTGGCAAGTTAAGATCTTCGGACATGCTGAAACAAAAAGGATAGATTCAAAACGAAGGATAAGAGATAGTACCTATGGCTTTGGGGAGTGGACTTTGCCTTTTTTAAAATAAAATAATATTTTTCTTTTAAAAATGCTTCTTTAAATTTCCTTTTTTGAAAATAATTTTTCAAAACTTTTTATCTTATCTGGTAAACCTATGCTCTGATACCAAGTGAAACACCCCACCTCCGTTAGGGTCACTCTCAAAGGGAATGCCCTAATTTTGGTGGAGGTTTATAAGTATAAGTCACAGATATACAAGACAGATATAAGAACACATATTTGTAAACAGCGGAAAAACAACAACTTTTATTTCATAAAAGCAAATACGTGCTACAACAATATCACCATAATTGTCTTACATCTTTTCCAAAAAAAACATAACATAACACTTTCATAATCTGTCTTGATTACATTATTTAAAGAAGCATAAATAAAACATAGATAAACTGCAAAAGTCCCATAGTGGATTTTCCAAAGCCATAGTTCAAAGTGAAAAAGTCCAAGCAATACATTTCTCTTCTTCAAGCTGGATGTTAAGGCTAGTCAAGCTGCTGTGTTCCCTCCCTATGGACCTTGGGGGGGGGGGGGGGGAAACGGAAGAAAAGAAGACGAAAGAAAAGTAGAGTCAGACATAAAGCCTGAGTAAGTCTAGTACTATTCTGTCTATGAATAAAGAACTGGGTGTGATAAGTATAAACAAGAAGTGGGAAAGCACTATAACTTGGTTAAGTTGTCTAGGGTCGAATACACTATCGTACCCCATGTTAATCTCTGAACCCATATAAACTAGTTTCCAACTGGCACCCCATAATCAGGGTGAAGTGATCCATTCTATGATGATCGGCTCCTACTCGCATAGTTACATGTGTCTTACGGCCCCCGATGTTGTAGTTACCTATGCTGGTCCCACCATGGGGTGTATCAAGTCCCATAGTGGCGGCCCGACACAATCCTAGAGTGCACAGGTATGCTACTGGTGTCCAGTGCCTTATTTTTCTGCGCCGGAGTGTGTGCACGCCCGCACCCCGTTAGAACCTACACTGCTACACCACCGCCGTCGATTTGACCTCTTACAATCAGCCCAGTAATCGTGCCCCACCCTGCCTAGTTTCAGGGTATCCTGATACACCTTCTAGGGTTACTGCTGAAAAGGGTCCCCCGTTACTAGGTTTTCTATCTCTAGCCAACATGCTAAGTTGGTTAAGTGTTTCCTAACCTAACCCCCACCAGTCCGTTTAGTTTAGCATGTTCCATTTTGATTAAGTCTTTAGTTCACTTAATCCTAACAATCCTGACTCAGCCTTAATTGTCTTATTAAAGCCTTGACCTCTCACATTAGACAGGTATTGTTGTGGCTGCCTGTTGCCGGTTGGTTCCGGGCAGTCTTACGCCACAACTCAGTCTAACCTCGGGTCCTTATTGGGCTTCATGTTTAACCTCCCACATTGGATAGGTATTGTTGTGACTACTGGACAGCCGGGCGGTTCCGGGCAGGTTTACATCACAACTCAATCCAACCTCGGGTTAAACACATCGTATGTTCTACATTTACATATTTTGTCTTTCTTCTTTATTTTCTTATATGTAAATATTTGCGGCCCATTATTAAGTTAATGGTGTAAAGGTTACACCAATCATGGGCCCAACCCATACTTGAATTTGGGCCCTTCTATTTTATATTTTCATTCATTAGTAATTTTAACCCAACGTTATTTTCCCCCGTTTTACACGTCCGTTTATTATATATATGTTGGGCTTAGCCTTTTAAAGCCCAACTTAGCCATGCGAAAAGGGGAGGCTTAAAGTGTGATTACATACACAAAGAGGGGAATGTGAACGCATGAACTTGCAATATGACGTTGGAAATACAAAATAGAAACTGGTGTACTTGCATAGTAGTGACATATACTTTGTTCATAAAGCATAAGTGACATGAATCAAACCATGTAAACTTGTAGTTAAGTTAAGAATATCACTATCGACACATAGGCTTAACTACAACATAAACCTATATTTTTATTCAGGCATAATGTCAAACATAAGCAAATCATGTTCATAAGACTACTACATGTTTACAAAGGTACTTACTTTTGTTATTAACACAAAAGTATAGTTCAACTATGGCATAAATATTTCTAACATGAAATCATGATTTTTACTTTAGTCATGCAAACTTGCAAAAGGGATTTTTGAATCTAACCTAGCTATGTACCACATATGTCGTCATAAAATTCTTGTTAACAATATGGATTTCAATTATGCAAAATATCAATCATAGCCTAGTCATATTCATAAGTTTGCAAATAGGTTTTCTAGTACAAAAGCATGGCTTAATACATGATGCCAAATTTTCAACATAATTTCATATGGATTATGATAACCCAAACTTGTTCGAATTACGTACAAAATGATGTTTGTATAAAAATACACATTATGATGGCATAATAGCAAAGCCCCAAACTTGCATGAATTTCAATCAACTACATACATGTAGCTTCAACATGGATTACATAATTTGCGAATATTCCAAACGTAAACTTGCATAAAACTACCGCATGTAGTTTTTTTATAATGAATAACATAATTCGAGAATATCCAAACGTATACAATATTCCAAATCGATAAGAACCATAGTAACGCACAAATTATGAATTATTTATCACCACAACCAAGTATACAAACCAACACAGTTATTTGTTCATACCAAAGTAATACTCTACTTACAATGGTGAGGCGAATTCTCAAATTTAGGGATTTGAAGATGCGGTTTGATTTGATTGAGTTGCTTTATGCCTTAGAATTTGCCTCCTAATCCTCTCTCCAATTGGTGGCTACCCCTAGTCGTTCCTCAGCAACATGGCGGCTTTGTTCTTATTTTTGAATGAATAGATTAGGGTTGAGTCTAGGGTCATTTTTATAGGGGTAATGAACTGATTAGGGCCATTGATGTTGCTTGGATTGATCGTAGCCATTCATCCTAAGGAGAGACCAATTAGAGCCTGCCACCTAGCCCTAATGACAAAGCAGACCACAGAAAATCGACCAACATAGAATAGGCCAGCCAGGGTGGACTGGGTTCGACCTGGGTCTGGACCAGGTCGACAGCCCTGTCGACAGCCCTGTCGACCTGGTTAGACCAGGTCGACAGCCCAGTCGACCTGGGTGCCTTAAGCGGGTGTTTTTCCGCCCTGGCCCATTGGGCCCCATTTTGGAATTTAAACTTGATTTTTCTGAGTTATTTTATTCTGTTTGAATTTTAAACTTAATTCGGAAACTTCCGAAGGCCATATCTTCTTCATACGGACTCCGTTTTTCGAAAACTCGGACTCTATTTCGCGTATTTTTCCGAGACGAACGCAATGGTGTATCCCGTTTCTCTTAGTTCTTTGATTAAAATTAATTATACTTTAATTTATGAATTTCACAGTTATAGAATTCGCGGGGTGTTACAGCGGCAGACAGCAGCAATATAGTACTGCGAGCACAAACAGTAATTGTGCATTTAAAGTGTCATGATTCAATCATTTACAGCCATATTGCACAAATAGTTATATTGCCTACACACAAACTAAAAACATTATATTTAACAAACCAAAAGAAGTGCAGGTTTTGAAATTTTCACAACATAAAGGTGTCATGATTCTAACACAAACAATTATATAATGAAGATGAGAATTGCATTTACAATTCTATTTGTAAACAAGAAATATTTAATGGGATTTTAGATTATAGAGGACACGACTGAAAAAATACATATATCATACATAACCTAAGTTTAGAACTAAGGGTATAAACGGGTCGGACCTGACCAGACCGGACAGATGTATGTCCTAGTGTTGTCCTATACGAGATTCATACGGACATAGACCAGACAAGTATTAGGTTCGAACATTGTTCGTACGAGCCGACAACGGACAGACAACATTCAGACAATAGGAAAATATCAAACATTATGGATCGAACTGGCCGGTGGTGTATCCTAGTCTTGTCATATAAGGGAATTGTACGGACACGGACCAGACACCTTATAGCCTCAGACCGATATACAGCCCTATTTAGAACACAGTTTTATATGATGGAAATATACTTTGTGTGACCATCTCTAAAACATAGCTGATGCTCTACTTACACGTTATATGTCTTTGCCCGTTAAATAATTTTTTTAATAAATAACATCAGATAGTAATCTTTTCAAACTAATTTAAGTATTAAAAAAAGAAAAAACTAACCAATGTCTAACGATAACCAATCCTAAATACAACTTAAGGATTCTACAATATCTGAAGATAACGAGGATCAATATTCGGTAATCAGTCTATCCTAACTACTAAATGAAGATTCAAATGCTAAAGTAGAAACCGGAACGACTATAATATCACGAGCAACTTTTGTGAGGATTGGAAATGTAGGATCATTTGTATTCCACCATGTTAAAATATCAAAGTTGTCATCATCTTCAATGTGCAACAATTCATCTTCTAAATATTTATCGAGCTCCGTCTTAGTGACTTGTAGACTTCCGATTTTTTGTTCTCTATAATTTCTCCATTTAAGATCTATTTTTTTCTTTTCTTATGTCCACTATTAAAATTATCATCAAATGAATAAGAAGAAATATATACATTTGTATATGATGCACATTCTCTTTCGTATGAATAGAAAAGAGCTTTCAACGAATCATAAATTTTTCTTACATGAACTTGTGTTTTTTGTCCATAAATCACATCATGAAAAAAATTCAATGTAGGTCATTGTATAACAAGAATCGACATGCCAATACTCATCATCAAATTGTAAGTTCTTCGGTACTTGTCGAATTTAAGTCTCATTATTTTTTCCATAGAGCTAATGCATTCATGCTCGCTTGACTTCCAACTTGTAATACTCTCATAAACATCATATACATTTTTAAAATATAGATTATCGATTGGATGTTTAACTCCTAAAAATTTAAATGTAACTTTATAAAATATTTTCAAACATTCATAGATTTCTTTTCCTATCTCACACTTTTGCCTTGAAGGTAAACATCTTTAATCGGAAGTTAACTCGAGTAATCGTTCAAATGAGGGACACAATTCAAGCACACTTTCATGCATAAGGTATGTTGAGTTCCATCGTGTCAAAACATTATATGAAACTTCATTTCCAATTAATATAGTTTGAGCCAATGTGTTTATCCAAATTAACGTTTTCTCTTACCTTTACAATGAGATCATCTACGACTTCATTTTCCATAATTAAATTTAATATATGTTTGTAACAATGCATATGAAATAATTCACCCTTTAAAATCAAGACGCATTTACCATCTAACCAATCCTTGAGGTACGTTATTATAATACCATCATTAAAAGCATTATCAACAATAATTGACAATACCTTCTTATTCAAATTCCAATACAATAATTTAGTTCTAATTTCGGCACTTAGTGCATGCACAGTGTGTGAAGTAGGCATTCCATGAATAAAAAAAATTGCAATTTCCAATCATCATCGATGTAATGACAAGTCATGCTACAGTAGCATATATTCTAATGTTTGGATGTCCATAAATCTGTAGCAATACCAACAAAAGCAGATAAATTATTGAACAATTTTTTAATTTGGCTCTCACATCAGCATAACGCTTCAACACATCACAACGAACTGTGTTTCTAGAATATAACTTAATAGCTGGGTTAATACTTTAATTCGTCGTATAATTATTCGAAATGGGTTAATACTTTAATTTGTGTATAGATTATTGAACATTTGTTATAATTTGTTGTAATTCGGTCTTCCACCGTCTTCAATGTCTTCGACTTTAATTCGTCATATAATTATTCGAAATGGGTTGGACCCGATCTTTTCGAATAATTAACGTCAATTCAAAATCCAACAAAATCTTTATTGGATTATTAGTCCACCAATTAAATCTCATTTAGTTGGAATTCATTACATACGATTTGAATCTTATTCTTAAGCTTGATTAAGCTATTCATCTTTCTAAAATTATCTGTACGATTCTTTTTTACCTTATAAAAAGGTTTACTAATGATTAGATTCCATTTATGAATTTAAAATCCTTATTTTAAAACTTCTCTCAAAACCTGTTATAAAAGCCGTTACAATAATGCCAAATTCCACTTAACCAGTTTTTAACATTCAGACCCATATACAATTGGTTCAAACCCCTTTCAAATCATTTATAATAAATTATAATGATTTTTCCCTATTTTTATTAATATAAAAATAGTCTATTTTCAAGAATCCTGATTTTAGATCATCATGGGTCTTGGTGTAGTTTTTTTTTTCAAATTTGATTTGAACATTTATCAAAATCTAACAGTTGAATTTCAAAACTTTATATATCATTTTGAAAGCTCTTTCAAGTATGAACCCAACGGTTCTTGTTTCGGGAAAATCTGATGGTCGGATCTTCCGGTACATTAGTTTGAAGTTACAGGTCGAAGTTTGACAAGTTCTATTCTGACCGTAACTCGACGTATAATACAAATTACGTCGAATTGCTTCAAAAGTAGTTTATTTATTATATAAAATATATAAAATAATTTTCATAAGCTATATTTTAAATTTTCAACTTCAAATTCTGATTATTATAATATTTAAGTATTATAATAATATTTTAATCATTAAAATATTATTATTTTTCAAACTTCATTGTTTTGAATCCATATTCTCCTGACAATCATTATAAAAATAAATAAGAAAGTTTTGTAAAGGAATTTTTTTAAAACCTTCTCTAGATACCCAAACCGAACTTCACTTTTACCTGTTGCTACTCATTTTAAAAATAAAACCTGAACAAGCCATAACTATATGAAAATGAATTCAAATCAATTTATTTCATTCCAAATCATTCAGATTCGGATTAAAAATGGCATTCGCACAAACGTCCACTCTTCAGACCGTTACACCTTCTCTCTCCTCCTCTCAAATCAATCTGCCACCTCCGATCACCTAAAACTTTTCACTGTCACTTCCATTTGTGCCGCCTCAGCCTAAGCCACTAAATCCACCTCCGACATTTGCGAATTTGAACTCTAATGGACCTTCGAGCTCTTTTGTGATTAAGGAAAATCACGCTTGTCAACTGGAATGGACTTCCATGTTTAAGCATAAACCACGAAATGCTGGGAAGTACATTCCAGTTGACATTGTGCCTAAAGTTAATGGTAAAGCTCTTGCTCGCACTCCCGATGTGCTACAAGCTGGAATGATTCAATGGAGTGAATCTTTAGTTGGGTTCTTTCTTGATCAACCATTGGCTTACACGACTGTCATCAACAAGCTTAAGAATACATGGAAATTGAAGGGTCAAGTTAAAGTTAGATCTGACGGTACTCTTTTTCTATTTAAATTTAGTTGTTTTGAAGAAAAGAAAACATCTTGCATGGTGATCCTATTATTACCTTTTAATCATCAAGAAGTATGACTCTTCTATTAATAACATTCAAGGAAGTATTCGAGCTACAACATTCCAATTTTTGTGTGGTCACACTATGGAATCAATTGGTTATCTTGTATGATAGGGAAATTGAAATGCTTAGACGAAAGCACTAAAAGATTAGACATATTAACATATGCAAAGTGCTTGACAGAAGTAAAATCTGAAGGGGAGTAAGTAGCTGAATTTGATTTTGATTTTCCTGAAGGTGGGTTTCAAACTATACGTGTGGAATATTTATGGCGTCCTGACATTTGTTCCAAATGTAAAACCTTTGGTCACACAACCAATGAGTGTGCGGTTAAACATAAGAAAAGAGTTGTGAACAAAGTAAAGGAACCTATTAGAGGAAATAACACAAGCACGTCGTATACCAAGGCTCAACCCTACATCAACAATAACAATACCAATATTTGGCAGAAAGTTGAACCTAAGGGAAGGAAAAGTTATGAAAAAACATTAAGAGTTAAAGTGAATAATGTTGAATTGGATAAAGAGAAATACTTCATGAGTCAGCATGGTGTAGAGGATGTTAACAATGTTGTTTTTGAAGAGAAAGATAATAATGAGGAAGGAAATGAAGAGGAAGAAAGCAATGCAGACGCAACAGATAAGGATGAAGATGACGAGGAGGAAACTGATGAGGAAGAACTTGAAGAAGTTGAAAAAGGTGAAATCGTCAAAGAAAATAACATGGACACTCTGCAGCTTGAAGAAATGATGCGCAACAATAGGGAATTGGCAAAGAAACTTTGTATTAAAGAAAAAGTGGTTAATATGGAAAGAAGTAATAATGAACAAAGTAAAGAAGAATTGGCTAATGAGCACCAGATGGCACACCAGATTGAGAATAATCAATCCGCTATTGAAAATAACATTGATTTGCACAACAACTTTGAAGCATTAATAGATGATGATGTTAACACACATATTAGTGACCCTCCTGATCATATAGTTGAAGTATCATCAGATGAAGTTGATGTTAGCACTCATACTTGTGACCATCCTCTTCAAGTGGTTAGTGAAGCAAATTGTGAACTAACTATTAGCGAAGAGGCAGAAACAGTAATAGGTGGCATTGATATCAACTTGTAAAAAGTCATGGTAAATGTGGAAAATCAAGAAATAACATACAAAATAAATTGGATTATGATAAGATGGGTCCTCAACCGAAAGCACAAACCTTACTGGATCACATGAGCTCTGATGGTAAAATGCGTAATATTGCAACCAATTTGGATGGAAGAATCATCTCCAGTACCATTGATCCTACTGCTAACACTGCTGGAAACAAAGAATGCTCCACATTTGATACAACTGTTTCAGACTATTCTAGTCAATGACAAAAGCAATACTCCATATCATGACATATAACCTCTAACAGCTTACAAACCACACCTTATTTCTGCTAATCAAAGTTTTACAGATGATGCTACTAGTAAGGAACAAGGGAAGAACAGAACTGATACAAACTATCAGAGTACTCGAAACAAAAAGCTAAATTCTAAGAATGTTAGTTTGCTAGCAAAATCACATTTATCTGCAACTTTCCCTGATTATGCTGACACTACTACTGTTGTACCAGAAGCAAGGTAACAGACAAATTTTCCCTTGAAGTTTAATTATGATACAAAAAATGCGAGTTTGGAATATTCGAGGCGCCAACCTTGATATTAAACTTGAACAATGTAAGTCTTTAATATGAGAGCACAATTTAAGCTTATTAGCCATCTTAGAAACTAAATTAAACTATACCTTAACCCTTAGAGAATCTCATTTCATTGATCCCAATTGGCGAATGATTCATGATCTTAAACATGCTCCTTATGGTAGAATTCTTTTGCTTTATGATCCTAATATTCATCAATTAGCCAAAATGGATTCAGATAGACAGGTTATTCACTGTCATAATTGGCACATTCCTTCTTCTACTTCTTATTACATATCATTTATCTATGCTGACAATGTTGAGGTTACAAGATATAATTTATTTCAAAGCATACCGCTCTGGAGACAAGATACTCATCCTTAGCTTTTAGTTGGTGATTTTGACTGTTGCCTCAATCTTAGTGATAGAGTTGGAGGTAATCCTTTAACTATTAGAGAAATAAGTCCTCTTAATCAACTGATCAAAGATGCAAATTTACTGGAAATCAAGACAAGTGGTGCATACTTTACTTGGAATAACAACAATAGGCAAGGCACAAGAACCTTTTCCAAAATTGATTTAGCCTTCAACAATTATTCTGTTATAAGGAAATGGCCTGAAATGTTTAACCATAAGCCAGATCCACTTCTTCTTTATCATTCTCCTCAGATCATTTCTCCTGGCACTGGGCACAGAAGAGGTAAGCCTTTATATTTTTTAATTCTTGGACTGGTGAAGCTGATTTTTCCAGTACAGTTTGTAGTGTTTGACAGATGCATATTCAAGGTAGCCCTATGTTCAAATTGCACAAGAAGTTAAAAGCAACAAAAGACAAATTAAAAGTTTAGGCTCAAGCTAAATTTGCTAAAGGGAATAAATTGTCTAAGTTATGCAAAAGCAACTTAGTTGACATACAAAGTAGGATGCTTCTTACCCCCTCCAACTCCATGCTTACTGAAGAAGAAACTCTTGCTAATCAAATCTACCAAGAAGCATTCATTACTAAAAATAGAATGATCAAGCAGAATGCAAGAGTTAAATGGAAGGTGGAAGGAAACATAAATACTTCTTACTACCATGCGGCTCTTAAAGCTAAACACTGCAATAATAATATTTTGACAAGGGAGGAAATCTACAAACTAATTCTTTAAGTGTTGAAAATGCCTTTATCACTTACTTCTCTGATACTCTTGGCAATAATGACATATTTATTCCTGATCTTGATGCAATAGACCCTATGCTTCTTCCTAGGCTTAACCATCATGATCATTTGATGCTTTGTGCTGAAGTCAAGGATGAAGAAATAATTAATGCATTCTCATCTATAAATAAGAAAGCTTGTGGTGGTCTTGACAGCTATAATGCGCATTTCTTTAAAACCGGATAGCCAATCATAGGTAATGATGTTATAAGAGCAGTTAAGCACTTTTTCAAGAAGGCTAAAATGTTTGAGGGTTTCAAAAACACCAACATTGCTCTCATCCCCAAAGTTAAGAACCCTGATAAATTTAGTATTCATAAAATATACAAATACATGGCTAGTGAAGCTGACATGTCGAATTGGAAATGGAGGAGGAGCGTTTGGAAGCACGATATTTCTGCTAAAGATAATCTTTTCTTATGGAAAGCAATATCTCGTGCTCTTCATGCAAAGGATAAACTCTTGCAGAGAGGAATTAATGTTAATGATCAGTGTGTATTTTGTCAGCAGTTCCCTAAACTATCAACCATCTATTCTTCGAATGCATTGAAGTTAGAAATATGTTGGACTTTATTCTGTTGAAGGCTGGCATGAGCTTAACTGTTAACAATAATGCAACTCTTTGGGAAAGAATATATAGTATGACAGGAAGCAAGAATAATCGAAAGAGATTGATGAACGTGGTATTAAAGAAGATTTTGAGCCGCATTTGGCGTGAAAGAAATGTTAGAATTTTTTATATATAGAAGAAGAAAACAACTATTAGCATGAAGGTTTGGGTCACACAAGAAAATAAAACTGGATATTGAACATGCATAATTGCAATCGAGCCTGGAATATTGTTGCAATTCAATGTCTAGTTCGTTTATGTTTTTCTGTCTTTTTTGTTTTTTGTTTTTGTGCTCCCTGTGGTTGAAGTATTATTATCTCTGTTTTCTTCATTACGATGGTATCATTGTAATGGCTATGTATTTTCTATTATTACTTCAATAAAAAAGGTCGGGGTCCTTTAAACCCCGTCGGCTGTGCCAAAAAAAAAATCAATTTATTCCTGTTACAAATATTCATCGTAGTTTTATAAACTTTGTATCCATCAAAAATCAGATGTCAAATACAAACTTTTAGTTTTGTCCTATTATTATATTCATAAAATATTCATTAAATCATTTTATTTATTGGAAACTTAACCATTGAACTAATAATCACATCTATTGGTCATATTTAATTAGTGTATCATACAACACTGAATCAACAATCAATATAACATCCAATACACATATATAGTGGAATACACGATATAAGCCTTAAAACATTAATGCTTATATGGGTTTCAATCAGCAGAATAACCGCAATATCAATCAATGTCAACTATTCATAATTCAATACCCAAATAGGGTTCATATCGATATCTATTAACCAGTAATTAGTTAATCACTTTCTAATGACCATTAAAGGTTCAATCAATTTCCAGTGTCCACATCATTTAATTTAAGTGTCATAAACCCAAGCAACTACATGTATATCACTTAAAATGATATTTTTATTCCTTTAAGCATCATTAAACATCATAATGAACTTATATTATCAATCACTAACCATCAAATAACTAATAGAAGTTAACTGACTATAGTTAATAATAAACAAGTCCTTTTTGGTTAATAGCTTCTCATCGAGGGTTCCACTCCATCAGTCTTTAAGCGGAAGGTATCCGAATGTTCCCAGAAGATTTTTTCATCCTCCTAGCATTAGTGGAGAATTCTAGGAACAAATTTGGTAGAGTTACGACTCTGTGGGTTTTACGAACCAACCGACGAACAAAATGGAGCTAGAATTGGGTTTTTCAGAGCAAACGGGGCAGGGTTTGGGCTTGTAAGGGTTCAGCCTTAAGGTGAGGTCCACATTTTGGGTTGGGTGGGGTCGAATTGGGATGTGTGGGTCGGGATTAGGCTGTAGTGGGGTAAGGAGGTGGAGATTTGGGGCTAATTTAGGGTTAAGGTGTGATTTAGGGTTTAGAAAGGGGGTTTTAGGGTTTTTATGTGGAACGGGGCCACGACAAGGTGGTAGGCCTAGTGGGGTGCTATGCAGGTAGGAAGGAGGGGGAGGAGCTAGTGGAAGTGAGGCTGGAGGTGGGTGAGTGTGCGGTGGAGCAAGGGAGGAAGGAAGAGGTGTGGAAGCTTAAGAAAATGGAAGATGTAAATGGAAAAATGAACAAAGAGAGCTTGTTTTTATAAGAGAGGGATGGTGATGGATCGTTGAAGTTTCACGAGATGGGGAGAGGATAGAAAGCACAATCAAGTTGCCTAAGTTGGTGACACCTCAAACAATAGCAAGTGTGTTTCTTACTTGTTTAAAGGTGAATCTTATTTAAGCTTTTCATGCGTTTATCGCTTGTATGATCAAATGGTAAGTCCGATTGATACGAAATTTTGAACCCTAATATATTTTATAGTTACGGATCCAATGGAATAGGTCTCGTCGAAAACGAAGTCCGTTTGACCATCGGTCTTATCATTTATTACGTTATTACTTAATTTTGACCGATTGACCCGGTACACGTTTATTTTTCGTACACTCACATACTAACTTCGAAAATTATGAAATTTGAAACCTTACCAATTTTCAATGTTCTGAATCTGATAAAATTAGTTTCATTGAATTTCGAGATCGTTTGAAAAATGCCTTATTTCTAGCTCTTATTGAATTTTAATTGATTTTTCAAAATAGGTTTATATTACATATGTTGACACACTAATTCCAAATGACTAGAAATTTGGAACTTGACTATAATTTATTATTCCAGGTCCGATGAAAGTGGTTTCGTTGAAATCCGAGGTTGTTTGCAAAATATCTAATTTTAGGCTTTTGAAATAGTATTAAAATATCAAATTTTAATATATTTACTTTTAGATCACTTTTAAAAGTCCACTAATTTTATTTAAATCCAAATTTTAGATTGACCAAAAATTTGGGTCGTTACACTAACACTATAATCTAGAATATATATATATATATATATATATATATATATATATATATATATATATATATATAGGGAATCTATGTAGATAATGATTACTGAAGACTGTACAGTTCAGAGAATCAAGATTTCAAAGAAGAAGAGTTCAAGATTCAAGACTCGAGTATCAAGAATTCAAGAGTCTAAGAATTCAAGAAACATAGAGTAATTGTGTCTAGATATCTTGTTAAAACTCTAGTTAGTGCTGAATTCTGATTTTTAAATTTAATTCCGATTTCAAACTTATTTTCAAATAATTTCAAAATTACTTTTATGTTTTCAAATCTATTTTCAAATGATTTCAAAATTACTTCTATGTCTTCAAATCTATTTTCAAATGATTTCAAAATTACTTCCTTATTTTTATTTATTCTTAAATCTCTTTTAAATCCTAAAATTTATTTTAACTCCTTTTTCAAAACTATACTATATTTTAAATCTTATTTATTTAATTCTAGTAGTTATTTATGCTTTTAATTTTCTTTGTTATATTTATTAAAGTATTTCTTATATTTATTATTTTATATATACTTCTTTATTTTAAGAAATATTATAACTCTTGAAGTTTATTTTTAACTCTATTTTCGAATTTATGTTTAGTAGTTGTTTAACTTAAGTTTTACTTACAAACTTATTTTATTAAAATCGCTTTTTTCAATTTCCTTGTTTATATTAAGTTTTAGTATATTCATAGCTTTACATTTATACTTTTTATCATTTTATGTTTAGTTTCTTAAATATTTTTAATATATCTTTATTTAAGGTTTTAAAATATATTTTATTGTAAAGAATGTTTTAATATAAAGGAATAAAGTTTGTTTTAACTCTGGATTCACCATAATTTATTTAAACATTATTTACTTTGTTTTAAAATTCAAATTTCTATTCAATACTAGCTTATGTCTACATATCAAAATGGTTATGTCGACATACAAGCTATTAACATGTTTTTTAAATTTGAAAAGAAATTTCTTTTGAACTCAAAACTTTTTAGAAACGTCTTGACTATTGGGAACCTATAAATACCTTTCAGAATTCGATTTTTTCATCAACTTTTCATCTCCTTCTTCCTCTCTTAACATTCCACCATTAGAATACTCTATTTCTTGACTTTTTGCACTTATGCTTTATCGATTTCAATAGAAATCATATCATTCTTCTTCTCCTTCAATTCTAAATCAAAATCTCTCTGAATTTAAGTGTCATTCAAGAGTTATAGGCTGATTGCAATCAATGATCTCAATATCAAGTCCTATCGAGTCAGTACTGCAAAAACTGATAAGAGAATGGTATGGTCATGTCCTGGAAATCGACTAGGTGTGGTCCTGTCCTATTCTGTGCAGTTAAAGCGCTTAGCGTTTCTATAGCGGTAGAGTTGTAAAAAGCTGTAGTGGGGATAAAGCGGGGAAATTGCAGGGCTATAATGGCTGTGCAAGAATGTTAATTAGATGTAAATCTATGTAATTAAAATTAATTAGTTATCAGTCTCGCATCATTTATGTAGAAGAAATGAATATTAATTAATATTATATAAAAAAATCAAAGAATATCATGGTTATGCACACTAGATTCAAGGATTACTACATATTTCTATCTTATATAACTCACTTATGACTTAAAATTATCTCTTTACATTAATTTTTTTTGAAAGAGAACCGGTCAAATCATCATCTGTATAGTAATATGGCTAAAGTGAGTGCTAAATAGCATTGATTTAGCGGGTGCAGCGAAAAATAGCGGGCTTAAAGCGGAACTACTGTTCGTCGGCGCTAAGTTGAAACAGCGTAGCGGTGGGAGAGCACTATGGCTATAGCGAGGATTTTGCAGGGTTTTAGCAGGGCTTTAACTTTATAGGTCCCATGTAAAGTTACTTGGTGCGACTGTGTCCCGGAAATCGATTGGGTGTGAAGTTATGGCCCAGAAATCAACTAAATCACACTGCACTTGGAATCAGTTGGTATGTGCCCTTGTAGCCCTGAAATCAAGGATTGTAATTGGATATTGTTGAATAAAAAACTGTATCAATCCAACTTTGTGTGGGACTAGATGTAGGGCAGTCCCGAACCAGTATAAAATCCCTGTGTATACTTTCCTTTATTTATTTAACTTTTAATTTCTACATTATGTGTTTGATTTTGTGTTTGTTATATCTGTGATTTGTACACTACGCGTTTAATTCAAAAAGATTCCAAGAAATTTAATAAATTCCACTAAACACTATTCACCCCCTCCCCCCTCTATGCTTAACTTGTTAGCGAATGCAAATTAAACATATTAAGTCAAAACTAACACTAGAGGGTGGTGAATAGTGTTTTAAAGAGATTATGGTAAACTTAAACAATCTTGAAATACTGTATGAATCACACAATGATTATCACACCAAAAATGATCACAATCACAGAAACAATCATAAACACAGATATAAGTAAATATAAAATGCAGAAAAAGGAAAGAACACACCATAATTTATTCTGATTTGAATTACTCGTACGTCCAGCCCCACGCAATGCTGGATTGCGCAGAGTTTTATTAATACTAGTATCAATCTTACAACACCCTTGTTTTCACGGCTAAAAGATTAACACTTATTCCACCACCCTTGATTTCATGACCATAAGGTTCACACTGCTCACTTTCCTTGATTTACGGGGTATAAGGAATATACCCTTTCCCAAACAATTCCCAAATGATTACAATAGCCCTAGAATTCTTGAATAACATTTCCAAACAGATAGTAGTTGATAAAGATTGAGAGGAGAAAGAGAATGATATTTTTTTTTGTTGAAATCGGCAAAATATAAGTGTAGAAATCAAGAAATTAATGTATGATAATGGTGGTGTGAGATAGGATGAAGATGGAGGAGAAGAAGTAATAAAAAAATTCTAATTTAACCCCTAATTATAATGTTTGAAAGGTTGCAATGTTTCTGAACCGTTTCAAAATATGAAAATACACTTCCTTCGAAAATTGGATGTATGACAGTTATATGTCGACATGCTCAAACACATATGTCGACATATATAGTGTATTTTGATTTTTAAAATTACTTTTCAAGTGTCAAAACCAATATATATTTTCTGGAAACTCTTGGACCAAAACTAGTGTTTTAAAATGAGTTTTCTAAAGTGTAAAAGCATATAAAAATATAGTAGTACATAATATAAACATATTTATAAAATTTTATGATATAAGATTATAAAACATATATTATAAACACACACACACACACACACACACACATATATATATATATATATAATAAAAATTTATAAACTATGAACATATATATATATATATATATATATATATGTATGTATGTATATTTGAAATCATAAGTAAAATCTTAATAATTTGAAATCATTTTTAGAAAAGGAGTTTGAAATAATTTTGAAATCAATTTGAAAAAGAATTTAAAAAGAGAATTTGGCAACAAGATTTGAAAGTGCTAATCGGAGTTTTACATATATACTAAACTCTATTACTTGAAAATCTTGAGCTCTTGAAATCTTGATTATTTTGATACTCATGAGTCTTGAATTCCTTAATATCTTGAATTTCTAAAACTATACAGTCTTCAATATTTATATCGTGCATACGCGCGCGCACACACACACACACACACATATATATATATATATATATATATATATATATATATATTCTACACAAAAATGTTAGCATATATTTTATAATCAATAATTGAAATAAGGTTGCTGCCATCAAAATTCTATTCTCCAACAATCTTCCCCTTTTTGATGATGATAACCTTGGTTTATAGAATATTCGTACCCGATATTACCTATTGATTTTATTCCTTGAATACTCCCCTTTCATCATGAATCTCTACTGACTCCCCCTTAAACTATGCCTGTTTCTTATTTTTATAACCCCCCTTTGTCATTATCAAAAACTATCTTAAACTATTTCATATTAAACCTATAATATCCTATATTAAACTAGACTAAACTAAATTATACTCCCCCTACATCTATGTATTACTAAATTATACCAAACTAAACTATATCTAAATAATTCCCCATAAATCTATGTTATATCTGATCTAAATGATTTATTCTAAAATACCAGATTTATACTATTAAAGAGGAAAATAATGAACATAAACGTTGAATAAACTACGTATTTCAAACAATGTTTACAAGCAAGTTAAACACATACAAGTGTTTTAATTAAAGTTTCACGAGAACACGTATTTACAATGAATATACGTTTTACAACGCATGTACGAATACAACGAAAATCTAAACGTCTAATGATTCTTGACGACTGGGGATTTATGAATTGGGTAATGGGGATAATGAATACAAAATTCCCCACTTTGCTCAATTATATTCCATTCTTTGTCAAAGCATACTTCGCCTACGCATATCACTTGGTTATCTTCTTTCATGCCCTCGATTTGTGCTTCTTCTTCTTCCTCTTCTTCTACCATTTCTTCCTCTTCTACTTCTTCCTCCACTTGGTTACCATCCTCGATAACAATTGGATTAGTGTGGTTATCCATAACAAATCGTTGTAAATTTCTCATTATCTTCCCTTGTTTCTCATTCTCCTTATTCATCCTTACTTGTAGAACTTGGATTTCGGTAAGCATTTGCAGAACATCTTTCATCGATTCCTCTACTTTCATGACTCTAGCGAGCGTAAATCGTTGAAATGGACCTTCAGATGTTCCGGGAAACGAAACGCGGGATGTTTAGTTGTTATTATTAGTGGAGGCCATTGTTTTATTTGGTTGAGAATTTTTCTAGAAATTAATGAGAAGATGAGAAAGAAAATTCGAAATAAGAAGTTTAAATAGTGGTTATAACTACCTTTTGGCGGGAACTAATTTTAGAAAATCCGGCAGTTATATGTCGACATACCAAATTGCACATGTCGACGTATATTTTTTTCATTCTTATTTTTGTTATTTTATTATATTACATATTAAAATGTTTAATTACTCTATTTCACTTAAAGAACAAATGCCTAATTCTCTTCTAAATTTAGTAAATGTTGCTTCATCTAAAGGATTTGTTAATATATCTGTGATTTGTTTCTCTATTTCTATGAATTTAGGTGAAATTTTCTCTTTACTTATGTTATCTCTTAAGAAATGATGTCTTATATCTATATGTTTTATTCTCGAATGATGATTTGGATTTTTATATATATTATTGGCACTCATATTATCGCATTAGATTGGTGATTTATTTATGTTTAAACCAAAATCATTTAGAGTTTGTTGCATATATATTACTTATGAACAAGACAAAGCAGCAGATATATATTCTGCTTCAGTTGTTGACAAAGATACTGTATTTTGCTTTTTAGTAAACCAAGAAACTAGTGAATGTCCTAAGAAGTGACATGTTCCACTAGTGCTTTTACGATCAGATTTACATCCTGCATAGTCTGCATCACAGTAAGATATTAAATCAAACTAGTCATTTTTAGGATAAAATAATCCAAAATCTAATGTATGTTTTATATATCGTAGAATACGTTTTACGGCTTTCAAATGAGTTTCTTTAGGTTGCGATTGATATCTTGCACATAGACACATACATTGTGCGTTATATCTGGTCTACTAGCGGTCATATATAATAATGATCTTATCATTCCTCTATATAATTTTTGATCTACGTCTTTTGACATATCATCTTTACTTAGTGCTCTATTAGTTGCCATAGGTGTGGGTCTTCCATTAGTTGTAGTTAAATTATATTTATTAATTAAATCTCTATCTCTAGCGTATTTTTCCTAATTAATAAATATTTCATTCTTTAGTTGACGGATTTGTAAACCAAAGAAAAATGTGAGTTCACCCATGTGACTCATCTCAAATTCTTGGGTCATAATATCTGAGAATTCTTTATTCATTTGATTATTAGTTGATCCGAAGAATATATCGTCAACATATATTTTTACTAATTGAATACCATTCTTAATAAACAGTGTATTATCTACCTTATCAATCTCGAGGTTTGATTGTAGTAAGTAAGTTTTAATCGATCATACCATGCTCTAGGAGCTTGTTTTAATCCATTTAACGCTTTCTTTTATTTATATACGTGATTTGGAAGTTTTTCGTCTTCAAAGAGAGGAGGTTGCTTTACATATACGTCTTCTTTAACATATCCATCTAGGAATGCACTTTTAACATCCATTTGAAATAATTTGAAATTATTATGATTAGCGAAGGCTAATAAAATTCTAATCGCTTCTAATCTTGCTATAGAGGCAAAGGTTTCATTATAATCTATTCTCTCTTCTTGACTATATCCTTATGCTACTAATCGAGCTTTATTTCTTACGACCTCACCGAGTTCATTCATTTTATTTTTATAAACCCATTTAGTTCCAATTACAGTTTTATCCTCTGGTCTAAGAACAAGTTCCCATACATCATTCCGAGTAAATTGATTCAATTCCTCTTGCATAGCAAGGATCCATGAATCGTCGGATGATGCTTCCTTTGGAATCTTAGGTTCAATGGTAGAAATAAATGATGAATTACTCATATTATTTAATTGGTTTCTAGTTCTAGCAACGGATTCAATATCCCCTAAGATATTTTCTACAGGGTGATCTCTTAGGAGTCTAATTCTCTTATTTGGTTGATTACTTTCATTATGTAGTTCATTGACCTCATCTTCACATTCATCTTCATTATTTTGTGTTAAATTTTTATAATTTTCGTCAAAGGATACATTTAAGGTTTCTTCTTTAGTCTTAGTTCTTAAATTGAAAACTCTATGTACCTTACTTCTTTCTGAATATCCAATAAATATTCCTTTATCAGATTTAGAGTCAAATTTGTCTAAAAAAATTTTAATGTTAAGAATAAAACATTTATTTTCAAATATTTTAAAGTATGATACTTTTGGTTTCTTATTATACAAAAGTTCATATGGTGTTTTAAGGGTTAAAGATCTTGTCAAAATTCTATTTAACCTATAACAAGATGTTGCGCAACTACTTCATCCCAAAAATTTCTTGGTAAGTTACTATCTGATAACATAGTTCTCGCACACTTTTGGATTGATCTATTCTTACATTCAACTATTCCATTTTGTTGAGGAGCTCTGGGGAAAGAAAAATTATGGGTTATCCCTTTTTTAGTACAGAACTTTTCAAAATTTTCATTTTCGAACTTTCCACCATGATCACTACGTGTTGTTTTAATTTTTAAAGATAGTAAGTTTTGAATTCTTTTAGCAAAAGTTTTGAATTGATCAAAAGCATCACTTTTATTTTCAAGAAATAATGTCTAGGTAAATCTAGAAAAATCATCGATTATTACGTAAACATGTCTATTGTGATTTATTGATTGAGTTTGAGATGGACCGAATAGATCCATGTGAATTAACTCTAATGGTTTCGAGGTTGTAGTTTCCTTTTTTGATGTAAATGAACTTCTTTTCAATTTTTTGAATTGATAAGCGTCGCATAAATTATTTACTTTAAACTTCATTTTAGGTAACCTTCTAATTAATTCTTATTTTGAAATGCTAGAAATGTGTTTGAACCATGAGACATAAATTATCGTCAGAAATTTTCTTACTTAATATATATATATATATATATATATATATATATAATTCGAATATTATTTTTGAATTCTTATCTTCTATAAAGCATTAATCTTTTTCAAAATTTATTTTATAGTCTTTATCGCAAAGTTGACTTATACTTAGTATGTTATGTTTAAATTCCTAACTAATAAAACATCAGAAATAGTAGGAGTTTCAGAATTACCGACATTTCCAATGCCAACTATATATCCTTTAGAGTTATCTCTGAAGTTGACCATTCCACCATCTTCATATATTAGATTATTCGGTAATCCTGTATTTCCCGTCACATGTTTTAAACAGCCACTATTCAATATCCATTTTTCCTTTTTGATCTCTGTCATTCATCCATCAAAATTTGAAATTTCAACATCCATGTAACACACCTTTTCAGATTTTGAATTTCCAATAGCCATGTAACACACCTTTTCCTATTTTGGACAACAATTTAGTAGATCACTTGATTTTTTAACACAATCGAATGCAGACTCTTCTGACATTTATGCAATGCATGTATTAAGGCTAGTGTTATAAATCATTTCAAAATTTGCCATTTAATATTTACAAAATTTAGATAATGAACATTTGAAAATCTATGCTCTGATACCAATTGTTAGGGAATGCAGATTAAGGATCTTAAGGCAAAACTAACACTAGAGTGGGGGTGAATAGTGTTTTAAAGAGATTATGGAAAACTTAAACAATCTTGAAATACTATATGAATCACACAATGAATATCACACCAGAAATGATCACAATCATAGAAACAATTACAAACAAGATATAAGTAAATATAAAATGCAGAAAAAAGAAAGAACACACCTGAATTTATACTGCTTCGGATTACGCCTACGTCCAGTCCCACGCAACGCTAGATTGTGCAGAGTTTTATTAATACTAGTATCGATCTTACAACACCCTTGATTTCACAGCTACAAGGTTAACACCGATTCCACCACCCTTGATTTCATGGCTACAAGGTTCACACTGTTCTCTTTCCTTAATTTACTGTAACACCCCACATCCGTTAAAGTCACTCACAAAGGGAATGCCTTAACTTCAATGGAGCATTATGGGTACTGGAACAGAAATATTACATGACAGACATATATAAAACAGCGGAAAGTAAAGTGGAAGTACTTCAAATCACTTGCTAAATATAATTCTTTACAATAAAAGCCCATCAACTTCCAATACCCAATTACATAGTTAAAATATCTGTCTTGCTCAAAAACAAAGAAGCATAAAATAAGTTGTAGTATTTCCCAATAAAGCAAAGCAAGCCATAGCCAAGAGAAATCCAAGCTGTACAAGAAAGAGCCTTGGAGCTTGGTAAGATCCAAACTAAGTTGTATTCCCACCCTGTGAACCTGGGTGGGGGGGGGGAACGGAAGAAAAAGAGGCGAAACAAAACGGGTTAGTCATAAAGACTGAGTAAGTCCTAGTGACTTTCAGCATAAAAACCAGTAAAGATAACATGGCATGAATAAACTGAAAGTAAACATAAGCATGATGACAAGATAAGCTACGGGAAAGATAAATAAGAATAACCTCATATGACTTTAGTCATGTATAACATTGCAAGGTTCCCATTCAAGATGAACTAAGTATAGTTTCGCAAGATTTCTATCAAGCATCGCAAGATTTCTCTGCTTCACCATTAAAATGATATCTATTTGCTCTGCACCACCTAACTAGTGTTCCAACTAGTAATCTATATAAAATGATAAAATCATAATGTGATCCCAATCCCCGAAATTAAGGTTGCTTTCACGTGTACATCTATTATTTATTACCTAGATCTAATCTAGGGTTTTCTATCGAGCGCTTCCTAGATTCAACCAGGATTTATGCCACCTAGGTCCAACCTAGGGATTAAGCTACCTACTGAACGCTTCTTGGATTTAGGGTTTATGCCACCTAGGTCCAACCTAGGGATTATGCTACCTACGTGTATCATACGACCCCCAATGATTGTAGATACCTATGCCGGTCCCACCATGGGGTGTATCCAGTCCCATGGTGGCGGCCCGACACAATTTTTCAATTGCATAGGGTATACTACTGGTGCCCTCCAGTGCCCTGTTTTTCTGCTCCGGAGTTGCGTGCACGCCCGCACTCCGTTAGAACCACACTGTGCACCCACCGCCGTCGCTTTTGACCGCTTACAATCAGCCCAGTAATCGTGCCCCACCCTGCCTAGTTTCAGGGTACCGTTGATACCTGATTTGGGTTACTGCTGAAATGGGTCCCCGTTACTAGGGTTTCCTACTAGTTAAGTGTGTGGGCCTATATATACAGATATTACCCACCAACCCGAAATGTACTTAACCCTCTCCGTCCATTACGTTAAATTGGTTAAGTGTTTTCTCTTGTTTTACTTAACCCTACCACACATCATGTTATATTAGTTAAGTGTTGTTCCTTGTGTTACTTAACCCTACCGCAAGCCTTGTTATACTGGCTAAGTGTTCTCCCTTGTGTTAACTTAACCCCACCGCATGTCATGTCATATTGGTTAAGTGTAAATTGACTTAGCCCACCTACTTATCATGTTGTGACGGTTAAGTGTTACCCTCCGTTGTTACTTAACCCTACCACGCATCACGTTATATTGGTTAAGTGCATGTTAACTTAACCCCATCCACCAGTCATATTATAATGGTTAAGTGTTACCCTCGTGTGTTTACTTAACCCTACCACGCATCAGGTTATATCGATTGGGTGTTATTAACCTATTCAAGTTAGCCCAACCCATCCGCTAGTCATGTTATAACGGTTAAGTGTTATTAGCCTAGCCACGTTACTTTACCCACCCACTCATATCATATTGGTTAAGTGTCATTAGTCTAGTCATATTATTTAACCCACCCACTGGTCTGATTAACAGTTATGTTGGTTGAGCCCGCACTTATAAGTTTTACATGTTCTTAACTTATACCGGTTAGGTCCACATTTACATTACAAATTTCCATGTCATCCCACCTAACCCTCTAACCATACCCACGTCTTATTATGGTTAGTATTCCTTAATTCATTCATTATGACGAACGAATCATGACCTCTCACATTAGACCGTGCACTTTGTGGCCACTGGATTTGTCGGGAGGGTCCGGGCAGATTTACACCACAAACTGGGTCTAACCTCGTGTCATAAACCGTTATGCCTACAATTTGACCTTCGACCTCTCACATTAGACTGACACTTTGTGGCTACTGGATTTGCCGGGCGGTTGCGGGCAGATTTACACCACAAACTGAGTCTAACCTCGTGTCAAAGGCTCATTAATGGTCGCATTCCACCCAAAACCCCAATATCAGTTCATGTGTTTAACATATAGAAATGTTCATGATTCACGTTTTTGCCCAAAACGTATTCCCAAATTATTATCATAATTCACTATAAGGTTATGCCAAGTTATAGCCTCCTATTTCCAATACATACCAACTACCCAAAACCCAACTTAGGCGCGTTCATATTAAACTTTCTCAAAATCATAAATTATCATATATGTTTCTACTCCAAATTTTACATAATTAACATATGCCCAAGTTCTAGGTTACATGTCAGTTTTACATATGCCCAATTCATACCAAATTTACATATGTTCAATTCATGCCGTTTTACATGTATGCAAATTTTATGCCAATTTACACATATACCAAGTTTCATACCGTTTTACATATGTCAAGATTCATGATCTACATGTTTATAAAGCTATTGTTAGCCTACTTTGTGAACTAGGCAACACAAAGTCAAGAAACCAACCGTTGAAGAGTATTTCAAGTTATGCGACTCCGGTTCGGATCGGAAAGAAGCTCCACAATTCAGATTGATAGCAGCGTATCGGTTCGGATCGGGTAAAATTCTCTGTTCGGATCGGATATCTCTTACTGGATAAATTGGCAAAGCATACCTGATCGGATCGGAAGGCCAATGAATCTCAGGTGGATCGGAAAGCCGTCTGCTTGCCACGACTTCGGAGCGGAGTATGATTAGAGAGGAAGAGACGTCCAAGCTACTCCGGTTCGGGTCGGGTATTCCGATCCGAACCCCCAACCTGCATGTCTCCGACCCGCACCCATGATCCAGGAAAATCTCCTATAAAGTCGCCTGGAGAACCGGACCGGATGTGACCAATTCCTACCCCTAACGTCCATCTCATTGATGCGTTGTCCGCTTGATAGCCCATCCGAACCCGAAGAGAGTGCGATGGATGACACGTGTTCCGACCCGGATTGCATCTCAGGCAAATTCACACCTATAAATACCCCAACTAGAGACAAAGAGGAGGATCTTTTCAGCACTTTTGAGAATCCAAGTACTTTCATCATTCGAATTCCTTCACTCCCGGAAAATCCAAACCATCTTTCATTTCCTGTTTTTATCTTTCTGAGTGAACAAAAGTGAGTTTCGAGCGAATCTTACATTGTATTTGTAATTGAATTACTGAATATAGTGAAAACTAAGTGGACGTAGGCATTTCTTCGCCGAACCACTATAAACCTTGTGTGTTCTTTTTTATTTCTGCTTTACTTTATCTTGTTTCTAATCAATTTGGGTGTTAGAACCACATTTGGGTCTAACATTTTGGTGCTTTCACTGAGAAACCTCATCTAAATTCTTTATTTTCCGGGATCTCTTTCTACTTTTTGGACCGTTGAGTTCAAAGAAGTGAATCCATAAGTGTCTCCACTTTCTTACATTCGTTGAAGTAATTGTCAAAGACTCATGGCCAGAGGAAAAGGCAAGGAAGTCCAGTCTGTTCAAGGAAATGGAGCTAGTGAAGATCAGCAGCATGCTGTTGTAACAAGGTCTAGGGGGCAGAGTTCAGCAGCAGGGAGAATCAATACAGGAAATCCGAACCGACAGCAAGGGGAAAGTTCCGATCCGATCCGGGTTGGAGACTCTGAAGCAGTGCACTCCCCCAGTCTGAACCGACCCGACTTGCTCGCTGCGCACCGATCCGAACAGGCACCCCAGCTCCGATCCGACCCGACATCCTACCTCTGGTCCGACCCGATGCTTGGTGAAGCTGGAACATCTACTCGAGTCCCCGCGAATGCTCCAATTCCAGCTGCCAGGGTTGGAGACCAGGCCAATCCATCTGCTCCCATCACTCAAGGAGATTTCTCGCGCTTGCTTGATATGCTTGAGAGCACGAGGGAAGCTATGAGAGTTCATGAGCGTACCAACCTCATGATGCAGGAAAATATGAGGCTCATGAGTCGGGAAATCAGTGAGCTCCGCCGGCAAAGAACTCCGTCGCCAGTTCGTCATACACCAGTAGATCAATCTTCATCTTCTGAGGAAGAGAGGCCCCGTGAGCGAAGGCCACTCGAACGACCTCAGAACGTGAAGCAGCTAACGTTTGGATCTTTGGGATCTCGCGAGGATATCGCACGAGCATTAAGAAACGATAGCCCATCTCGGGGGCAAAGACTCCAGTCCCCTCTTCCCGAGATCGACCGGGAACGCCGGGAAAGGAATCGAGCAGAGGCAGCTCGAAGAAGAAGGGTGTCTCCTGAGCAAGAGCCCCGGAGGAACTCGGACACTAGGGCCAGGGAACCTGAGCAGCCCCTAACTAGTGCCGATGTGCAGGCGATGGTTCGTCGAATTATGTCCGAAAGCCGGAATTATACAAATGAAGACTACGGCATAGAGCGAAGCCATACTCCGTTCACTGACGACATCCTAGACTTCCAGTTCCCCCGACGTTTTAATTTGCCACAGATGGATAAATATAACGGAAGGACTGATCCAGGACAGCACTTGATGCGGTATTCGTGGCTTATGAATGCAGCTGCTGCCCCCGATGAAGTAAAATGCAAAGCGTTCCCAATCTACCTAGAAGATGTGGCTTTATTTTGGTTTACCCGACTTCCTCCTCGTTCAATTTCTAATTACAAAGAACTAAGCGAACGTTTCATGAACCAGTTCCGACTACATGCTCGAAAGTCCAAGAGCGTTATTGAATTGTCGAGGATCAAACAGGCGCCAGGAGAATCTTTAAGGGCATATTTAGATCGTTTTAACCAAGCTGTAACTGAGGTCAGTGACCCGCATGAGCCCACTATTCTGATGGCATTGAAGGAAGGATTCGATCCCGAATCTGAGTTTGGAGACTACCTTTCTGGGAAGACACCCCCCACAAGGGCGATATTCTACGAAAAAGCCGATATTTATCTAAGACGAGAGGAGGCCCGGGCAAACCGGAAGAGAAAGTCTGAGACAGCTTCAAAGGAGAATGTGCAGAGTAATATTGCAGTGAAGCAGTCTGGGGAAAGTTCTGGCAAGGTTGAAGTAAATGCAGGAAACAAGGGTGGAAACAGCAATACTGGAGGCGGGGGAAACAACAACAACCGTAATTCGAACGGTAACAGGAGAAACAGAAATAGGGGAAGCGACCCAAACAAAAGGCCCCGATTCCAGAACTACGAGAACTACACACCATTGAATGACACGTTGGAAAATATTTACCTGGACACGTATAATGTGTTGCAATACAAAAGACCGCCACCTCGTGATTCGACCGAGAAAGAAATGGCGACAGGGAAATTTTGCTTGTTTCACGGAACGCATGGACATTCGACCAATGAGTGTTGACATTTGAGGGATGTAATTGAAAAGCTGCTGCGTGAGGGAAAGTTGGATGAGTACAAGGTTGTCCCGAGGGATAGGGGGCAAGGAGAGCAGGCTCCAAAGCAAATCCTACCTGCTCCTAAGCCTACCGCGCAGCAGAAAGGTAAAGGGATCGTCATCAACTCCATAGTAGGCGGACCTCACCCGGCAATCCGAAGCTTTAGGTCAATGGACCAATATGTGAATGCTGCCAAACATCCAGATGTGAATGAAGGTGACGAGTTGGAAGATGTCACCCCCATCAAACAACAAAAAACCATGTTCGATGACGTGGTGTTTCGCAGCCGAGACAACACGGGAATACAATCTCCCACCAATGATCCGTTGGTTATTACTACCACTATTGGGCCGGCTTTGGTCCATAAGGTATTAGTAGACAACGGAAGTTCCGTTAATATTTTGTTCAAGAAGTCATTTGATCAGATGAAGCTTGAGCCTGAAGATCTGAAACCTTGTGAAGGATGGATTAGAGGTTTCAACGGAGCGACGACAGCTCCTATGGGATACATAGAGTTGCCTGTGACCCTAGGGCAAGGAGAACGTAGAAGAGTGCGAATGCTTCAGTTTGTAGTATTGGACGTAGATTCGCCATATAACGCATTTTTAGGGAGGCCTGCCCTCGCTGAGTTTAGAATTTGTATCGCCCCTTGGTGCTTGTTACTAAAGTTCCCAACCGAAGCCGGGACTGGAGTAATAAGAGGGGATCAGGTTTCTGGACGGGCCTGCTATGTGGCCGAACTGAAGATGTTGATGAAAGGAGTTAATGCTGAAAATAAGGATGCCTCATCTCCCTCAAAGGGGGACTTGGCATAGCAATTAGAGAGGTTGAACCCAAGGGAGTTGCGAAAAGGAACGCCTGAAGACCTGGATCCTAGAAAAGACGAGGAACCAGAGGCTAGGAATGCAACTCCTAATGAAGCAACAGTGGAAATTCCTGTTGATAAAGCTGATCCGACGAAAGTTTTGAAGATTGGTTCCCAATTGGATTCGCGTCATGCTGAAGAGCTGACAAACTTCTTGAAGGCGAACTTAGATGTGTTCGCCTGGACCCATGCTGACATGTGTGGGATATCGCCTTCCGTTATCAGTCACAAATTGAATGTAAATCCGAAGCATCCGCCTGTGAAGCAAAAGAGACGCATGCTGGGCCCAGAGAGGTCGGTTGCTCTCAAAGAAGAAGTAGAGAAATTGAAGCAAAATGGATTTATTCGAGATTCGACTTATCCCGACTGGATATCGAATCCTGTCTTGGTAAAGAAGCCAAACGGAAAGTGGCGAACTTGTATTGACTTTTCAGATTTAAACAAGGCTTGTCCAAAGGATAGTTTCCCACTTCCCAGAATTGACCAGCTTGTAGACTCGACAGCAGGTCATGAACTTCTCTCTTTCATGGATGCGTATTCTGGATACAATCAAATTCCTATGCATGTGTCAGACCAAGAGCATACGAGTTTCATTACGAATTTGGGATTATATTGTTATGTTGTAATGCCGTTCGGATTAAAAAACGCTGGAGCTACTTATCAGTGATTGGTAAATAGAATGTTTTACGATCAGATAGGAAAAACTATGGAAGTTTATGTGGATGATATGCTGGTTAAATCAAAGCAGTCCTCCAGTCATACGCAAGACTTAGCAGAAATGTTTGGTATCTTGCGAAAATACCATATGAAATTGAATCCTTTAAAATGTTCATTTGGAGTGGCGTCGGGAAAGTTCCTTGGCTTCATTGTGAGTTCCCGAGGAATTGAGATCAACCCTAGCCAGATAGCGGCGATTAGAAATATCAAAGAACCAAGGAAAATTAAAGACGTCCAAAGTCTGGCAGGGAAGGTAGCGGCGCTAAGTAGATTCATCTCCAAAGCCACCGATAAATGTGTTCCATTTTTTGATTTGATAAAAAGGGGAAAGAAGAACTTCCAGTGGACTCCCGATTGTGTCGAGGCTTTTCAAAATCTGTTAGAACTGTTAGAAAAACCGCCAATCTTATCAAAGCCCGTAGACCATGAAGAACTATTTGTTTATCTAGCAGTCTCGGCTCACGCTGTCAGCACAGTTCTGGTTCGAGAAGAAGATAAAGTACAAAGGCCAGTATACTATGTGAGTAAGAAATTAGCAGCGGCAGAGCGCAACTACCCAAAGATCGAGAAGCTTGCTTATAGCCTCCTGATTGCATCCCGAAAGCTTCGTCACTACTTCCAAGCCCATCCAATAACCGTATACACCGATCAGCCGTTAAGACAAGTGCTGCAGAGAACCGAAGCGTCGGGAAGGTTGATTAAATGGAACATAGAACTAAGCCAGTTTGATTTGAATTTTCAACCACGAAAGTCAATCAGGGGGCAAGCTCTAGCAGACTTTATTGCGGAGTTCACCATTCCAGAAGAAGAAATAATCAATGACCAAGTGGTCAAATCTGAGGATAAGCTAGAGATGAATCCGTGGAGACTATATACAGATGGAGCTAAAAATGACCGAAGATCCGGAGCTGGAATTGTCTTAGTCACTCCGGAGGGACGATCGTTATATTACGCCCTGCGATTAGAATTTTCGGCAACAAACAATGACTCTGAGTATGAAGCCCTGATTGCCGGGCTGAAACTCGCTAAAGACCTTGGAGTAAAAATGATGGACATATTTTGTGACTCTAAGATTGTTGTTTGTCAAGTGCGAGAGGAATTCGCGGCTCGAGGACCTCGACTTGTCGCTTACCTCAAGAAAGTGAAAGAGCTATTAAATAGTTTAGAGCGGTACAACATAACACATATTCCCAGAGTAGAAAACCAGAAAGCGGATAGACTAGCAAAGTTGGCTAGTTCCGACAGTCCAGAAGGGACTGAGATAATTCCAATTGAAACATTGGAATCGCCAAGCTTTGAGTCAATGGAAATTGAATTCGTTCTTGAAGCGGAACCAGAGAAGGAGTCATGGATGACTCCAATCAAGAGTTTTCTTAAGAATGGGACTCTCCCATCGAAGAAGAGTGAGAAGAGAGCTGTAGTTCGCAAAGCTGCCAGATATGTTATGCAAGACGATACCCTCTATAGACAAGGATTTTCTATGCCCCTGTTACGATGTATCGCACACGACGACATCAAGCGTGTACTGAGAGAAGTACACGAAGGTGAGTGTGGAGATCATACAGGAGGTCAAACTTTAGCAAAGAAAATATTGCGGTACGGATACTTCTGGCCTACGATCAACAAGGATGCAGCTGATTATTCACGACGCTGCGATAAGTGCCAGAGATTCGCCAAAATCCCCAGGGCACCATCAACCCAGCTTAAATCGATGGTGAGTCCTTGGCCATTTGCCACATGGGGAATCGATATCATTGGAGTTTTACCAATTGCTAAAGGGGGAGCTAAGTATGCCATAGTAGCCGTGGATTATTTCACGAAGTGGGTGGAAGCTGAACCCTTGACTAAGATCACCACAAGAAAGGTGATAAGTTTTGTGGTCCGAAATATTATATGCCGATTCGGAATCCCAAGGACAATTATTACCGACAACGGGACCCAATTTGATAGCACTGAATTCAGAAATTTTTGCCAGAAATATAAGATAGATAAACGGTATACTGCAGTTGCCTATCCACAATCTAATGGGCAAGTAGAGGCAATAAACAAGGTAATAAAATCCATCCTCAAAAAGCGATTAGAGCGTGCAAAGGCAAAATGGGTTGATGAATTGCCCCTAGCTTTGTGGGCATATCGAACAACGTTTAAAACGGCTACTGGTCATACCCCTTTCTCCCTCTCCTTTGGTTCAGAAGCAGTAATTCCAGTTGAGCTGGAAGTTCCTTCCCACAGGGTGACATATTATGACCCGATGACGAATCGGGCACTTTTACTTGAGTCTCTTGATGAAGTCGAAGAGAAAAGAGACGAAGCAGACTTGCGTGCAGCAAGACATCGGCATCAGATGGCACACTATTATGACAAAAAAGTTCGCCTCAGAACTTTTGAACCAGGAGATTTGGTGCTAAAGAGAGTTTTTCCATCTCTTCCTCACCTCGGCCCAAAATGGGAAGGACCCTTTGTCATCCAACGGAAACTTGATAAGGGAACATTCAAGTTAACGACCGTAGATGGCGAAGAAGTCCCTCGAGCATGGAATGCTCAACACTTAATGCGATATTTGGATTAGAAATGCTATACTTTTTGCTGTTCTTCCTGTAAACTCTGTAATAAGGCACGACTTTCCTTGGGAAAATCCGGCGATATGAATAAAGAACTATAAAGTGGATGTAGGCTATGACTTAGCCGAACCACTATAAAAATATTGTGTGTTATTTACTTTTATGCATTTACATTCATTAGTTGTTCTGTTGTGATTATAAAATACAGGACAACTGAGAGCCTAAAGAAGGTTGAAAACAGTCTGGACATAAAAAGAAGCACAATGATTATTTGTGCGATAGGACGTGAAAGAATGAGAAAACGACATTCTAACTCTAACTCTCCAGAGAAAGAGAGAGAGTATAAAAGCGTCTCCGACTGAGCGCTGAAAAAGAAATTCTATTTCGAACTCTAACTCTCCAGAGAAAGAGAGAGAGTATAAAAGCGTCTCCGACTGAGCGCTGAGAAAGAGGTTCAACTCCGAACTCTAACTTTCCAGAGAGAAAGAGAGTATAAAGGCGTCCCTGACCGAGCGCCGAGAAAGAAATCTTTTCCCGTTGAACGACCGGGGAATAAACAAATAGCTGAACTCGAACTCTAACTCTCGAGAGAATGAGAGAGAGTATAAAAGGAATGCCAGGAAAAACAACAGGAGTTGGTGATACAGGAAATGCTATCCCGTTAGAGAATCGGGAATATTCAGATTGCATGGTTAAGCACTGAATAACTTATGGAGATTGACTGGGGACACATATATATACACATATCTCCCCTCTCCACAACTTTGTTTCATAACTATAGATATGCATTTTTACATAAGTGCAGAACTGCTAACAAATAAACATTGCAGAAAGTGAATTATTTTTATTCACAAATGAATAAATTTGTACAGGGAAATGACTAAAAAAGAAAGTGCGGGAGCTGCTGTTGTGGCAGCACTTATTGATTTACAAAGATGCTAAAAGGACACAGGAGAACCCACTATTTGGGTTTGGGATGAGTCTTCGATTTCTTGGCAGCTCTTTCCGCATCCTTTGCTTCCCTCTCTGCTTCAGTCAAAATTCGCTTTGATTTCTTTTTCCCTGAAGGTGTAGCACTGGAGCCGGCAGACTTCTTCCCGGAGGGCTGGGCACTGGAATCAAAAGAAGATTTTTTAGCAAGTTCTTCGGTGATAGATCTAGTTGAGAGCTTAACCACTAACCTTGAACCTGCATCCACAACTGCAAGGGGCTTGAGGACCTCAGGGTCTAATTCTTCAGCCTTTAATTGCAAGCGCTTGTCTTGATCAGCCTTCATGGCAGCCAGGGTAATGTCCTCAGCGCTTTTCGACTCCCCGGTTATTGTAACTTCTGGTTCCTCATCATGCCCCTCGTCTCCTCCGTCGTCTCTTAACGCTGCAATCATTTCTTCGTCATGGGAAGTAGTCACCTTAGTTGATTCACTCCTTTCCCCCAAGTCTGTGGAAGCAGCCTTGTCTTCCCCTTCTTTGGCCCTATCAGCGGGCTTTGTCCCAGTGGTATCTCCTTGAACAACATCTGTCTTCGCGGAGGATTCAACGCCTACAAAATGAGAAACATCGGTTATCAACTCAGGCGAGATCAAAGGATTTCTCATCGAACATTCAGTCATGTAGCCAAAGGTAGTAGTAGCCTTGACAAATTGAGGAGAAAAAATAGGAATACCTTCTGAAGACTTTTCAGCGGGGGTGACTACTACCTCTGGAGTTATTTCAGGAATGGGAGATAGCAAAGTTGTTCGGGAAATTCCCGGGTTTTCGGGATCATACCCTTCCACTTCAGGAGTTACAGGAGCAGAAGAAGAGGAGCCAGCTTCAGGAATGGTTGTCTGTTTAGACTTCCGCCTCTCTTCTTCCATGGCCTCGGCAATTAGACGGCGACCTTCAGCTAGGCGCTCTGGTTCGTCGTCTCTCAAGTACTTCTCCATCAACTTATCTTCATCGAGGGAATCGACCTTAAGCTCTTCTTTTTCCCACTCGACGATTTGATTCCACACATGAACCAAAGTGGATGGATAGTCCTCGATCCAGGAAATGTTTCGACGACGAATAATGTGCGCGAAGAATTCGATCATTAGCTCGCTGAAGCCCTGAATATCGGCCTCCGCCTCTGATAATTGTTTGCGGGTTTCCTCCGCAGATTTAATAGCGCATTCCACATTGCCTTCAGCCAGAGCCGCCCTGTTTTCTGCCTCTAACAATTTTGAAGCCAAGTCAGCGTTTTTCTTTTCTAACTCAGCGCTCCTTTTCGTTAACTCGGCGTTCTTCTGCTCAAGCTCAGCATAAGCGAGACGTGCCTTAGCAGCCTCTGACTTGGCTTCGTCAGCTTGCTTCTTCAACTCGGAACGTTCCTGAGTGTGGGATTCTAGCAAATCATGATAGCGCTTTTGCATGTCCTCAAACTGTTGTTTGAAGTTAGAAGCGTTCTTCTGAGCGATAGCTAGTTGAGCTTGAGTATCTTCTAAATTTTTTCCTAAGGTTTTTAGGGCCTTAGCATCTTCCTCTGCAGTTTTGTGCATTGAGTCAGCATTTGTCAATAGCGTGCGAATGATTCTAGAAAGAGTGCGGGAATACTTGAACATTTCGGTATATTGTTTTTCCACCAAATCAATCTTTGCTCTGGCCTCCTCTGCCCAATTAGAAGAAATAGGTTCAAGGGAAGGTAGAAAGGTCAGAGTCTCGAAGTAGTGCTCGGGAAATTGCTCCTTTAAGTATGCCAGCCTTACGGCGGTTCCCGCATCTGGTGGAGGAGGGGCTAGGATTGTTAGTTCAGCGTCCCTTCCCGAAGAAGATTCTGTAGAACCCTTGTCTGTCCGAGGTCGCTTAGTAGCAGGGACTTTTTGCTTACTTCTAGACCCAGTCTCCTTTGGAGGTGTTTTCTCTCTGCTTCGCTTTTCATGGGAGGAAGTGGAATCCCTAGATTGTGGTCTATCCTCCTCCCTACGACCTTGATAGCTTTTGTATTTTTCCTGTTCCGGTCGAACTGGTGAGCGGGAGCGTGAGGATCGAGATCGATAAGGATCATAGGGTCTCCTTTCCTCCCTGCCGCGGTCATCCCGGCGGTTATATTCGGCATCCTGGGGAGGATTAGACATGCTGCGGCGAAGCTTTCTTATGTCATAAGAGGATCGAGACATTGTACCTGCACGATAAGTTAAACGAAGTTTAGAATCAGCGGATCCATGGAAAAAGAAGTGCAATGAATGCTAGTGCTACGGTGCAAAGTGCATCCTATGTGGTGTACGTGTCCCCCCAACCAACCCGAGTCTGAAGCTAAAGTGGTGCGGGCAGGCTCTTTGGCCTTAGCAGGAGTAGTCTCTTCAGAAGAAGTGAAGACTAGAGGGTCCTTTCTGAAATCTTCCGAAGTGTATATAGTCTCGGGTAAAGGGAGATCCCCCAAACCCTGAAATATGTGCTCGTCGGCGCTAGGAACATCCCCTTCGGAAGCGTGAAGTGGCGACCCTTGGGGAGATTTTGATTTGTCTACCGAGGTAGTTTCCTCGGGGGCAATATATCCTTCACGATGTTTTTTGGCCAGATTAGCCAGTTCATCATCTTGAGTGGAAGAGGGAGAGGGTGAAGTTTGAAGAGAAGCTGCAGGAATTCCCGAGCCTTCACCTATTTCTGGAACTGTTTCCACTGGAGGAATATATGCATAAGGGACTGTCCCATGACCGATACTACGGTAGACGGATAGCAGCCCGTGAGAATGAAGGTACTCATCTTTAAGAACCTCGTCAATAGTAAGGAATTTTTGGTCGCCATTGAGGAGACGGTGCATTCGATCAAAGAACACTTGGTCTGATACCTGTTTGGGATTATCGACTGCAAGTAAAAAGGAAAAACAGGTCAGGGTGATGATTCAAGTGTATAGAGTCCAGGGTCAGAAAGTCAGTGCTTTACTTGATTTTGTCCATCTTCTGGCGCATCCAGGCTGTTGCTTTATATAGAACCACTCCAGTCTGGAATCTCCAGCCTTGCTGCTAAACGGCGTAGAGATTATCTTCCTCTTTGGGACCGACTCAAAGTAACAGAAAGAAGGGGTTTCTCTAGTCCGGTGTTTGAAATTATAGAAGAAATGAACGTCGTCAAACGTAAGCTCCACGCCTAGAATTTCACGATATGCTATGAATAAGGTATGCAAATAGGCATATGAATTGGGATGCAGCTGCATGGGGGCAATCCGCATTTGTCTTAAGAAGTCGACGATGAAAGGCGAGAAAGGAGGAATAGCGCCAACCATGCACATCAGACGAGTGACCGTCATATATCCTTCTGGAGGGTTATGTGGACGATCAGAACGTGAGGGCACTAGAGTGTCTCTCTTCATTATTCCATACTTCAAGCAAATTCTCACGAGTCGGTCGTTGTCAATTGTTGATTCTACGGAATCTGGAGGTGATTCCAATATAATGGCTGAGTCAAATTCATCGGGCGCTCGGTTGTCACCAATCCCTCCTTCCTCCTCAAAGCCTAGGGAAACTTCATTTTCTGAAGACATTTCATCGCTTTCCCGATGACCAACTCCGTAATCCGGACCCTCGCTGTCCCATTCTGGGTCAGATGAAGAAGATATATCCTCGAGAGTGATTTTGTGGGAAGTTTCTGGAGCTTCTTTCCTCTCAGCTAAACGAGAAGAGCGTCTGGGCCTCATGGTCATGGAACTATTGAAGAAGCAATAGCACGGATTAGAGTGAATTATCCCGTGTCCCTTTTTTTTGTGTATGTGTGTGAACTAAAGTGTGTGCAACAAATGCGGGAAGTGCAAAATAAAAGTACAGCAATGTAAGACGAAGCTTTAAAGAGAAAGTAATAGTCCGAGTTGTCCTTGATTCTCATTTATGTTCACAAGGCACTATCCTAACTGTCCGCGAGGCATATTCGTCTAGAATAAGTGTTAGTTGAGTTAGTTGGGTGGTCTTTATGTGTCAAGTTCAATATGTTCGGGTCGGTTCGGATATGCATGTGATGATTGGCTCAATACTGAAGACATTCGGTTCGGGTGCTTCAGTAAGGCAAGGTTAGTTCAAGACAATAGGAACAGTGGGTTCGGAAGCAGAACTGATCTGATCGGATCGGGTGACCCGATCCGATCCGAATCAGCATCACTCAACCAGTCCGTTCATGTCAGCCTCTTATCTCATCCTCATCTCCGACCCGAGCCGACATTTTCTTTCCTCCCGTCTTTCTAAGGTGTGCAATCCGAGCCGATCCCCTTTCCTTCTCCTTCCTTTTTTGCTCCTCCGTCTTCTACCCGAACCGACTCCAGATAGTCACCACGCTCCTCATCTTCTTCCTCTTTCCCTCCTTTCTCACAAACGGGTCCATTTTATCATCAAGGCCATTGTTGAGGATAAAAATTTGCCCTCTCCAGCCTCGCAATGCCTTGAAGCGATAGCGCATCCACCAGCGGCGGCGGGGGGTTCAAGCGAAGCCTACGATTAAACCATCCTAATCCAACGCTAATTGAAATCAAGAACGTTTATTACGATGTTATTCGAGATTAAAAAGCTACCTATGTGATTGATTTGAGGAATCAACAAGAAAGGAGTTCGGAGTTTTAGAGTTTTTAAGATTTTCGATGCTTGGGTCCGAGCCGCAATAGAAACGAAGAAGAAAGAAGTGAAGACGGTGATGAGTTTATATAAAGAATGGAGTTGACTCTTCGTCTCCCTATTTTGTCTCGCCCGATCGGACCGGGGTGGAAGCCCAGTAGCACAACTCTCTCTGAAGGCCCAGTGTTTAAGAACTAAATCCACGAATACGCTTCGGATCGGAATCCGAGCCGAGTGGAAATTTCACACGTTGATTTAGCATCCGACTCGAATTGAAGAGAAGGGAAGTAAAGAAGGAGCATACCTACAAGAAGCATTACACGGCTAGTAGAGTTCCCAAATTTGCTCAGAAATGAAGAAAAGCCACTCGGATCGGACGCCGAACCGAATAGAAATCAATGCATTACTCTTGACAATTCTGGTTGAACGACATCAAAGGACGCTTTGTACAACGAAAGCATCCTTTGAGGGGGCAAAATGTTAGCCTACTTTGTGAACTAGGCAACACAAAGTCAAGAAACCAACCGTTGAAGAGTATTTCAAGTTATGCGACTCCGGTTCGGATCGGAAAGAAGCTCCACAATTCAGATTGATAGCAGCGTATCGGTTCGGATCGGGTAAAATTCTCTGTTCGGATCGGATATCTCTTACTGGATAAATTGGCAAAGCATACCTGATCGGATCGGAAGGCCAATGAATCTCAGGTGGATCGGAAAGCCGTCTGCTTGCCACGACTTCGGAGCGGAGTATGATTAGAGAGGAAGAGACGTCCAAGCTACTCCGGTTCGGGTCGGGTATTCCGATCCGAACCCCCAACCTGCATGTCTCCGACCCGCACCCATGATCCAGGAAAATCTCCTATAAAGTCGCCTGGAGAACCGGACCGGATGTGACCAATTCCTACCCCTAACGTCCATCTCATTGATGCGTTGTCCGCTTGATAGCCCATCCGAACCCGAAGAGAGTGCGATGGATGACACGTGTTCCGACCCGGATTGCATCTCAGGCAAATTCACACCTATAAATACCCCAACTAGAGACAAAGAGGAGGATCTTTTCAGCACTTTTGAGAATCCAAGTACTTTCATCATTCGAATTCCTTCACTCCCGGAAAATCCAAACCATCTTTCATTTCCTGTTTTTATCTTTCTGAGTGAACAAAAGTGAGTTTCGAGCGAATCTTACATTGTATTTGTAATTGAATTACTGAATATAGTGAAAACTAAGTGGACGTAGGCATTTCTTCGCCGAACCACTATAAACCTTGTGTGTTCTTTTTTATTTCTGCTTTACTTTATCTTGTTTCTAATCAATTTGGGTGTTAGAACCACATTTGGGTCTAACAGCTATGCTTAATTTACATAGATCCAGTTTTATACCCAAAATTACATGTTTAACATGTTTACACCAATTTACCCATAACGAGTTCTAGCCAAATTACATATATCAAGATCCATGTCAAACTATATATGCGAATCCCCATTCTTGCAATTACTATTATAATGACAATACCCAAATATTCAATTTCATGTTAATGGCAGTAATACCCAAATATCCAATTTTTACGTTATGCCATCAATCCACCAAACACATATATCCAAATAGGTATTATCCCAATATTCCCCCGTATTCAATCGTACGCAAATCGCGTTTTAGGCTTAGGTCCGAAATTGACCAAGGTTCATCAAAAGAAAATAAATAGAGGGAGGTAGAAGTTGCAATAAGAACAAGATCAGAAAGAAAACAACATAAATCATCATGATAGGCATAAAGATTACAACTTGATGATAACATCATTACGAATCAAGAAAACTGCTGAATAGATCATAAACTTGGCATGAGAATAAAGATAGACAAGTCTCAAAACTCAAGATTCAAGAAGCAACAGAAATAGATCGATAAACATACTTAAATCCAATTTCACTTCATCACATGCCCATATTATATTTAAATATTTTAATCTGAAAATAACTAGAACTTACAGGGCATGGCTAGTGAATTAGGAACTGAATTTGTTGTAAAAATGTTGCGGCGTTGTTAATTTATTGTCTTGAATCATTGTAGAAGCCTTGTTCTTCGAATTGTGCATGAAAGCTTTGTCCTCAGAATTGATTGGAGTTTGAATGCTTAAGCTTTAATTTGGGGCGGCGGCCATGGTTCAAGAGGGAGTTCAGCAGCATGACGGCTTTAGTATTATATTATTTGTGTGAATTTAGGGTTAGACTTGAGTTGTATTTATAGAATTTTAATCTGATTAGAGCCGTCGATGAAGCTAGAGTGAATCTAGACCATCCATCTCAAGAGAAGCCAATCAGAAAGTGACATGTAAGCCCTAGTGACTCAGCCAAGCCTCAGAAATCGACCAGAACCCGACCAGGCCAGCCAGGGCCTGACCAAGCCAGTTTTCTGGCTTGGGCGCACTTGGCAGGTGCGCCAGTGCTAAAATTGTACTGGCGCACTTACCAAGTGTGCCAGTACAATTTTGTTCTGGCGCACTTCCCAAGTGCGCCAGTGCATTCTAACCCGTTTCTGGTTTTTCTGCCCAACTTCGTTCGTCCATATCTTCTTCATACGGTATCCGTTTTACGCAAACTCGGACTCTATTTCAAGCAGAATTCCGAGAAGAACGTAATGGCGTAACCCATTTCCCTTGATTCTTATTTTAAAATTAATTATACCCTGATTTCAAGTTTCAACATGTTATTAAAATTCGAGTTGTTACATTCTCCCCTCCTTAAAGGATTTCGTCCCGGAAATCTTCAAGTTAGGAAGAATGTGTCCTACCATCCAATCATCCATCTACTCAATCATCAATCACAGGCATCTATTGTCCTTAAGAGATTTCTTATGCTGTATGAATTTATGCAGAAAGTGTGTGTATATGTTCCTTATCTAATGCAAATGATCAGGCCTGATTGATCTTCTTAATGCATAATATGTTTAGTGCCATGAGTCCAACATGTATGCAAAAAGTCCTAGTCACACTAACACTATATGTGTGCACAAACATCCATCCATATGCAACATCCACATGATAACATATTCAAATTCATCCATAAACAAGTATAAACCCTCATGCATATGCAACATGAAAGGTGACTGAGCCGATCTTGTGCCTAATGTGTAAATGCATCCACGAGCAACCACTAGCAACCACTTGCAGCCACTTGCAACCATTAATCATAACATGTCTCAAACACATGTTTACACCCAATTGTTCCTACCTAAAGGTATAGTCGAATGATAGAAGCAAGTAAAAACTTTGTGCCCATTAGTCAATGTCAGAACTGGAAATCTACGTCACATATATACTGATTAGGGGAAGAACTCCCTAAGCACCAACCCCGAAGACCGGAATCAACATCAGGCTGACGCCCAAAGAATTACTCAACCCAACGGACACCCTCAATCCCCAACATGTATTACTAACAGATGATCCCTATGGGGTTTTGCAACAGAAATAGGATTGAGAATAGGACCGAGAGGTTATACTTAAAAGATAATATACAAGTAAGCTCTACAGGAAAAGAGGGATCAAGGATATACTCTTAAAAAGAGATATGATGTGCGTGTCTAGTCTTAAATCTTCTAAGTCGCATTTTCTTGAGCTTAACTCCGTTATGCTTTGACTGTCTTTAGCTTCACAATTTTGTAGCTTCTTAATTCCTATTTCCAAAATATGAGTTGGAACTCATTTCACTGTCGCCTCTCGTTCCACTTTCACTTATTCTTTTTCTCGTATACCTAACTTAAACATAACTACGTACTCATGGTTTCATGCAAGCTCTGCAAAATTCATTAGCGAATCCTGGATCTCGTTTATAGGGTATTCCACGCAGAAGAATTATCTCTTGCAAATAAACAGATGTCAACCATGTTGCCAAGTGTACTTACTAAGGTGATTTTCTATAACTCATGCATAAGAGAAATGAACCATCCGCCTTAGTGGCGAACACTACTCGATCGGATTGATAAATGTATCAAGAGATTCTAGGTAACTAAGCATGGCAGAACCCTAAGGGTTACACTAGACTTCGAGGGTATTACCGAGGCAAGTCAAGAGTCTAACTACCCTCTTTTCATACTCGAGAATGGTATCATTTCTGGATAACCACTCCATCTCTAGAAACAACCCATAGCCCAAAAACATAAGCGTTACTTCTAAACTTAACACTTAGCATAGACATTCTCAAATCCAAACAAGTCATGAATAAATGAGCCGATTCCCCAACAGGATTTGAGAAAAAAATGGGACCCTCTACTACGCTAGTACTAAGGTGCAGAGACACAACTATCGAAGCAGAATTAAAAAGGATGCGATGTACAAAAAAAAAGTTCTAACGGGATGATAGAAAAGGAAAGCTAAACTTTTAACAGAAACGTTACCACCTCTTCTTAGGTACGCTAGTAGTGAGAGCATACAATTTCCATCTCGACGATCTTGTCCTTGTCTTCTAATACTTAACTATATATCCCTTCATACTAAAGATACTCTCTCTTGTCGTGGGTTTTATTATTCTCTCACTTTGGACTCTTTCCTTTCACCTTTTCCTCCTTCGTGGATTAAGCCATATCAAAAAGTTTCTCATCCTTAGGCTTGTGTTCTATATCCTCGCTCTTATTATCCTTGTATAGCTTGTTAACAAGTTTCTCGAAAAGCTACCTCCATCGCACGGCAATTCTACAAAGCTTGAAATAAGATTAGACGCAGATGGAATTACTGCGGCTACAGATGGAAGTTGGGCACTCCTTTGTCCTCCGACATGCGTTGTATGCCTACCAACTATGGTGAAAAAGAAAGAGAGAAGAGTCTCAACGAGAGAATCAAAAGATGGTGCATATGGCTTTGGGGAATATGCCTTTCATAAAACAAAACTTTTCTTAGAAAGATGCCTCTTTGTAAACGGTTTTGAAAATAATTTCAGAAGGTTTCTTAAAAGCTTTCTGCCCAGTCTGGTAACCATTCTGCTCTGATACCAAATGTAACACCCCACATCCATTAAGGTCACTCACAAAGGGAATGCCTTAACTTCAATGGAGCATTATGGGTACTGGAACAGAAATATTACAAGACAGACATATATAAAACAGCGGAAAGTAAAGTGGAAGTACTTCAAATCACTTGCTAAATATAATTCTTTACAATAAAAGCCCATCAACTTCCAATACCCAATTACATAGTTAAAATATATGTCTTGCTCAAAAACAAAGAAGCATAAAATAAGTTGTAGTATTTCCCAATAAAGCAAAGCAAGCCATAGCCAAGAGAAATTCAAGCTGTACAAGAAAGAGCCCTGGAGCTTGGTAAGATCCAAACTAAGCTGTATTCCTACCCTGTGAACCTGGGGGGGGGGGGGGGAGGGGGGGAATGGAAGAAAAAGAGGCGAAACAAAACGGGTCAGACATAAAGACTGAGTAAGTTCTAGTGACTTTCAGCATAAAAACCAGTAAAGATAACATGGCATGAATAAACTGAAAGTAAACATAAGCATGATGACAAGATAAGCTACAGGAAAGATAACTAAGAATAACCTCATATGACTTTAGTCATGTATAACATTGCAAGGTTCCCATTCAAGATGAACTAAGTATAGTTTCGCAAGATTTCTATCAAGCATCGCAAGATTTCTCTGCTTCACCATTAAAATGATATCTATTTGCTCTGAACCACCTAACTAGTGTTCCAACTAGTAATCTATATAAAATGATAAAATCATAACGTGATCCCAATCCCCGAAATTAAGGTTGCTTTCACGTGTACATCTATTATTTATTACCTAGATCTAATCTAGGGTTTTCAATCGAGCGCTTCCTAGATTCAACCAGGATTTATGCCACCTAGGTCCAACGTAGGGATTATGCTACCTATTGAACGCTTCTTGGATTTAGGGTTTATGCCACCTAGTTCCAACCTAGGGATTATGCTACCTACGTGTATCATACGGCCCCCAATGATTGTAGATACCTATGCTGGTCCCACCATGGGGTGTATCCAGTCCCATGGTGGCGGCCCGACACAATTTTTAGAATGCATAGGGTATACTACTGGTGCCCTCCAGTGCCCTGTTTTTCTGCTACGGAGTTGCGTGCACTCCCGCACTCCGTTAGAACCACACTGTGCACCCACCGTCGTCGCTTTTGACCACTTACAATCAGCCCAGTAATCGTGCCCCACCCTGCCTAGTTTCAGGGTACCGTTGATACCTGATTTGGGTTACTGCTGAAATGGGTCCCCGTTACTAGGGTTTCCTACTAGTTAAGTGTGTGGGCCTGTATATACAGATATTACCCACCAACCTGAAATGTACTTAACCCTCTCCGTCCATTACGTTAAATTGGTTAAGTGTTTTCTCTTGTTTTACTTAACCCTACCACACGTCATGTTATATTGGTTAAGTGTTGTTCCTTGTGTTACTTAACCCTACCGCAAGCCTTGTTATACTGGCTAAGTGTTCTCCCTTGTGTTAACTTAACCCCACCGCATGTCATGTCATATTGGTTAAGTGTAAATTGACTTAGCCCACCTACTTATCATGTTGTGACGGTTAAGTGTTACCCTCTGTTGTTACTTAACCCCACCACGCATCACGTTATATTGGTTAAGTGCATGTTAACTTAACCCCATACACCAGTCATATTATAATGGTTAAGTGTTACCCTCGTGTGTTTACTTAACCCTACCACGCATCAGGTTATATCGATTGGGTGTTATTAACCTATTTAAGTTAGCCCAACCCATCCGCTAGTCATGTTATAACGGTTAAGTGTTATTAGCCTAGCCACGTTACTTAACTCACCCACTCATATCATATTGGTTAAGTGTCATTAGTCTAGTCATATTATTTAACCCACCCACTGGTCTGATTAACAGTTATGTTGGTTGAGCCTGCACTTATAAGTTTTACATGTTCTTAACTTATACCAGTTAGGTCCACATTTACATGACAAATTTCCATGTCATCCCACCTAACCCTCTAACCATACCCACGTCTTATTATGGTTAGTATTCCTTAATTCATTCATTATGACGAACGAATCATGACCTCTCACATTAGACCGTGCATTTTGTGGCCACTGGATTTGCCGGGCGGTTCCGGGCAGATTTACACCACAAACTGGGTCTACCTCGTGTCATAAACCGTTACGCCTACAATTTGACCTTCGACCTCTCACATTAGACTGACACTTTGTGGCTACTGGATTTGCCGGGCGGTTGCGGGCAGATTTACACCACAAACTGAGTCTAACCTCGTGTCAAAGGCTCATTAATGGTCGCATTCCACCCAAAACCCCAATATCAGTTCATGTGTTTAACATATAGAAATGTTCATGATTCACGTTTTTGCCTAAAATGTATTCCCAAATTATTATCATAATTCACTATAAGGTTATGCCAAGTTATAGCCTCCTATTTCCAATACATACCAACTACCCAAAACCCAACTTAGGCGCGTTCATATTAAACTTTCTCAAAATCATAAATTATCATATATGTTTCTACTCCAAATTTTACATAATTAACATATGCCCAAGTTCTAGGTTACATGTCAGTTTTACATATGCCCAATTCATACCAAATTTACATATGTTCAATTCATGCCGTTTTACATGTATGCAAATTTTATGCCAATTTACACATATACCAAGTTTCATACTGTTTTACATATGTCAAGATTCATGATCTACATGTTTACAAAGCTATGCTTAATTTACATAGATCCAGTTTTATACCCAAAATTACATGTTTAACATGTTTACACCAATTTACCCATAACGAGTTCTAGCCAAATTACATATATCAAGATCCATGTCAAACTATATATGCCAATCCCCATTCTTGCAATTACTATTATAATGACAATACCCAAATATTCAATTTCATGTTAATGGCAGTAATACCCAAATATCCAATTTTTACGTTATGCCATCAATCCACCAAATACATATATCCAAATAGGTATTATCCCAATATTCCCCCGTATTCAATCGTACGCAAATCGCGTTTTAGGCCTAGGTTCGAAATTGACCAAGGTTCATCAAAAGAAAATAAATAGGGGGAGGTAGAAGTTGCAATAAGAACAAGATCAGAAAGAAAACAGCATAAATCATCATGATAGGCATAAAGATTACAACTTGATGATAACATCATTACGAATCAAGAAAACTGCTGAATAGATCATAAACTTGGCATGAGAATAAAGATAGACAAGTCTCAAAACTCAAGATTCAAGAAGCAACAGAAATAGATCGATAAACATACTTAAATCCAATTTCACTTCATCACATGCCCATATTATATTTATATATTTTAATCTGAAAATAACTAGAACTTACAGGGCATGTCTAGTGAATTAGGAACTGAATTTGTTGTAAAAATGTTGCGGCGTTGTTAATTTATTGTCTTGAATCATTGTAGAAGCCTTGTTCTTCGAATTGTGCATGAAAGCTTTGTCCTCAGAATTGATTGGAGTTTGAATGCTCAAGCTTTAATTTGGAGGCGGCGGCCATGGTTCAAGAGGGAGTTCAGCAGCATGACGGCTTTAGTATTATATTATTTGTGTGAATTTAGGGTTAGACTTGAGTTGTATTTATAGAATTTTAAGCTGATTAGAGCCGTCGATGAAGCTAGAGTGAATCCAGACCATCCATCTCAAGAGAAGCCAATCAGAAAGTGACATGTAAGCCCTAGTGACTCAGCCAAGCCTCAGAAATCGACCAGAACCCGACCAGGCCAGCCAGGGCGTGACCAAGCCAGTTTTCTGGCTTGGGCGCACTTGGCAGGTGCGCCAGTGATAAAATTGTACTGGCGCACTTCCCAAGTGCGCCAGTGCAATTTTGTTCTGGCGCACTTCCCAAGTGCGCTAGTGCATTCTAACCCGTTTCTGGTTTTTCTGCCCAACTTCGTTCGTCCATATCTTCTTCATACGGTATCCGTTTTACGCAAACTCGGACTCTATTTCAAGCAGAATTCCGAGAAGAACGCAATGGCGTAACCCGTTTCCCATGATTCTTATTTTAAAATTAATTATACCCTGATTTCAAGTTTTAACATGTTATTAATATTCGGGTTGTTACATTTACGGGCTATAAAGGAACACACCCTTTCTTAAACAATTCCTAAATGATTACAACAGCCCTAGAACTCTTGAATGGCGCTTCCAAACAGATAGTAGTTGATAGAGATTGAGAAGAGAAATATAATGATATAATTTTTGGTGAAATCGGTAGAATATAAGTGTAGAAATCAAGAAATTAATGTATGATAATGGTGGTATAAGATAGGATGAAGATGGAGAAGAAGAAGTAATAAAAAATTCGAATTTAACCCATATTTATAGTGTTTGAAGGTTGCAATGTTTCCGAGCCATTTCAAATCATGAAAAGACGTTTTCTTTGAAAACTGAAAATGTGGCAGTTATATGAGACATATATAGTGTATTTTTATTTTTAAAATTACTTCTCAAGTGTTAAAACCAATATTTATTTTCTAGAAATTCTTGAACCAAAACTAGTGTTTTAAAATGAGTTTTCTAAAGTGTAAAAGCATATAATAATATACTAATATATAATATAAACATATTTATAAAATTATTTGATATAAGGTTATAAAACATATATTGTAAACATATATATATATATATATGTAGTATAAAACTTTATAAACAATAAACATACACACACATATATATTTGAAATCATAAGAAAAAATTTAATAATTTGGAATCATTTTTAGAAAAGGAGTTTGAAATAATTTTGAAGTCAATTTGAAAAATAATTTGAAAACAGAATTTGAAAACAAGATTTGAAAGTGCTAACCAGAGTTTTACATATATACTTGACTCTATACTTGATAACCTTGAGCTCTTGAAATCTGGATTATCTTGATACTCATGAGTCTTGAATTCCTTGATATCTTGGATCTCTAAAACTGTACAGTCTTCAATATTTATATCCTACATATACATATATATATATATATATATATATATCCTAGAAAAAAAGATGTTAGTATATGTTTTATAATCAATAATTGAAACAAAGTTGTTGTCATCAAAATTCCATTCTCCAACATAACTTTCCTTAAGGTCCTTAATCTGCATCTCCAACAGCAAGCGCTTCTTTCAGTCAACCCATATATGTTTAGAACAAACATGTACAAGCCATTTAACACGTGATTATTTCTTGCCTTTATTTCTTCCTTAACGTTACAATTTTTAACATTATAAGTTAATTTCTTTCCCTATTCTTTAGCCCTATCCATTTCAAATTCAAATGCGAAATTAATACGTCCATATAATTTCTTCCTGTTTTAACTTTCTACGTGTTTATTTCCTTTTTAATTCAATGAATGTTATCTTTAACGTTTATTTCTATTATGTTATACATAATTTTTAATGCGAATTAATTCCATTTTAAATATGTACCATTAATATATTAATATGCACTTATTTATTATAGATTGAAATGCTACTTAACTGACGTTATTTCAAACTTCCCATTTATAACACGCATTTAATTTGTGAATTTCTTCTTCAACTTATATCTAAATTTTTTTAATGTCAACTAATAGGAACGTTTCAATTTTAATGTCAATTACTCTCCTTTTTCTGACTGTCCATTTATTTTTATTTCAAACGATCGTTTTTCTAGGAATTTATGTACATACATAATTTAAAATTATAAATTATATTTGCACATGTTTACATACAAATATTTTTCGACGCTAAACTTCGTACATTTGTAAATTTACCATACGAACTCCGTTCGGAACATACTATATATGCAAATTTATCAGAAAAATGCAATGGTGCACGTTCCGAAGCCCAAGTCTAGCAATTCCAAAAATATCCGTTTTTCATTCAACTTTTTTGTAATTATTTAATTGAATTAATATTATAAAAATGCGGAGTATTACATCCTCCCACCCTTTAGGAAATTTTGTCCATGAAATTAAATAAAAGGTAAGCTTATGTAATTTCTCGCATAATTTACAACCATCATGTGTACATCCAGTTTTACAATCATCCGTGCGCTAGTGCAATACACTATAAAAATTCATGTATGCAATGAATTTCTAAGAAGTACCTCCTATATGAATGCTGTCTTTTTCAGAAATATTTTGAAAACTTGATTCACACAACCTAAGTATACTTGCAATTTCTATATGAATGCAATATTTTTAAAAATCAAGAATATCCTTTCATCTAATTTTTCCTGCACTCTTACAAAATAAGAGCGTAGTCCATCCAATTTTTACATGCAAACTCTACCAACTAACTTTAAAGTTGCGAGTTTCGGAAAAATCTAATTTTCCAAATTCAGATTTTTATGTTAGAAAAGGTAAGAAGTTGGAAAGTCGCATTTTCCACTTCACTTTTACTCATAGTTTTCCCTGTACTTGAAACCCTTGGCAACCATTCTAAAAAAATCTACTTTCTTTTCCAAGTAGAGTTTACAAAAGAAGAAATTCGTTTTCAACTTTCCCAAACATACTTTGGGAGAATTTAATTTCCCATATTGTTCTCGTTTATTGCAGTTATCGCTTTTATAATTTTTCATTTTATTTGTTTTTCTTTTAGTCATTCATTTCTTGCTTACATTGTTAATTTATTTGTGACATCCTATGTCTTTAATCTTTTCTAGTAATCATCCCACATACCTAGATTAAGAATGTCATACTAAACCATTCTATTTTCAACAATAAAATAGAATAGTACATAGAGTGTAATTCCGTATTAAAAGAAAACAGTCTCTACTACAATCATTATTATTTGTTGGAGAATGGAGTTTTGATGACAACAACCTTCTTTCAATATTAATTGATTATAAAATATACACTAACACTTTTGTCTAGAATATACATACATACATACATACATATATATATATATATATGTATGTATGTATGTATGTATGTATGGGAATTATATACTGAAGGCTGTACAGTTTAAAGATATTAGAGATTCGGAGTTCAGAGAAATTTTAAGACTCATGAGTATTCAAGAGTTCAAGACTAATATAGTTATAGAGTCTAGATTATGTAAGACTCTAAATAGCACTCCAGCTTCAAATTCAAATTCTATTTTCAAATTCTATCTTCAATCCTCTCCACGTTACTTTCTATCTTTTCTATTACTTTTGATTTCAATGTTAAGTTTTATATATTTATACTTTATATTCATCTATAGTTTTCAACCTTATAATTTTATAAATATGTTTATATGATTTATATTTATGTTTTCATATGATTTCCTACTTTACAATATTAATTTATAACACTATATTTTAATTCAAGAATTTCTAGAATTATAGTTATATCAAAACACTTGAAAAATGCTAAAAAAATAAATTTACACTAAGCAAATGCCTACGTATATAAAACTCTATGTTGACATATAACTGTCATTTTTTTCAATTTTGAAAGGAAGTGACTTTTCACTAATTGTGACGGTTCTGAAGTGTTGCAACCTTTCACACACTATAAAAAGGACTTGAATTCGAATTTTTAATCATCTCTTCTTCTCCATCATCACTCTCCTTCATTACACCATTTTTCTTTATCATTTTTATGATTTCTACACCTATACTCTGTCGAATTCAATTTTGTTTTCACCAATCTTCTTCTCTCTACACCCTCTACTCATTACTCTCTGAATTAAGTGCTATTAAAGAGTTATAGGGTTGTTTGTAATTGTTTGGGTCGAGTAAAGTAATCAGTGGTATCCCTTGTAGCCGTGAAATCAAGGACATGTAATCGGTGGTATCCTTTGTAGCCATGAAATCAAGGACGGGTAGTCGGTGGTATCCCTTGTAGCCGTGAAATCAATAGTTTGTAATTGACTATTGATATAGTAATAAAACTCTATGCAATCCAGCGTTGCGTGGGACTGGACGTAGGAGCAATCCGAACCAGTATAAAATCCGGTGTGTTCTTTCCTTTTCTGCATTTCTATTTCTATTTATTTTGCATCTATATTTGATTTTGCATCTGTAATTGTTTCTGCAGTGTTTGATTCATATAGTTTATCATATATATTTTAGATTTTATTTGAATTCTCAAAAACACTATTCACTCCTCTTTAGTGTTTGTTTTGCCTTAACGGTCCATTCCGCAATCCACAACAATTGGTATCAGAGCAAAGTCTTTCAAAAAGTTCATAATCTGATTTTTGAAAATAGTGGTAATGGCAACCAACACTGGTAGCAATAATAGTTCTTTTGTAGAGGGTCAGTCAACTATTAGACCACGTCTGTTTAATAGTAGTAATTATTCATATTGGGCATGTAGAATGAAAATATATTTACATTCAATAGGATTAGACACATGGAATAGTACACAAAATGAATTTTTTGAACCCACAACTGCTTTTGCACAATAGACAAATGAACAAAAGGCTGCTGCACAAAGAAGTTTTAAAGCTATGAATATGTTATTTTGTTCATTAGAAAGGAATGAGTTTAATAGGATGTCTGTATGTAAAACTGCTTAAGAAATTTGGAGAACTTTACAAGTTACTCATGAAGGAACTAGTAAAGTTATACAAACTAAAATAGCAATGTTAGTAAATCAGTTTGAGTTATTCAAAATGAACGAGAATGAGTCTATTTCTGATATGTATTGCAGATTTCAAGAGATATTGCATTCATTAATAGCACTCGGAAAAACCTATTCTGAAGCAGATCAAGTCAGAAAAATATTGAATTCACTAACTCTAGAATGAGATCATAAAACTTTGGCAATTGAAAAAGCCAATAATGTCAATGAAATGAAGATTGAAGAGTTAAATAGAAATCTGATGGCATACGAAGTCCAATTACAGAAAAGAAAAGAAAACAGTTCAACGGAGAAGAAATCTATTGCATTAAAAGCAACATCAAATGATTCTGACTCGAGTAGTGAAGATGATGAAGAAACAAATCTCATGACAAATCATTTAGAAAATTTCTGAGATATAGAAGGAGAAATTATAACCAAGGAAGTTCAAAATGCAATGATGGTCGATGTTATAATTGCAACAAACCAGACCATATAAAGAAAACGTGTCCATATCCAGACAGATCGATTCAACAGACAGACAACAACAATTCGTTGAGATAGTGAAAGAAAGCATACGCAGCAACATTAGATGATTCAGATTCATCGTCAAGTGATGAAGAACCAGAAACCGGAAATACGAATTTATGCTTTACGGCAATTCAGAGTTTAGAAAATCTCGAAGAAAAGGATCTAAAAATCGGGTACGCATTAATTAATTTTTAATTTTATTTGGTTGAACGGTTGCTTTGTTTGTTTGCTTTGATTTGAATATGAAAACCTTAAAATTTAAACTTGAAATTTGAAATTCAAATTTGAAATTTGAAATTTAAAATAATGATATAATAATAAATTAAAAATTAAATAATAAAATAAATTGTTTGTGCTCGATAGGATTAGAATTATTTCAGCAAATCGTTAAACCTGAAATATATATCATCGATTTAAAATAAAAATCACCAAAACCAAATTCTCTTTGAAAATTAGCATATATGTCGACATACATTTTACTATATGTTGACATATCAGTCAGAAACTTGAAATTTGAATTTTGAATTTCAAATATTTAAACTTTCAAACTTCCCTCCAACTTTTTACCAACTCCTAAGGTCTGAAAAAGTGTCATTTCAATCTGAAAAGTTGTGCCTATTCAATTCATATTTATTCAATTCATATCCATTCAATTTCTTTATATACATCTATTCTTTATACCTTTCATTCACAACTCAAAACAATACTCTTCAAAACTATCAATTCAATGGCTTCCTCAAGTTCATCTCAAAAGTTGAAGATAACCAAAACCATCAAAGGCTATCTTCATAATGACAATGAGGCTATCAAAACCTATGGTAACTATTTAGCAAGTGCTAAGGTTAACATGGGTGCTTTTGCCATCTTTAGCGAATTTCCCTCCTACGATCTTACTTCTATCTTTCAACACAATGAAGTGTTGAGTCTAATTGACTCTCGTGATAACGACGAAGTGTGTTATCCCAAAATCGTAAAGATGTTCTAGGCGAACCTCAATCGCGGATTTTACGAAGGCAGCGTAAATTCAATTTGGAGCAGCGTCAATGGAACGCAAATTGTCCTCGATGCCGAACTCTTAGGCACTATTCTAAATTGTAGAAGCACGGGCTCAGATTTTTCAGATTTCTGTTATCGACGAAACCGATTTGGAAACCTTTCGTGATATATTGGAAGATGGTGCTCCAATGGAGTTTAAAAATCGCTCCTTTCGTCCAAAAACAAGAATTGTCAACCTTCTCCTCCAACATACATCACTCCCCGTTCCGGAAATTTCAACAATCCAACCTTCAAAGTCCAAAAGGCTCTCTTTACTATTATGGGTGGCTATACTATCAATTGGGCCAAAATGATCCTAAATAAAATTAAGCCCATAGAATTATCATCAAGAGAAAACACTTTATACTATGGTATTTATCTCACTTGTATTTTCAAGTACTTTAATGTTGATCTTCATGGAGAATAATTCGTGTCTAGAAAAGTGTTTGACTCATCAAACATTCATCTCATGCAAATTCCTCTCACTTTCAAACCGTATGAGACATTCGAAGCCAAACAAGCTCGAATGCAACAAGAGCAAGAGCCAATGGAAGTCGAAGAAAAAGAAGAGGCTTCTATAGAAGGTGTTGAGTATCCAACCGATACTAAACGCATTTTTGAAGAGACGATGATTCAAAATCAAGTGAAAATCATCAAAAAATCAAAAGATGCTCAACAAAAAAACTTTCCAAAGTGACCAAATTCATGGTCAAGATAGGAAGAAAGATTGGAGTCTGACCTCCCTCATCATCATCAGAAAGCTAGACTATCAAGTTTAAATCTATCTTTATGTATTCGCTTAAATTTCCTTGTATTTGCTTTCGAATCTCGTATTTAAGTGTGTCTTGATTAGTTGGATGTATTTGCTTTCTATTAAGTAATGAATGGAGTTTTACTTATGTTAAAATCATCTTTATGCCTCTGTAAAAACTTTAGAACTAATTATAATATAATAGTGTTCAAAATAATTCAAGATTTTCAAAATTTTCACTATGATATGTCGACATAAAAATAAGTATATGTCGACATATAACTGCCAGATTTTCAAATTGTTTCAAATTCTAAAATTAAAATAACTACTCACATCCATTCAAAATCCAACGAATTCCAGACCCTATTTAAGTCTATTTCTTTCGGAAAATTTCATTATTCTATCTCTCCTTCTTCCTTATACATTTCTCATCAAATCCATGGCAAATCCTATTCATAATCTTAGTGAAAATCTAGAAGAAACCTGGAATTCTTTCAAAAATATTCTCTCTATCATTCTACGAAACCAGCGTCATCCCGAACTAAGCCAAATAAAGATGTTTGAACAACAAGAGAAGCATTTTGATGCAACGCGATGGCTAATCTCCTCTCTTTTTAGAGATGAAGATAATAATCTCACAAAGGCTCTGCCAAACAAAGAAGATGAGGATTGGGAAGTCATTCAGAAGGATCCTATCTTTGGAGAAGACGGTTGGGTAGAAGTTCCAAGAAACGTTTAATTATTCAATACGATTTAATTGATTTGTTTGAATTTGATTCTATGATTTGAAACTTGTATATATATATATATATGTATGTATATATTGTATGTATGTATTAAGACATATGGTGTGTGGTGATTTGGTTTGGTTTGGTTTGTATATGTAACAAACAAACATATGTAATTATAATACTTGGATTGGTTTGTATTTATTCATTATATTGCTAGGAATCACTATTTTATATAGATTAAGGGGGAGTATTATTTAGATTAGTTACTTATTAGATAGATTTACGATTTAGGGAGAGTAGTTTTAGAATTTCTTTTTGATAATGCCAAAAGGGGAGAAATTATAAAATATAGACATAGTTTATAGGATTATTATAGACAGGGGGAGTATTAGAAGGATCATCATCAACAGGTATATACATGTATGATATGTTATAAGCTAAGGTTGTCATCATCAAAAAGGGAGAGATTGTTGGAGAATGGAGTTTTGATGACAACAACCTTATTTCAATATTAATTGATTATAAAATATATACTAACACTTTTGTCTAGAATACACACACACACACACACATATGCAGGATTTATATACAGGAATTATATATTGAAGACTATACAATTTAAAGATTTTAGAGATTCAGAGTTCAGAGAAATTTCAAGACTCATGAGTATTCAAGAATTCAAGACTAATATAGTTATAGAGTCTAGATTATGTACGACTCTAAATAGCACTCCAGGTTTGAATTCAAATTCTGATTTTCAAATTCTGTTTTCGAATTCTATCTTCAATCCTCTCCATTTTATTTTTTATCTTTTCTGTTTTCCTTTCTTACTTTACTTTTGATTTCATTGTTAAGTTTTATATATTTACATATTTATACTTTATATTTATGTATAGTTTTCAACCTTATAATTTTATAAATATGTTTATATAATTTATATTTATGTTTTCATATGATTTCCTACTTTACAGTATTAATTTATCACACTATATTTTAATTCAAGAATTTCCAGAATTATATTTATATCAAAACACTTGGAAATTGCTAAAAAATTAAATTTACACTAAGCATATGTCGACATATAACTGTCATTTTTTTCAATTTTGAAAGGAAGTGTCTTTTCACTAATTATGATAGTTCTGAAGTGTTGCAACCTTTCACATACTATAAGAAGGGAATTCGAATTTTTAATCATCTCTTCTTCTCCATCATCACTCTCTTTCATTACACCATTTTTCTTTATCACTTTTATGATTTCTACACCTATACTCTGCCGAATTCAATTCTGTTTTCACCAATCTTCTTCTCTCTACACTTTCTACTCATTACTCTCTTAATCAAGTGCTATTGAAGAGTTATAGTGCTTTTTATAATTGTTTGGGTTGAGTAAAGTAATCAGCGGTATCCCTTGTAGCCGTGAAATCAAGGATGGGTAATCGGTGGTATCCTTTGTAGCCGTGAAATCAAGGACGAGTAATCAGTGGTATCCCTTATAGTCGTGAAATCAAGGAGGTTGTAATTGACTATTGATATAGTTATAAAACTCAGCACAATCCAGTGTTACGTGAGACTGGACGTAGGAGCAATCCGAACCAGTATAAAACCCGGTGTGTGCTTTCCTTTTCTACATTTTTATTTCTGTTTATTCTGCATTTGTTTTTGATTCTGCATCTGTGATTGTTTATGTGGTGTTTGATTCATATAGTTTATCACATATATTTTAGATTTTGTTTGAATTCTCAAAAACACTATTCAACCCCCTCCGCAAGTGCTTGTTTTATCTTAACGATCCATTCCGCAATCCCTAACATTATTAAAAGGTGTGATGGTCAAATGCGGTTATCTACTTAGACTAGGAGGCCTAGGATCATGTCCCCATGACATAAAAAAATCCTCATCGCTGAATCCCTCCAACCATAGCATTTTTTTCTTCCATCTACCACTCTCTACAAACCCATCCTGTAGACCTGCTAGTTCCATGAGCCATTCTCAATCGTCCACCAATGATATACTGAAATCCATAGGCTAACCATACCCGATACCTAAAAGGATACAAATCTGGCAACCCTTACTTCACCAGTAACCTCACATACTTGGGCCTAGTTCTTATCATTTCTTAAAGTAAAACAACACGACATGTTTTATAATTTCCTAAGAAGCACTAAAATGGGATTTCCATTAATCACATATTATACCGCAGTTTTCCATACAAAGAATCCCAAACTTGCTCATACTTTTCATTTACCTACATTTTCCAATTAGGTATATACTAGTCTTTCCTTAAAAATTTAATCTTCTCTCATTTTATTACTGATTTGCTTAGGAACTTAATTCTCATTAACTGACCTTTTCCACTTAACTTGTATCATTTATTAAATCAATATTTATGCAGAACCTCTCTACTTTCTTTCCACATAAACTATACAAGTTTTAAATTTTTCCTTTAATCTTTTTTACTAAGACAATAACCACTAGAGGGACAACTTTCTAACATTATTTTTCCCAGTTCACATACATTACTATATAACATTTTTAATGTTGACCAATTTTCCATTTTTACTTCCATACTTCTTACTTGAGACTTTATACAATTACTGCTCAAGTTTATGGTTTACTCACATATCGAGAAAATTTCCTAAAGCACTACCTAGTGTTCAAGCACACTACTGGAATTATCCTACTAAACCATTTTAAATTTTCAAAAATACCGTTCTCTAAAAACCTTTCGCGAAAGTAAAAAATTTAGGGAAATAAGAATTGATCGCTTCTATTCAATATTGTAAAATCTATCTTAAATCTATCCAATATACATGTCTAATTCATTTATTCGTATCTTCCATTTTCTACCTTAGTGACTTAACCCCACAACTTGCTTACACACCTTATTCTTTTAGAAAACTAATCTTTATGCTTTCTTTAAAAAAACATTTGAATGCCAAAATCAATAACTTTCCAAAAAAAATAAAATTGAAAATTCTTTAGAAATCTTTTCCTATACCTGTTTCTATTTCAAGTTCTTCTAAAAGTTTAATTGTGGGACTAAGTACAAGGTGCTGTCCAAACTCACACCTTTCAAAATTTACTTCCTTACTAATCCTCAAGTAAACTTTCCAAACTACTAGTGAGACCACTTTTGTGTTGCCCATGCGCACCATATATATATATATATATATATATATATATATATATATTCCTAATCCATCAATTTTCCAAACATAAGACCTTATAACCCACCCACAACTTGGACCTACCGTTTGTTTCCAAGTAACGACACATGAACTTTCCCATTAACCACCAAATCTATCGTACACCCCATACCATGGTTAAGCCAGAACTTACACTTTTAGGACCCTTCACAATCCTATCATTGGTGTACGAACTCATTACTTAATACTTTACATGTAGTTTTCTCAAAAGAGGGTCTCTCTCTCATGGATCTAGGCATACACACACACACACACACACACACACACATATATATATATATAATATTTTTATTTTTAAAACTGAAACTCAAGTTGGGTTATCTAGTAATCCTGCAGAAAAGACAGAGATAATAAATATAATAGAGCTCGATAAATCATCTCATAGCGGAATAAATAAAATATAATAATCAAATACAATCTTACCGAAATAATAACATTGCCTAACAAGTGTCCATAAGCTACCGAATCTTTGTTATAAATCTAACATGTGAGTATGTTATGAGGAGGAAGTCAGAACACAAGTTCTAGTGAGAGGAAAATTATACATTCAGAAATAACACTACATATATCGTTCAGTTACATTTTATTAAGTGAAAATAAGGGACACATCCCTAAAAACTTTCATAATTAGAACGCCCTCCCTCCCATGTTTGAAATTCAAAGCGGGTCCCTAAATGAGACTTATGTGTTTTTCAAAGAAAATAATGCGCTACAGTATACAAAAAAATGAAAAATTGCAAATATTCCCAGAAGATCACGGAAAAAGAAAAAAAAACTTGCATACATGTATGTAAGTATACACTATAGTTGCACACATGTATGCAACTATTCCTGAAGCAGTTTACACTGAAATTCTGCATGAATGCTTGCATGCATGTGTGCAAGTATTCTATTTTCTTGCATACATGTATGCAAGTAAACATGAACTAATATTTATGCCTACGGATTGTTGCATGCATGTATGCAAGTATTCTGAATACATGTATGCATGTATGCAAATAAATATGTACTGATTTACATGCCTACGAATTATAGGATACTTGTATGCAAGAATTCTGTATTACTTGCATGCGTGTATGCAAAAAAGCCAACCCAGATGCATTACTGAAATAGTTGCATAGATGTGCGCAAGAATTTCGAATACATGCATTTGTTGATGCAATTAACTGCAGTTTCGCTATTTTTTTGTATTTTTTGTTTTTGATGGGGTTTTTGGTGGTTTTTTCATTAGAATTTTTTTATGTGTGCGTGTTTAATTTAAATATGAATTTACTTCACTTCTTTTATTTTTTTAATGAATTATCGAAAATTAGGGATGTAATTTACAATAAGTTTTGGGTCGGATGTGAGCCTAATTTTGAAACTTAATACAGACTTGTGCCAAACGCACCCTTTTATTAATTATTAGGTTATTCGGGTTAACAACACTCTAAGATCTACATAGACTTTTCACCCATCTACTTCCTAGTAGACTAAATCTAATATTATGTATATATATATATATATATATATATGTAGTTATGCCCAACATCTCAATGTACTCCCTATAGTACCCTCCTCGTATGTCTCTACCGTCACACTATGGAAGCATGCACAACCTCCATCTAACACCGAACCGCATAGAAAATTGGGATCGTTACGCCACGTAATTGTACAAAACCACCATCACTATGTCATGTAAGCATACAGATCCTCGTATTTGAACTCCTCGATCAAACCACGTCTCGACAAGGAGTAATACACTAGTGTCTACAATACACCACCCAATACGTTTATCTAGACCCTTTAATAAATGTATTCCCCACTATTACCTGAGTCATATAATAGGGATGCATCCAATGCACAAAACTCGGTCAAAAGATTTCGATATATGTAAAGGACACCTTCGTTAGGCCTACATTACAGATATCCACGTATGGTCTATCTCTTTCCACGGTGGTTATGGCCCCACCCTTAACTAATGAAAGACTACATCAAGAGCTAATGACATGCCCATGTTAACTATTCTAACATCCAATTTGGTTTGTCCCTCAACCAACGCGCCGACAGTGAAAGTTCGTTGGTCTGTTGGTTTAGCTTTTAGTCTTTCTGCATCCTACTAACCGCCGATGATAGGTATCCGACGATCACTATCCTTAATTTGGTCCTGACCACCTCCTCCTAGAGTGAGGAAAACCACTGAACCACCCAATGAAATCTTCCATAGCCTTCTAACTGCCACATCATAGTTGCAGTCAAGGTATACTCTAGATGGTATAATAAACCTGCCTCCGAGCGATGACTTTATCCGGTTGTTCCTCGGAGTGTCATCTCAGAGTACCCTACCCCGTCCCGCAGAAGCCTCGTGCTTCTCTCCAGTCTTGTAGAATAATTAGTTGGACGTGTTCCTCTCATGTATTCAAACACTACGATGATATATCCATTGTGTTCTTCATCTCCATACATACGGATTGGTCCAAGTGCATCACGTCGTCGCGTTATTAGATTATATGTTTAATCTTTTAATCATGCGCTTTCTTTAACTTATCACATTGCTAATTAAATTGAATATTTAAATTGAATATTTACATATTCATTTTCTATTCAAGTTACTTGTTTAATAGTATATATTTGGTCGCTTACTTTCCCCAATCAGCCCCACGCTACTGAAACGGACCACAACTACGAGCCACTTATTTTCTCTAATCATCCCAATGCTGCCGGAATGGACTTCCGCTTATTATTATTAGATTCATTAAACTTAATCCTACTAATTATAAGTTTACTAATAATAAGCCTACTTTATTTCTTCTCATTTAATTAAAAAATCATGTTATATCGTTACCACAATGTTGCTGGCTTATTAAATTAGTTCTCTTAACTAAGGTTTATTAATAAGCTTTCTTTCATCATTAATTATAACCTACGTTATAATTCCAATTGTCCCTAGGACAAGCCTACCTATTATATTTCATTCTCAATCATATAATTAATTATAATAGGTTATATTCCTTGTTCATCACATTTTTTCTAGGTTCCTTATTATTTGAGGAACCTTTACTCCTGTAACTGTAACGACCCGGGATTTTCGACTCCGAAAATCAACACAAAACTGCCATGTTAACTATTCGAACATCGGAAATACCTGATCATTAATAGAAAGAAATTAGAGGGTGAGGATAGATAAGATAGAAAATTAGAATAGAAGAAGAAAAAGATCACAACAACATCAGAGTAACACGAATCTCACAGCGGATCGAATAAATATAATATATAACATAACTTTGGAAATACAAACTTGTAACAGTATATGCATACCATTATCACATAACATCACAGTGGAAATAAACTCTATATAGATATATCTAGTTTTGAAGCCTCCTGCTCCAAGCTCCTCCAAGTATCTGAAAAATCCCGACTACTTGACTGCCCGTACAAATTTGGGCATCCAAGAGTTTAGGGAAAAACAAAACAAAATAAACTCTGGGTCAGTCATGGGACCGGTGTGAGTAAACTCAAATCATTTGGTTTAACTTTTCAAAATCCTTTTCAAAAGAAAAGGTAATCGTAAGACCGATCCACACATAAATACGGATGGTTTTTACCTTACGATAACCCAAAACAGTTTGCAAAATGAATACTTTTGTGATATTATAATAATGTCTAATCACAAGTAATAACAATCTAGCAGAACGCTTGCATCTCACGTTCCACATATATAATATACAATCAAAATCTTGGGCTCTTATTGGAGATTGGATTCCGACTATGACAAGGTATGGGACCACCTGCCGATAGTGTATCTCTAGAGACGAATACACTGGGTTCAACAAGAACATCTTGCAACCTGGCCCACACATGACCGACCACTCATTTCGCTTGAGTGTACCGAATGTACATCACCAACGGTTGGGAGCTACCCACCGTTTCCCGAAAAGGGACAGCATCGAACATAGATAAAAGAATGAAATGGATTTTCTCTAGATAGGTGATATACACCCTAATGGGAGCGACCCACATAGCCATGCTGCCTGCCCGATTTTTTGTCATTTCCCGATTGATGAGGCTTGAGGTCATTACGTATCCTTTGGAACACCTGACCACCATTCACTTTGAATGCCACATCGTCCTACCCGCCAAATCACAAATTGATTTCCCCAAAAATACCACGGGTATAAAGCTAAGAGAAACGAATTCCTCCGCCACCAAACGTAAGTACGTTTGAAGAGATCAACTTACGCGATCCGTTAGATATACTCCGTCAGACATTCGTCCATTCACGTTTGTCCTGGGACTGGACAAACCGAAGGCACTATTCTGTAAACAGGATAGCCCTTGCGTAACTCCGTCTTCAATATTTGATCGCAACGCTAACGTCCATACAGAGTGGTTTTCAGATAATGAATCTAATCCCGGTCTCTCCGTATTGACGACGGAAAGATGGTCAAAACTTCGATAGTCAGTGATTTAACTATCAAAGAAAAATAGGTGTGCAAACACGATATTATTTCCAGATGGAAATTCTATCGACCAATCATCATTCAACATTTATCTCCTTAGATTAAATTATCATTAATTTATCCATTTACCCATTTCTATATATTCGTAAATTCTTATTTTACATACACTTCACCAATTCCTTTTTATAAAACTCTTCTGATTTTATAGACTTCTAAAATTTTATAATCACTTAAAATTCTCTTTTTATAAAATCCTTTGGTTTTATATAAATATTTATTTATGCCTAAATTTTATTTCTCTTCTATTTTAATTAAAACAATTTTTTAATTAAAACTTCGTTCATAACTCATTTTTAAGCATATTTTCCAAAGTACCAGTTTGCCAAAGTACCTGATCCAAAACTCTATGATTTCGCTTTGGACCCTAAGGCCACGCTCACGATTTCTTCTTTTGCCAAACTACCACTTGGTACTTTGCAAAGTACCAAAGTGCCAGATTTCCAGTTATCATGCCAACTCTCCTGATCACCACGTAAACACCATGCTCCATCACACTTAAATCTCATTTATAAATTCTTTATAAATGTTGAGCTCACATTTTATTTAAAATATCGGTGAATAAAACCAATTTCTACTTCTCTATATAAGTTCAGACTTATCTATTCCATTTATCAAAGATAAATATTTAAACTTAATTTATAAAATATTATTTATTGATTAATCTTCTCAAATCATCTGTTAAAAACAGATTTCGATTAAATATTTACTTAAAAACTCATTTTCCAATAATTCCTTTATAATTGGCACTTTCCTTTTTACATTACATAATTTCCCAAATATCACGTTTATTACATATAATTATTTATTTCCCTCTTATTACTCCTATTTAAGTATCTTGACGAAACAGCTTCTAAATCTTCCATCTAACTAATAATTTCCCAAGAAATTTCTTATTTAATTTCCAAATATTCCTTTTTTTATAAATGTTATTGATTTTATAAATTCCTTGAATCCAATATCTATTTCACAAATTCCTTTATATAAAATCCTTTGATTTTATATAAATATTTTATTTTCAAATTTATAGTTTGAAATTTCCCTTTTATACATTCTAGTATTTCCTTTGGTATTTAAGAGTACAAACAACAATGATCAACATGCATAATCAACAACAGATTATAAATCACATCATATATCACAATATATGAAAAACAGTAAAATAAATGTTGAGGAACCTAGTTGGGTCCCTCTGACCTGTTTCCCTGCATCCACAGATGTTAATAAACATAAATAACACGAGTATGCAATATTCTGATAAACAGAATCAATATTCGATTAACGATTTATATATATCGTTATCGATATTTTCAACCAATTAACTAGCGGTTCAACCAAACAGCCAACACATAGCAAATCAACCATTATTTATAAATTCTAAAAAATACATTATAAAAATATGAGTTGAGCAGAGTTAGTGAGATTTACTCACCTTCGCGCGTTAACCGTTAAATACTGATTTGCGTCAGTTGATTAAACCAGGCGTTCAATTCTGCCATGCGGACATTATAACAGTCCCTTTCTTTTTGAACAAAACACTGAAACTGCAAGCTTTCTAACCGTCGGTCATCCTTTCTCATTTGTTTCTATTTGGGTTTCGCGGTCCTTGACCTACAGTATTATTCGATTTCCCAAATTATAATTATCGCTTAAATTTATAACTTAATTAATAATTTACGTTAGTTAATTAAACTGTCAATTACAGTTACCTTACCAAATCAAATTCCACGTCAGGCACGGGTGCACTGTTTCCATGCGTTTCCACTGTTTTTCACCCTCACTTCATTCTTGCTCTTTAATGTCCATCACAGCACCACCAACCCACTAGAATTCAATTCGCCAAACTTATCACATGCTTTCACTCCAGGATTCACTTCTCCCCTACACGCTACAGAAGTTTAACTTCTTTTCTTCACACTCTGACCCTCTACCATCTAAACACCATTTTCGCATAACACACTTCATCTCCTCGCATTTAATATGTGCTAGCGAACTCCTGTAACGAATGAACATCCGCAACCTTTTCCCTATAGCCGATATTTTGCTTCCTTCCTATGCAAACCTCTTGTGTGAACAACGAACCAGTTTCCACCTGTAGCAGCCGCGTTTCAGGCCTTCACGCCCGTGATCAGTCACCTTCTTCCATGCTACAGGCTGCTCCATTCAATCATACGCTCTACTGTACCCTTTTCAACATATAAACCCTTCCAAGTCCAAGCATACCCCTTGTTTCATGTATTGAGCTGATACCTCCAGTTCATCATTTTCCATCAGATCCAACATCTCGATCTCTCGGACGCCGTCACAAAGCACTCGATCCCGCTAGCTACCACCACCATTTATTTGTATACAATACTTTGAAAAGTTCCTTTTTTCATTCTCTTCCAAGGTTAGTCGTGATAGCTAATTCCAGCGAATTGGAACGAAGTCGAAGACGGAAAACTGAGTACGAGATTGAAGCTTTCTTTGTAACGAGAGTTATGGAATGGGTTTCGGGATTTTCAATTGGATATTTGAGGTGAAATGATTTTTTTAAAGATGGCACAACACCATTTTTTTCGCCGTGTTTGATTTCGTGAAAACCACAGAATGGAGATGTTCAGCTGTTTATATAAAGTGCTGAAACTTGATAGCAAAGTTTCGTACAAATCATAGGGTATATTTTTATTTTCCATAGCCTATCCTAGTTTAATTTAGACATGAAGTTTTACTATGTCTCACGTGGTTTTTGTGATGGCCCGCCCTGCACCAGCCGACATTCCCTCTGAAAGTGCGCTGTACACATGTCCAGTTAGCACGGGACGGTCGTCGGAAGAAAAGAAAGAGGACGAAAAATTAATAAAGAACCTGTAGAATGTCTCACAACATATGGAACAAAATATAATAATAACATAATCTTGACATAAAACAGGCGAGACAGTGCATAAGCTGAAAACTAGACCAACAAAGCAGCGAAAATCCAAATACAGCTTATGATCCAACATCATTATTACAACTTTAAACTGTCTCTAAAGCAAAAGAAAGCTAGAGTAGAAGATGCACTACTAATGCCCAAGTAGTGATCTTCAACAACACAGGGAGAATATCTATATGTATCATACGTAGGAGCCTCCTGCTCGTCTTCGGATCAGCTACTCATGCATACCCAGCTAACCTGTCTCTAGTCTGCCCGTGAGAGCATCCGGAGTAATAAAAAGAGACATAAAACTCTAGGTCAGACAAAAGTCTGGTATGAGCGATAAGCAGCTAAACAGAACAATAACAGGTATACTAAACCATACCTGAAACTGGACCTGCAACCAAAGAGTTAGCACTACATACTGTACAACACTCTAAGGTTCCACTAACATATGGTGTACAAGCATACGGGGGTGGGGGAGTGCATGTCATAGTGATGGCAAACAAATCAAACATAGCAACCATCCTCACATCTCTCACTCAGTGCGTAAAGCATACGATATCCACCACTTCGATCACCCAATACTTTGCTATGATCACTCTGCCCCATGAAGTCACAACGGCTTCACTGCACTGATCCATAGCCACTAATCCTTCGCTATGTCCACTTTGCCCCATGGAGTCGTACACACCCCACTGCACTGGCTCATAGCCTTACTAATCCTTTACTATGTCCACTCTGCCCCATGGAGTAACAATGGCTCCACTGCACTGGCTCATAGTCTTACTACGATCACTTTGCCCCTCGAGTCATAGTGACTCTACTACATTGATACGTAGTCCTGCTACGATCACTTTGCCCCTCGAGTCATAATGACTCTACTGCACTGATATGTAGCCCATCATTCCTTTTCAGCGGTGAATCGAAGTTATGAACATCGACAACTCCTTAGCACACGTCCCGCATCAAAGCCAAACCATGAAGTGAACTCCTTGGTTCCCAACTGGATCCTGAGCTCTAACTTCCATTTGGACTACCTTTGCATCTCGGGTCATTGGTCTTCACCGGATCGGTTCGGATCTCCTCACAGCCATCGGTTCGGTTCGGCCTTCAGTATCCCCCACTGGATCAATTCGTGCTAAGCTTCTTCGGATCGGATCGGAGGGTGCCATCGGGTTCGGGTCATGCTCCATGTTCCAGCTCGTGGTGGTTCGGATTGGCCTCTTCCAAAGCACACCGGGTCAGGTCGTAGTCTCCAAGTCCAGTCGTAGTACATCGGTTCGGGTCGGGGTACTATGGCGGATCGGGTCGGAGAACTCCAGGCGGATCTGTCCGGTCGTGATCTCCTCCAAGTTCCCAGTCATCTCATGGCATGCAGGATCGATTTGGATGCAAGGGGGCAGATCGAGGATGGGCCACACGAACGGTTCGCTTCGGACCTCCCCATCCGATCCGGTCCGGTCCCTGTCCATTTCCTGCATTTTGTCTAGCGGGTTGTTTACGCCACTCGACGGCGTTTTCGACCATTCTAACTATCCTAAACAATCACAAAGCATACCAACCGGTCATAGCAACATGTATAATAAACCACAAACATCAAAACAACAATATGATAGGTTAAAATGGATCAAACATAGCCAAAAACCCATATTTTCCCTTAAGCATGTTTAAGTAAAACTAATGATATGATTAGCAAAACTTAACCAAATCGAACCCAATTTCTAACAGAGGTCTAAAACATTATTTAAGAATTTATAAATATTTTTCCAGAATTTATTAGTGTATAAATTCGCTAATCAACACTAATTACTCTTAACTAACCATAATTAGTGAGAAACCTTGCAAATCACTCACCTTAGCCACAAATAAACCTTAGATCTAAAATGAATCTCTGATATGGTGCGAATACCAATGCTAAACAGCAGCTCTAATCTTGATTTGGTGAAGATCTCCCTTGATTTGATGTTACTAAGCTTAATCCTTGATTAGGAAGTGATTTAGAGGTTGGAGGCCATTTTTAGGGTCTTCTAATAGGTAAGTGGAGGCTAGAAAACTGAAACGGAATGAAACCCTAACTCTTTTCAGCCTCCCCATAACCCTAATCCCGAAATGGGTTATGGGCCCATTCACTAATCATCATATTTGGCCCGGTTAAGCAGTTTTCACCTTCCAAACCTTATTTCAGCCATTTCTCCCAAACGGTAAGTCCGTTTTCCACATGTGACCACTCTACGGAAAGGTAAACCATCATCTGAAGCCAATGGAAGTGGTTTCAGGTCAAAACTCCTTTCCAATCAAAAGTTATGGCCAAAAGAAGATCAGCTAGGGGCAAAACGGTCATTTAAAAATTGGCAAAAATCATGAACATGGGAAATGACCCCAATGGTCGTTTCCCAAAGCCACATGACCATACGACTTCATATAAGAAAGAAATAAATATTCTACGATCCTCCGATGCGTAGAATGCGGGTTGTTACATTCTCCCCTCCTTAAGAAATTTCGCCCCCGAAATTCCCTAACCAAAACACACAAAGGGTCCCGCATGCCTATCAGCCATAAAACAACAATCAAACATGCAAAATAAGCAATACAAGTCTATCCTAGCATGCGAAATAACTAAATTGCAAAGTAAATCTTACCAGGCAAAGAGTTCTGGATACGTCTTCCTAATGCTCTCCTCTGTCTCCCAAGTACAGTCATTCTCGTTCTCGCCCCACTGAACCTTGACTAGCTTCACTACCTTCCTTCGAAGTTGCTTCGTATCGTACTCGACAATACGAATCGGCTTGCGGTTCCCAACCGCCTCGGGGTCCACTTCGAAGTCCTCGAACTGATCAGGTGAAATAGTCATATCTGGGTCGTGCACGAACTTCCTTAGCTGGGAAACATGAAATACGTTGTGAACTCCCGCCATCTTCTCGCGTAAGTCAACTCTATACGCCAAATTCCCAACTTGTTCGAGAACTGGGAATGAACCAACAAATCTTGGTGCTAATTTGCCTCTCCTGCCAAATCGTATCACGCTCTTTAACGGAGAAATCTTGATAAACACCAAGTCACTGGGAGAATTTTAAGTCTCTTCTCCTCTTATAAGCATAACTCTTCTGCCTATCTTGGGCAGCCTTCATCCGTTGTTGGATAATCTTAATCTTATCTGAAGTTTCCCTTACCACGTCTGGTCCAAGCACAAACTTCTCACCGGTCTCTATCCAACATGATGGTGAGTTGCACGGTCTTCCGTGCAAAGCTTCATATGGAGCCATAACGATACTGGATTGGTAGCTATTATTATATGCAAACTCTACTAGATGCAAATAGTCATCCCATGATCCACCAAAATCTAATATACAAGCTCTCAAGAGATCTTCCAATATACGATTCACCCTCTCTGTCTGACCGTCGGTTGGAGGATGATACGCAGTACTGAGATATAATTCCAACCCTAGAGCCTCTTGTAAGCTCTTCCAAAACCCACTAGTAAACAACGGGTCTCGGTCACTCACAATGCTTTTAGGTACTCCATGAAATCTCACTACCCACTTCATATACAGTTCTGCTAACTTAGCTACCGTTCTGGTCTATTTGACTGGTATAAATCTTGCACTTTTGGTCAATCGATCCACAATTACCCAAATGCTATCATGTCCCGATTTAGTCCTTGGTAAACCATCAATGAAATCCATCGAGACTTGCTCCCATTTCCATTCGGGAATTTCTAATGGTTGCAATAAACCACTAGGCTTCTTTTGCTCGGCTTTAACTAGCTGGCAATTCATGCACTTGGATATAAACTTCCCAACGTCCCTTTTCATCCCTTCCCAGTAGTAAGTCTGCTTCATGTCTCGATACATCTTATCACCACCGGGGTGTATAGTCAGTTTTGAGTGATGACATTCCCTAAGCACTTCATCTCTCAAACCATTCACGTTGGGTACAACTAGTCTTCCATTCTTTCGAAGCCATCTTTCACGATCAAGCCCATACAAATTCATCTCCTCACCATCGATATTTATCTCTAACTTGGAGATGATTTCCAATAGATTAGGATCGTCCCTCTGACTGGAACCAATCCGCTCAATCAAAGTGGGTCTGACCGTCAAACTAGCTTACATCTCTGGATCCAATTCGCACTTTGGTCTGAAATCATACCCAGTGATGTATTCCAGTTGCTTCCATTCAAGAAATACATCCCCTAAACTGGCATGTCTCCTACTTAAGGCATCGGCTACCGCATTGCCTTTCCTAGGTTTATATGCGATATCAAAATCATACGAAGCCAAAAACTCTAACCATCTCTACTGACGGAGATTCAGATCCTTCTGAGAGAAGAGATACTTTAACGATTTATGATCGGTAAACAACTCAAATCTCTCTCCCAAGAGATAATGTCTCCACATCTTCAGTGCAAACACGATCGCTGTCAATTCCAAATCATGGGTAGGATACCTTTTCTCATGCGACTTTAGTTGCGGACTAGCATAAGCTACAACCCTACCTCCTTGCATCAATACAGCACCTAGTCCGGTACCACAAGCATCCGTGTATACCGTCATCTCTTCATTCCCTTTAGGAATGACTAACACTGGCGCACGCGTCAACTTTTCTTTTAGACTCTTAAATGCATTGTCACACACTCCGTCCCAGACGAAGGCTTGATTCTTCTTAGTCAACTGAGTCAACGGTGCTGCTATCTTGGAGAAGTCCTGGATAAACTTACGATAATATCCAGCTAACCCCAAGAAGCTTCTTACGTCTGTTGCATTCTTGGGCGTAGACCAATCCTGTACCGTAGCCACCTTCGCAGGGTCCACGGCAATACAATTCCCTGAAACAACATGGCCCAATAATCTCACTTCCCTCCTCCAGAAGTGACACTTAGAAAACTTCGCTTTCAATTGGTGTTTTCTCAACACCTCCAACACTATCCTCAAATGTTCCTTTTGTTCCTCCTCAGTCCTCGAGTAAACAAGGATATCGTCCACGAACACAAGAACAAACTTATTCAGCTGATCTCTGAATACCCGATTCATAAGATCCACGAAGTATGCTGGTGCATTGGTCAACCCAAATGGCATGACCAACCACTCATAGAATCCAGACGGCGTCCTAAATGCCGTTTTCGGAACACTCTCAGCCGCTACTCGGAGCTGATGAAATCCTGTCGCGAGGTCCAACTGGGAGAACACTCTTGCTCTTTCCAGTTGATCAAACAAATCATCTATCCGCGGTAGAGGATACTTATTCTTCCTCGTCACCTTATTCAACTCGCGATAGTCCACTCACAAACGAAGGGAACCATCTGTCTTAGTGGCAAACACAACTGGTGCTCCCCACTCGGAGACACTTCTTCTAATAAACCCCTTCTTCAAAAGATCGCTTACTTGCACCCCGAGCTCTCGCTGCTCCCTTGGTGCCATACGACGAAGTGGCATCACTATAGGTCTGGCATCTTTCACTAAATCAATACGGAACTCAATCTCTCGGTGTGGTGGAAGCCCGGTCACTTCCTCGAAGACGTCCAGATACTGGGCAACCACGAGCACATCTGATAACTCATCATGCGGTATGTCGAGGGAATTTATAAAACTAGCCATTACCCCATCACTAGGTAGACTATCAAACACTACTCTCTGCCCATCATCCGCCCTAACTGTCACCAAAAAGCCCTCACAGTCTACCACCACCCCGTATCTTTGGAGCCAATCGACCCCCAATATAATGCCATACCCAGTAAAGCCCAAAACAGAGCAATCACAAACAAACATACATCCATGACTCGATAAGACCAAATTTCGGCAAATCATACTAAGGTTAGTCGAACCACCAATCGGGTTCGTCACAACCAACGGTCTATTAACTATCTCGGGTTCCAGTCCCAACATATCTACCAGGTCACTAGATATGAAGGAACGGGAAGCTCCAGTATCAAACAAAACTCGAACATGTACATCAAGAATAGAAAGCATACCTTGAATGACGACATTCTTTCCTTTCTCCGCCACAGTTGGGGCATTCGAAGAAGAAGGAATAGCACTGATAGCATATGCTTTCACAATCTGCTTCTCCATAAGAGGTTGTGGACATTTATCCTTATGATGTCCCACTTGGCCACAGTTGTAACACTTCCTATCCGCTGGCTTGGCCCGACATTCTTTGGCATAATGGCCCTTCTTACCACAGCTGAAGCACTCAACATCTTTCTTGCTCTTTTTCCGGCCATCCTTAGTTTGGTTCTGCTTCCTCTTGTTCTGAGTGTTACTCTTGCCTCCACCGCCTGCTTGCGGCTTCAGCCCTTCTGCAGTTGCAACCTCAGTCTTTGACTTAGGGTAAAGACTCTCTGATCTCAAAGCTTTCCCCACAATCGATTCAAAAGTCTCATCGATGTGGTTGATAAGCCTTTCCCCTAAGTATCCATCCAAACCAGTAATGAACTTCTCATTCTTCTTCTCAGGAGTATCGATAAGGGATAATCCATATTTCGACAAAGTGTCGAACTCAGCAATGTAGTCCGAGACTGCCCTACCATTTTGCTTAAGCTCCAAGAACTTCCTAAACAATTCCGACTTCTGAGCAGCTGGGATAAACTTGTCGCTAAAGCGAGCCTTAAACTGATCCTAAGTAACCTGATCCTCTGGAGTGGCTGTCCTAATAGCATTCCACTAATTCATCGCTCGCCCTTGCAGCTGACGAGACGCTAACCTCCTCTTCATCGCATCCTCGATACCCAAGTCCTCGAAGATACGATCACAGCTATCCAACCAATCCTAAACATCTGTGGCCGACTTCGTTCCGTGGAACGGCTTCCCACCAAGGTTAGTGTAATCCTTGCACAGCTTGGCGAAATCGGCCCTAGGCACCTGCACTACTGGACCACCACCATTACCGGCATTGGGAACTGCTCCCTGAACATCCCTAAGCATCTCTCTCAGGAAGTCAGTGAACATCGTCCTCATGTCAGGAGCATTCCCATTATTGGCCCCTCTACCAGCACCCCTCGTGTCTCAACTCATCGTTCAATCTGTAAAGAGAAAACGATTAACTATCTCCATATTGGTGCTAGTGCAGTACGACTTCATCCTTATACTATTAATTGTATATATATATAGCTTTTGAAAACCAAAGTAATCACAAATACGCACTCTCATATACGTACTATCTCTCCCTAGTGTCTTTCCCTAGGTTAACTACGCAACCCAGAGCTCTGATACCAAATGTGACGGCCCGCCCCGCACCAGCCGGCATTCCCTCCGAAAGTGCGCTGTACACATGTCCAGTTAGCATGGGACGGTCGTCAGAAGAAAAGAAAGAAGACGAAGAATCAACAAAGAACCTGTAGAATGTCTCACAGCACATGGAAAAAAATATAATAATAACATAATCTTGACATAAAACAGGCGAGACAATGCATAAGCTGAAAACTAGACCAACATAGCAGCGGAAATCCAAATACAGCTTATGATCCAACATCATTATTACAACTTTAAACTGTCTCTAAAGCAAAAGAAAGCTAGAGTAGAAGATGCACTACTAATGCCCAAGTAGTGATCTTCAAAAACACAGGGAGAATATCTATATGTATCATACGTAGGAGCCTCCTGCTCGTCTTCGGATCAGCTACTCATACATACCCAGCTAACCTGTCTCTAGTCTGCTCATGAGAGCACCCAGAGTAATAAGAAGAGACATAAAACTCTGGGTCATACAAAAGTCTGGTATGAGCGATAAGCAGCTAAACAGAACAATAACAGGTATACTAAACCATACTTGAACCTGGACTTGCAACCAAAGAGTTAGCACTACATACTGTACAACACTCTAAGGTGCCACTAACATATGGTGTACAAGCATACGGGGGTGGGGGTGTGCATGTCATAGTGATGGCAAACAAATCAAACAAAGAAACCATCCTCACATCTCTCACTCAATGCGTAAAGCATACGATATCCACCACTTCGATCACCCAATACTTTGCTATGATCACTCTGCCCCATGAAGTCACAACGGCTTCACTGCACTGATCCATAGCCACTAATCCTTCACTATGTCCACTTTGCCCCATGGAGTCGTACACACCCCACTGCACTGGCTCATAGCCTTACTAATCCTTTACTATGTCCACTCTGCCCCCATGGAGTCACAATGGCTCCACTGCACCGGCTCATAGTCTTACTATAATCACTTTGCCCCTCGAGTCATAGTGACTCTACTGCACTGATACGTAGTCCTGCTACGATCACTTTGCCCCTCGAGTCATAATGACTCTACTTCACTGATACATAGCCCATCATTCCTTTTCAGTGGTGAATCGAAGTTATGAACATCGACAACTCCTTAGCACACGTCCCGCAGCAAAGCCCAACCATGAAGTGAACTCCTTGGTTCCCAATTGGATCCTGAGCTCTAACTTTCATTTGGACTACCTTTGCATCTCGGGTCATTGGTCTTCACCGGATCGGTTCGGATCTCCTCACAGCCATTGGTTCGGTTCGGCCTTCAGTATCCCCCACTGGATCAATTCGTGCTAAGCTTCTTCGGATCGGATCGGAGGGTGTCATCGGTTTCGGGTCGTGCTCCATGTTCCATCTCGTGGTGGTTCGGATCGGCCTCTTCCAAAGCACACCGGGTTGGGTCGTAGTCTCCAAGTCCAGTCGTAGTACATTGGTTCGGGTCGGGGAAATATGGCAGATCGGGTCGGAGAACTCCAGGCAGATCGGTCCGGTCGTGATCTCCTCCAAGTTTCCAGTCAGCTCGTGGCATGCAGGATCGGTTCGGATGCAAGGGGACAGATCGAGGATGGGCCACACGAACGGTTCGGTTCGGACCTCCCCATCCGATCCGGTCCCTGTCCATTTCCTGCATTTTGTCCAGCGAGTTGTTTACGCCACTCGACGGCGTCTTCGACCATTCTAACTATCCTAAACAATCACAAAGCATACCAACTGGTCATAGCAACATGTATAATCAACCACAAACATCAAAACAACAATATGATAGGTTAAAATGGATCAAATATAGCCAAAAACTCATATTTTCCCTTAAGCATGTTTAAGCAAAACTAATGATATGATTAGCAAAACTTAACCAAATTGAACCCAATTTCTAACAGAGGTCTAAAACGTTATTTAAGAATTTATAAATATTTTTCCACAATTTATTAGTGTATAAATTCACTAATCAACACTAATTACCCTTAATTAACCATAATTAGTGAGAAACTTTGCAAATCACTCACCTTAGCCACAAATAAACCTTAGATCTAAAATGAATCTCTGATATGGCGTCAATACCAATGCTAAACAGCAGCTCTAATCTTGATTTGGTGAAGATCTCCCTTGATTTGATGTTACTAAGCTTAATCCTTGATTAGGAAGTGATTTGGAGGTGATTTTAAGGTTGGAGGCCATTTTTAGGGTTTCTAAGAGGTAAGTGGAGGCTAGAAAACTGAAATGGAATGAAACCCTAACTCTTTTCAACCTCCCCATAACCCTAATCCCGAAATGGGTTATGGGCCCATTCACTAATCATCATATTTGGCCCGGTTAAGCAGTTTTCACCTTCCAAACCTTATTTCAGCCATTTCTCCCAAACGGTAAGTCCGTTTTCCACATGTGACCACTCTACGGAAAGGTAAACCATCATCCAAAGCCAATGGAAGTGGTTTCAGGTCAAAACTCTTTTCCAATCAAAAGTTATGGCCAAAACAAGATCAGCTAGGGGCAAAACGGTCATTTAAAAATTGGCAAAAATCATGAACATGAGAAATGACCCCAATGGTCGTTTCCCAAAGCCACATGACCATACGACTTCATATAAGAAAGAAAAAAATATTCTACGATCCTCCGATGCGTAGAATACAGGTTGTTACAGTTTTGGGTACCTTGATGCTCACGTAAAAAAAAAGTAGCTTGGCATTCACGCTGTAATGTTATAGCACAAGAAGGTGGGTCTGCAGATGTTGCTTGGATATCACGTATGAGATGTTGCTTAGATATCACGTATGTATCACTGGCAGTAGGTAGGTTATTTAGTTACATGACTTATGAATGAAGTATTGGGATTAGATTTTATATGATGGGCTACTTGTGTTTATAGGAGAAACCTATAGAGTCATATTTCTATCAATTACTTAGGTACAAATGTTTGTTTTGTAGAAGTTAGATTTGTACATACCCTATTACGAAAAATTTCGTTTACGTATGGACTGCTATGGACAAAGATAAAAATACAGTCGTGTCCAGCGAGGCGTCACGATCCCAAAAATATAATAATATCGGTAGGTTGACTCATATTTTGAAAGCTCAAAATATTGATATAGGGTGCAAAATACTTCAAATAAAAAGTCACGTAATAAATTAATTAAAAATTACAGTAAAATTCTAAAAATTAAATTAACACTACGTCTCAAAAGAACCTTTTCTAAATTCGAATCCAGTATGCAGTTATTTCAAATAAACTGTTACGGTCGATGAACGATTCTATAGCGACTATTTGAAAATTTGATTTGGACATAAATCAAAGTCTACACGACGAAATCCCAATTTTTCTCTTCCATTAGAAAAATACAATTCAACCCATTCCAATGTTTCTTGTTTCATAGAAATCCGACTTAAAACGGCTTCTGTATATTCGTTTAAAGTTCGAATCTCCAAATTATGAACTACCGCGCCATTTCGAGCTCGATTATAATTATATTATAATTATACGTTCAACTGTCATTTGAATAATATATTCGTTATTATAATTCAACTCTAAAGTGAATTATATATTATAAACGATCTAATTCACAGAATAATGGGAATTCAGCTATTTTCGACCATTTCAAAAATAAATATATTATTATTTTATTATTTATATTAATTAAATATAAATATTATTTAATTCAAGTTATCGATATCGCTAAATCGATATTTAATAATTAAATAAATTAATTATTTCACCGTAAAAATACGAGACGTTACATTCTTCCCCCCTTAAAAAAAATTCGTCCTCGAAATTGCTAAGGTAGAAGACAGACCCTATTAACTGGGTTAAAAATTATTCGTTCACTTTTAACTTCAGTTTTAACTGAATTAATTGAATCCAATTAAATTGTTAATTTATCCCTACTAACGAAAATTTTCAAAAATTCTGAAAATTTTCTAACACCTTAAATTTCCGGAAAATTTCGCCAGCACCTCCTTTGTACCGTTCAATAGTTCAAACCCCAACTCGCCTCTCTAGGCCCTTTTCTTTCAAAAAGAAAATCAAAAAGCCAAGCGGCTTGCCGATTCGGCGCATAAAACCTCATATGGAAATTTAAACATGTACCTTTGTATCGGGCATATCATTATATCCTTGCACTTGCTTCTACTCAACACCTGCTGATCATATATCCATCTATACCAATCGATTTCCAATCAATTTCAATCAATCAATTCTCAACACAATTATTTGCTTATCCAAAGCCAATTTCCATTTCGAACTCGAGTTCCATTCTCGATTCCAAACTCCTAACTCACCAATACCATTTCAGATTCTTTTCTCATAATGCAAAATCTGATTTTACTTGATATATTTATACTCCAATTAAATTTCTAGTTAATTGGTTTCAATTCAATTCATACTTGCTTTCACAAATTTCTGTTTAAATTTGTTTTTGTCCAAACAATCTCTCCTGGGAGTTTTTAAACAGTTTAACTTTGCTTTTCACAAAAATCAAATATCCCTTTTTGATTTCAAACCACTTGTTTTTCTCAAAACAATTCAAAAACAAAATCTTTGGTAGTAATCCGTCACTTAGAACTCGAAAATGAACACTGATGATGTGGCCAGCATCATCAGAGTTATTTTCCAGCTATCGAAGTGAGTTCAATACTATATCACTTTAAAAACCATTTTTAAACACTTCCATTTTGACATCAATTTCCAAAAATACCATTTACAATGCTTGTAAAACAATTTAAAATCTCCCATGATTTTAAAATTTTCATATACTTAATCCAAATCCAGTTATAAACATTTTTCCAACATGTTGGAATTTTAATTCCAAATCTGATTTTAATTTCAAATTTAATTCAATTCATAATACTTACAAGATTTCGGATCGGTTATTTACATAACCATTTCAATTATAATCAACCAACATATCCAATATATTATAATGCTTCAAATATTAATCATCCTTTTGTATCAAAATATAATTTGGGTAAAATTATTTCATTACCCCTTTTTAAAACATACTATGTTGGTTTATCGTACTTGAGTGTTTAGAAACCCCTATCGATACAGTGGATCAAACTGATCGACCAGAATTCATAAACAACTCAACCAATAAATCACCACAATATAAAACAATTTTTATAAAAATCTGCAAATACGTTCACTCGTATATATACACTCAACTCAATCTAGGGTATTGCTAACCCCATCTCTATTGAGTTACGCCATAGAGCCAAGGTAATCACATAACCTTTAGCTCTGATACCACTGTAATGACCCAGGATTTTCGACTCCGAAAATCAACACAAAACTGCCATGTTGACTATTCGAACATCGGAAATACCTGATCATTAATAGAAAGAAATTAGAGGGTAAGAATAGATAAGATAGAAAATTAGAATAGAAGAAGAAGAAGATCACAACAACATCAGAGTAATACGAATCTCACAGCGGATCGAATAAATATAATATATAACATAACTTTGGAAATACAAACTTGTAATAGTATATGCATACCATTATCACATAAAATCACAGCGGAAATAAACTCTATATAGATATATCTAGTTTTGAAGCCTCTTGCTCCAAGCTCCTCCAAGTATCTGAAAAATCCCGACTACTTGACTGCCCGTACAAATTTGGGCATCCAAGAGTTTAGGGAAAAATAATACAAAATAAACTCTGGGTCAGTCATGGGACTGGTGTGAGTAAACTCAAATCATTTGGTTTAACTTTTCAAAATACTTTTCAAAAGAAAAGGTAATCGTAAAACCAATCCACACATAAACACGGATGGTTTTTACCTTACGATAACCCAAAACAGTTTGCAAAATCAATACTTTTGTGATATTATAATAATGTCTAATCACAAGTAAATAACAATCTAGCAGAACGCTTGCATCTCACGTTCCACATATAAAACATACAATCAAAATCTCGGGCTCTTATTGGAGATTGGATTCCGACTATGACAGGGTATGGGACCACCTGCCTATAGTGTATCTCTAGAGACGAATACACTGGGTTCAACAAGAACATCTTGCAACCCGGCCCATACATGGCTGACCACTCATTTCGCTTGAGTGTATCGAATGTACATCACCAACGGTTGGGAGCTACCCACCGTTTCCCGAAAAGGGACAACATCAAACATAGATAAAAGAATGAAATGGATTTTCTCTAGATAGGTGATATACACCCTAATGGGAGCGACCCACATAGCCATGTTGCCTGCCCGATTTTTTGTCATTTCCCGGTTGATGAGGCTTGAGGTCATTACGTATCCTTTGGAACACCTGACCACCATTCACTTTGAATGCCACATCGTCATACCCGCCAAATCACAAATTGATTTCCCCAAAAATACCACGAGTATAAAGCTAAGAGAAATGAATTCCTCCGCCACCAAACGTAAGTACGTTTGAAGAGATCAACTTACGCGATCTGTTAGATATACTCCGTCAGACATTTGTCCATTCACGTTTGTCCTAGGACTGGACAAACCGAAGGCACTATTCTGTAAACAGGATAGGCCTTGCGTAACTCCGCCTTCAATATTTGATCGCAATGCTAACGTCCATACAGAGTGGTTTTCAGATAATGAATTTGATCCTGGTCTCTCCATATTGACGACGGAAAGATGGTCAAAACCTCGATAGTCGGTGATTTAACTATCAAAGAAAAATAGGTGTGCAAACACGATATTATTTCCAGATGGAAATTCTATCGACCAATCATCATTCAACATTTATCTCCTCAGATTAAATTATCATTAATTTTTCCATTTACCCATTTCTATATATTCGTAAATTCTTATTTCACATACACTTCACCAATTCCTTTTTATAAAACCCTTCTGATTTTACAGACTTATAAAATTTTATAATCACTTCAAATTCTCTTTTTATAAAATCCTTTGGTTTTATATAAATATTTATTTATGCTTAAATTTTATTTCTTTTCTATTTTAATTAAAATAATTTTTTAATTAAAACTTCGTTCACAACTCATTTTTAAGCATATTTTCCAAAGTACCAGTTTACCAAAGTACCAGATCCAAAACACTATGATTTCTCTTCGGACCCTAAGGTTACGCTCACGATTTCTTCTTTTGCCAAACTACCACTTGGTACTTTGCAAAGTACCAAAGTGCCAGATTTCCAGTTATCATGCCAACTCTCCTGATCACCACGTAAACACCATGCTCCATCACACTTAAATCTCATTTATAAATTCTTTATAAATGTTGAGCTCACATTTTATTTAAAATATCGGTGAAAAAAACCAATTTCTACTTCTCTATATAAGTTCGGACTTATCTATTCCATTTATCAAAGATAAATATTTAAACTTAATTTATAAAATATTATTTATTGATTAATCTTCTTAAATCATCTGTTAAAAACAGATTTCGATTAAATATTTACTTAAAAACTCATTTTCCCATAATTCCTTTATAATTGGCACTTTCCTTTTTACATTACATAATTTCCCAAATATCACGTTTATTACATATAATTATTTATTTCCCTCTTATTACTCCTATTTAAGTATCTTGACGAAACAACTTCTAAATCTTCCATCTAACTAATAATTTCCCAAGAAATTTCTTATTTAATTTCCAAATATTCCTTTTTTTTATAAATGCTATTGATTTTATAAAATCCTTGAATCCAATATCTATTTCACAAATTCCTTTTTATAAAATCCTTTGATTTTATATAAATATTTTATTTTCAAATTTATAGTTTGAAATTTCCCTTTTATACATTCTAGTATTTCCTTTGGTATTTAAGAGTACAAACAACAATGATCAGCACACATAATCAACAATAGATTATAAATCACATCATATATCACACTATATGAAAAACAGTAAAATAAATGTTGAGGAACCCAGTTGGGTCCCTCTGACCTGTTTCCCTGCATCCACAGATGTTAATCAACATAAATAACACGAGTATGCAATATTCTGATAAACAGAATCAATATTTGATTAACGATTTATATATATCGTTATCGATATTTTCAACCAATTAACTAGCGGTTCAACCAAACAGCCAACACACAGCCAATCAACCATTATTTATAAATTCTAAAAAATACGTTATAAAAATATGAGTTGAGCAGAGTTAGTGAAATTTACTCAGCTTCGTGCGTTAACCATTAAATACCGATTTGCGTCAGTAAATTAAACCAGGCGTTCAATTCTGCCATGCGGACATCATAACAGTCCCTTTCTTTCTGAACAAAACACTGAAACTGCAAGCTTTCTAACCGCCGGTCATCCTTTCTCATTTGTTTCTATTTGGGTTTCGTGGTGCTTGACCTACAATATTATTCGATTTCCCAAATTATAATTATCGCTTAAATTTATAACTTAATTAATAATTTATGTTAGTTAATTAAACTGTCATACAGTTACCTTACCAAATCAAATTCCACGTCAGGCACGGGTGCACTGTTTCCATGTGTTTCCACTATTTTTCACCCTCACTTCATTCTTGCTCTTTAATGTCCATCACAGCACTACCAACCCGCTAGAATTCAATTCGCTCAAACTTATCACATGCTTTCACTCTAGGATTCACTTCTCCCCTACACGCTACAGGAGTTTAACTTCTTTTCTTCACACTTTGACCCTCTACCATCTAAACACCATTTTCACACAACACACTTCATCTCCTCGCATTTAATACGTGCTAGCGAATTCCTGTAACGAATGAACGTCCACAACCTTTTCCCTATGGCCGATATTTTGCTTCCTTCCTATGCAAACCTCCTGTGTGAACAACGAACCAGTTTCCACCTGTAGCAGCCGCGTTTCAGGCCTTCACTCCCATGATCAGTCTCCTTCTTCCATGCTATAGGCTGCTCCATTCCATCATACGCTCTCCTGTACCTTTTCAATGTATAAACCCTTACAAGTCCAAGCATACCCCTTGTTTCACGTATTGAGCTGATACCTCCAGTTCATCATTTTCCATCAGATCCATCTTCTCGATCTCTCAGACGCCGTCACCAAGCACTCGATCCCGCTAGCTACCACCATCAGTTATTTGTATATAATACTTTGAAAAGTTCCTTTTTTTTCCATTCTCTTCCAACCTTAGTCGTGACAGCTAATTCCAGTGAATTGGAACGAAGTCGAAGACGGAAAACTGAGTACGAGATTGAAGCTTTCTTTGTAATGAGAGTTATGGAATGGGTTTCGGGATTTTTAGTTGGATATTTGAGGTGAAATGATTTTTTTAAAGATGGCGCAACACCATTTTTTCACCGTGTTTGATTTCGTGAAAACCACAGAATGGAGATGTTCAGCTGTTTATATAAAGTGCTGAAACTTGATAGCAAAGTTTCGTACAAATCATAGGGTATATTTTTATTTTCCATAGCCTGTCCTAGTTTAATTTAGACGTGAAGTTTTACTGTGTCTCACATGGTTTTGGGTACCTTGACGCTGACGTAAAAAAACAATAGCTTGGCATCCACGCTGTAATGTTATAGCACAGGAAGGTGGGTCTGCAGATGTTGCTTGGATATCACGTATGAGATGTTGCTTGGATATCACGTATGTATCACTAGCAGTAGGTAGGTTCTTTAGTTATATGACTTATGAATGAAGTATTGGGATTAGATTTTATATGATGGGCTACTTGCATTTACAGGAGAAACCTATAGAGTCCTATTTCTATCAATTACTTAGGTACAAATGTTTGTTTTGTAGAAGTTAGATTTGTACATACCCTATTACGAAATTTTTTGTTTACATATGGACTGCTATGGACAAAGATAAAAATACAGTTGTGTCCAGCGAGCCGTCACGATCCCAAAAACATAATAATATCGGTAGGTTGACTCATATTTTGAAAGCTCAAAATATTGATATAGGGTGCAAAATACTCCAAATAAAAAGTCGCGTAATAAATTAATTAAAAATTACAGTAAAATTCTAAAAATTAAATTAACACTACGTCTCAAAAGAACCTTGTCTAAATTTGAATCCAGTATGCAGTTATTTCAAATAAACTGTTATGGTCGATGAACGATTCTATAGCGACTATTTGAAAATTTGATTTGGACATAAATCAAAATCTAAACGACGAAATCCCAATTTTTCTCTTCCATTAGAAAAATACAGTTCAACCCATTCCAACATTTCTTGTTTCATAGAAATCCGACTTAAAACGGCTTCTGTATTTTCGTTTAAAGTTCGAATCGCCAAATTATGAACTACCGCGCCATTTCGAGCTCGGTTATAATTATATTATAATAATACGTTCAACTGTCATTCAAATAATATATTTGTTATTATAATTCAAGTCTAAAGTGAATTATATATTATAAATGATCTAATTCACACAATAATGGGAATTCAGCTATTTTCGACCATTTCGAAAATAAATATATTGTTATTCTATTATTTATATTAATTAAATATAAATATTATTTAATTCAAGTTATCGATATCGCCAAATGGATATTTAATAATTAAATAAATTAATTATTTCACCGTAAAAATACGGGACGTTATAGTAACCTTCCTTTATTTACTGTCTATACATTTTTATTGTTATAGGAAATATTTTACACGCTTCACTAAATTGGTTGGCGGAAATGCACAAAAATTTATTTCCATAATAGACATCAATAAAATCCGTAGTTGCAAACTATTTCTTTTTATTACATCATGTGTGTGTGTATATATATATATATATGATTTATGTGCAATAGGGCAAAAACCACTATTTCATACTAAGCCCTATTACCTTTTTTTCTTGCAACTACGTTCTCTGTAATTTATAATAATGGTAATTATAGAAATGTATCCCTTTTCCATCCAAACTAACACAATTAATTCCCTTTTTCTGAGTCATGCATTATTTCCTATTTTCTTACACAATTTCCAATTCCAAATTAACTATGGTAAATTCCTGTACAAAATTAGGCTTACTAATTCTTATTCCACTATTTCCACAATTTGCTGTGATATTTCTCAACCCAACATTTTAATAATATTCTCATCAATATATTTTGGAAACATACACAATTTACCGTCAAATTTACAATCTTAGAAATTTACACATGATCATCATCAAATTTATAATCTATTACAATAATTTCTTTATCCCAAATAGAAGATATAGGAATGAATTTAAACAACAGTAATGTTCATAACACAATTAGGGAATGAATTACACAATAACCACAACAATTCCATTTATTTCGTTAAGAATAATGGGGAATTAAACGATAAATATACCGTTAAATCCACTCACCTGTTAGCTTCCCAATTCCATAATTTGATTCAGAATTGTTATCCATGGTTTATTCCTAATTTGATTCAATACTGTAATAACCACATATTTACAATTCAAAACCCAAAAGAAAACAAAATAATTGAATTCGAATCAGATTCATGGAACTTACCTCGTACTGAAAACACTTCTGAGCGCCTACAATCCTAAGCTACGAATTTCAATCTTCAGTTTTTGTTTCTGAAGGCCTAAACTAATCTAATTTGATTCGAAAAAGGTTTGGAGAAGAAATGAAACAGCAGGACCTCCGTGTTTGCTCAAAAAATAATGAGTTTGACGGCTAGTCCTACACGTTTATTTATGGCCACTCAAAAGAACCTGATCCGTTAGATTTTTGGAAAGCAAATCAGTGTCGTCCCTGAAAATTAAAAAATGTCGCTATCGTAAAATAAATCATGCCGCCTGTGCCCTATGGGTCAACCAAACATACGCCTGGGTCGACCCAAACCTTCTTAGGTCGACACTAGGTCAATCCACACGCTTCTGTAGGTCGACCCATACACGTTTATAACAAACGTGTACTGGCTATTTAATGCGTGATTATTTCTTGCCTTTATTTCTTCCTTAGTGTTACAATTTTAAACGTTATAAATTAATTTATTCCCCTAATCTTTAGCTTTATCCATTTCAAATTTCAAATGCAAAATTAGTGCGCCTATATAATTTCTTCATGTTTTAACTTTCTGCATGTTTACTGTCTTTTTATTTTAATGAATGTCATCTTTAGCGTTTATTTCTATTACGTTACACTGCATTTTTAGTGCGCATTAATTCCATTTTAAATGTGCACCATTAATATATTAATATGCACATATTTACTCTAAATTGAAATGCTACTTAATTAATGTTATTTCAAACTTCCTTTTATTACATATTTTGGTACCATTTATAACACGGGTTTAGATTGGGCATTTTTTCTGCAATTTATGTCTAATACATTATTTTTTTGTTAATGTTAATTAATAGGAACGTTTCAATTTTAATGTCAATTGCTTTCCTTTTTTTGATTGTCCATTTCTTTTAATTTCGAATGACCGTTTGTCTATGAATTTATGTACATGCATAATTTAAAACTATATATTATATTTGCACACATTTACATACCAACATTTCCTATGTTAAACTTCGTATGTTCGAAAATTTGTCGTATGGACTCCATTCGAAACACATTATATATGTAAATTTATCAGAAAAATACAGTGAATGCAATGGTACACGTTTCGAAGCCCAATTATGAAAATTCCAAAATTGTCTGCTTTCCATTCATCGTTTTCAGTAATTATTAAATTGAATTAATATTATAAAAATGTGGGGTGTTATAGTCACACTATGACCCTCACAAATGATATTTAAGTGGACATATAGAGGATAAGATTAAATTTAGATCGATTATAAAGTTTGTGATTGAAAACAACCAATCTACCAGTTGAATTTCTATAAATAGCAGTAAATGAGCAATTTTAGAGAGATTTGATCATAAAAACTGTTGTTGTATTAATGAAGATGTTTGAGGTTTACATAACGATGATAGAATGTCACTAGAATAGTCACTGCCCTTTCGAAAGGTTAAAATCTGAACACGAGCACTGGAAAACGAAGCGCCTTTTCATAAAATATAGCCATTATTCGAATTTCATACACAACACTTAAGACAACATTGTTCTATAGCATTTTTTCAAAAGACGGTATCAAATGTCCCTTAAGTATATTGCTTCTTGAATCCCATAAGCACTTTTATCTAAAATCCAATCTTACATTGCTCTAAAAAACCGATAGATTTTAAAATTTTCATTTTTGACATTTTTAATCATTTTTCTTACAATAAAAATTTTCTGAATAAATTTCATAAACAGGAAACTTGTGTGAAGGACAAAAAAAGCAAAAAGTTTGCCCAAAACGACAAAAGCCAAAAAAATTGCTCAAAAGGCCAACTTTTAGTGTAAAGTGGAAAAACAAGGGGCCTCCCTGAATTCCACCATTTCCACTACAAAATGTCCTTTTGAGTAATTTTTTTGGGTCTTGTCCTTTTGAGAAAACTTTTTGCTCTTTTTGTCCTTGTGGCAAAAATCCCCTTTCAAAAATATATTATAATATATACAATGTTTTGAAGAAGTTTAGAGTGACTTGGAGATGTTTGTAGGGCTTAAACAAATCTGAATTACAAGGACTCGATAAAATGACGTACTCTATTTTTAGCTCTTTGGTCTATTCAAATTTTTTTTTGCTCCACTGGATTAGTTAACTCCATTATATGTTCTTAGATGCTTATGTTAATAAAAAGGAATAAATATCTATCAGTATAAAGAAGTTAAATAATGAGCAATTCGCAGTGATTTGTCGAAACAAATTTAAGAAATGGGATTCTAAGGCTTACCCTAGAAATTTCCTTAAAACTTTTATTTGCAAAGTTTCCAAAGATAAAACAGAATATGTCCGCATGATATTGTAAAGAGTCTATTAACTCTGTGATTTATAATAGAGTGGCAGCGAGAGCGCAAACGAGAGAAGGAAGAAGGAAGAAAAAATCGGATAGAGAATATGATCAGTATTCTCCTATATTTATATTTTCGTCCACACCTCTTCAAACAATCGCGCCTGTTTTAGGAAGTCGCACATCTTCAGAAAACTGCGTCCACTTTCAAATAGATGCTTCGGCCGCCACACCTGTTCCTTTTTCCACTGCTGTCCAAATCTGAAAACATCGTGTCGCATCTCTTCATTAAAAAGATCCATGTTTTTCGGGAAAAAGTAAGACATCATCTTAGACCTGAACCCGAGCCCGAGTTCGGTCTAGTTTGGTACGGGACAAGCAGATGTCATAGGCACGCATGCTTTTTAGTTCATGAGATACACGTCCTCCCCTCGTACAAAAATTACCTGATTTTAAGGGATAATATAGGAATGGAGAGTATGGTATATATTCTAAGATCTTACTTTAAATTGGGAGATGTGGGACAAGTATATTTTATTTAAACTTTAGGAATTCCAAAAATCCCCTACATAAATGATAATATACTTTGCCCACACAAAGTGGAATATCACAGAGTAAACATTGAATAATTTTTTATCGTAGATAAGTAAATATTTCACTTTAAACTTTCCATAGTTAAAACTTATCGAATTTACTTGGCTAACCGGTGAATTATTTCATCTTGAACTGTCGGCCTTTATTGTATATCCAGACAATAAGCTTTATGAAGCATTGATTCCCTTCCCATCCAATCTCTTAGATGTGTTCATTTTGGTCCTGAAAAAACTTTGGTTCTATGAGTGTTATATAAAATTTGTGCATTTAAAATTCTCATAGAGCCGAACTTGCTCACACTAACATAGTTGATCGCAACCATTAAGAGTATCCTACATATACCCCACTTGTTATTTTCAAGATATGGTCATCATTTAAAAAATATAATTTTATCCTTTTAATACCTTTATAGGCATGAATTTATATTGTGCACCATAGGAATGGAGTATGACTATCTCCAGACAAATGCATTACGTCTTGAGTTACTCAAAACTAGTTTGCCTATTGATCGTAGTCTGTGGGATCTCCGGTCGCACGGATAGGTTTCCATACAAGATAACTCTTGTTGGTTTAGACTTTTAAATTCATTCCCCTTGTTGCATAGTCAATTTCCTCTCTTGATAAACCTTAGTATATGGATCTGCTAGGTTATCATTTGTTCTAACATATTCTATGGAAATAGTTCCATATGAGAGTAACTGCCCAGTTGTGTTATGGCATTGACGAATGTGTCATGACTTTCCATTATAAACAAAGTTTTGCAATCCGCTTAACACTGCTTGGTTATCATAGTATAGGCATATGGCTGATACAGGTTTAGGCCAAAATGAAATATCTTCTAAAAAATAATGATGCTGCTTTGTCTAAAGCGATGAACTCTGATTTCATAGCGGATTGAGCTATGTGTTTGAATCAAAAATGGTTCAAACACCAATGGTACACAAATTGTACTTCACCAATATGGTTAGGAATTGAAAGGAGCCACAATCGCAAAATAAACGGGAAAAGGTAAGTAAGAGACTCGGGATTTTTATAGTGGTTCGATCTTTGAAAAGATCTACGTCCGCTTTTGAAGCCATTCCATTATCATGTGATAGATTTACAAAACTCATCATCTCATACATCTTATTTTGGTCCATTCTCTCTTTGTACAACGATTTTCTTCCCTTTAATGACTTGATTCTCTCTAATACACTATGGAAATGGTTGAATCCTTATGAATGCGATGAACGTCAGAGTGTATATTCCATGGTTTGAGCACTTAGAGGATCAACGGTGAGTCCATAGCGGTTGAGATGTGAATCAAGGCTCGGAGGAGGATTAATGGGGGCTTGGAGAGGAGTATAATGACACTAGAGAAGAAGGAGAAGGTGGATCTCGGGTTGGAGATGGCGTGAATGGAGAGAATTTGAGTTAATCTCTAATGGAGGAAGGGAAGGACTTGGTCCATTTGGTGATGGAGGAAGATGAAGTGAGCTTTGGAGGCCATTAATGAAGCTTGAAATGGAGCTTGGAGTGTTAGAGGAATGATTTTGGCAGCCCTTCGAGGTAGTGGAATCCGTCGTTTGATGATTGTGAGAGGAGGTATTTATAGGTGGAATTGGTGTGGATAAAATGGAGTGGCAATGTTGAAATTAAGGGGTGCGAATACATGTGGGTACAGCTAGCGTAGCGCAATTTACAACTGGCAGCAGCCGTTGCTTTACGCGCAAGAAATAATATGTTCAGTCCATGCACGGGCGACCTCTTCTGTGCGAGCGACTTCTATTTGAATGCATGAGCAAGATCATCTGTACGAGCGAGCATTCTTATGACCGACCTCTTCTTAATATATGCAATGCACGTGCTTTGCCACTTCATTTTTATATGCAGCCTTGTCCTATTTTAAGAATGAGAACAATTATTACAGAAAATGACATCCACTTCTTGTTTTATCCTGCTCTGCCAATGGAAATCTGCTCAAGCTCATTTCCCAGTGTTGCTTGACCGCTCTCGCTTGGAGTTCGCTTGACCCGTGCCCAAGTTTGCATGAGTGAGTTGATTGCTTTTGCATGAACGAGCTGAAGGTGATGCTCGACCCGAGGAGCCGACGAAGTTGCTCGACCTCTGCAATATTGTGTTGTGCTCGACCTCCAAGTTCGCACAGCTCGATCGCTGAAGGCTTTGCATAACCGAATTGAAGGAAAGGAAGCTCCGCCCGACCTCAAGAGCTTTGCAAGGTCATGCACAACCTCTCCCCAGCTAGCACCGCTCGATCAGCATGTTGGAGCTCAACCGATCAGTGGATGAGCTCGCTCAAAGGCACTCTGTCAAAAGTGTTGCTCAATCCACATGAAATGAATGACCTGAGCTGTTGCTTACAAGGTGCTCGTCAAAATGCCTGAATGGATTTTCCGGTAGTTAACATTAGCCCCTCGAAGCCTTTTTTTTGCTTGCGAGAAATGCGGGCTTCGAATTGGACATTGCTAATACAACTTGCACTGAGATTCAATCGTAGCTTTTTGCTTGCTATGGCAAATCAAGCTTTGAACTTACATGTTCCATGCTACCTGCTCTGTAATTAAAACAAGCACTTGCATGATTTTGGACTTATACTTTGTTATTGATCGTCCACATCGATAACAGGTTAGTTTAATCATTAGAGAATGACTTATAACAAATCAAGTGACGCACCTATGTAGAACTACTTTGTTTAAATGTTTAGAATTCGTTAAGTGTTGTTTGCATAGATACGGTACTCGAATTCAAATTCACAATGGTACTTGAGTTCTGCTAATCGATATGTATATTGATTGCAGATTTTAAGTTTCGCCTTTATAATTAATTGTATGATCTTGCATGACGCTTTACGTTTTATAAAACGTGTACTTGTTCGGATTAGAACCTTAATTCGAGTTTTCCTGATTGTGGTTGACGTGCTAGAGGTTTCTACTTTATTGATTAAAGCTATTTGAGCTTTCGCATGGAGCCCTTGAGCTTTGTCAACGTGATAGGAGTTTCGATTTAGCCGATTAGTTTGAGACTTCTACTTGGAGAATTTTCAATATTATTGTGCCCACGCTCGGGAAGGTCTTATGTTTGGTGCCCCCACTAGGGGAGGACTTTGGGTTTTATGCCCCGCTCGGGGAGGACTTAGGATTTAACGATTGTGCCCCCGCTAAGGGAGGACTTTGGATTTAGTGCCCCCGCTTGGGGAGGTCTTTAGATTTTTATATTTCACATTTGATATCTCAGACGTTACGCAAATGGATTTATCATTCTTTACATCTGATATGTCAGATGCCACGCAAACGGATTTTATTCTTCACATCTAATATGTCAGATGCCACGCAAACAGATTTTATTCTTCATATCTGATATGTCAGATGCTACGCAAACGGATTTCATTCTTCACATCTGATATGTCAGATGTTACGCAAATGGATTGGGTGGCTGTTATATTGTTTCACGGGGCAACTATCAGTCCCTTTGTCGGATGCTTGACTTGGCAGGCTATTCCGCTTCAGGAACTGAGGCTTCGAACCTCTCACTTTGGGAAGTGCCCGTTCGACGAAAGTTACAGCTATTGCATTTGTTTGTTGTGGCGCTTGTTCATTGTTTGGATCTTTGTGACTTTTTCCATTCACTTTTCAAGGCGATGCTTTTGCATTTGTGCATTTTGATGTTTACAGCTTTGGGCACTTGAACCAGCGTTGTTGGGGTCACGATGTTACAAGAACAGGCGCTCGATAGATGGCCTGCAATATGAAATCATTCTTTAAGTAAGTTTTGATTTGACATGTAATTTTGCAAGCAAGAAATTCGTTCAGACAGATATGCTCTTAGTCGTAGAGCCAATGTTCAGTGCATCACTTGTAGATTATATTATTACAGACTGTTTACAAGAAGTTTTGAATATAACAAAAAAATAAAACATGAAGTAAAGCTTAAACTAAAGCATAAATAGAGCATAAAGTAAAGCAGTGGCGATGTTGATCACTTATTCTGATCCATTAAAATTGGAGCACCAATCATTGGTCCTTAGTTGATGATCGGCCGTGGATCGATTTGAGCAGGAGCTCTGTTGCTTGGACCAGACTGATTATTTGATGCCCCTGGCCCTTGAGGAGTTGCAGAAGGATTCATGGTCTGTGGATTCTTTACGTACTGTTGCAGCCTATTATTCCTTATTATCTCCTCGATGAGGTTCTTTAGGTGTCGGCACTCATTGGTGTTATGACCAGGCTGGTTGTGAAATCTGCAGAATTTCCCCGAGTTTGCTGCTTTGTCACTTATCCTCATCGGATTTGGCTCCGCATACTCTTCGGAGTTCTTTGTTGCAAGATAGATATTTTCAGGAGTGTCATTCAAGGGCGTCAGCTCTGATGAGTTGAAAAGGCGAGACTTCTTAGTAGCCTTGTTGTCGTTCCCGTCACTGGCGCACTTATGCCCCTGATTACGCTTTTGAGTATACTGGGTAGCAGCATTTTTGGGAGCTTCAAGAAGAGGGTTAGCATCAATAATCTGAAGAAGTACAGGATAAGTGTCGACTCTCATGTACTCCTAGGCCTTTTTTATAGAATTTCTCAAGCGTGTTCGGTTCCTTCGTTTTAACCCATCTACCGAATTCTCTCTTCTCATCTATTGCGCTGATTAGTGACATTAAGATCATGCGGGGATCGGGATTTCTTACTTCAGATACAACATCATTGAATCTTTTGAGGAAAGCTTTGAAAGATTCTCCTGGATCCTGCTTCATTGACGTAAGAGAAATAACATCCTTAGCCTTCGTAGCTTGCAGCCTGAACTGCTCTTTGAATTTCAGAGTCAAATCGTTGAATCAGTCGATGGATTTGGGTGGCAATCTCGTGAGCCATAACGATGTGACGCCTTCAAGATAGAGAGGGAAGCACAAGCATTTGATCTCGTCCATCGCCCTGGCTGCATTCATATGCCATTCTTATTTATATAGGAAGAGATTCAGATCAGAAGTTTCGTTGTATGGAGGTAGAATAGGATGAGTGAACTTTTTGGGGAATTCTGCTTTGCGGATCCTCTTTGTGAATGGATTTTTGCTGAGGGAGAAGTCCCATTCCCTTTCACTATCCTTGTGATACATGTTATCTTCCATGATTTGCTTTACCATATCCATGATATATTCCTTCGAGTTGTGTCGCTTCGAAGAGCGGACTTCGATCTCTTTTCCAGATGCTCATCGTGGTAAGCGATCGTGATTAGAGGATCTAGTTTCTTCACTTCCACCATGTGAAGGTGCTCCCGTAATGGGACTTGCAGCTCATCTGTTATTTCGATCGGAATGGTTTTTGGCCTTCAACCTTGAGTCTTCGATATTAGCATTGCTTTTGTCAACAAGCCCTTCCAAGTTGTCATTGTAATGATGATTGAAGGTTAATGAATTTGCGTTCTCTTCAAGGTTGACATGGATCTTCGGAGGAGGAGTGGGTTTCACTTGAGCGTTTAGGAGCGCACTCATTTTATCCATTAAAGCTTGATCAGCATCCATTAACGTTTTATTAGCATCGATTAAGGCTTTGTTGGAGGCTTCCATTCGTTGGCTCAAGTTAGTGACAACGACATCTAGTTTGGCTCTAGTCACTCCAGCTCCACTTATTGAGTTTTTGCCAACTTCGAAATGGTTACTTAATGGCGTAGCTTCATGGTTAGCAACGTCGTTTTGTTCTCCAACGGTTTTACTTGCGGTCTTTTTTGACTTAGCCATTATCTCGGACATGGATTTGAATTTGGAAGAGAGCTCGTCGATTGGGATAGATCTTAGATTTGTAGAATCTATGGTAAAAGTAGGCTCAGAACTTCAACGCAAAGCTCTTGAATTGGAGAGGAATGCGAACGCGGCCCCACGGTGGGCGCCAAATATTTGAATCAAAAATGGTTCAAACACCAATGGTACACAAGTCGTACTTCACCAATATGGTTGGAATTGAAAGGAGCCACAATCTCAAAATAAACGGGAAAAAGTAAGTAAGAGACATGGGATTTTTATAGTGGTTCGATCTTCGAAAAGGTCTACTTCCACTTTTGAAGCCATTCCATTATCATGTGATAGATTTACAAAATTTATCATCTCATACATCTCATTTTGGTCCATTCTCTTTGTACAACGATTTTCTTCCCTTTAATGACTTGATTCTCTCTAATCCACTATGGAAATGGTTGTATCCTTATGAATGCGATGAACGTGAGAGTGTATGTTCCACGATTTAAGCATTAAGAGGATCAACGGTGAGTATATGGCGGTTGAGATGTTAATCAAGGCTCGGAGGAGGATTAATGGGGGTTTGGAGAGGAGTAGAATGACACTTGAGAAGAAGGAGAAGGTGGATTTCGGGTTGGAGATGGCGTGAACGGAGAGAACTTGAGGTGATCTCTAGTGGAGGAAGGGAAGGACTTGGTCCATATGGTGATGGAGGAAGATGAAGTGAGCTTTGGCGGCCATTTATGAAGCTTGAAATGGAGTTTGGAGTATTAGAGGAATGATTTTGGCAGCCCTTAAGGGTAGAGGAATCCATTGCTTTGATGATTATGAGAGGAGGTATTTATAGGTGGAATTGGTGTGGAGAAAATGGAGTGGCAATGTTGTAATTAAAGGGTGCGAATACATGTGGGTAAAGCTGGCGCAGCTCACTTTACAGCTGGCAGCAGCTGTTGCTTTACGTGCAGGAAATAATATGTTCAGTCCATGCGCGGGCCGCGCGAGCGACTTCTATTTGAATGCATGAGCGAGCTCATCTGTATGAGCGAGCATTCTTATGACCGACCTCTTCTTAATATATGTAATGCACGTGCTTTGCCACTTCATTTTTATGTGCAGCCTTGTCCTATTTTAAGAATAAGAACAATTATTATAGAAAATGCCATCCACTTCTTGTTTATCCTGCTCTGCAAGTGGAAATCTGCTCGTCCTCATTTCCCCGTGTTGCTCGACCGCTCTTCCTTGGAGTTCGCTCGACCCGTGCCCAAGTTTGCACGAGCGAGCTGATAGCTTTTGCATGAACGAGCTGAAGGTGATGCTCGACCTGCGGAGTCGACGAAGTTGCTCGACCTCTGCAATATTGAGTTGTGCTCGACCTCCAAGTTCGCATAGCTCGATCGCTGAAGGCTTTGCATGACCGAGTTAAAGGAAAGGAAGCTCCGCCCGACCTCAAGAGCTTTGCAAGGTGGTGCACAAACTCTCCCCAGCTAGCACCGCTCGATCAGCATGTTGGAGCTCGACCGATCAGTGGATGAGCTCGGTCAAAGGCGCTCTGTCAGAGGTGTTGCTCAATCCACATGAAATGAACGACCTGAGCTGTTGCTTACAAGGTGCTCGTCAGAATTCCTGAATGGATTTTTTGGTAGTTAACACTATGCAAGTTCGTTTAGTAGATTTCCATAACACTGTTGCTCCTGCTAAAGTGAAGACATAACCACTAGTTGGTCTTGATCCCTCTGAATCAGCAATCTAGTTTGCATCACTATATCCTTCTAAGACGGCAGGATATTTTTCCATAATATAAGGAAAAGTTTGTATTATTTTTTAAATATCCCAGCACTCTCATCAGTGCTTTCTAATATTCCTTCCCTGGATTGTTTGTATACACGCTCAATCAACTTACTGGATAAGCTATATTTGGTCTTGTGCAATTCATGAGATACGTTAGACGTCCTATTACACGAGAGTATTCCAGTTGCACTACACCCTCACTAGTGTTTTTATGCTGTACTTCTAATGGATTAAAAGGTGTTCGTACTCCTTTAATGCCAAAATTTTAGAATCTTTCAATCACTTTGTCTACATAATGTGACTGAGATTATTCAATTACATTAGGTGTTATTATTATTTTGATTCCCAAAATAACGTATGTGACTCCTAAGTCTTTCATATCAGAATTGTTGATTAACAATTTCTTTATGTCTCAATTACCTGAGTATTCGGATCAAAAATTAACATATCGTCCACATATGGACAAATCATTGCATTTGGTTTTTCAACTTATTTATAATAAACGCATTTATCACATTCATTTATATGAAAACCATTTTTCATCAGGATCAACTATTGCGTGCCACTGTTTTGGAGCTTGTTTTAGTCCATATAATGATTTGACTAATCTACATACTTTAGTTTCATTTCCTTTGGAGATAAAACCTTTAGGTTGCTCTACGTAGATATCCTCATCGAGATCTCCATTAAGAAAGTTGTATTTACATCCATTTCATGAATTTCTATATTATATATGGATTTAATTGCTATTAACATTCTTTTAGAGATTATTCGTGTAACCGACGAACAAGTACCAAAGAAGACTACACCTTCTTTTTGATGTTATCCTTTGACTATTAATATGACTTCATATTTGTCGATAGAGCTATTAGGTTTCATTTTCTTCTTGAAATTTTGTTTATATCCAATTGGTTTTATTTCAGGTGGAATATCAACTATTTCCCAATTTTATTACTTATAATTAAATCATCTCACTTTTAATTGCTTCTTTCCAACATGAAGATTTCAAAGATGACACTGCTTCCTTGCGCGTTTGAGGATCATGTTATAACATATATGCTAAAAATTCCAAACCAAATGTCTAGAATTTTTCCCCTTATGATTCTTCTTGGATCAACATCCTCAATTTCACGATCAGTTTCATCTTCATGTGATTTTCTTGATTTTTCTCTTATCCTTTAGGGACAAAATTTCCTTCACTTTTTATGCAGAAACACATCTTCGAAGAACGAGGCATCTCTTGACTCAATGATTACTTTTACATTATCAGTTATACCAGACTTAAATACCAAAAATATGTAGGCACTACTATTTTGGGCTGAACCTATATAGTAATAATCTACTGTTCTTGGTCCAAGCTTGACTTTCTTAGGAGGCGAAATTGGAAGTTTTCCCAAGCACATCCACACTTTAGGGTATTTAAAGTTTGATTTATGTCTTTTCCATGGCTCATATGAAATTGTTCATGTTTTTTTAAGGAACCTTGTTTAAAATGTGACTAGACATATTTAAGACTTCCCCCCACATGTTCGTCGGTAAGCCAAAGGTCAACAACATTGCATTAATCATATTTTTTTAATGTCCCATTATTTCTCTCAGCAACACCGTTTTGTTGTAGGGAATATGGGGTTGTTATTTGATGAATTATACCTTTTTATGCACATAATTGTTCAAATGGTGATTCATTTTTTCCACTTTGATCAGATCTCAATGCCTTGATCTTTTTATTTAACTGGTTTTCTACTTCAGCCTTATAATTTATAAACGATGTAATTGCTTCATCTTTACTATTTGAAAGATATACATAGCAGTATCATGTACAATCGTCGATAAAGGTGATAAAGTGCTTTTTTCACCTCTTGTAGGTAATGATTTGAAATCACATAAACCAGTATGAACTAAACCTAGTGGTTCGGTGCTTCTATCAACAGTATGAAATCAGTTTTTGACCATTTTTTCTCTACACGTGTCTCACATTTGTAACTTTTATCCACTTGGAATTTTGGAATTAATTCCAAGCTTGCTAATTTTTCATTTTTCGAAAATTTATTTGTCCTAATCTATCATGACATAATAAAATTTCCTGCTCAAGTAAATAAGAAACTTTAATTTTATTGATAACACAATCAGAATACATAGTTTTATTACTGGCTACGACTACATTTGCCTTAAATAGGCAATCACGTAAATATCCTCTTTCTATGTACATTCCAGCTTTGGACCGAACCTTCTTGTCTTAATCGAAGACTATTTTGAATCCTTTCTTTATAGCACTTAACAGAGATGAGATTCTTGCGTATGTCTGGAACATGAAGCATGTCATTCAACTCAATAGTTTTTCTACAAGTAAATTTGAGGATTACTGTACCACTACCCTCGATCATGGAGACTGTAGAATTACCTACGTAGAATTTTTCTTTGTGATCAAATTTCTGGTATGTAGAAAACATAGTTTTGTCAAAGCAATCATGACGAGTAGCGCCTGTTTCTACCCCCCATTATAGGGTTCTGACCAAAATTGCGTTCGATACAACTGCTTAAAAATTAGATTCATCTATTTTCATGTTGTCCACCATAATTCCTCTAAGTTGTATTCCATCTTTTATTTGCAATCCTTAGCGGTGTGTCCTACTTTTCCACAAACCCAACACCCGCCATTAAACTTCTTGGTTCGTTTGTTGCCTTTAGATTTGTTTTTAGGATCTTTCCTTTTCTTTGGGAAATTCTTCTTTTATTTTTAGTCTTTGACCCTTCAGCTACAAATGCCTCTTTACTTTGTTTTATAACTCCATAGTTATCTGCCTTTTATAAGTTGGACAATGAGGTCTTGTAGGGATATTTCCATCTTTTTACGATTTAGAAAGTTGTAGTAATCTCTCCATGATGGAGGCAGTTTCTATGTGATGGCTTCAACTAAAAACAATTGTCCAACCTTATGACCTTCTGATTCGAGTTCATGAATGATAATATGAAGTTCATGCAATCGAGCAGTCACCAATTTTGAGTCAACCATCTTATAGTCCATGAATTTGTCTACAATGAATTTTTTAAGACTAACATTCTACATCTTGTGTTTCGTTGCAAGTGCATTCCAGCGTGACTTTGCTGTCTTTAAAGGATGATATACTTTGTATAGCACCTTATCGAGACAATTATGAATATAGCTTCTACAAAGGAAGTCGGAATGCTTCCATGTGTTAATCGTACGAATTACATCTTTGTTTGTTTCCTTGCTTGGTGTAGGTATTGGTTCCTCCTCCTCGAGATACCTTACAGACCGAGTTTGGTGAAATAAAATAACAAATTATTCTACCATGTAAGAAAATCGTCAACATCTCTTTTAAAAGGATCGGGCCTGTTATGTATAGGGCTTTTGTTTGATATTTCAACCACTGCCATTTTCTATTTCATAAAACAAGTTAGGAAATATGTATATGAATTAACAAATATCTGGCACAAATAGAGCGTAGACAGAAAGTTTGCAACTTCCCAATTTCACAAATATTCCCGAATTTTCAAAATGTTTTAAGACATTAATAGCAGGGAATAATAAATCTGTCAGTATAAAGACCGCAATATAGTAACGAACAAATTATAACGATTCGTCAAAAAAATTTAAAGAAATGATATTCTGAGGCTTGCCTTAGTAATTTCTTTAAAAGATTTATTTGCAAAGTTTTCCATGATACAACAGAATACTTCCACATGAGATTGTAAAGAGTATGTCGACTCTTTGATTTATAATTGAGGCAGTACCGAAAGCAAAGAAGAGAGAAGGAAGAAGGTTGAAAAAACCGAACAGAGAATGTGATCATTATGCACCCTTATTTATATTTCCGTCCACACCTGCTCGAACAGTCGTGTCTGTATTGATAGGCCACACTGCTTCAGAAACCACGTTGTTGTAGATTATTTGCTGCCATCCACCAAAAATCGTCCACTGTTGGAAGTCGCACCTCTTCAGACAAACCGCATCAGCTTCCAAATAGATATTTCGACCTTCGCACCTGTTCCTTTTGTCATTGTTGTCCAAATCCGAAAATGCCATGTTGCATCCTTCATAGAAAAGAGCCGTATTTTTTGGGAAAAAGTAAGACATAGTCTTAGACTCGAACCCGAGCCCGATCGACTTGGTTTGGTACAGAAGGGCAGGTGGCACGCACACGCCCATGTGTGTTTGATTCAGGGGATGTACGTCCTCCCCTTTGCATAAAATTACCTGACCTTAAAGGCCAATATAGGAATGGAGAGTATGGTATATATTCGAAGATCTTACTTTAAGCTAGGCGATGTGGGACAAGCATATTTTATTTAAACTTTAGGAAACCCAACAACTTATAATTCACTTTATGACTGCATTTGATCCAATTTTGGTATATATTCATATATACTTTTTGGTAAGGCAAGTTGATTTTTATAGCACAACGCGTTTAAAAACAAGTGTTAGGCATAAGCGTCGGAGCAACTAAGATAGATAAAAGGAACATAAGTTTGGCACTGTACCCAAACTACTAAATATAAATTTATATATGAATGTAAGTAACTTTTATGTGTGTATCTTTTGTGCATCCAAAGGCTTTATATTTATTCTCATAATGTTATAAATACTTATTAATCTATAATAACCTTAAAACTCATTAATAGCATTGTTGTATGGTTGTCATAATCAAAACATCATCAATGATGGCTTAACAATTAGACATCTCTAATTTTTACTTTTTATTTAGAAGAAGATTTAAAGGATGAATTAGGTTTAAGAAAATTAGGCCTTTAGTTTATAATTTAGTAGAGCTTCTCTGCTAAGATGAAGAATATGGTTTCAACCTAACGCTAGCCATTTATTATAAAGAAGCTTTGCCACTTAGCACCATCAGATCTGGGACTCTGAATATCTCAATCGCGACTTATTTCCTTTGAAGCCAAGCAACAATCTAAGTCGCACAACCATGTCACAAGCCAAAGTTGTGCCAGACATCAGACAACATCACACCAGTCAAAAGTAAATAAGGTAAGTCGACCACTATGACAACCCCTAGGTCGACCCTAAGGTTGACTTCCCTAAGCCATAGGTCGACCCAACCTGCTGCTGTTTGTTTAGAGTATATTTTTTTTTGGGTTTTCAAACATTTGTGCCTACTTCATTTTAACTCGGATTTTAACATGTAATATATGAAAATTATCCAGAGAATTGTCACAGACATAGTTATGTAAGTTCTGTTCCAAATTCAAATGTTTACAAAAATATCTTTTAAGTTCATTATTATCTCTTATTTTATTTATTTATTTTCTAGAAAATTCCGAGGTGTTACAACTTGAACCCTATAACAACCAATTAATACCCCCGATTGAGAAATATAGCATATGCATCACGACCCATAATAACGTATCATATTAGTCTAACTATTTGTAAACGTTGGTAATGGTAGCTAGGTTAATCGGGCAAGATTATCCTATTGAATTTGGGAACTTCACATTCTCTATAGGTACTTATTATAGGCGATGTCTCATATTAATTCAAAACCACATTGCTGGTAGTAAGAGTAGCTGGATAAACTTTTGTGCTTTTGACTGGTCTAGCATCCCTATAACTTAGTCATAGTTCCACTCCCTAGCATGCTAATGTATATACGTCACCACATTTCTCCATAATGCTGTATAAGGAAACTTATTATTTTAGCTTCAATTATGGATTAATTTTTCCATAATTATCCTTAACTTTCATTCTATGGGTTGTAATGTTAAATACTAACATCTTTATACTACACAACTAGAAAATGGGTTCTTTTATTAATAACTTACAAATATAGTGCATGCACTGAAATGTTGCATCAAAATACAAATACACCTCGTTTACACAACACAAATTCCTATATTCGCCAATCTATCCAATCAAGCCCAAAATACTAAAAATATATGTACATATAACATGCATAGTGGTCTGATACTTCGTATGAAACTACACCAAGAGTCTGGTTGGCCATAGCAATCTTCGTCAACCTATCTGAATCGATTCTCTGTCCCATCTTCCTTGCTAATGCTATTGTTGAAAATTACACGATGTTGTAGGTGTAAGTTTTTAGCTAAAAAATTTTGGTAGCATACAGAAGATAAGTCGCTGTATTCTTAGGAATTATTACATCACCTGCATTTAACGCGTCATGATGTCGTTTATTCATCTCAATAAGTTGTTCAATGTGTTGTTTCAGCAACTAGGGGTGTAAATGGTTCGGACTGGATTGGACGGAAGTGTGTCCTAGTCCCGTCTTATAAAAGTTTTGGACGGACACGGACTAGACAAGCATTAAGTTCTGACACTGTTTGTACGAGCCGGACAACGGACGTACAATGTTCGGAAAATAGAAAAACATCGAACATTTCAGATTGGACTGGGTAGTAGTGGGTCCTAGCCCTGTCCTATAAGAGAATCGTATGGGCACGAACAAAATACCTTATGGTCCCGGATCGAGCCGGACAACGGACTGTCCTATCTGATATACAGCCCTATTGACAACTTGAAACTTGTGTGGACTTATACATAGTAGATAACATGTTTACTCTATGTCGCACAATGCATCAGATATCAGTAAAAATATGTGCTCTAGCCCAGTCCGCTAAAGTATCTTCCCCAGGAAAAACTGCATGCACAAGAATTGTTCTATCACGTGATTTTGAACATGTAAAACTTGGTTATTATAAGGCATTGTTATCCACACTCCAAATTTGGTTAAGGGGTGGTCAATTTTAAAGGCACTCCAGTCATATTTAGAATTGTTATGAAGCGTATTGAACACAAAAATTAGTATATAAAAATACCGCAGTTTTACTTTTCTAATTCGTTTTTTTCTTGGGGAATTGTTATTGACACTCCAAAAATGGTTAAGGAGGAACACAGTCAAAAACAAATATTCGATATACATCAATTGTTTCTCATTTATTTCGCCTCTTTTCTTCCGTTCCCCTCCCCCCTAGGTTCTCAGGGAGGAAATACTCAAGCTTAGTTCAGATGTCCCTTTCTTCCAGCTTGAAGTTGAAAGCTGTATTGCTTGGCTTTGATTCTGCTTATGGCATTTTCTGTTGGGGGTTATGGCTTTAAAATTATGTACTCTAAAGGCTTTTGTACAAGACTGATGTTATGTACTTGGTTTTGTTGTTTTGAAGGTGTAACCAAACCTATTTCTGTTTCCGCTGCAACAAAGTTATAAAATTTTCAAGTACTACTTTATCCGTCTTGTAATATTCCGTTCTGTTTACTTATAATGCTCCACGAAACTTAATGCATTACCTTTGTGAGTGACATTAATGGACGTGGGGTGTTACACTTGGTATCAGAGCTGAAGGTTACCAGAACAGATAAAGGATTTTGAAAAACCGTTTTCAAAAGCATTTTTATAAAGAAGTATTTTCAAAAACATGTTTTGAAGAAAGCATTTTTAAAGAGAAAGGTTTATTATGAAAAACATAATCCCCAAAAGCCATATATCTTTCTTTCGATTCTTTGTTTCGAATCTCTTTCTTTTTCCTTCTTGAGTCTCTTTCCCCGCGTGTAGATGCTTTTTCTAAGATATGTAAGGACTTTCGTGCGATGGGCGAAAAACTGTTTCATAGGACTGAGACGTTTGTCGATGCTAGAATTGGCTCAAGGAAGTGGAGGGACTCGTTTGGTATCTTTGAAATAGACGATGGAAGGAAAGTTCAGCTAGCTGCTTGGTCAATGAGGGAGTTTAGGCTAAGGAGCACAACCCAAGGATGAGGAATTTGTTGATATAGCTTTAATCCACGAAGAAGGTAAAGGAGGAAGTATAAAGAATAATTAACCCCGTGACAAAAGAAGTTGTCTTATTTGAGGTATAACGGTCCATGTAATTAAAGACTGTATGAAGAAGAAGAAGAAACCTGGTTATTTTCATTGCAGAGAGGCAGGACATCTGATTAAAGACTGTCCGAGGAGGCAAGGGAAAAGGCAGAGGACAAGACCGACTTCTGGAGGACAGGTTCATGCTCTCATGGCACCAGGATAGGAGAGAGATAGAGACGTTTTTGTTGAAAGTTTGATTTTTCCTTTTTTATCATCCTGTCCGAACTTTGTTTGACTCTTGCGCTTCACAATCGTTTGTATCTGCTTCGTTAGTTGAAACACTGCACCTAAAAACTAGTCTAGTTGTGGATCCCATTGTAGTCTAAAATCTTATTGGTGGTTCGGCTCATTTATCTATGCTTTGTTGGGATTTGAGAGTGTCTATCTTAGGCGTTGATTCTGAATGCAACGCCTACATTCTTGGTTTCACGGGCTATAGCTTGATTCTAGGAATGGATTGGCTAGCCAGACATGGTGTCATCCTAGACTGTGGAAAAAGGGTAGTTAGACTATTGACTCGTTGTGGAAAGACCCTTGATATTTCCTGTGACCCTAGGAGTTCGGTGATGCTTAGCTACCTAGAATCTCTTGACGCATCTATCGACGATTTGAAATCTGTTTGTGAAGTCTGTGAGTATGATGACGTCTTTAATGAGGTTCGGGGTTTACCCCGAGGCACAAGATAGACGTTCGTACATACTTAGTAGATAGTGCAAAGCCAGTTGCATTACCAGTGCGCCACATGGCTCCGAGAGAGAGAAGGGAACTCAGTAAGCAAGTGAAAGAGTTGCTTTAGAAAGGGTTTATAAGAAGAAGCATTTCAGAATGGGGTGCTCCAGTTGTTTTTGCTACGAAGGCGGATGGTTCGCTTAGATTGTGCATGGACTATGGGGAGATGAACAAGCTCACGAAGAAGAACAGACACCCATTGCCGAGGATAGATGACTTGATCGATCAGTTGGTTGGCGCTTCGGTTTTCTCGCAGTTGGATTTAGCTACAGGATTTCATCAGCTATGGGTGGTTGAGGATAGCATAGATAAGACTACATTTAGGACTCCCGATGGTTTCTTCGAATGGCTCGTCATGCCTTTTGGTTTGACGAACGCACCCGCATATTTTGTAGACTGGATGAGTAGGGTGTTTAGGGAGTTTCCAAACAAGTTTGTGGTGGTCTTCATAGATGGTATTTTGATTTTCTCTAGAAGCGAGGAAGAGCATGCCCTACATCTAGGGAAGTCTTAGAGACCCTATGAGCACATCAACTCAAAGCTAAGTTCTCCAGATGTCATTTTTGGAGGAAAGAAGTGAGGTTCTTAGGACACATGGTCTCTAAGGAAGGGATAGCAGTGGACCCTGCAAAGATGGTGGCAATCCAAGATCGGAAGGTTCGTAGAAAAGAAATGGAAGTAAGAAGTTTTCTAGGGTTGGAGGGCTACTATAGGAAGTTCATTAAGGACTTTGCGAAGATATTAGCCCCAGTTTTGACATTGCTAGATGGAAGCAAACAGTTCACAGTATATACCGGTGTTTGCGGGACTAGGCTTGGAGCAGTTTTCGATGCAAAAAGGAAAAGGCGACATGCAAAAGGCGGTAGGTACGTAGTTATGTTTGAGCATCGCGTATTGTCCACAGAAGGATGGTTGGACAGAAAGGGTGAATAGAATCCTTGAAGATCTTTTTGAGGTTATGTATCCTAGGTTTTGGAGGGACATGAGAAGAGCACCATCCATTTGTGGAGTTCGCTTATAACAACAGTTATTAAGCTAGCATTAGGTTTTTTATGGCCGACCGTATCGATCACCAACTTGTTGGTGGGAGTCTACGGATAAGATTTTGCTTGGACCCGAGCTGATTAGAGAGAAACTTCGGAAAAGATGGATTTGATTCGAAGATGAATGAAGACGGCACAGGACCGGCAATAGTCAAACGATGACAAGAGACGAACCGATCGTGAGTTTGATGTTGGGGACATGGTTTTTGTCAAAGTGTCGCCATTGAGGAACGTAGTTTGCTTTGGAGCTGCAGGGAAATTAGGACCAAGGTTTATAGGACCCTTTCCCATTACAGAGAGGATTGGACAGATGGCGTACAGAGTGAAGTTGCCGGAGAAGCTTAGTAGTGTTCATGACGTGTTTCACATGTCGTATTTGCGGAAGTGTTTACATGATACCGTGGAAGTAGTGGAGCCGAGCATGCTTAGAGAAGTGGAAGTGGAGCGAGATGCCACGATTAGACGAGCTCCTACATGCATCCTTGGATCGGAGATCAAGAAGTTACGCAACAGAGAGGTCAAGTCGGTTAAAATCCAATGGGGAGATGATCAAGGAGACGCGACTTGGGAGACGGAAGACATGATACGTGCGTCGTACCCTTTCCTTTTGTGAGGATATGTTCTTAACTTCTCCCTTTTCTACCACTTTGTTTATACTTGTTCTATCGTTTAGTATGTCCTCTCGTTTACATCCTCGATCTTTAGATAGGAAAATCCTATGGTTGTAAACATGTGTTTGAGACATGTTATGTTTGGTGGATGCAAGTGTTTGCTAGTGGTTGCTCGTGGATACATTTACACACACATTAGGCACTAGATCGGCTCAGTCACTTTCATATTGCATATGCATATATGTATTTGTATATGGATTGAAACTTGATCTGTTATCATATGGATGTTGCATTTGTATGAATGTACAGTTTTGCACTCATATAGAAATGATATGTATCAATAGGGTCCTTTTGCATACATAATGGACGCATGACACTATCATGATTTGCATTAAGGAGGTCAACTGAATCAGTAGGCCGCCTGATTTTGCATTAGATAAGGACATATACACACACACTATGCATACGATCATGAAAGCATTAGAAATATTCTTAAGGACAATGGATGCTTGTGACTGAATGGTTGAGTAGATGGATGTTGGATGGTAGGATATACATTCTTCTTGACTTGGAGATTTCGAGGACGAAATCCTTTAAGGAGGGGAGAATGTAACATCCCGTAATTTTAAAACATAAAAATTAACAAATTTAAGAACACTTAATTTTTAGAAGAATAATTAGGTGAAACGGGTTACGTCATTGCGTTCGTCTCGGAATTCTGCTTGAGATAGAATCCAAGTTTGCGTAAATCGGGCTCCGTATAAAGAAGTTATGGAGGTTAGAAATTTAAGTTTAAATCAGAATTAAATAAATAATTAATAAATCAAAATTCAAATTCAAACCAGTGAAAGGAAGTGGACGGGAAAATTCCCGCCAGAGGGTGTCGACCCCCCTTAAGGGGTGTCGACACTGGTGTTGACCCCCCTATAGGGGTGACGACATAGGTGTCGACCCATGCTGATTGATCTGGACAGTGACGATTTTCTGAGTCGTAGGGCTACGTGGCGACTTCTGATTGGCCTGATGACGCATTTTCTTGGACTGGATGGTTTGGACGGATCCTAGGTTGATCTAAAAGCTCATATTAATTCTATACTTCTATATAATCACATCAAACCTAAACCGTAAACCTCATAACCCTATTCTGTGAAGCCGTCATGTTGTCCATCTCTAAGCTAACCTAGCCTTCGCCATAACTAATCAAATTCAAGATAAAGGATAAAGATCAAAGCCAACATCAACGGATTAGCTTATCAACTTCAGAAATCAGATTCCAGATCTTTTCTTCTTTCTTAATCTCTGTGAGTTCATGTAGCTTTCACAAGATAATTAAACTAAAGTAATTATGATAAGTTGTAAATTGTGATCATATGATTATGCCTATAATGGATCTTATCAAATTTGCAAGTTGTCATCTTTTTTGATCCATAGCCTATGCTTTTCTGATCAATTCTATCAGTTCATGCCTGTTCGTGCTCGTATATTTATGCCTATTTTGATACCATGATTCTCTTCCCTCTTCCTTTTTCCTTTTTCTTTTTATGAGTTAGGCTAACTTCGAGCCTAACATATTATGCGAAATTCGCGCACGTATAACGCTTGAATGATGGGGGAAAAGTTTGGGAAATGTTGAATAACATGTGATTTGTAAAAAAAAAAAAACATAAATTGATGATGGCTATGGTTTGGGAAAAACTGTATATAATAAGCAAACACGAGACTTGACGTAAATGGGTTTGGGTGTAAACTTGTGATAATTTGGTAAATTCAGTTATTTCTCAGATTTGGAACATGTAATAGGAATCATGACTTGTAATGAATCGAACCTAGAACTATACCTAATTGTAAGATAATCAATTTTGATTCATGCTTATCCTTTTGTCAAATCTGAATTACCTATGCCTATGAGACTGTTGTGATTGATACAATGGAACCTATCATGTTGTACACCAAATTGGTGATTCTTTTATGTTCAATTCTATCGAATCTTTATGCCTATGATGTAACTTGCTCAGTTTAGCCATACTAATTGTTAATGTACAACATGTCTATTGGAAACATGATTCTTGAGTTGGGTACAACTTTACATGCCTATTTTGTTCCTTATGTCAATTCTTGTGTTTCTCCTCTATCCCTTTCCGTTTTATTTTTGGACCTTATTGCACATGCGATTGAAAAGCGGGGAATTGGGTATAACTTAGTTAAGTAATTTTGGGCATAACAAGTAAATGTGGCATAACCTGAATTGACCACACTTATGGATAATTTACATATAAATCTAGACTTGGATAGTAAATATGTAAATTGGCTAAAAGATGAACGCCTAAGACACGAGGTTAAACTTGGTTTGCGTTATAAGACTGCCCGGAACCGCCCGGCATATCCAGCAACCGCAAATGGCAGTCTGATGTGAGAAGTCAAAGGTGTAAATTAGATGCTTAGACACGAGGTTAATTCTGGCTTGTGGTGGAAGTTTGCCCGGAACCGCCTGGCATATCCAACGGCCACAAGTGATCAACTTAATGTGAGAGGTTTGTGCATTAATAACTAATTAATATTGAATATGATACCTAAACGAGTTAGGTGGGTGGGGTTAAGTTAACATGGGTAAGAAGATAACTTAACCAATATTACATGTACAAAGTGGATAAGGTTAAGGCAAGCTTAACCAATAATACATATGGACTTGATAAGTGGAAGGGTTAAGTAAATCTTGGGTAGGTGGGTAATACTAGTATGTATAGGCCCACAAACTTAACCGTTAAATAAACATGGGTGAATCAATGGAAAGGTTAAGTAACATATGAATAGGCGACACTTAACCAATACAACATGTTAATTAAAACAGATGGATGGGGTTAGGTTATATTGAGAACACTTAACCGTTATAACATGTTGATTAGGAAACCCTAGTAACGGGGACTCATTTCAGCAGTAACCCACATAGATGTATCACGATACCCTGAACTTGGTAGGGTGGGGCACGATTACTGGGCTGATTATAAGCGGTCAAAATAGCGGTCGGTGGTGCGTCAGTGTAGGTTATGACGGAGTACGGGCGTGCACGTGCTCCGTAGTGGAAAAAGCAGGCACTGGGCATTAGTAGTCATACACTGTGCATCTTGAATTGTGTCGGGTTGCCATCATAGGGATTGATACACCCCATGGTGGGACCAGCACAGGTATCTACAAACAAGTGGGCTGAATGACACAAGTAATAAATACATGCGAGTTAGGGAGCCAATCGATTAGGGGTAGTATGGGGACATCTAGTATCTATTATGGGCAAGTAGGCTATCAAGGATTGTATGGGGTAGATACCTCTTACCAGATGTTACGCCTGAGGGCTACCCATTGCGGGGTTGGGATCAACTTTCAGTATGGAACTAGGAACTAGTAACGGTGCGATATAGTTAGCATTGGTGCAGTGTAGTAATTACCCTATAGTGATTAGAAGCACAATCAACGTTTATCTTATTCATCTTGCCTACGTTGTCATGCATGCTCATATACAGTCGTTTCCTACTTTCGAGTTTATGTTCTTATCCTATTACTTTAATGATTATAATGTTAATTAAAGTTACTGGACTCACCAGACTAATGTCTGACCTAGTTTGTTTTGCCTCTTTTCTTCCGTTCCCCCTCCCCCAGGTTCTCAGGGAGGAAATACTCAAGATTAGTTCAGATGTCTCTTTCTTCCAGCTTGAAGTTGAAAGATGTATTGCTTGGCTTTGATTCTGCTTATGACATTTTCTGTTGGGGGTTATGGCTTTAAAATTATGTACTCTAAAGGCTTTTGTACAAGACTGATATTATGTACTTGGTTTTGTTGTTTTGAAGGTGTAACCAAACCTATTTCTGTTTCCACTGCAATAAAGTTATAAACTTTTCAAGTACTACTTTATCTGTCTTGTAATATTCCGTTCTGTTTACTTATAACGCTCCACGAAACTTAATGCTTTCCCTTTGTGAGTGACATTAACGGACGTAGAGTGTTACACATAACTTGATGAATTTATACGTCCAAGCATAGGAAATAGGTTCCTTTAAACTTATGTGATTTTCATTCACTAGAACATAGATATTCTGACCCTCCTCCTTTAACAACACATGATAGTAGGTAGGAAAGCTTGATTGATGATGTGATGAAGACAGGAGCTAAGCGTCGGAGACTTTAACTTAGTTTATTATTAGTGAAAATTAGGGAGGCATCCCTATTATAGTTTCATATTGTAAAGTCGGCCCCTGTCAAAGTTTCATTGTAAATCCGGCCCCTATTTTTTAGAAACAAAGAAAATCATTACTGATATGTCAGCAACTTTCATTTGTAAAGTTTCACTGTAAATCCGGTCCATGTTTTCCAGAAACAAAGGAAAAATTATTGCTGAAATGTCAGCAACTTTAATAAATAATTGCTAATATGTTAGCAACTTTTATACAGTGTGAATAATTGAAGATCAATGGCGTCCTCATCCTCCCAACATCAAGCTTCGCTTCGCTTCACACACCCTAATCCTCCTCCCCAGTCATCAATTCAGTTCATCCCACTGAAATATCGCACATCTGAAGGCGGCTCCGCCTCTGTTCCTCATCGTCGGTCGGACCTAGATGAGGTAACTACCACTCAGGATCCACGCTCATCCCTGAATCAACTGCAACTGTCTTCGTCACATCCATTACCTCCCATGACATACGCTCAGATTGCGGCAATGCCATTGCAGCTCCCTTCGATCCTCCCTAACCCCCCCAACAAAAGGCGACGTCTTCTGCCAACGTTCAGATCAGTTCGAGCCATGATAGAGCATTTGAAATTTGAACGTTGATGCCTTCGATGTGCAGACAGGAGCCACGTGGCAAAACATAGCAGGAACACAATAATTTGCTACAAATGCTCCTTTTTTGGTCATGCAAGCTCACGATGTCCCGATAAAAGTAGTTCACCTTTTCACATCAAGGATGCTGAGTTGTCGCACCCTCCCAAGGCAAGTGCAAAGTCAGCACGAATGCCAAACAACCGCGAAGCACACAGTCAGAAATTTCAGAAGCGGTCCCACCCATCCCTTCAAAACTCTAATCACCATCATTACCTTAATTCATCTTTTAACCCTTATCTCAAAGCTAAACCCCTCCCTCTTCCAAACAAAAACCCTTCTTCAACTTCCAATAAAGAATTTCCTCTCCTCATTGAAATGGCAGACGCTTATCTTTACCTCTCTGCCACCATCATCGATGGACCGTGGTCCATTGAAATACTCTCTCGCGCTCTCAAGTCAGCCTTTGGTCACAACGAATGGCCAGTTTGGCTCATCAACTTCCCCGATTCTAGCATAAAAAACCATGCACTTTACCTAAAAATCCTGTCCAAAGATGGTGGTTTCGTCCTTCTCCAACAAGCTCCCACTCACAAAGAAACTCCTGAACCCTCCCTTGAGCCAGTTACATGGGCAAAAATCAGTGGTTTTCCTGAATTTTTTAGGAATGGCTCAGAGGCCATTCGAGAAGCTCTGAAGCCGATGGGTTTCCTTATCCAGGAAGATACCTGCGATTGGTCTTTTGTGGATCATTGCTTCCTCTATGTCAAAAATGCCATTCTATGAGGGCATCTTTACCGCTTGCACTTACGTATCCCACTTCAATAACCATGCAGTCAAGCTTCGCATCAACCGATGGACCCACGCTCATTCTAGTAAGCGCCTTGAATCGCTCCTTCATGGCATGGATTAAGAGCACGAAGGCTACATCTTCCAAACCCTAACACAGCATGACGAGCAAGTTGAAGAAAACAAGTATGACACTATGTTAGAGGAAGCAGCTAGGCAGGTTCCAATGGCTTATGGAAATCAGCAGCACGACGCCTCCCTTGCTATGTTTGTCCAACACATTGAAGACAATGTAGTGCCAAGATGGGATCCAATGGCGGATCTGGATCTTTCTGTCCCTTTGCATCAACAATGCCCCCCACAGCAGGAGCAAGAGCACCAGGATTACCAGGATTCAACCACGTCGCACATCACTTCGGCAACAATCAGAAGAAGCGCCAGAATCAGAAGGGCACACTCGCTTCCTTCAGGCACATCGGGTAGTTATTTCGAACCTGTTGTTTTTTCTTCTGCCAATAAAGTGTTAAATAAAAAATTGGCAAATTACATGGGTGTGAGTCTGCATGATAAACATTATTCTGCCATGTAAACCCTGGAACAGCAACGTACTAACCTCTCTAAATGAAGATAGTCTCATGGAATGTCAAAGGGCTGGAGGACCTCACAAAAAATCACGTTGTCAATCTTATTATCTCCCCACTTCACATTGATATCATATTTTTGCAAGAAACCAAAATTTCTAGCCCACACACCTCTCTTATTCGCTAAGTATGCGGTCTAAACTTATCTGGTTGGTCACACATGGATGTGGTTGACACACATGGAGGATTAATAACAGCATGGAATGATCACATGTGGTCACTCTGTCGAACACTCTCTCACACTTCATCTTTACACGTGTCCCTTCATTGCCTTCATTCAAACACCATTTTTCACTTCACAAATGTCTATGCACCAAATAATTTGCATGGAAGATCCGAAGTTTGGCAATTTTGTTAAGAATTATACCAACAAATCAATGGCCCTTGGATTTTAGAGGGTGACTTCAACACCACTCGCTCTGCTGTCGAACGTAACTCAAGAAATGCCTCATATGACTCTGATGCATTTAATTGTTTACTTCAACCATGCTCCCTTATTAAACCCCATATTAACAACCGCCTCTTTACATGGTCAAGCAGAAGAGAAGAGCCATCGTTGGTTAAGTTAGACCGCTTCTTCTTTAACTTAATCTGGTAAGACCTCTTCCTTCTTTCTTTGGTCAACAGCTTAGCCACAACCATTTCTGATCATTGCCCACTTCTATTGGATTCTAATTCGGGCACCACTTTCAAAAGACCATTCAGATTTGAGAGACTATGGCTTTTGGAACCTTCTTTTGCTGATTTCGTCAAACATATTTAGGTGCAACCATCCGAGCTTCATTCTGCTACGACTAGAGTGGTTTGCAAACTTCGCTCTTTGCGTAAACTAATTCGTCCTTGGGCTAAACATGTCTGGAACTCACTCAAAACCCGAATTTCATCTACTCAGGACGCTATTCTAAACCTTAATATTATTGAAGAATCACATCCACTCTCTGATGTTGAACGTCAAAACCTGAAAAAACTTGAGGAAGAATTAGATAGACTCATCAAACAAGAAGAAATCGAATGGAAACAATGTTCAAAGACAAAATGGATTAAAGAGGGGGATAAAAATACCGCATTCTTTCATCGTATGGCTAATGGTCATCGTCGAACTTCCTTTATATCTAAAATGGTTCACAATAACACCACCACTAATGACCCAAATGAAATCTATCACCTATTCACTCACTACTACCGAGATCTTTTTGGCACAACACCCCTTCTCCTCCTGAGATTGATTGACACAAAATTTATCCTAACCCTACTCCCATTATTATTGATCAACCTTTTTCTGAGGATGAAATTTGGAAAGCCCTTAAAGACATGGTTGATGATAAAGCTCCTGGGCCGGATGGCTTTAGCCTGGCCTTTTTCAAACATTTTTGGCCTACCACAAATTCAGTTATAATTGAGATTTGTTAAAAATTTCATTCAAACCCCTCGGTGATTGCCAAACTAAACTACGGAAACATAATTCTCCTCCCGAAGTTCCCCGGAGCAAACACTCTCTCCTCTTTTAGACCAATTATCCTCCTCAACACCACCTTCAAAATTATTACCAAAGTATTAGCCAACAGACTCCAAGCAATCATTGCTCCGCTAATCGACTGCAAGCAATCTGCCTTCATTTTGGGAAGAACTATATTGGATTGTGTAGAGGCCACTCAAGAAGTCATCTCCTTCTGTCATTCTTCGTCCACTCCTGGAGTTCTACTTAAACTTGACTTCTTTAAAGCATTTAATTCCGTCAATTGGAATTTCATACTTGCACTCATGTCACATAGATATTTCCCTATAAAGTGGTGCAATTGGATCAAACAAATTCTGGACACAGGCTTCTCCACAGTATGTATCAACGGTGAAACTGGTGGTAAGATCAAATCAAGAAGGGGTTTAAGACAAGGAGATCCCCGTTCCCCCTCATCTTCGTGCTAGTTGCAGATGTCTTCAATCAGATGGTGAAATCATCAATCTCTCACAACATCTTTTCCAGCATTTCCCTCCCAAATTTTGAACCATGCACCTCTAGTTTGCAATTTGCAGATGATACTATATTATTTGCATCTCCAACTCGCTCAAATATCCACTGCCTCAAAGACCTTCTCTACACATTTGAAATTGTATCAGTTATCTCCATTAATTTCAGTAAAAGCTATATCATCATGTTGCGAGGTTCCATTGGTCTTGGTCCTGCCATTGCCGCATGCCTAAACTGCAAGTTAGATTCATTCCCAATAACTTACCTTGGCATCCCTCTTCGTCCCACAAAACTCCTCAGATCTGATTGGCTCCCCCTAATATCTAAAATTGAATCCATACTTGCGAGATGGAAAGCAAATTCTTTATCTTCAGCTGGCCGACTCATTCTGTCAAATTTGTTCTTTCAGCCATGCCCTCCCACTACACTAAAATGCCAAATTTGAAACACTTGGTTATTTTAATTTGAAACCCTATTATGGTGTTGTTAGGCTTAATACACTTTTAAAGTGTTTCTATTTGTTGCCAAGTGTTTCAATATTTATTTTTTATTTTCTAAGAAGACATTTTTTTTCTTTGGACTCTGGTTATCGCGACCCACATGTTGGAGTAATTTATTTTGTGCAAAGCTGTTCTCTAAAAAATTAGGGTATTGTTATTGACACTCCAACTATTGTTATGAGGGGGCCATCTTTTAAAAACACTCCACTTTTTGAAAAAAATATTAAACGGCTACACAAACATACTATTCCACACTACATAATATTCCCGGATTGTCCCTTCAAATTAGATTAAAAAAACTTATTCGACAAGAGAAACCAAATTAAAATAAGCAGTTCATCACCATTGCACCGAATATAACACGTAATCAATTACATATGTATTCGACAGTGATATGCCAAAAATGAATAATCATTTCGGTGCATTGCCTCCGTAATTATAAAATTCGACATATTTATGTTGACCAAAAAAATAAAAATAGTTCGATCTTATTCCTCCGAAAACGCTTATCATCTAGTGCTTAAAAAAATCAATACATGCGAATTGTAAAAAAACACTATGGCCGTTGGAATATTTGTTATGGTAAAATTACATTTATTTGTTAAGGGCTAAATGGATAATGAGGTAAAATTACCTTTATTTGTTAGAGGGCTACTTCCTTCATTGGTACTCTTCTTAGCAATTTCCGAAAGAATAAAAAATTGGTCCTCCTCCCTTGGCAATTTTCGAGTGTTAAAAGCCAAAAAATTATTTGTGGCCGCCAATATTACAACTAAACAATTTACCATTCCCAACCCCTAATCGATTTTCTCAGGTCCCATTCAAGTCCCTTCTTCAAATCGCTTCTTCAAAATCGTGGTTGGGTTGCATCATTCCAGATCTATGTCTAGCGATTTCTTCCTATTGTCGAGTTCTTCCTAACATCCAGTCTAGATCTAGATCTGCTTTCGTTTGAGGAATTTAAGTCTAATCGAGCTTCTTATTTGATCGTGCCTTCACATTGAAAATCACATGGTACTGCATCGTTATTTATAGTATTGATTTAGTAACTCAAAATGCCCTATGATTATCTGCAAAGTTATGCTCTTCAAATACTAGGTTCTGGCTGTGTCTCTCTCTTTACCAACCGTCCCCATCTCAAATTTGGAAAATGTAATTTAGCAAATAAACAAATTTTTACTGCGCTAATATCCAACGGCGTTGAACAATCGTACGATGACCTTCGAGGGTTTCAATGAGTACGGTTACCTCCGCAATGTATGGAAGAACGTAGTCCAATTCAATAAAGTACAAAATTTGAATGATATTATTCTTCAAATTAGATCCATTTGTGTGGGTATTGGATCTAGTTGTTATGGCAGATGGAATTGGTGTGGAGCTGCTATATGTATGAGATGGTTATGATAATTTGATAGGAGAGATCATTAGAACCGGAGGCGATTCATTTGCCATTCAAGGTAATTTTTCTTTCTTTGCTTTTATGTTTAGAAGATCAATTTCTTCCCTATTAGGCATTAAATTATATGTATACTTTTAGATGAAATTTACTTGAATGTACTTTAAGCTGTTATTAAACAGAATAATCACTTGGTTGTAATATCCTCTATTCATTTAGTTTTAACTATTATAATTATTTTGTTAAATAGCATTTGGTATGTTAGTGAAATTTAGAATTATCATGATTAATTATTAGTTTATTTCTTACCAATATTGCATGAAGAAACTGCAGGGCTGATGGTGAATGATCTACTTTTGCAGACCTATAAGGTAATTCATAACTATTTTTATACCTAATTTAATATCAGCAGTTGATTTTCATTTTTGTTGGGCTGTTTTTCTCACTTTTAATCACTTGTTTGCTTATATTCTTCTCAGCAGATGAAGGATGATATTGATTTTTTCTAAGCAGATGAAGGACGATATCGATAATGATATTCATTATAGTTTCATATTATTTTCTATGGATGTTAGCCTTTAATTTACAAGAAAAATAATCAAATGGGTGTATATAAGAGAGGTTCTAAAATGGAAGGGTGGTTGTATCTTATCAGAACCAATCGGCTTGGCTTACAATATTCCAGAAAGCAATACTTTATTTTAGAAGACAATTGTCTTGATTCCTATTAGAGTAGACCACGATCAAGAAAAGAGGTATGCCTGTTGTACGGTCCTTTCTTCTCTTTTCTTTTCTTCTTTCACTTATTACCCATATCACCCATGTTAGACAGTCAAGATTATTTGCATCTATACTGTATACGGGTGTGTTTTTTTGAAAGAAGTCTGTGAAAACTGATAGTGAAATTTATTATTTTATTTTTTGATTGTAGTAGAAGTATAGAAATACACCGATGTAAGTTTGCACACGTTTACATGTACATTGAGCAATACCAGTAGCTTATTTCAGCCAAGCTATAAAAACAATAAATAAAATAACTTAAAAAATTATATCACACACATACATATTACATATGGTGAATTGGCTATGATATTATGTTGTACTTTGTATCATATTCTAACTTGAACAAAAAAATCATCATGAGTCGCTCTGCCCAAAAAAATCATCATGAGTTTGTAATTTTGTACAATCTTTAATTATCAGGTCATCATAATCGTGTCATATATGCACATATTTGTATCACATGAATTTCATACTTTTAGTTATTAGCATGTTTCTTGACTTATTTTTTAGATAAGCAATACTGATGAATCTGCATAAAAATTTCAATCATTTTTCTTTATTTTTGTTTTATTTCCTGTTCTTTTCCCATTAGAATCCTGTAAGGGGTATGCTAACTGATTCCAGCATACAAGTAGCAGACAATGGGCGTGCCAGAATAACTTAAACTGTAAACATTATTAGAAATCTTTCAGTTGTTAATGTTGTGTTTAATTATAAGAATATGAAATGCTGACTTACTCTTTAAAAACTTCCAGACATAGTCTATGTTCACGCTATTTAGTGCTTTTAACCATCATGATCAACTTAAGGTGCTTAATTTTTGTTATCTAAATTAATATGGAAAATATATATTCAACATTTAGTAAATTTGGCCTATGATGTTTGCTCATAAAATCCTAATGCTGCTGCTCATATTTAATTGAAAGTGGGGTGTTGAAAGTTCCGAAGAAATAGCAGTGTGGATACAGTACATAAAGGAAGCAGCATTAAAGGTTAGTTGCACTGATTATTACCTTGGTCTCATTTCAATGACAAGCATAACCTGTCTTTCATAAACAGAATACACAAAGTGAAGGATAAACTGGCGTGGGCCATTATGAAAGAAGAGCACAATCTTCAAGGTCATTTTTGCCCATACGTACACACCAGTTTCTTCAGTTTATACTTGATCGCCTATTCTTTTGTGTTTTTGTCATAATGTTCTACTTCTTAGAACATCTCCAACCCTTCATAATGTAATTCTTATGTGCCATTAAGGATTAGACAATATAGAATAAATTTATTAAAAGATTGTGCCGGAGCAATGTCATTATAAAAATGACCGTTGCAAGATTCGCAGGACCATGTCAAAGCATGTTGACTATGATTTGATGGGAGAAATTTCTATTTGCAAAACTGAGGTATATCTCTATGTCTTCTGTTAATGTACCCAAGTTCAAGCTTGCTTTGGTTATAACTAGTAGTGCAACAGATAGTACAGACTTTAATGTTCTGCTAATTGGCTTTTTTGAATTTTATTGTTTGTCTGTTGGGTTATACCACTTATTTATGGGTAATGTACATACAATTCAACTGCAGACTTAAACCTCAAGGCAACTAAGCGAGGTAGATAATTGTCAACCTGGATTAAAAAGATGTGCGTCTTGTATGACTAATTGTAAGAACTGCATGTTTCTGCTGATATCAGTGAGAAACAATAACCTTGGAGGATGAACATTATTTATTAACGTTGTGTACTAGTTAAACAGCATGAAAATTGATTATTTAAGCACATTAAACTTATACAACCATTATTTGAAAGCAATATCTGCTAGTTTATGTTAATAAATTCATGGTCATGCTATAACTTCTTGACATATATGTATGGTGATACCTTTATGAATATAATTAATGATACAATTGTTAACATATAGTAGGCTTCAATTTTTTGCTAGCAAGGGGTAAATTTACGTGAGTTATTTTTTGTTGTCATAATTGATAAATGTGTCTACTTTGATTTAGAAGAGAGTGTAAAACAATTCATCACATATATTCATCATCAATCTACGATAACTCACCTTTACCCTGCGATAGTTAATACATTTAGAAGAGATTGTAAAACAATTTATCACATATATTTAACACATATGTACATACACCATATAAATGTGTGTGCACGGGAGTATAACATTACATTACAGTACCCTTCTATACTACCTAGAATGGCTCAAGCAAAAGAAAGAAGCAACAGAGTACTTTACAGCAACCTTTCGTTCAAGGAGTGGATGTTAATTCTTCCCTCGGCTGTACGGGTTTAGAAAATCATTTACCCAGTTTTTTTGATGCAATGCATTCAACCAGCCGTGCATACATGACTTACGAATATGGTCAATAGTCAGGCAATGCTACCCAGTGGGCGTATGACTCAAGTTGTTCAGTACTCAAATTTAATCAAGGGGATCGTTTCTCAAAGGCGAATTGAAAGGTCGACGACGATGAGCCAGAATTTGAATGTGCTCTTTGGCTAGATAGCTTTCAAGATGGTGGAGATGAAGATAAAGGTTCCCAAATTCGACGATGCATGGTAATTTTGTTATTTTGATTTCTTTTTCTATTTTTGAATTTAAATAACCATATTAATAAACTGGACAACTTTAGTAAACTTTGACACGAATTTGGATCTTTCACAAAGAAAATAAAAATAAAATGTTTCTTTAAGGTAAATCACCAGGTCAAAATACTAACATGATTAATATTCTTTGAGCACGTCTAGTACAGTGTGATCGACGTTGAGGATTTGATAATTTCATTTACATCATTAATCATGTTTAGATAAAAGGGATTTTTTGATCATTCTACCAATTACATGAAGTGTGATCAGTTGTGAGGCTAATGCTTAACTTATCACAGAATCAGACTTGTTTTGAATTAAAAAGGAACTTATGCAGGACATACTACAATATGTGTATTTGTAGGGCGGAGATCTGGTAGCTACTAAGAAGCATTGAGGAAATAACAGGAAAACAAAGGTCAAGCTTTTTGCTGCATCGAAGGATCCTCAGAGCATTGCTGCAAAGGTTTTTAAGTCTACTTAAACGATGCAGATCTTAAAATGTCTGATTAAAAAAACAAAAAATCCACACAAAATTTAAGGAATTAGTAATTTTATATTTTTACTGTTAATAGAGTTATACATTGTTATGTGCATGCACTAATTTTTTTTTTAGTTTTGCAAATTCTATTTTAATTGCCATTTTTGCCTGAGTTGGTGCTAAAATTTAGAGAAAATGATATTTCTTTCGTTTTACTGAGTTAACCCTTTTTTAAAAATAAAAAATACCGATGTAGGGCAACTGCATGGTGATTTAAGGACCTTTTTTATTTTTACTTTTTTCCCTCCTTGCAGAACCGAAAAGGAAGGACCTTTTTTATATTCACCTATTCGTTCATAAGCAAATAGATAACTTCCTTGTGCATTTCATATATTTCATAACATTTTCTTATGCCAAATCAAATCCCCTGTACCTAAATTTCTCTGTACCCCTATACACAACCAATAAGGACCCCCTGATTTCCACCTTTTTACAATTAAACCTTCCTTTTCCCTTTAACTTAATTGCAAGAAGATGAAAATCAGGTTGATCTAGTGACTATGTTAGAAAAAGCAATTAGTTATGTGAAGTTACTTCAACAGCAAGTGAAGGTAATTTATCAACCAAATCTGTAGAATAATGTAAAAGTGTGTGTGTGTGTGTGTGTATATATATGGAAAAGTATAAATGGACACAAGATTTAAATACAATTGGTGACACAATGAATTTACACCATTGGATCATCCCATGAATTACACTCTTCCATATAAAGACAAAATAATTTAACGGCTAAGATTGTGTGTCCACTAATTTAAGTCCAAATAGCCTCTCCATATATATATATATATATATATATATATATATATATATATATATATATAGGAAACTCTACTTAGACACAAAATGAGAACACAAAATTGCATACAAGAAATCTCAACCATTAGATCTGCTCATGAATTACACTCTCCACATATAGACAAACAAATCCAACGGTGGAGGCTTTGTGTCTCTCTCTTTATGTTTAATTTTGTGTCCAAATAGCCGTCCTATATATATATATATATATATATATATATATATATATATATATATATATATATATATATAAAACTGCGAATTTTTACATTTTAAATTTTTAATTCATTATCATTCTCCTGTTACACAATTTGTTTTGCTTGTTTAGGTTTTGGCTGCAGATGAATTTTGGCCAGCGCAGGGAGGAAAGGCACTGGAGCTATCTCAAGTGAAGGATGCAATCGATGCAATTTTATCCTCTTCAAGGGAGAGGAATTCTAGAAGCGCTTCTGAGGATTAATTATCACTTAAAATTGATGTGATCATAGAGTATATTTCTGCCGCGTCGTTTCATGGGATGACCACATGCTTCATAAATAGTGAGATGCATCAACGTAGAAAAATATTTTCTTTTATATAGCTTACTCAATGCAACATGTTTCAGATTCATTTTATAACGAGGTTACTTTGTTGTCAGTTTCACAACAATTAGAATAGCTTACAGTTGATAGCCTTCTTTTGCATATGATTACGCGGAGGGTCTGATTTCTTATAATCAGTTCGCTATCATTAACAACATGAATTTAGTTGATAGCCTCCTTTTCTTGGTAAGAGTTGGTTATAATTGCACTGCACGTATTTGCGAATAGATTCTTTACATTTGGGGTATTGAATGAATGGTATCTACATATATAATTTATATGTGACCTTAGGACCCAGCGGTTGGATATTGTGCAGATTTTTGTTAAGTTTTTTGATACTCTTGTTCAATGTCAAATATTGGATTTATTTTACTATTTATTATAAGGATGATGATGATTGTACTGAAGAAGGTGATAACAAGATTCGGTGTTCAACCCGAGGATCCAACCAAGTTTCCATTTACTTCACTACTTTTCTTGTTATTAGCTATGACGTACTACAATGCAAGATTCGACAGTGGGTATAATCACAGCGGTATTGTGGATTTTAGTCCATGTAGTTATGCATTTTTGGTGATCAGGATTCCGTTTTTAGTTCATCGGATGCTTTCATGGACGTGTTCAGCAAAAGGAATGAGAAAGGTATGCCTATTATGCTCGATCAGCACAGTTATGCTGTCGTGTTATCTGTTTTTTTTTCTATTGTGGGATGCTGTTGCGGCTAATATCAATGCCCTCACATGTGCCAAGAACACATATCAATACACACTCACGTATCCTTATGCGGATACACACATTATACAACTGATATGCTACATACATACTCATCATGGGTTCAAATGATGTCCTTTCGCTTTATGTTCATGTGTACATCATGGGTTCAAATATTGTTAATGCATATGTTTATCTATGTAAATGTTGGGCACTGCTTGATATTATTAGCACAAAAAGGATGCATTTAAAATTATTCCTATATCAGAAAAATAAAGCTATGAAATAATCTATGATGTTAACCAAACCGGTTGCTTTCTTTAATTTTTGAAGTATAAATATTTGTACAAATAATTTCATGGAACCACATTGTGGTAGAACCGAAATCCAGACTCAAACCAATTGCATTGAAGTTTTTTTTTTAAAACACGATGATGCGCTGCCTGTGATATATTATTACAAATGTAAGAGTGACTTCTTATTTTGAACTTATATCGAATAATAATTCAATTCGGTTAAATGGAAGCGCTAAATTTAGAATTTTCGTTTCATCTTAGCTTTTATTAATATAAATATCATTGTACTATAGTTGTAAATGTAAAACATTCTCTTTTGATGTTCTATTTGAATTGAATTGATTGTGTAAACAAGTTACAAAATTTCTACATTTTGTAACATATTCCAATAATGCATGACTTTTTTTTCTCATTTTTGCAGATATGGATTTCAAAACAACAATATGATAAATCAGGGTGCGTAGGAAGTATTTACAAGCAGACTTGCTTATCTTTATATGTTATTTTATTATATTCTCAACCTTATACTTGTGCAACTTTGATTTGTTACAGTATATTTGTATTTTTTTTATTCCTTTGAAGATATGTTTTATCTTTGTTCTATAGTAATTTGTTTATGGATGTTTTTAATAATTTTCAGCTTTTAATTTGGAGAATGATCGATTTTATTTATGTTATTGAAGGCATCAATTATATATTTAAAATAATTTTCATATCTAGAAATCGGGCCAAATTAGTGTTTTGACAAATTATCAGTTTGAAACATAAAATAAGTGTTTCTGATTGTCAAATTGAAATGCCTATTAAGTGTTGCTAGTTGTCATTTTAAAACACCTAATAAGTGTTGCTGATTGTCATCTTGAAACTCTTATTAAGTGTTGCAGATTATCAGCTTGAAACACTCAGAAAGTGTTGCAGTTTATAAACCTGAAACACTTTTTCAGTGTTTCAATTTGTTAATCTGAAACATAATATGAGTGTTTCAAAAATCCGCAACATACTAATTTGCAACACCTAAAAAGTGTTTCTGAAATTTTTAGCACCATTTAGTTACCGTTTCAAATTAGCCATTTTGGTGTTGTGTCCTATTGGATGTCTTTCTATAAGATCCCTTCCTGGGTTGTCAACAAAATTGATTCAATTCGTTGCTCTTTCCTATGGAATAGTGGTAAAATTAAAAGGTTGATTAAGTGGCAAACAGTGTGCCTCCACAGAGATCATAGAGGCCTTGAAGTCCCCGATCTTGCCTCGGTTAACCTTGCGTTGCTCACTAAGTGGATATGGCGTATTCTTTCGCCAAGGCAATTTATCTGAAAGGATTGAATTTCGCTGCGTCATTACAACTCTAACCCATTCCTTTTTCTTCACTTCCGCCCTGATTCGAGACCGTCGTCGTTCTGTTCCTGCGTTTTATCTACTCTTCACCATGTCAAATCTCTTTTTCATGTTAAGGTGAACAATGGGGAATCTTGTCTTTTGGTTTGATATATGGGAGAAGCAACTTCCAATCTCTAAATTAATCCTAAACTTAACATAATTAAATCGATTTAGCCTTTTATTAGTTGCAGAGGCTTTTGAGGTCGGCCCAATGGGCATTTGTCCTTCATCTTTCTTTGGGCTTGACACTCTTAACGAATTATTTTCCATTGGCGGATTATAAATACGTCGCTTTTAACTAATGGGCTTGATGCTTACACTTGGGCTTTGGGCCCTTCAAATAAATTTTTCGTGGTGGCCTGTTACAAATTATTTACCCACCCAGGTCGCAGCTTCTCCTTCTCTTGCATCTGGAATTGTCATCTTCCTCCTTGTGCGATTGTAACAACCCGGAAAATAAGAACCAATTTAAAAAAATTATTTTAGCAGTTTTAATGGATTTTTAATATTTAAAATAATTTATGTTAAATAATAACGAAGAAAATTTTATTTAAAACTAAGTTAGAACATATAAATTTATTTTAATTATATAACGAGCCTGAAATGGCGCGGTAGTTTGAAAATTAGATTTCAAATTTCAATTGAATGTACATGGTTTAACATAAATCGGATTTCAGTAAAACCAAAAATATTTGAACCTGTTTAAAAATATCTTTCCATGAATCTGAAAAATTGAAATTTCATAACGGGAATCAAAAGTAATGCCTAGCTTAAAATTCAAAATTGTCGCTATGGAATTTTTATATATTTTTTAATATTATAAATAGCCATTTTGCAAACGACCTCCGTTTTCGACAAAACCACTTCGGTTGGATCCGGAATGTCAAATTATTACAAGATTCCAAATTCCATAATTTTTGGAATTAATATGTGAGCGTGGCAAAAGAAAACGTGTTTTGTCAGTTTCAGTCAATTTGGATCGACCAGAAAATGGCCATTTTTCAAACGATCTCCAAATTCGATGAAATTAGTTTTGTTAGGATCGTATCGTCAAAATATAACTAGAAATATATTTTTTGAAATTTTTTGAGTTATTATGTGGCCCTAGTAAATTAAAATGTACGTTTTAATTAAATATACATTGATTTATATTTTAATTTAAAGAAAAACCGATCGAAACAGTAGAATTGGCTTACAAAACATATTCCGTTGTGTCCGGAATGAGGGGATTTAGCTAGAGGCTATAGTCGTTGGGATTCGTTTGGAGTTTGAGGTGTTAAACTAGTATTATTTGAATTAAATAAATAAAACAGAAATAGAAATACTAGTATAAATACACCGTATCGTATTTCGTATTCCTCAAAACCCTAGTTCTATTTTACAGCCGCCGCTCCTCTTAATCGATGGCCGAAAACATCACGATTTGTTCCCTCAAACTCTTCCAATCTACATCGAATTACATCTAAGATTCAAAGCAAATGGTGCTGAGATTTTCAATTCCTTTCAATCTATACGATATTGATTCAATTTAAAGTGGTATTTCATTCGAAATCTAGTCCAAAGTGGGCTTGCTCGAAGCCGTTTTCTCACCGCCAGTGACGATCGATCTCGCAGTGCCTCCGACCGTGGGTGGCGCACCTGAAGCCCTATGGCGCGGCAAGTTTAGATTGTGCTCCGGTGGTCATCAGGAGGGTGCGGAAATGAAGGAGTATGTTGATGATGGGTTCGAACTGTCTGAAGGAAATTGCCTGGAGGGTTTCACGAAGAAGAACATAACAGAAAAGGCAGTGTTTTTTAAAACGTAATAAAAGGTTAATTTTATATTTAATTATATAATTTTGGTAATTGGTTAATTTAATTTGCATAAATTTAAAATCAGCCTTTATTAAATATTAAAATACAATTATTTTGTAAATAAAATCAACAATGTTTTTGTAAATAAAATCAAGAATGTTTTTGTAAATAAAATTAACAATGTTTTTTAAATAAAATCAGCAATGTTTTTGTGAAGAAAATTAACATATGATTTGTGAATAGAAAAATTGCATTGTTTTTAATAGAAAAATAGCATTGTTTTTAATATAAAAGAAAGCATTGTTTTTAATATAAAAGTCACATTGTTTTTAAAGTAGAAATAGCAATATAAAAATATGATTTTTTATATAAACATAACGTAAATAAAAGTATGATTTTTACCATATATATAGAACAACATTAAAAATATGAATTTTAACACAAACTGCGTGAAATAGATTGCGTTGAGATCATGGTAAAGAACACTGCTTATTGGAGCAAATCCAAAAACAATTGTCCGCTAAAGAATGACGAAGTGGAAACCAATCAAGGTGAGAACTCCTCACCAAAATTTCTGCACAGTTATTTGTTCAATTTCATAACTGAAAATATATAGAATTTGTAACGACTCCGATTTTTGGTCGATTTATTTTAAATATTTAGTATGGTTTTAAATATTAAATTTATAATATAAATGGTATTTTTTTGGGTTATCGATTAAATAATCGAAATACGATTTATTTTGATAATCATCGTAATACGAGAATTTTAAATAATTCGATTCGAAGTTAAAATTAAATCAAAACAATTCAGATGATCAGTATTAATTGTATTTGAATATAGATGATAATAAAAATATTTTATTATCAGAGAATTTATTTGTTTTTGAATTTAAATTATATTATATTAATTTATTTTGGTTATTTATATTTACGTTCGAATTAAATATCAAAATATATTCAGTTAGTTCAGAATAGTGTTACACTGTTGAAATAACAGTGGTTACGTTAAAATAGCGGTTCGTGGTTTAAATTAATGGACCCCGAGATATTTGATTGTGGATAAGCTCGAAATCAAATCGATATCCGTCTAAAAAGAATAAAAAATCACTTTATGTCTAATCGAGTTAAATTAAAAGATTTTTAAATTAAATTCCTTGATACCTAAGTTGTCATTCTCCTATAAATCACGACATATCTTTCTCCTTCCTCCATTGGATACTTCAGCTAATAAGAAAATCAATCAAGTTAAAAATGTCTACTGGTTTCCCCTTTTCCCATTTAAAACCGCAACTACCCTTTTCATTTTTATTTCGATATCCCCTCAGACATAATGAATCAAAACCGTGCTCTTTTTATTTTATTTTTCCTTAATTTAATTTCGATCTGTATAATAAAAAGGGGGGAAGCAGATCGTGAGTTAACAAGGTGCGTCGAGGGCTCCTGTAACCGCTGTCAGATGGGAAGGCACAAGCGATGAAGGGCTTCGATATTTCGAAGCTGCGATGGATGATCGGTGCCGAACTTGAAGTTGTGATGGTATTAGTTTTGGCTCGCGATGGCCTGATGGTTTCGGTTGCTTGAGTTTCAGCATCGACCTACAACTGGTGATGGCAATTTGAGATCTGGGCTTCGAATAACAGTAAGCGATGGCTGGAGATTCGCGAGTAAGTTAGGGTTCGGTGGATCTAAATTCAAGCGATGGGGTTTCTGAAGTGGGGTTCGATGTTGTTTCCTGGGTAGTGGAGTCTGCGGATTGTTGAGGAAGGCTGCTGTGAGACGCGGTGTACATTCCTGAGATGGAGGAGAAGGCCTAGTTAGAAGAAGATGAGTTAAGCAAGTTAATAAGGTATACTTTATTTTGAAATTCAAATCACATAGGAAAATTTACTAATTTATGATTTATGGTTAAATTAAGTTAGGTAATTAATTATAATTTGTTAGTTAATGTTTTCTTATATGAATTAAATCAGTATATTATTTAAGATTTAATTAGCATATCAATTAAGATTTAATTAGTGTATCAGTTAAAATAAAATTAGTATATCAGATAGGATTAAAATAGGAATTAATGATGATTAAATTAAATTAAATAAATAAATTATAATTGATCTGAATCTTGTAAATGAGTATAATTTATTTACACGATAACAGATCTCGGTGAAACGAGATGCTTTGGCTTTGCATCGTCAAAATACTTCTTAATGGAATTTAAAATGGGATTTCGGCAAATGGAAACCCGGTGAGTAAATCTCACTCATAGTTTTATATTTAAATTTATTTTTATCTTAAAAATAAATTTGTTGGTTGCTTGGGTGCATGAATGAATTGTTGAATTTTTGTGGTTATTGGATTTTTCCCGCAATACTATTAGCGGATGCCTGCAGTATCATTAGCGGATGACCCTACGCCTACGCATATAAGTGGATCCCCTTTTATACCGCGATATCCTGCCTTGAAGCAGGATGGGTATTATTTATGTTGACTAACGTCTGTGGATGCTGGAAAACAAGTTGGAGGAATCCAACTGGATTCCTCAAAAATATATTATCTGTTTGTTAATTGTTTGCATATATACGGTTATATATGATGTGTTAGAAAACCTGAAATAAATAATTGGTTGTTTGGTGTTTAAATATCACTGGGCCTAAGTGTTAGTTTATAAAAATACCCTGAAAGGGTATTTGAGATTTAAAAGGGAAATTCTATTTTAGAAAAATAGAAATTTGAATTTTAAAATAGATTTGAAATATTAACTTGTTTTAAAAAAAATAAAACAAGTAGTTCCTTTATAAACGAAGTTTATAAATAGTTCTTTTATAAACAAAATTTATAAATGAAGTAAAAGGAACTATCATTGGGTAATTCAGAAATAAAATACGGGGTAAAATTGGAAAGGGAAATCTATTTTCAAAAAGTAGAAATATCGATTTCAAAAGAAATTGAAATCGAGATTTGTTTAAGAATGAATATAGAATTTGAATTTAAAGATATTCGAATAGAATTTGAATTTAAAGGAATTCAAATGGATTTGAATAATGAAAGTTCAAATGAAATTTAAAATATAGAGATTTGGAAACAAATTTTCAAATGGAGTTTAACTATAGAATTTGAAAATATAAGTGAAATGAAGTTTTAATATAGAAATTCAAATGGAAATTTAATATAGAAAATTTAAATAGGACTTGAAATAGAATTTCAAAATATAGAATTCAAATAGAATTTGAAATAGACTTTGAATATAAAATTTAAAAAGTTAAAATGGAATTTGAATATAGAATTCAAATAGAATTGAAATGGGAATTTGAATATAGAAATTCAAATGGAGTTTGAAAATAGATTTGGATATAGAAATCCAAATGAAGTTTGAAATTAGATTGAAATTCAAATGGAGATTGAAAATGGAATTTGAATATAGGAAATTCAATTTGAATTGAAATAGAATTTGAATATAGAAGATCGAAGTATAAATAAATTTATTTCCAAGTTAGGAAAAATCGACAATTTTAGAAAATTGAAAATAGTATGTTGAAATGGGGAAAATTGGTTTGATAAATATTAAAAATATATATCAGAATATAGTTGAATTTATTATAAATGAAGTTCAAACGTTTATATATATAAATATAATTAAAACGAACTCGCCGCAGCGCTGCAGTTCGTAAATTGGCGATTCGAACTTCAATTGAGTATACAGAGCTCAATTGAAGTCGGAATTCTTTGAAACAAGAATCGTCGGGACCGATTTGATAATAGTTTTCTAATGGAGGAGAAAAATTTGGATTTCGTCGAATAGATTTTGATTTATGTCAAAATCAAATTTTCATAAAAACAGCGCCATAACCATTTAAAACCATAACGGTTTATTTAATTTTATAAAAGGATTTTAAGAGAATAAAATCCGAATTTCTATTTAGAAAATTTCAGATTTTGAGTTGTAAATTATATGTGAACTCAAGTGGAGTAATGAATTGATTTTTGAAACAGAAATCAGATTTTTGATTATTGAATAGAATTAATTAATTCAAATAGTAATTAGTTAATAAGCTTTTGAATTGATATTGGGCTTTGAATAAGTGAATTCGATTTGAAAATTTATATTCGAAATCGAAAAGGAAACTAGAATTGAAATTTGAAATTCAATTTGGTTATGAGCAAGTTAAATATTTTGTTTGAACATGTTATGTTCAAACAAAGAAGTGAAATAGGCAAAATAGCTAATTAAAGAATAAATGAGCGAAACTGGATTCAAACGAATGGATTGAGTTGAACTGAACTGAAAACAGGTGAACATGTGATTAGACAGGTATGGGATGAAATATATGAAGATTTTAATTTATGTGCCCGACAAAAAGGTACATGTTTAAATTCATATATGAGATTTTATGCGCCGTATCGGCAAGCCGCTTGGCTTTTTCTTTTTCTTTTGGATTGGTGAGGGCCATGGGAGGCTATTTGAAATATCCCGATGCTCCCGGTACAAGGGAGGTTATGGCGAATTTTTCGGGGAATTTAAGGAGTTAGAATATTTTTAAGATAATTTGGTAGTTAGAAATCAATGTATCGATATATATAGGATTCGATAAGGTAACAAAATCAAATATAGAATATGGGAAACAAAAAGGGAATCTATAAATTAGAAATAGAAAGCAAACCATATACATGTTTTTAAAATGAATAATTGAATTTTATAGTGTGTTTATTTGAGGTAAGTGTTTTGCCGTTTTGAAGTTGAGGATGTTTTCAGTCAAGGTCTGAGAGGTAGTTATATCCCAACTTGATTGATTTCATTTTTAATTGATAAATAGCAAGATCCAGCCTCGAAGAGAAGTGTTGAATAATAGTTAGTTGAATCAAATATTTTGGGTTGTTGTAACGATGTTTTACACAACATTCGTTTAACCCAAGTGGTGGAATTTTGGAAATATAAAAGTAAATATTTCCTGAGTATAATTAAAGTAGTATGGAAAGAGATAAGTGATTGAAATTGTTTTCAATTGCAAATAGAATATATTTTCTAAATACAAAAAAATAAAGGAGGGAGATATTCGGAAATGTTTTTTTCAAATAGCGTAAAGGGCCAAAATGGTTATTGAAAATATCTGGTTAACAAATATTGATAAGGAAATGGAGAAGGGATTTAATTAATGAAATATTAATTAAAGAGCCCAGTGATTTGTTTGATATGTTGAATGAACACTTGTTTCCTTCGATAGTTAAATCATCGACTATCGAAACACTTATTTTTATTTGATAGTTAAATCACAGACTATCGAAGTTTTTGATCATCGTTGTCAATATGGAGAGACCGGTTGGATTATTATCCATGAACAACTCCGTATTGGCATAAGCGTTGCGAACCAAGTATGCTGAATATATTGAAGACGGAGTAAAGTGCAAGGGCTTTTTCTATTAATAGAAATTGTGCCTTCGGTTTCGTTCAATCCCAGGACGAAAGAATATGGACGAATGTCTGACAGAGTATTTCCAATGATCTAATGGGTTGGTCTGTATAAATATATATGGTTGCAACGGATTTATTCCCTTAACATAACATCCAGAATATTTGTGCAAATCAATTAGTGATTAATGGATCTGACAATGTGGCATTCAAAGTGATTGTGCTGTCAATGAAGAGAAAGAAATCGTAGCCTCAGGCCTCAACAACCGGGAAATGACAAAAATCGGGCAGGCAGCATGGCTATGTGGGTCGCTCCCATTAGGATGTATAATCACCTATCTAGAGATTCATTTAATTCTTTATTTTGTTCGATGCTGTCCCATTCGGGAAACGGTTGCTGATCCCAACCGTTGGTGATATACATTCGATACACTCAAGCGAAATGAGTGGTCGGTCATGTGTGGGCAGGGTTGCAAGATGTTCTTGTTGAACCCAGTGTATTCCTCTCTAGAGATACACTATCGGAAGGTGGTTCCATACCTTGTCATGTTGGAAACCTAATCTCCAATAAGCGTCATGCAGTTTTTGATTTTATATTATATATGGAGCATGAGATGCAAGCGTTCTGCAATTTGGTTATTTATTTGATTTAGACACTATTATAATATCACTGGATTTCGTATCAAAGTGTTTTGGGTTATAGTAAGGTAAAAAACCGTCCGTGTTTATGTGTGGACTGGTCTTATTATTATCTTTTCTTTCGAAAGGATTTTGAAAGTTAAACAAATGGTTGGAGTTTACTCACACCAGTCCCATGACTGACCCAGAGTTTAATTTTTTTTTTTTCCCTAAACTCTTGGGTGCCCAAATTTGTACGGGCAGTCAAGTAGTCGGGATTTTTCAGATTCACTTGGAGAAGCTGGAAGCAGGCGGCTTCACTAGTTAGCTATAGACTATCATATTTCCGCTGTGTACTATGTGATATCTGGAAACAGGTGTTTATAATTGTTCCAGGAATAACTGTTGTGCTCTGATGATGGTATGTATATGAAGTTACCGATTTGTATTTCAAAAGTTATGTTATATAATATATTTTATTTTGTTCCGCTGTGAGATTTGTCTTCTTTGTTTTCTTCTATTCTAATATTTCTTTCTTTCTATTTCTCATCCTCTTACTTCTTTCTAATAATGATTCGTATTTCTGTGCAATTTGGGTTGGACGTGTGGTGTTATTAGTTGACTCAGATAGTACGGATTTGCTGGTCGTTACAGAATTGCCAGTGTAACTTTTTATCAGTTCAATAATTATAAATTGTATATAGTGCTTAGTAGATCACCTTCCTCATCCACAAACCATGGACGATTTAAATTGACTGTATTGCATGTTGTTTGTGATGTGAAATGTTTAACACAGTAATAATGTTAATATTAATAAGATAGTGAAATTTAAATTATAAATATTCATTTATAATTTGAACAGTGAAAATTGGTTAAATTTATTAACCAATGATTTATTTAAATATACTGTTGTTGTTTGAAAACCCCACACGTGTATTGGGATGATATTTGACATACACTAGTCCCAATATTTAGTTGTATGTCAATCGATGGATTGACAGCCTGTGATGATCGTTATTTATTTATTTTAATGCCCATACAGTTGCAAATTTCACTCTGTTTGTGAGTGGACTGTTTGTTATTGTGCACACATGCGATGTATGAAATCCATATAACCGAATTATATGGTAATTGACTGAGTCGCATTCCGATTCAGAAATAAATAATATTTTATTAAAAAGATACTTTAGAATTAAAAAGACATTTTAGAATTAAAATTTACATTTTTGTTGAAATAAAATAGTTGAAACCAAAATTTACATTTTTGTTGAAATAAAATAGTTGAAACCAAAATTTACATTTTTGTTGAAATAAAATAGTTGAAACCAAAATATCATTTTTTGTTGAAATGGAATAGTCAAAACAAGAAAATAACATTTTTGTTAGATAGAGTTTTATCAAAACAAAAATAACATTTTTGTTAAATAGATTTGTGTTAAAACAAAAATGTCAATTTTGTTGAATTAGATTATTGTAAATAAAATGAAGTTATCATTTTAATTCATTTTGTTAAAATAGAATTGTTAACAAAATGAAGTTGTCGCTTTTTAGTCATTTTGTTGAAATAGAATTGTCAACAAAATATAAGAATCATTTTAATGTAATCAAACATTTTTAATGTAAATAATGTAAAGAAACATTTTTAATGTTAAAGAAACATTTTATGCGAAAGAATCACTTTTAATTGTAAAGAAACATTTTTTAATGGTAAAGAACATTTTTATGTAAAATAACATTTTAATGTAAAAGAATATAAAAGAACATTTCAATGTAAAGAACATTTTAATGTAAAAGATTATTTTAAAATAAAGAGTATTTTTAAGTAAAGAATATTTTAAAATAAACAATATTTTAAAATAATATACGTTGAAGAATAAGATTATGATTTTGATGTCCGTCTTTGAATGGACACGCAAATATAAAAATATGAAGCCGGGTTAAGTATAGAAACGCCATTTTAACCCGAACGGGTTTATCGATCGATTTTATTCATTTTATAATGAATATAAAAAAGAAGTGATTTTCAAAATTTAATATTTTGAAAATATTATCATTTTAAAATGATAAAGATATATAATATTCAATTTTGATTTAAAATTTAAAATGAAGTTGGAATCATTTTAGACGAATTTATAAACGATTTATAGAATACATTTTAAATGGGAATCGATGAAATATATATATATTTAAATTATATATATTTAATGGCCTGAATAGAATGCGCCGCGCAGCGGCTGTTCGCGAATTTCGACCATTAACTTCAAATTGATGTAACGGGAGATCCTACCGTCGGATTCTCCTAAAACCGGAACTGTTGGGTTCGTATCGAAAAGAGCTTTCCAATGAATATAAGAGATTTGAAATCTAATGGTTAGATTTGGAAATATGTCTAATTCAATTTCAGAAAAAGGTCGTTATGGAATGCAGTTCGGTGGCCGATACTGGAAACCGACTGTACGGGCGATATTAAATTTATTAAAAATATGGACAAATTATGTAAAATCGTAGTAAATAATTTGGAAAGAATTTGGATGAAAATTACAATTTTATAAAGATAAAAACATATTTTTATCAAAAATGAACTAGTTATTAACCTGAATAAAAATCCAATTAATTAATATTTAATTGGAATTAAAGAGAATAAATTGGATTTTGGGTTGTCGTGAATGGTGTCTTTAATAACATAGTTCTTAAACCCCAATTAGAAAAGAATAAATCTTTTAAATAAGATTTCATGAAGTTTTCCAATTAATATTTAATTGGAATTAAATAGAATATAATTTTGGAATTTATAAATCTTTTAATTAAGATTATTAGAGTTTCCAATTATATTTAGTAATTGGAATAAAATGAAATGTGAATTGGGTTTATTGTGAACTGTGTTTTTAATGACATTTGTTCTTTAACCCAATTAACTGTGAAAATATAATTTGGAATTTATAAATCATTTATTAAGATTTAAATGGAAATTTTTCCAAAGTAAAGTTTTTTCCAATTTAATATATTAAATATGAATTGAATGGAATTCGATTTAATAATAATCGAGATGAGCTTTCGTGAATGAAGACCGTTAGTATATATGGAATTTAAAAGGCTTTGCCATTATTCCATTTATATTTTCAGTCTGATATGGGAATTTATATTGATTATATATTAATCTGATTTCTGTGAAGATTCCATTTTGATGGAAGATGATTTTGGGTTTATCGTGAACTGTGTTTTAAATCACATTGGTTCATTAACCCAGTTAAAGATAAGAATAATTTCTTAAATTTGAATAATCATAAAGTAATGATTTTTGATATTAAAACCAAATTGGAATTTTACTAAATTATATTGAAATAGAAACGAGATAATTAGATTTATCAAATTCTTGAAATGATCGAGAATGGAGTACCACCAGTTTTACTCCAGGCGATAGTTAAATCTTTAATTAGAGTTGAACGTGAAATGGTAATTAAATTTACCGATAACACCGTGGGTGTTAGATATGGAGTACTGCCAGTTTTGCTCCATGGGATGAATAGGTTGGGATTGTGATTAATAATAAATGATTACTTTGGTAAGGTTCGCAAATCCCGACTAGTTAAATAAATCTTTTGAGAATGATATTCGAAAGAAGATTAAAGAATAAATTTAAAAGAATTTATCTTTGATAAAATTAATGGGAATCTTTCCCTAGTAATATGAATATTTTATTAAAAGAATATTCTGAATTGGAATGAGGCGTATGATGTGATTTTATAGCACTTGATTTTGAAGTACGCGAATTATTTGGAAAGACCGGGTTTAACCCATTCTGAATAATTACTACGACGATTAAGAGTCAAAGATGAAGATAGTGGTTGAAGACCGGTGTTCTTCACATCGTTTGGAAGATTACTGATGTCTTGATTGGGCCGTACACCCAAGACTAGGTAATAAGTGGTGATCGTCCAAACGTACTTGGAGATCGACAGATATGCGAGGGTCTCTCTCCTGTATTGGACATATGGGACGAGGAATAAGGTGCCTCCGGTTTCGTTCAGACCCAGAACGGACTTGTAAATGGATAGTATGTCTGACGTTGTATTCCTTTATGCTGTATTCGTTGATCTCTGCTAAATATATATCTGTTTGGTGGCGGAGAATTTATTCTCTTGCTTAACACCCTTCTCTGAGACGTACGAGCTTAGAGGTTATATATTGGCAGAAATTAATGGTATGGTATGGATTGACAATATGCAAACGATCAAGGCTTTTGTTGAAAAGCATAGTCTTGTGGATGATGATAAAAGCATAACTTATATAAGCATAGCTTTGTGTATAACGTTACTTCGTGAGCCTCACACCCCGGTATGAACCAGAAACAGGAAAGGACAGCAGGGAGGGCATTGCGTTTCTTTCTATCTAAGAGGGGTGTCAGCGTTTTGCAAGCCCTGACATTTTACTCATGTGGATGTTGCTTATTATTACTTGATGGATAGAGAGGCGCCTTGGATATTTTTATAGTCGACATTACTGACCAGATTTTACGCCCCATAGGGCGGGGAAACGCATGCTTAGGAAATACTGAATCCACCATCGCACTTAGTGTGGATCGGCCCTGCATGTTACCTAGGTACAATTGCGACTGAATCCTAAGACATGGGCTAGATTGTCTCGAAATCGGTATGGACGGCCCCTTTCCTTGGTTCATAGATGGAAAATCCAACTTCCAATACGACATCATGCAGTTTTTATCATAGAACTAGTATGGCGACATGATATATGGTACCCATGCCGCCTATGATTGATACATTTATATTCGAAGTTGTTTTTAACACTATGCACTTATAGTAATATCAAAATAAATTTGTTTTATACGTATCAAACATATTTGGCTATTATAAGGGAAAACTCTATCCTTCGGCTTGCGTTGCATTGTGTGATGGGACTTTAGTCTTATAATAGCTTCATTTTTCAGAAAGCATTGCGTTGTTTTATTCTAAAACTAAGATTCATGAGGAGTAAACCCGTTCCATGTTATACGGTGTGGTCCCATGATTTCCAACTTTTGAAATAAAGATTAATAACTGTTTTGAGTTCTCACACCAGTCTCATCACTGACCTGGAGTTTATTGTTTTAACCTAAACTCTGGGTGCCCTTATTTTCCACACAGGCAGCTAGTAGTTTTGGTTTTGCAGATGTTATATTCACAGGATCGTGGTTTACAGCTGAAGCGATATTCGGAAAGCTCTGTATCCATGTATTTCTTTCAGTTGCATTTTGTATTATTTTTCCGCTACTATTTAAATGTAATCTAAATATCTGATATTGTATTTCCAATGTGTAATATTTGTTCATACTCTGGAATATTCTTCCGTTTGTGTTCTGATGAGTGTTTTTCTCAATTCAATCCGTGCTTTCCTTTACGGGGAAGTTTGGGTCTTTTCATTTGGTATCGGAGCTTTGGTTTACAGAGCTCGAGAACAAGACACATTAGAACCGAATGAAAGAATTCATCAGAGATTGGATTAGTAATATCCAATAAGAATTACTCGTTAGAGATGGGATCAGTAGTATCCTAGAACGAGTTTCAAGGAGTGTTATAAAAAAAATGAAAACAAACTTTGTTTTGAAAATTTAAACCATAAATTACATATTTGAATATATTGTTTTATTTTATTTTGGACAATCGAGTATATAGAGATTTGCATATACGCCTAGCTAGCGTATATACGAAGCCTCCAATATACTAGATAGATATAGAATCACACTCTAGTCGACCGGAGATGATTCTGATGATGAGCATGAAATCATCAGCATTTATATTCGAGTATTCGAAAGTGGGATATCTATATATTTCCAATTGACTTGTGTGAGAACCAAAACTTAGTCAGAGTTTATTGTTGTAATTTGTACTAAAATATGATTTTTGACTATATATAAAAGTTATATATATTTGAAAAGTTAATCAACTAATTGATTGCTGGTTGTGATGGTTAATAATAAGTTTAACTAATTAAACTATTGGAATGATAATTAATAAAACCAATATATAAAAGAACGATGAATTTAGCTAAATAGAATTTAACATTGAACTGAATTGAAAATTGATTAGAATTGAAAGTTGAGTTGATTAGTTAAACAACTTTCAGCTCCGTTCCTTTTCGAGGACGAAAAGATTTTAAGTGGGGGTGATTGTAACAACCCGGAAAATCAGAACCAATTTAAAATTTTTATTTTAGCAGTTTTTATGGATTTTTAATATTTAAAATAATTAATTTTAAATAATAACGATGAAAATTTTATTTAAATCTAAGTTAGAACATATAAATTTATTTTAATTATATAACGAGCCTGAAATAGCGCGGTAGTTTGAAAATTAGATTTCAAATTTTAATTGAATGCACAGGATTCAAAATAAATCTGATTTCAGTAAAGCCAAAAATATTTGAATTTGTTTAAAAATATCTTTCCAACAGATCTGAAAAATTGAAATTTCATAACGGAAATCAAAAGTTATGCCCAGTTTAAAATTCAGAATAGTCGCTATGGAATTTATATTTATATTTTAATATTATAAATAGCCATTTTGCAAACGACCTCCGTTTTCGACGAAACAACTTTGGTTGGATCCGGAATTTCAAATATTGCAAGATTTCAAATTCCATAATTTTTGGAATTAATATGTGAGCGTGGCAAAAGAAAACGTGTTTTGTCAGTTTCAGTCAATCTGTGTAACAACCCGGAATTTCTGAACCAATTTAAAAATTTTATTTTTATTATTTTAATGGATTTAATATATTTAAAATGATTTATTTTAAATAATAACGACGGAAAATTTATTTAAATCGAAGTTAGAACGTATAAATTTATTTTAATTATAAAACGAGCCTAAAATGGCGCGGTAATTTCAGTTTTCGATTTTAAATTTTGAAAATTTATATAAAATTGATCTTAAGTCGGAATTGGATAAAACTGGACATGTTAGGATCGTATTGATGATATCTTTCCAACGAATGTAAGAAATTAAGATTTCAATTTATAATTTGTAAGTTTTGACAAATTCAAAATCTCATAAAAACGCTATGGAATTTATATATATTATTTTATATGACCCAAAACGCTACTTTTTACATACAAATGAATTTGGACTCGAGACCACTTCCATTGAGTTCAAAATGATGTTTCTGCATTGAAAAGGTATAAACACTGATATAATTCGAAATTCGGAATTTATTTATTTATACATGTATTTTTAATATAATATATATACGCCTTAAAATTTGCCATTTTTCAAACGATCTCCAAATCCGACGAAATTAGTTTTGTTGGAGCCGTATCGTCAAGATATAGCAGCATGTCAATTTTCTTTTCCAACGGAGTTCGTATGTGGTCGGAGCATCGATAATTGTCAAATGAAGAGAGCGTGAACTAAAGAATTAATAATAAAGCTAGAAAATAAATAATAAATAATAAATCATGACCCACTGATATATAATATCTTTTGCCCCTTCCCTAACCCTCATTTCTCTTCTTCCTCAAAAATTGACAACAACCATCTTCCTCTTTCTCTCTTGTAATTCTGCAAAAAGGACCCTGGATGTTAAATAATTTATATCTCTCAATCCATACAAAATCAAAGCAAACTGTTTCTGGGTATTGTAGATCATTTTGATCTCTACCTACCACCAAAATTACAGAACTTATCGTTGCACGGATTCGCCAGAATCGATGGCCAAAGCCAGACAATTACTTTCAGATTTTAGTGAATTCTGATCAAACGGTGAAGAATCAGGCGATGGCCCAGTTGAAGAAATTGTAGAGAAGAGATAGATGAACAACTTTGTCTTAGGTTTTCCGATCTGAAAGGGACTGGATTGGCGGCAAAATCGAGATGATCGGAGACGATGTATTTCAATGAGCAACGAACAAAGAGGACCAAATTCCGGCCGATCGTGGAGGTTTCAGGTGAGGGTCCCTACAGGAATGTTCTTGGGAGATGCAAGGTGGAGCCTCTGGAGGTGGAGCGCGATCATCAAATCGCCTGTGGCGGCGGCTTTTTCTAGCGAGGTCGAATTGGGGGAGAGGCCGATTTCTGGCGATCGACGGTGACTGGAGGGGCGACATTCACGGCGGAGGTGCGGTTCAGAGTGGGGAAGGCGGCTGGGTGGTTGGTCAGCGGTCTGGTGGTCCGACGTGGCGGTGACGAGGAGAGAGGAGGGGGAAAGGCGGTTTGGAGAAGAAAAGGGTAAAAATATTTTTAAATTAATTAATTAATATATTAATGTTTAACAAGCGATATCTTTCACATACGAGGTCGAAATCTGACGATTTCAGATCCGCTGCGATCGTGCCGTCGAGACCTTCGCGTGAGCACTAATTTTGTCCAATTTGGAGCAAGCTGAAAATTTGGGTAATTTCCACGATTTAATTAATTATTTAATTATTTCAAACTTCAAAAATTAATATCTTTTTTCTACGAAATCGAAATCGCACGAAATAGGATTTGCTACGATCAGTGAGTCGAGGGCTTCGCGTGGACACTAATTTTGTCAATTTTGGAGCAAGTTGGATTTTGGGCCAAAATCGGACCCAAACCTTCAATTAAAGGCCTGATCAAGGTGAGAACTCTATCTCACTCAAATTTTTGAACAATTATTTATTTTAATCAAATATAAGTTAATTATCAGTGATGGGAATAATTGTTTGTTGAGTAAATTGTTGTTTTGGATGTCATGTTGTTAAATGATTGAAATTTGGAATATGTATCATGTTAAAATAATGTTATTTATTATATGATATTTAAAACATGATTACACTGCCATTTACAAGTTACCTGACTTGTATATGTGATTGGGACGATAATTTTTACACATCGCCCAAGTGCATAAATAATTTATTTAATTATTTATTATGTGTTGGTTGAAACTCCACACAGGTCTTGGGAGGATATTCTAATCACACATCTCCCTTGTGATTAGTGGTAAATTGCACTCTGTTTGTTATTTGGATGTTTCATCATTATTATAGAATCCATGCGATGTATGAAATCCATATAACTGAATTATATGGTAATTGATTTAGTCACATTCCGATTCAGAAATAAATAAGGTTTTATAAAAATGTCTTATAAACATATTTTATAAATACTGTTTTATAAATAATGTTTTATGTTAAAAGAATCATTGTTATGTTGAAGAAAACATTTCTAATGAAAAGAACATTTATAATGTAAAATAACATTTCTAGTGCAAAATAATACTTTTAATGTAATGAGATATTTTATTGTAATGTAACATTAAAATGGAATATTTCATGTAAAGAAATATTTTAAATGTAATGAAGTATTTTAATGTAATGAAATATTTTAAATGTAATGAAGTATATTTTTTTTTTTGAAAATTGGTATATATTATTGTAATGAAGTATTTTATTGTAATGAAATATTTTAATGTAATTAAAATGAAACATTTTATGAAATAAACATTTTATGTAATGGACATTTTTAATGTAAAAAGTACATTTTTGAATAAAAAAATACTTTAGAGTGAATTAGACATTATAATGTATAAGTACATTTTAGAATTTAAAAGACATTTTAGAATTAAAATTAATATCTTTGTTGAAATGAATAGTTGAAACCAAAATTGCCATCTTTGTTGAAATAGAATAATTGAAACCAAAATATAATTTTTTGTTGAAATGAAATAGTTGAAAATAAAATAACATTTTTGTTAAATAGACTTGTGTTAAAATAAAATAACATTTTTGTTAAATAGACTTGTGTTAAAATAAAATAACATTTTTGTTAAATAGACTTGTGTTAAAATAAAATAACATTTTTGTTAAATAGATTTGTGTTAAAAACAAAAATGTCAATTTTGTTGAGTTAGATTATTGTCAATAAAGTTATCACTTTAATTCATTTGTTAAAATAGAATTGTTAACAAAATGAAGTTAATATTTTGATCATTTTGTTGAAATAGAATTGTCAACAAAATATAAGAACCATTTCAACGTAATAGAGAATAAAATAATCATTCATTGAATTACATTTTTATACATTGAACATATCACCTTTATTATGTTAATAAGAATAAAATAATCATTTAATTGAATTATATTTAACATAGTTAAGAATCATTTTTATGCAAATAAAATATTTCTATGTAAAGAATCATTTTTATATAAGAGAAAACATTTTATACAAAAGAAGCATTTGATGTAAAAGAATCATTTTTATGTAAAAGAACATTTTTATCATTTTTGATGTAAAAGGATCATTTTAATGTAAAAAGAATCGTTTTAGTGTGAAGAACATTCTAATGTAAAGACATTTCAATTAAAAGGATAATAAAAAATAAAAAATAAAGGATATCGAATATTTTAAAATAATATTCAGTGAAGAATAATTTTGTGGTTTTGATGTCCGTCTTTGAATGACACAAAAATGTAAAAATATGAAGCCGGTTAAGTATAGAAACGCCATTTTAAGCCCGAACGGATTTATTGATCGATTTTATTCATTTTAAAATGAATATCGAGAAGAAGTGATTTCAAAATATGATATTTTGAAAATATTATCATTTTAATATGATAAAGATATAGAATATTCAATTTCATTTAAAATTGAAAATGAAGTTGAAACCGTTTTGAAACGAATTTATAAAATACTTTTTAAACGAAAACCGAAGATATATAATATATATATATATATATATATATATATATATATATTATATACATTTAAATGGCCTGAATAGAACGCGCTGTGCAGCGACCGTTCGCGAATTTCGACCATTAGCTTCAAATTTACGTAACGGGAGATCCGACCGTCGGATTCTCCTAAAACTAGAACCGTTGGGTTCGTATCGAAAAGGGCTTTTCGATGAATATATGATATTTTAAATCTAACGGTTAGATTTGGAGATATGTCCAAATCAATTTCAGAAAAGGTCGCTATGGATGCAGTTCGGTGGCCGTTATCGAAAACCGACTGTACGAGCGATAATAAAATTATTAAAAATATGGAAAAATTATGTAAAATCATAATAAATGAGTTGAAAAGATTTTTGATGAAGAATTCCAGTTTTGAAAAGATAAAAATATATTTTTATCGAAATGAACTAGTTTTTAATTAGAATAAAAATCCAATTAAATAAATCTTTAATCGGAATTAAATAGAATAAATTGGATTTTTGGGTTTATCATGGACAATGTTTTTAAATAACATTTGTTCTTTAACCCAGTTAAAAGCTAAGATTAATTTCTTAAATTTGAATAATCATTGAGTAATGATTTTTGAGATTAAAAATGAATTAGAGTTTTAATGAATTCTAAATCAGATTAATAATATGAATATTTTATTAAAAGAATATTCCGAATTGGAATGAGGCGTATGATGTGTTCTATATAGGACTTGTTTATAAAATACGCGATTTATTCGGAAAGACCAGGTTTAACCCATTCTGAATAATTACTACGACGATCAAGAGTCGAAGATGAAGACGGTGGTTGAAGACCGGAGATCTTCACATCGTTTGGGTGATTACTGATGTCTTGATTGGACCGTACACCCAAACCAAGGTAATAAGTGGTGATCGTCCAAATGTACATGGAAATCGATGGATATGCGAGGAATAAGGTGCCTCCGGTTTCATTCAGACCCAGAACGGACTTGTAAATGGATGGTATGTCTGATGTTGTATTCCTTTATGCTGTATTCATTGATCTCTGCTGTAATGACCCGGATTTTGGCGACCTTGGTTATCCGATATACAACACATATCGAACATCCAAGGGTCGAAAATACCGGATGATTAATGAAAGAAATTAGAGGGTGAGGAAAGATAAGATAGAAACTTAGAATAGAAGAAGAAGAAGAACACAACATCAGAGTAAACACGAATCTCACAGCGGAACGAATAAATATAACATAACTTTTGAAATACAAACAGTATATGTACACAATAGCACTTATCAGAGTACAACACTTACAACACAGCGGAAATAATAATAACTATAGAATCTTGAAGCCTCCTGCTCCAAGCTCTTCAAGTGCATCTATAAAATCCCGACTACTTGACTGCCCGTACAAAATTAGGCACCCAAGAGTTTTGGAAAACAAAACAAAATAAACTCCGGGTCAGTCATGGGACTGGTATGAGTAAAACAGTTTAAAACGGTTGAACAAGTAAACGATATCTCATAAGACCACGCTGTATAACGGAACGGGTTCCCTTATGAGAATCCAAAATATCTTTATATCAAAAACCTTTTGATATTATAATAATGTCTACCAACCATAATATAATAATCATCTAGTAGAAACGCTTTCATCTCACGTTCTACATATATAGTATACAATCAAAACCGCAAGCACGTATTGGGTAATGGATTTCCAACTATGACAAGGTATGGAACCATCTTTCGCTAGTGTACCTCTAGAAAGGAATACACTGGGTTCAACAAGAACATCTTGCAACCCGGCCACACATGACTGACCACTCATTTCGCTTGAGTGTATCGAATGTATATCACTAACGGTTGGGATCAGCAACCGTTTCCCGAATGGGACAGCATCAACAATAGATTTTTAGAAGTAAATAAAACTCTAGATCAGGTGATTATACACCCTACTTCGGAGCGACCGACTTAGCCATGCTGCCTGCCCGATTTTTGTCATTTACCGGTTGATGAGGCTTGAGGTTACGCTTCATCATCACATCAGATTCACTTCGAATGCCACATTGTCAGATCCATCGAAAATCACTAATTGACGTCTACAATAGTACATTACGTGTTAGCTAAAGAAGTTTCCTTCTCCGCTTCCACTCTTGGTACGGTTGAAGAGATCAATGTACATGACCTTTCTGGAAATACTCTGTCAGACATTCATCCATACAAGTCATCTAGGAATAGGATGAACCGAAGGCACTATTCAGTACATCCATCTTAGGCACTGTTATCTAAGACTTATACAGTAGCCCTTGCACTTTACTCCGTCTTCAATTATCTTTGGCATATATGATTCGCAACGCTTATGCCAATACAGAGTGGTTCTTTGGATAATAATCCAACTGGTCTCTTCATATTAACAACGTTAAAATGGTCAAAAACTTCGATAGTCGGTGAGTTAACTATCAAAGAAAAACACGTGTGCAAACAATGATATTATTTCCAGATGGAAATTCTTTCAATCAATCATCAATCATATATATATCTATATATATATATATATATTCATATTTCCTTATTTTCTATGTTTAGAAAATATACGCTATTAACACTGGAAAATATTTCCATTGTTTATTTACATATCACTATCATTTCACAACTATCAGTCCCTGTCTGTAAACTAGTAGGAGAACAATTCTCTAAGTATAAACCCCGAAGGCCGAAACCAACATCAGATCGATACTCAGAAAACTATTCGACTTAACTAATCTCTAGTCAGTTTCTAATCTTGTTTAACTCTATTTCTTTTAACTATATTCGATTAACTTCTTTTGAATAACTATGTTCAATTAACTTCTTTTGAATAACTATGTTCAATTGACTCCTTTTTGATAACTCTATTTGATGACTCTATTTTCCCAATAAATATTCCTTTATTCTATTTATTTATCAAATAAATATTCCTTTATTCTGTTTATTTACTTTCAACGTAAATATTTTTCTTTATACTTCTATTTACTTCTTAAATAAATATCGTTTTACACTTCTATTTACTTGCTAAGTAAAAATCGTTTTATAAAATTCTTTGATTTTATAATTATTCCCTTTCTAAATATCTCCTATTTATAAATATTCCAATTTATAAATATTTTATTTTCAATATCACTTTGAAAATTACCTTATGAACATTCCGGTATGTTATGGTAATTAACATATCAAATCACGATGATCAATATCGTCCAAACACATATAATTGAGAACAGATTATATATCACATCATATATCACAATATATGAAAAACAGTAAAACAAATGTTGAGGAATCCAGTCGGATTCCTCCAACCTGTTTCCCTGCATCCACAGATGTTACACAATAAAATCAACATCACTTTCAGTTCCATATGATATATTCTGTTAAACATAATCAATATAGAAATTCAACTAACTGACTAGCAGTTCAATCAAACAGTCAACACACAGTCAATCAACCAATATTTAACAGTTCTAAAAATACAACATGAAATTATAAACTGTTCAGAGTTAGTGAGATTTACTCACTTTGGCAATTCATCGTTAAAGAACGATAAACTGTTGTTTGATTTGAATCAAACAGTTTATTTCGCCATAAATTCAAATGAGCCCAGTTCACTCCCAGTCAGCTCCATTAAGTAGTGTCCGTCCATACGATCCCAACGGATCTTGTTTCGCGGAATTCTGATTACGTATGGTAGAGTTATACACATTCGAAGTTAATACATTTTAATTGAAATAAACTTGGATTTTATTTATTTAGTGGGCCTTAACCCTTTACCTCACGGCCCATTCATTTTAAAACCCACCGCACCAAAACATCCTCTTCTTCCCCGATGCCTGTTCCCAAATCAACCGGCCATTACCACTTCCTTGTACATCACCGCACCCTCCATTATCGCATAGATCTTCAAACTAAATACACCATTTTATTTCTCTTCAACTCTATCCCGCCATTTACCCTCTCGCACGCCTGAACTCATTTGCGTTGAACAGCTCCTTTACTGGACACGGTGAAAACATCGACCCCTTTAACCATCGAATCCTCTGAAACGTGGAACGCCGGCGCGGCTTCCTCTTGCGAACTCAGAAATAAGATCGAAACCAACCCAAGCTTACTCAATGCCGAGAAATTTCCAACCCTAACTTCACGGTGAAACTTTCGAACTCCAGAAGAGAACATCGATCATCACGATTTTTATACCAGCTCGAAGAACACTTCATTAGCAGCTCGAATATATGTAAAATATAATTTATAGATTTTGTATGGTTTTGTTTTGATTTTTGGTTTGCTCGAGATATTTTTCTGGTAAGAAAACATACGGCGGTTTTTGCTGTTGACTTCCGAAGGGTTGATTTAGGTTAAGGATGGTTATTTATAGCATTTGGATTGGAATATTCCCTTAGCATATTCCATTTATATTTTATCGCTATGTGTTCTTATCGAAATAAATTTCTTATGATCACATACAATACCCAAAAATCACGAAACTGGACATGCAGCTACAGTTCGACATTACGGTCCCAACAAAACTGGTTTCGTCGAATTCCGACTCCGTTTGCTCACACAGCGTATTTTTATCTGTCGAAATATAGACTGTTTTTCACTCTAAAAATCCATACGTCTACACAGTGACTCTAAAAATCATGAAACTGGAAATCTAACAATTATTTGACATTGCGGATCCAACAAAATTAGTTTCGTCGAATTCTGAGTTCGTTTGCAAAACCGGCTATTTTTAAAGCTCTGATGACCCATTTAAATATATAAATATATTTAAATAAAAAATTAAATTTAATATTTAAAAATAAATATTATCGTCTATATTCACAGTGGCATATTATACAGCTCAGAAAAATCCTATATGAATTTCTAACTTGATATTTCAAATCAGGGTCAACCCGATATTCGATTCATATTGAAATTCCTTTTTAAAATATAAATAATTCCTTTATAAATTATAAAGGAATTCCATAGCGACTTTTCTGTAACGAACCGAAAATTCCCACTCTTTGAATCGACCATAAACCACACATGTTAGACCCAAAGGTTGGAAATCTTTGAATACTTTAACTTGGGAATACAATACGTCAGAACAATAACAGCTGACTTTTATATACATTCTAATAATGTTACATCAGAGTACAGAATATCAGAGTACATCGATAAATAAAATACAACGGAATATAATTTTACATTAAATATAATACGATACACAACGGAAGACTTTCAATGCTCTGGGCACAGCTTTAAGCTTCGATCCAGAATCTTGCTCAAGAGATAAATATCTGCAAAACAAGCTACTCGACTGCCCGTGTGGAAAAATATGGGCACCCGAGTTTGCCAGTGAAACAAACTACAGGTCAGTCATGGGACAGGTATGAGAAATCTAACTTAACCTATCTTAAAATAAGGCAAATCACAAGACCACGCCGCCAACGCGGAACGGGTTTACTCCATTGGATTGCCAGTGCATAAATAAAGTAAATCGTTAAACAACGCAATGCTTTTTAGAAAATGAAACCATTATAAGACCCAAGTCCCATCACACAATGCAACGCAAACCGAAGGATAGGGTTTTACCTTATAATGATCAAAAGATAATAAATACGTAAAACGGATTTCTACTAGTGTGTATATGTTTTCATAAATCATTTCAATATAAATGTATTAATCCTAGACGGCATAGCTACCATATACTATGTCGCCATACTAGTTATACAATCGAAACCGAAATGTCGTATTGGAGATTTGGTTTTCCATCAAGAGTCAAGGCTAGGGAGGAGCTCCTTACCGATTCGAGACACTCTAGCAAATGCCTCAGGATCACACCTATGGGCAACCCTTGGATAGCTGTAGGGTCGGTCCACTCCGAAGGGTCGTGGATTAGTTATACCTGAACACGCGTTTCCCGGTCCTTTTGGACCTATAATATGGCCACTAACAACCTATAAAAAAACGAGGTACCTCATAATCCATCATCCACATAAGTAAAATGTCAGCGCAGGTAGGTCCCTGACATTACTCTAGCTAGAAAGATAACGTGTGCACTCCCTGCGTTCCCTTCTCCCGTTTTAGACTCATACCGGGGTGTGAGGCTCGTGAGGTTATGTAACACCCCACTTCCATTAATGTCACTCACAAAGGGAATGCATTAACTTCCATGGAGGTTTTAAGTGAGTATAGAACAGTAAAATTACGACAAGATAGATATAAAATAGTACTTGGAAATTTAAAACTTTATTTCATTGCAGCAGAAGTCAAAACATGTTTGATTACATCATAATACCATAAATCAGAGTCAAGTACAATATCTATCTTGATAAAACAAAATACATAATCCCATTACATAAATAGCCATTAAACAAAAGATAACAAGCTGGACTTTACTTTAGCAGTCCAAGCTCTCCAAAAGAGATTAGCAATCCAATCAAACACCACTAGAGCTGGGCCCAACCTGAGGACCTGGAGGGGGAAAAAGATAGAAATAGAGGTGGTCAGACATAAAGTCTGGCAAGTATGACAATTCTAACAATACTATTTTCAAATTAATCAGACTAAGGCATAAGCTGGAGAATAAGGAAATGCCTATGAACTATTGGGTGTGACAGAACAGGCAAAGGAAATGAGGTTAACCATGGTAACATTAAAGGCATACCTACTAAAGAATAATTACTACGCTGCACCACACCCGTTACTAATCACTAACGTTAATGACGCTTCCTAATCAATATAGGATAATTACTATACTCTACCGTACTGTACCGTGTTGTACTGTACTAGCACTAACTGCACCCCTACTAGTCACTTTGATCCCTAAATAGAATGATGATAGCTTCGTGTACTACTAGATGTACCCACTATCCTCCACGTTTGACTGTGTATCTCTAGTTGCTATCCTAGGTACCCAACGTGTACCTATCCCTACTAGACGTACCCCCTTAATAATGGTAATTCCACGTACTCCTAGCTGACGTCATAGGTGCCGTCTGCCCCTATCTCCACTAGGTGTACCCTTTTAATACTTAATTAATAATGGTAGCTTCGTGTACTACTAGGTGTACCCACTACCCTGCCCCATTCGATCGGCTCCCTAACTCGTAGATACCCGTGCTGGCCCACAGTGGGGTGTATCACTCCCCTAAAGTGGCAACCCGATACAACTTAAGGATGCACGGCTTATACCTACATGATGCAACAACGTCTTACCTACCAGCCCGGGTCCACTCACGCATATGAACCCGTTGGACTTGCGTTGCCACCGCTAACCCGTTTTGGCCTCTTATAGTCAAGCCCAGTATGCGTGTCCCGTCCTCGACTTGGGTCGAGCTCACAAAGATACGTTTGGGATACTGGTTGAAATGGGCCTCCCACCAAGCTTCCCACCTAGGCTTGGTCCCCTCTAACACATTCCACTTAACCCCCTTCATGTCCACTTACATGTTTTAAATTTGGTTAAGGGTTTCTATTAGTAATTCCACATGCCACCCAAGGCACCCACTTAACCCCTATGTCCCACTTACATATTTAATTTGGTTAAGTGTTACTAATCGTATTTTCTCATGCCACCCAAGGCACCTACTTAACCCTCTTCTTAGTCATGTTCATTTGCATGTGTGTTTGGTTAAGTCTTACTAATCGTATTTCAAATGCCACTAAAGGCAACCACTAGATTCCTCATGTCACCCAAAGCACCCACTAGATTCCCATGTCCCACCACATGTTTTCTTTCTAAATTCAAGACCATCCCATTCATTGGGTCAGTTAGGGATAGCCAGGGAGGGCAGGAAACTTGTTTTCCAAACCCAAGCCTAGACACTATCCTCTCTGTCACCCTAGAACCTTCTGGTGTATGTAGATAGAAAGAATGTTAATTATCTTAAGTGATTAATTAATTAATTAATCTTTCCCAAATTTGAATTAACTTCCTTATCCAAATTAATAATTTATTCAAAATTTAATGATGTCCATAATTGACTCAATTATGTCCATCCATTTATGGTATGATAAATCATACCTTCACCACAAATTCATTAAATGCCATTAAAGGCATTGTATACCAATTTCTCAATCCCTATTCAAATTCAAATTAATCCATAATTAACTTATGACCATTTCTACACATTAATTTTTCAATTGATGTCTTAATTCCATTTTTCGCCTTTTAAGGCAATTCACATATCTCAAATTTGTTATATGCCTTTTTAAGGCTATTTCGTGCAAATTCTCAATATTAATTCTTTTAATATCACCCCTATCCCATGTTGTACGTTCATACGTTAAACGTAAAATATACGTTAGACTCGAATAGTCTAACTCATAACACAAAGATAAATTATCACAACAACAACATATATGTATATGACTAAAATAGATCTACTCATAAAAAGGGGGTGAAACTTGCATATGTGATAGAGGTCCAACACTTAAACTTGCATAGGCTAAGACTATAACTTGCATAAGCTACACGTGTTAAAGGTGTCAACTTGTTTGGTTAAATGTCACAGTCTACATAATATAACCCAAATTCATGTATAAACTTGCAACATAATGGTGGTGTGAACTAGTATAGAACTCACACATGTCATGGATCTAATTTTAGATCTAAAATAAGTGTCATGAAACCTACACAATTTTTATTAATCAGTGCCAAAACTTGCATAGGTACATGTATGAATCATCATAGCCCAAACATATATAATATCATGATTTGACTAACATGAACTAACCAACATGGATACTAACATCATGACTATGTAACATATGTGACATCATTTACAACATATCATCATCTAACTTAATAACATAGGTTCATGTATATGGGTACATCTAACTTAATAGACAAATTCCCATTATCAAAATCCAAGGATAATTAAGAATCATGTATATGGGTACATCTAACTTAATAGACAAATTCCCATAATAAAAATTCATTTAGTCATAGATTCATGCATATGGGTACACCTAACTTAATAGGCAAATTCCCATAATCATGACCCATTTAATCTTTAGAAAAAAAACATAAACTTTAAAACATGATCCAATTTGCATAAATAACAACATCATGATTTTACAACTTGTACGATTCAACACAACTTAACATGATATCATAATCATATAACTTATGGATTTCCAACATATGTGTTAACATGAGATCTACAACATATATAAGATTTATGACATAACATAGCATGATTTACACATAGCATAACATGATATCATAACATAGCATAGCATGATTTTCATCATAGCATGGCATGATAGCATAACATAGCATAGCATGATTTTCATCATAGCATAACAAAACATTTAGAACATACATGATAACATAAGATTTTACAATAACATATATGACAATTCACATCATTTTCTTATGTTCCATTTACATCTTAATCAAATTAGTTTGCTAATAATCTTATGAGAATCATCATACTCACAATTTAAGAAGAAAGAGAGAGTCTAGATTGCTTTAGAGTTGATTAGAATTGGATTAGATTAGCTTTCTTCTACTCTGATTTGCGGCGGCTACTCGGAGTTCCATGGCGACGGCATGACGGCGGCTTCTCTAATTTTTCATATGAATTAGAATGAGAGACTACCCACTTATTTATAGAATTTAGGATTCATTTAGGCCATTAGATTTAACCTAGAAATAACCGCAGCCGTTCAGACAAGATGGGGTTTATCTTATTGACTCAGCAATGAGTCAGAAGTGACTCAGCAAACACTCAGCAAATTAATAAACTTCTATTCATGTTTTCATTAACTGCCCATATATATATAAATATATATACACACACGCACCTATTCATGAATTCAAATTAATCCAAATTAATTGCTTGCCTGAAAAAAAGGAAATCGAGCATATAATTTAATTTCCCCTTTTTTTTCTCTACTTTCCTTGCAACATGCAAAATCAATGCATAATGAAGTTACCTACATACATACATATCTACTTATGCATAAATCTTTCCCTCCAAATAAATTGACTGTATTTATCTTCTCAATTATATATATATATATATATATACATATATATATTCAATATATATATATATATTTAATTTTTTTTGAACCGCGTTCACACTAAGCCGCTTTTTAGCCATTCCCCTAAAACAAAAATATGGCGTTGGCGGGGATCGAACTCTGCACCTCTTGAATGCAAGTCACATGTTCCAACCAAATGAGCTATTATGTCTTTTGCTTACAATTCTTAGAACAATGCTAAACATTATTCTTTTCTCATTCCTCTTTTTCCATGTTTTGCTGCAATATTTAATTTAAGGATATCTTTTTCGCACAGAGTCCAATTTACGCAAACTCGGACTCTATCTCAAGGAGAATTCCGAGACGAACGCAACGGCGCAACCCGTTTCACCTAATTATTTTTCTAAAAATTAATCATATCTTGATTTTTTTATTTTTATGTTCACATAAAATACGGGGTGTTACATTCTCCCCTCCTTAAAGGATTTCGTCCCCGAAATCTTCAAGTTAGGAAGAATGTGTCCTACCATCCAATCATCCATCTACTCAACCATCAGGCACAGGCATCCATTGTCCTTAAGATACTTCTAATGCTTTCATGTTTATATGCATAGTGTGTGTACATGTCCTTATCCAATGCAAAAATCAGGCGATCTACTGATTCAGTTGACCTCCTTAATGCGAACCATGATAGTGCCATGCGTCCATTATGTATGCAAAAGATTCCTAATGATACATATTATTTCTATATGCGTGTACAACCATTCATCTTAATGCAACATCCATATGATAATACAACCACTATTCATTCATTAATTTAAATATGCACACATATTTATATGCAATATGAGAGTGACTGAGCCGATCTAGTGCCTAAAGTGTGTGTATATGCATCCACGAGCAACCACTAGCAAACACTTGCATCCACTTGCATCCATCAAACATAACATGTCTCAAACAAATGTTTCAACCATAGGACTACCCTTCTAAAGGTCAAAGACTTAAACGAGAGGATGTACTAAAGATAGGACAAGTATAAGCTAGGCGATAAAGGAGAATATAAAAGACATAACCCCAAAAAGGAAGAGGTACAACAAACGAATCTTCTCTTCCGTCTCCCAAGTAGCGTCTCCTTGATCTTCTTCCCATTGCACTTTGACTAGCTTGACCTCTCGGTTTCTCAACTTCTTAATCTCCGACCCAAGAATGCATGTAGGAGCTAGTCTGATCGTGGCATCTCGCTCTACTTCCACTTCCTTAAGCGTGTTCGGCTCCACCACTTTCGCCGTATCATGTAAACACTTCCTCAAACTTTCGTCCCGTAATATACAAAGTTTACCGTCCCTACGCAACCAACCCTTATCATCTAGGGTATACCTACTAAGATGGCTTGATGACTCCCCTCTTATGAGATTCTCTACTAACTCAACCAACTGTGTGTCAGCTCGCTGTGCCTCTCCAATCCGTCCCAAAAGCATAGGTATGACCTCTAAGGATGCTAGCGAACCAAGTACAAAATCAATGGATGGTCTAAAGTCAAAGGTAGAGATAAACTCTAAGCTACGCCGCTCAACAAACCAAGGACTTAGTGTCAACCCTTTTCTACTTAAGGCCCCCACCACAACGTTACCCTTGCCAGGGGTATATGCTATTTCGAAATCGTAGGACGCCAAGAACTCCATCCACCTTTGCTGCCTCAAGTTCAGATCTTTCTGAGAGAACAAATACCTTAGCAACTTATGGTCTGAAAGCAACTCCTATGTCGTGGGTAGGGTAATTCCCCTCATGGACTTTCGATAGTCTTCCTCCATAACACATCACCCTTCCCCAGAGGCTTCCCTAAGATGTAGGGCATGCTCTTCTCCACTTCTAGAGAAAACCAGGATATTATTCCATGCAAAATTTGTCACAACTGTCCATCTCTCACGCAGACCATCCTAGTCGAACTCGACATCCCCCAAGTGCAAGCCCCAAAGGCCTAAACCAATATCAGACAAACACCCAAGGGATACCTCCTTCGAATTCAGATGACATACATGAGATGATACTAGTAAAACGGCCAAATAACTGAGCACTTAACGGACTCTGTCTGTCCTTGCCAGTCTTGCTCCAAAACCATCGTTGATCTCATAACTGGCTTTGCATTATCCACTAGGCACACACGAAAGCTTACTTCGCTCCTCTAGGTAAACCCCGCTCTACATCGAAGACATCCCCATACTCACGGACCACACAAACAGATCCCAAATCATCGTTGGATACATCAGAAGATTCTAGGCAACTAAGCATCACTAAACTCCTATGGTCACAAGAAATATGAGGGTCTTTCCATAACGAACCAATAGTCTAACTACCCTCCTTCCCCAATCTAGGATGGCACCACGCCTGGCTAGCCAATCCATCCCTAGAATCAAACTATAGACCGTGAAACCAAGAATGAAGGCGCTGCATTCAAACCCAACGCCCAAGATAGACACTCTCAAATCCCGACAAACCATTGAAGGATGAGCCGAACCACCAACAGGATTTGAGACTAGGATGGGATCCTTAACTAGACTAGTATTTAGGTGCAGTGTTTCAACTAACGAAGCAGATACTAACGAGTATGAAGCGCCAGAATCAAACAAGGTTCGAACAGGATGATAAAGAAAACCAAATTTCAACCTAGACGGTCCTACCCCCATCAGGTATACCAGCCGTGAGGGAATACAACAACCCTCCAGAAGATCCTGTACTTTATTCTTGCCTCTTTGGACAATCCTAATAAGGTGTCCTATTTCTCCAAAACAACTAGCCTTCTTCTTCACATTCTCTATTCGTGACCTCCCACCAATATGAGATTTCGCCCTTCATTAACCAAACAGCTATTTGAACCTTCCTCCCATCGTCTATCTTAAAGGTACCCACAAGCCCTCCACCTCCTTGGACTAACTTCTAGCCCGACAAACGTCCAAGTCCCTTGAAGTGGTTTCCCGTCCTTCGTACGGAAGCCCTTAAAAAAAATGTCTATATGCGGAGGGGAAAGTTCGAAAAGAAAAAGAGGAAGAGACTCAAAACGAAGAATTCGAAAGATAAAGATATGGCTATTGGGGATTATGTTTTTCACGAAATTTTTTCTCTTAAAATTACGCATTAAGACATGTTTTTGAAAACACTTTTTTTTCTAAAAATACTTTAGAAAAATAGTTTTTCTAAAAATTTTATCTGTTCTGGTAACCTTAAGCTCTGATACCACGTGTAACACCCCACGTCCATTAATGTCACTCACAAAAGGAATGCATTAACTTCCATGGAGGTTTTAAGTGAGTATAGAACAGTAAAATTACGACAAGACAGATATAAAATAGTACTTGGAAATTTAAAACTTTATTTCATTGCAGCAGAAGTCAAAACATGTTTGATTACATCATAATACCATAAATCAGAGTCAAGTACAATATCTATCTTGATAAAACAAAATACATAATCCCATTACATAAATAGCCATTAAACAAAAGATAACAAGCTGGACTTTACTTTAGCAGTCCAAGCTCTCCAAAAGAGATAAGCAATCCAATCAAACACCACTAGAGCTGGGCCCAACCTGAGGACCTGGAGGGGGAAAAAGATAGAAATAGAGGGGGTCAGACATAAAGTCTGGCGAGTATGACAATTCTAACAATACTATTTTCAAATTAATCAGACTAAGGCATAAGCTGGAGAATAAGGAAATGCCTATGAACTATTGGGTGTGACAGAACAGGCAAAGGAAATGAGGTTAACCATGGTAACATTAAAGGCATACCTACTAAATAATAATTACTACGCTGCACCACACCCGTTACTAATCACTAACCTTAATGACGCTTCCTAATCAATATAGGATAATTACTATACTCTACCGTACTGTACCGTGTTGTACTGTACTAGCACTAACTGCACCCCTACTAGTCACTTTGATCCCTAAATAGAATGATGATAGCTTCGTGTACTACTAGATGTACCAACTATCCTCCACGTTTGACTGTGTATCTCTAGTTGCTATCCTAGGTACCCAATGTGTACCTATCCCTACTAGACGTACCCCCTTAATAATGGTAATTCCACGTACTCCTAGCTGACGTCATAGGTGCCGTCTGCCCCTATCTCCACGAGGTGTACCCTTTTAATACTTAATTAATAATGGTAGCTTCGTGTACTACTAGGTGTACCCACTACCCTGCCCCATTCGATCGGCTCCCTAACTCGTAGATACCCGTGCTGGCCCCACAGTGGGGTGTATCACTCCCCTAAAGTGGCAACCCGATACAACTTAAGGATGCATGGCTTATACCTACACGATGCAACAACGTCTTACCTACCAGCCCGGGTCCACTCACGCATATGAACCCGTTGGACTTGCGTTGACACCGCTAACCCGTTTTGGCCTCTTATAGTCAAGCCCAGTATGCGTGTCCCGTCCTCGACTTGGGTCGAGCTCACAAAGATACGTTTGGGATACTGGTTGAAATGGGCCTCCCACCAAGCTTCCCACCTAGGCTTGGTCCCCTCTAACACATTCCACTTAACCCCCTTCATGTCCACTTACATGTTTTAAATTTGGTTAAGGGTTTCTATTAGTAATTCCACATGCCACCCAAGGCACCCACTTAACCCCTATGTCCCACTTACATATTTAATTTGGTTAAGTGTTACTAATCGTATTTTCTCATGCCACCCAAGGCACCAACTTAACCCTCTTCTTAGTCATGTTCATTTGCATGTGTGTTTGGTTAAGTCTTACTAATCGTATTTCAAATGCCACTAAAGGCAACCACTAGATTCCTCATGTCACCCAAAGCACCCACTAGATTCCCATATCCCACCACATGTTTTCTTTCTAAATTCAAGACCATCTCGTTCATTGGGTCAGTTAGGGATAGCCAGGGAGGGCAGGAAACTTGTTTTCCAAACCCAAACCTAGACACTATCCTCTCTGTCACCCTAGAACCTTCTGGTGTATGTAGATAGAAAGAATGTTAATTATCTTAAGTGATTAATTAATTAATTAATCTTTCCCAAATTTGAATTAACTTCCCTATCCAAATTAATAATTTATTCAAAATTTAAGGATGTCCATAATTGACTCAATTATGTCCATCCATTTATGGTATGATAAATCATACCTTCACCACAAATTCATTATATGCCATTAAAGGCATTTTATACCAATTTCTCAATCCCTATTCAAATTCAAATTAATCCATAATTAACTTATGACCATTTCTACACATTAATTTTCCAATTAATGTCTTAATTCCATTTTTCGCCTTTTAAGGCAATTCACATATCTCAAATTTGTTATATGCCTTTTTAAGGCTATTTCATGCAAATTCTCAATATTAATTCTTTTAATATCACCCCTATCCCATGTTGTACGTTCATACGTTAAACGTAAAATATACGTTAGACTCGAATAGTCTAACTCATAGCACAAAGATAAATTTCACAACAACAACATATATGTATATGACTAAAATAGATCTACTCATAAAAAGGGGTGAAACTTGCATATGTGATAGAGGTCCAACACTTAAACTTGCATAGGCTAAGACTATAACTTGCATAAGCTACACATGTTAAAGGTGTCAACTTGTTTGGTTAAATGTCACAGTCTACATAATATAACCCAAATTCATGTATAAACTTGCAACATAATGGTGGTGTGAACTAGTATAGAACTCACACATGTCATGGATCTAATTTTAGATCTAAAATAAGTGTCATGAAACCTACACAATTTTTATTAATCAGTGCCAAAACTTGCATAGGTACATGTATGAATCATCATAGCCCAAACATATATAATATCATGATTTGACTAACATGAACTAACCAACATGGATACTAACATCGTGACTATGTAACATATGTGCCATCATTTACAACATATCATCATCTAACTTAATAACATAGGTTCATGTATATGGGTACATCTAACTTAATAGACAAATTCCCATTATCAAAATCCAAGGATAATTAAGAATCATGTATATGGGTACATCTAACTTAATAGACAAATTCCCATAATAAAAATTCATTTAGTCATAGATTCATGCATATGGGTACACCTAACTTAATAGGAAAATTCCCATAATCATGATCCATTTAATCTTTAGAAAATAAACATAAACTTTAAAACATGATCCAATTTGCATAAATAACAACATCATGATTTTTCAACTTGTACGATTCAAAACAACTTAACATGATATCATAATCATATAACTTATGGATTTCCAACATATGTGTTAACATGAGATCTACAACATATATAAGATTTATGACATAACATAGCATGATTTACACATAGCATAGTATGATAGCATAACATAGCATAGCATGATTTTCATCATAGCATGGCATGATAGCATAACATAGCATAGCATGATTTTCATCATAGCATAACAAAACATTTAGAACATACATGATAACATAAGATTTTACAATAACATATATGACAATTCACATCATTTTCTTATGTTCCATTTACATCTTAATCAAATTAGTTTGCTAATAATCTTGTGAGAATCATCATACTCACAATTTAAGCTGAAAGGGAGAGTCTAGATTGCTTTAGAGTTGATTAGAATTGGATTAGATTAGCTTTCTTTTACTTTGATTTGCGGCGGCTACTCGGAGTTCCATGGCGACGGCATGACGGCGGCTTCTCTAATTTTTCATATGAATTAGAATGAGAGACTACCCACTTATTTATAGAATTTAGGATTCATTTAGGCCATTAGATTTAACCTAGAAATAACCGCAGCCGTTCAGACAAGATGGGGTTTATCTTATTGACTCAGCAATGAGTCAGAAGTGACTCAGCAAACACTCAGCAAATTAATAAACTTCTATTCATGTTTTCATTAACTGCCCATATATATATAAATATATATATATACACACGCACCTATTCATGAATTCAAATTAATCCAAATTAATTGCTTGCCTGAAAAAAAGGAAATCGAGCATATAATTTAATTTCCCCTCTTTTTTTCTCTACTTTCCTTGCAACATGCAAAATCAATGCATAATGAAGTTACCTACATACATACATATCTACTTATGCATAAATCTTTCCCTCCAAATAAATTGACTGTATTTATCTTCTCAATTATATATATATATATATATATTCAATATATATATATATATATATATATATATATATATATATATATATTTAATTTTTTTTGAACCGCGTTCACACTAAGCCGCTTTTTAGCCATTCCCCTAAAACAAAAATATGGCGTTGGCAGAGATCGAACTCTGCACCTCTTGTATGCAAGTCACATGTTCCAACCAAATGAGCTATTATGTCTTTTGCTTACAATTCTTAGAACAATGCTAAACATTATTCTTTTCTCATTCCTCTTTTTCCATGTTTTGCTGCAATATTTAATTTAAGGATATCTTTTTCATACGGAATCCAATTTACTCAAACTCGGACTCTATCTCAAGCAGAATTCCGAGACGAACGCAACGGCGCAACCCGTTTCACCTAATTATTTTTCTAAAAATTAATTATATCTTGATTTTTTTTATGTTCACATAAAATACGGGGTGTTGCAGGTTACGCTATACACAAAGCTACGCCTAAACTGGTCGTGCTTTGATCATCAACCACAAGGCCTTCTTTTCAACAAAAGCCTTGATCATTCGCATCTTGGCATGCCACATTGACAATTCACGCCATGTTATTGATAACTATTAATATATACCAGGGTGTTAAGCAGAGAATAAATTCTCCACCACCAAACCGATACACATTAATAAAAATCAATTAAATTACATGAAATGAAATTCAACGTTAGACACGCGATCCATTTACAAGTTCGTTCTGGGTCTGAACGAAACCGGAGGCACCTTATACCTCGCATATCCGAACAATCAACAATACGTCCGGACGGCTACCCCTGACTCCCCTTCACGGTAGCTACTCCAATCATGGGCCTCAGTAGCAACACATCCGTTCGATGTGAAGATCGTCGGTCTTCAATCATCGTCTTCAACTCTTCGACTTAAATCATCGTATAATCATTTGAAATGAGATTGAACCCGGACCTTTCAAATGATTCTCGCATACATATATATATATATATATAGTTTAAAACCATTTCATATCGTTAATAGTATTTGATAACGATTTATCGCTATTTTTATATATATAAAAAAGGCCATATTCATTTAACGATGCTTTAGGTCGATCGGTGGCCCTGGCGCTGTTTTCAACCAAATTTCATTTACACTTATCTGGAAATCTAACCGTTGGAATTCATCAAAGTTTATATCGTTGGAAAGATCTTCCCAAAGCGGTACTAACGGTTCTAGTTTTGGGAAAATTCGACGGTCGGATCTCTCGGTATAATCGTTTAAAGTTACGACTACCTGAAAGCGAACTACCACGCGCATTTCATTTAAATTTAATTTATATATATATATATATATATATATATATATATATATAAAATTCCTTTGGCGATTTGAACTACTAAGATCAACTCTTTTTATCGCATCTAAAATGACGATAAAAATGTCACTTTTATTTCTGCTCTTTTTGTTGTCCCTAAAACGACAATAAAAATACCTCTTTTAATTCTAGGCTTTTTATTGAATATAGAATGTCAATAAAAATGTCGTTTTAAATCTACTCTTTTTATTGCATATAAAATGTCACAAAAATGTCAATTTTAATTCTATTCTTTTTATCGCATCTAAAATGACGATAAAAATACCATTATTATTTCTACTCTTTTTATCGCATCTAAATGACGATAAAAAGACCATTTTTATATCTCTGCTCTTATTTACATGTAAAATGTAAATAAAAATGTACTTTTCTTTTATATCTCTGTTTTTATTCACCTCTACAATGTGAATAAAAATATACTTTTTATTTGCACTATATTGCAAATAAAAAGTGTAACCCTTTCCATGTTTTATTTGCATCTAAAAATGCAAATAAAAAAATGTTTCTTTTTAATTCATGTTCTATTATTTACATGGACAATGTAAATAAAAATTATTTCTTTCATTTATGTCTTTTATTTCTGTGTTTTAGTTTACATCTAAAATGGGAACAAAAGTATAACTTCAAATGTATTCTTTTTATTTCTATGTTTTTATTTACATCTAAAATGTAAATAAAAATGTACTTTTCAATTCAAGTTTATATTCACATCTAAAATGTAAATAAAAATGTACTATTTATTTTCATGTTTTTATTTATATCTAAAATATAAATAAGAATATCCTTTTTATATCCATGTTTTTATTTGCAACTAAATTGCAAATAAAATGTATTTTTCCTATGTTTCTATTTACATCTAACATGTAAATAAAAGTTCACTTTTTAAATTCATGTTTTTATTCACATCTAAAATGTAAATAAAATATACTTTTCTAATTAAACTATTCTAATTCGTCAAAATGTTCATTTTGGTTTCAACAATTTCAATTCGACAAAATTCCTTTTAACTCCTTTATCCAACAAAAATGTAGTTTTTGTTTTTAACTCTTTCTAACTAACAAAAATGTATATTTTTGTTTAACTCCTTTTTAACTATCAAAAATGTATATTTCTGTTTAATACTTTCTAAATGATAAAAATAAATGTTTTTATCATTCTTTTACATTTAGTTTTCAACTAACATAAAATTTTATTTCCCTACCTTTTTCTTATGTACCCTGGTGACAAATAAAAGTATATTTTATTTGTTTACCCTCTTTATGTATTCTAATAATATATAAAAGAATATTTATATGTTCACAAATTTCTATGCATTCTTTTATCACATAAAAGAGTATTTTATATGTAAACCTTTCTGACCCTTTATATTAACATAAAAAGGATATCTTCTGTTAAATCAAATCTAACATTTTCAACAAAACAAATAAAAAGGATAACTTTGTTTTTGTTGACAATTCTATTTCAACAAAAACGTGTAAAAGTAATATATTTGTTTTGTTGTCAATTCTAACACAACATACAAATAAAATGTGATATTTTTGTCAACTCAACATTTTATAACTAAAATGTTATTTTTATTCACCTTAACATTTTATAACTAAAATGTTATTTTAATCCATTAACATTTGGTACCTAAAATGTTGTTTCTCTTCATCTTAACATTTTATAGTTAAAATGTTATTCTTATTCACTTTAACATTTTATAACTAAAATGTTATTTTCATCTTCTCTTTAACATTTTATAACTAAAAATGTTATTTTCTTTATCTTAACATTTTATCACTAAAATGTTATTTTTCTTCACGTTAACATTTTATAACTAAAAATGTTATTCTTGTCTTCACTTTAACATTTTATAACTAAAATGTTATTTTTCATACATCGTAACATTTTTCTATGAATTCTAGTGACATATAAAAGTATCCTTTATATGTTTACATTTCCTATGCATTCCATATAACAAATAAAAGAATATTATTTGTTTACAATTTTCTATGTATACATTTCTAACCGAACATACAAGACAACTATAATTAGTCAATTCTAATACAGACGGTGTAGACATAAATTTATTATAATTCATCATTTTATAACCAAATGATATTTTTAATTCAATCTTATCATTTCCTAACCAAAAACGATAATTTTAATCTTAACATAACAAGATTGACAATTTATACTAATACAATATGTATAACATCAATGATAAATTTATGTTATGATATAATTTAGCTCCTAACATCATTGACAAATTTTGCTAACATAGATTACATATAAAGGTAAATTTTATATATTCACATTTTTCTATGAATACTAATGTCAAATAAATGAATATTTATTTGTACCCCATTTTCTATGTTATTCTAATTTCCTATAAAAATGATATTTTATATGTTAACAATTTCTGTGGTTTCTAATGTCATATAAAATGATATTTTATATGTCAACAAAACGGTGTTTTTATCCTCATATCACATTTTACTTAAAGATGTAATTTCCTTTTCTAATATAACACTTCACATAAAAATGTGATTTCTAATCCAATATAACATTTTACATAAAAATGTAATTTCCTATTTCAGTGTTACATCTTACATAAAAATGTAATTCCTATTTTCTTTCTCTTTTCCAATGTCTTATATTACCACAAAAAAAATATTAATTGTCTTCACTTTTCTAATGTTTTATATTACAATAAAAATGTAAATTTTTATTGTTTATCCTTTTCTAATAGTTCACATTACAATAAAAATGCAATTTTTATTGTTTATTCTATTTTGTCACTTTTAAAATAAACATGATATTCTATTTTCTAATTATCTTATCAAACATGAGATATTTATTTTCAACTAAACAAATATGATATATTTGTTTCTAACTATATTAGCTTAACAAACATGGAATTTTATTTTAATTCTATTGTCACATAAAGTAATATTTTATATGTAAACCTTTCTAAATAAATGACATTTCTATATAACATTACCTTTCTTAATAAATGGCAGTTATTATATAACATTACATTTCTTAATAAATGGCATTTACTATTCAAGGTGGTATTAACATGACAATTTCCCATTCAACAAAATAAGTAATTTTGTTTTTCTTATTTTCCTATTCAACAAAATAAGTAATTTTGTTTGTAAACAGTTTTCTATATTATACAAATGACAAATACATGACTATTTTATTCGCTAACAATATCCTATGTTATACAAGTGACAAATAAATGATTATTTATTTGCTAACAATATGATTCAATCAATCAACCGATCTGCATAACAGAATTCATCAATCCATATCAAAAATGAATAACAACACATAGCAATATCATACATCGCAAATTAACGTACATATGGAATTTAAATAACGCGAAATAATTAAATTTAAATTATTTTAAAATATAGAAATCTCACCAATCAATTCAGATCTGAAATTTCCCTGAATTTTGATTCGCTCTGTTTCAGTCCTAGTTTGTACCATCATGTAGATCTTGTTCATATGATTCCAACTCAATCGAAATCGTTTGATTTCGTTCCTGTTTGATCAAGTTACGGATGTTTTAAACATTTAATTACCGTTTATATAATTAAATAATGATTAATTTAATTAGTTAAGTCATTAGAGAGTTAAACCTCCTTCTCCCTTACTGTTTTACTGAAGCAAACCGAAACCCATCGTTGTTTTTGGGAATCTTCGCCACGCACCACCAATCGGACCACCGGACTCAGATCGGAATCCGCCCCTCTGACTGCCTTGAGCACGCCACCCCACGGCAGAAACGACGTTGAAGTCGCACGCATCCCAAGCCCGGGGTTTGGCTTTGAACGCCGAATCTTTCTGGTGCCACATCGGCCACCACGCTGCTCCAGTCAAAATCACCACCGTTCATCTTGTCCATCACGCCGAGCTCTACAATTTGGCTTTAGAAGTTTCAGAAACCATAGCTTAGATTAGGAGAACGGATCGATTTAGGTTTGGAACTTCCTGGCCATAGGTTTTGTTCTTGGCGGCGGCTGTTAAATATTAGATTAGGGTTAGGAGTATTTCCTAAGGTATATTTATATTAAAATATTATTTAATTGACCATTAAGGCCCGTTTAGCCACTAACTCCAATTCAGGTCCAACGACAAACATTCCTAGCGAATAACCCCTATTCCGAACACAATGGGCTATGTCCCGTGAGCCCAACTAACGTCCGTAACCTGTTTATTAAATTTAATATTTAAATCATTTATTTATTAAATTCCATCGTACATTTAAATTTACCGGGGCCACATACGGACTCTAAAAATTACAGAAAAATTATTTCTAGCTTTTTTTTGACGATATGGTCCTAACAAGACTAATTTCGTCGAATTCTGAGACCGTTCGAAAAATGGCCCTATTTCTGGTCGATCCGATTTGACCAAAACTGACGAAACACATTTTCCTTCGCCACACTCACATATTAATTCGAAAAATTCTGGAAAAATAAACTTAACAACAATTTGACATTTCTGTTCCAACAAAAGTGGTTTCATCGAAAACAGAGGTCATTTGTAAAATGACTATTTTTAAGGCCAATATATTATATTAAAATATATATAAATTCTACAGCGACTTTTCTAGATTTTAAACTGGACATAACTTTTGATTTTTAAAACGAAATTTCAATTTTTCAGATTCGTTAGAAAGATATGATTAAACAGATTTAAATATTTTTGGTTTCACTCAATTCTGATTTATATTGAGTCCTGTACAGTCAGTCGAAGTTCAAATCCAAAATTTCAAACTGCAGCGCAATTTATACTCCTTTTATAATTAAATTAAATTTATTCGTTTTAACTTCGATTAAGATAGAATTTTGGTTGTTATTATAATTTTAAATATTCTAAATTCATTAAAATTTCCAAAATAAAAATTTTAAATTGGGCCCAAAATTCCGGGTTGTTACAATCTCCCCCACTTAAAATCTTTTCGTCCTCGAAAAGGAACGAAGCTAAAAGTTGTTTAATTACCTAATTCAATTTTCATTTTCATTTTTTTATATTGGCTTCAATAATTTTATTAGTTGATTAACTTTTCAAACATATATAAACTTTTATATATTTAAAAATCGTATTTTGCAAGATTTGATTATATATAATCAAAAATACGTTAATTATAAACTTGGCACTCTCAACTCATTCTAGGGCATTACTAACCCCATCTCTAATGAGTTTTCTCATTCTAGGATACTGCTGATCCTATCTCTAACGAGTATTCTTAGTGGATATTACTAATCCAATCTCTGATGAGTCTTTTGTTCAGTTCGAACGAGTTGTACCCCAAAGATTTGAGCTAACCAGAGCTCTGGTACCAACTGTAACGACCCGAAAATTCCCGCTCTTTGAATCGACCATAAACCACACAGGCCAGACCCAAAGGTTGGAAATCTTCGAATACTTTAACTTTGGGAATACAATACGTCAGAACAATAACAACAGACTTTTATATACATTCTAATAATGTTACATCAGAGTACAGAATATCAGAGTACATCGATAAATAAAATACAGCGGAATATAATTTTACATTAAATATAATACGATACACAACGGAAGACTTTCAATGCTCTGGGCACAGCTTTAAGCTTCGATCCAGAATCTTGCTCAAGAGATAAATATCTGCAAAACAAGGTACTCGACTGCCCGTGTGGAAAAATATGGGCACCCGAGTTTGCCAGTGAAACAAACTACAGGTCAGTCATGGGACTGGTATGAGAAATCTAACTTAACCTATCTTAAAATAAGGCAAATCACAGGACCACGCCGCCAACGTGGAACGGGTTTACTCCATTGGATTGCCAGTGCATAAATAAAGTAAATCGTTAAACAACGCAATGCTTTTTAGAAAATGAAACCATTATAAGACCCAAGTCCCATCACACAATGCAACGCAAACCGGAGGATAGGGTTTTACCTTATAATGATCAAAATATGATAAATACGTAAAACGGATTTCTACTAGTGTGTATATGTTTTCATAAATCATTTCGATATAAATGTATTAATCCTAGACGGCATAGCTACTATGTCACCATACTAGTTATACAATCGAAACCGAAATGTCGTATTGGAGATTTGGTTTCCCATCAAGAGTCAAGGCTAGGGAGGAGCTCCTTATTGATTCGAGACACTCTAGCAAATGCCTCAGGATCATACCTATGGGCAATCCTTGGATAGCTGTAGGGTCGGTCCACTCCGAAAGGTCGTGGATTAGTTATACCTGAACACACGTTTCCCGATCCTTTTGGACCTATAATATGGCCACTAACAACCTATAAAAACACGAGGTACCTCATAATCCATCATCCGCATAAGTAAAATGTCAGCGCTGGTAGGTCCCTGACATTACTCTAGCTAGAAAGATAACGTGTGCACTCCCTGCGTTCCCTTCTCCCGTTTTAGACTCATACCGGGGGGTGAGGCTCGTGGGGTTACGCTATACACAAAGCTACGCCTAAACAGGTCGTGCTTTGATCATCAACCACAAGGCCTGCTTTTCAACAAAAGCCTTGATCATTCGCATCTTGGCGTGCCACATTGACAATTCACGCCTTGCTATTGATAACTATTAATATATACCAGGGTGTTAAGCTGAGAATAAATTCTCCCCCACCAAACCGATACACATTAATAAAAATCAATTAAATTACATGAAATGAAATTCAACGTCAGACACGCGATCCATTTACAAGTCTGTTCTGGGTCTGAACGAAACCGGAGGCACCTTATACCTCGCATATCTGAACAATCAACATTACGTCCGGACGGCTACCCCTGACTCCCCTTCACGGTAGCTACTCCAATCATGGGCCTCAGTAGCAACACATCCATTCGATGTGAAGATCGTCGGTCTTCAATCACCGTCTTCAACTCTTCGACTTAAATCGTCGTATAATCATTTGAAATGAGATTGAACTTGGACCTTTCAAATGATTCTCGCATATATATAGTTTAAAACCATTTCATATCGTTAATAATATCTGATAACGATTTATCGCTATTTTTATATATATAAAAATGGCCATATTCATTTAACGATGCTTTAGGTCGATCGGCGGCCCTGGCGCTGTTTTCAACCAAATTTGATTTACACTTATCTGAAAATCTAACCGTTGGAATTTATCAAAGTTTATATCGTTGGAAAGATCTTCCCAAAGCGGCCCTAACAGTTCCAGTTTTGGGAAAATCCGACGGTCGGATCTCTCGGTATAATCGTTTAAAGTTACCACTACCGCAAAGCGAACTACCGCGCGCGTTTCGTTTAAATTTAATTTATATATATATATATATATATATATATAATTCCTTTGGCGATTTGAACTACTAAGATCAACTCTTTTTATCGCATCTAAAATGACGATAAAAATGTCACTTTTATTTCTGCTCTTTTTGTTGTCCCTAGAACGAAAATAAAAATACCTCTTTTAATTCTAGGCTTTTTATTGAATATAGAATGTCAATAAAAATGTCGTTTTAAATATACTCTTTTTATTGCTTATAAAATGTCACAAAAATGTCAATTTTAATTCTATTCTTTTTATCGCATCTAAAATAACGATAAAAATACCATTATTATTTCTACTCTTTTTATCGCATCTAAATGACGATAAAAAGACCATTTTTATATCTCTGCTCTTATTTACATCTAAAATGTAAACAAAAATGTACTTTTCTTTTATATCTCTGTTTTTATTCACCTCTACAATGTGAATAAAAATATATTTTTTATTTGCACTAAATTGCAAATAAAAAGTGTAACCCTTTCCATGTTTTATTTGCATCTAAAAATGCAAATAAAAAAAATGTGTCTTTTTAATTCATGTTCTATTATTTACATGGACAATGTAAATAAAAATTATTTCTTTTATTTATGTGTTTTAGTTTACATCTAAAATGGGAACAAAAGTATAACTTCAAATGTATTCTTTTTATTCCTATGTTTTTATTTACATCTAAAATGTAAATAAAAATGCACTTTTTAATTCAAGTTTATATTCACATCTAAAATGTAAATAAAAATGTACTATTTATTTTAATGTTTTTATTTATATCTAAAATATAAATAAGAATATCCTTTTTGTATCCATGTTTTTATTTGCAACTAAATTGCAAATAAAATGTATTTTTCCTATGTTTCTATTTACATCTAACATGTAAATAAAAGTTCACTTTTTAAATTCATGTTTTTATTCACATCTAAAATGTAAATAAAATATACTTTTCTAATTAAACTATTCTAATTCGTCAAAATGTTCATTTTGGTTTCAACAATTTCAATTTGACAAAATTCCTTTTAACTCCTTTATCCAACAAAAATGTAGTTTTTGTTTTTAACTCTTTCTAACTAACAAAAATGTATATTTTTGTTTAACTCCTTTTTAACTGTCAAAAATGTATATTTCTGTTTAATACTTTCTAAATGATAAAAATAAATGTTTTTATCATTCTTTTACATTTAGTTTTCAACTAACATAACATTTTTATTTCCCTACCTTTTTCTTATGTACCCTAGTGACAAATAAAAGTATATTTTATCTGTTTACCCTCTTTATGTGTTCTAATAATATATAAAAGAATATTTTATATGTTCACAAATTTCTATGCATTATATTATCACATAAAAGAGTATTTTATATGTAAACCTTTCTGACCCTTTATATTAACATAAAAAGGATATCTTATGTTAAATCAAATCTAACATTTTCAACAAAACAAATAAAAAGGATAACTTTGTTTTTGTTGACAATTCTATTTCAACAAAAACATGTAAAAGTAATATATTTGTTTTGTTGTCAATTCTAACACAACAAACAAATAAAAAGTGATATTTTTGTCAACTCAACATTTTATAACTAAAATGTTATTTTTATTCACCTTAACATTTTATAACTAAAATGTTATTTTAATCCATTAACATTTGGTACCTAAAATGCTGTTTCTCTTCATCTTAACATTTTATAATTAAAATGTTATTCTTATTCACTTTAATATTTTATAACTAAAATGTTATTTTCATCTTCTCTTTAACATTTTATAACTAAAAATGTTATTTTCTTTATCTTAACATTTTATCACTAAAATGTTATTTTTCTTCACGTTAACATTTTATAACTAAAAATGTTATTCTTGTCTTCACTTTAACATTTTATAACTAAAATTTTATTTTTCATACATCTTTACATTTTTCTATGAATTCTAATGACATATAAAAGTATCCTTTATATGTTTACATTTCCTATGCATTCCATATAACAAATAAAAGAATATTATTTGTTTACAATTTTCTATGTATACATTTCTAACCGAACATACAAGACAACTATAATTAGTCAATTCTAATACAGACGGTGTAGACATAAATTTATTCTAATTCATCATTTTATAACCAAATTATATTTTTAATTCAATCTTATCATTTCCTAACCAAAAATGATAATTTTAATCTTAACATAACAAGATTGACAATTTATGCTAATACAATATGTATAACATCAATGATAATTTTATGTTATGATATAATTTAGCTCCTAACATCATTGACAAATTTTGCTAACATAAATGACATATAAAGGTAAATTTTATATGTTCACATTTTTCTATGAATGCTAATGTCAAATAAATGAATATTTATTTGTACCCCATTTTCTATGTTATTCTAATTTCATATAAAAATGATATTTTATATGTTAACAATTTCTGTGGTTTCTAATGTCATATAAAATGATATTTTATATGTCAACAAAACGGGGTTTTTATCCTCATATCACATTTTACTTAAAGATGTAATTTCTTTTTCTAATATAACACTTCACATAAAAATGTGATTTCTAATCCAATATAACATTTTACATGAAAATGTAATTTCCTATTCCAGTGTTACATCTTACATAAAAATGTAATTTCTATTGTCTTTCTCTTTTCCAATGTCTTATATTACCACAAAAAAAATATTAATTATCTTCACTTTTCTAGTGTTTTATATTACAATAAAAATGTAAATTTTTATTGTTTATCCTTTTCTAATAGTTCACATTACAATAACAATGCAATTTTTATTGTTTTTTCTATTTTATCACTTTTAAAATAAACATGATATCCTATTTTCTAATTATCTTATCAAGCATGAGATATTTATTTTCAACTAAACAAATATGATATATTTGTTTCTAACTATATTAGCTTAACAAACATGGAATTTTATTTTAATTCTACTATCACATAAAGTAATGTTTTATATGTAAACCTTTCTAAATAAATGGCATTTCTATATAACATTGCCTTTCTTAATAAATGGCATTTATTATATAACATTACATTTCTTAATAAATGGCATTTACTATTCAAGGTGGTATTAACATGACAATTTCCCATTCAACAAAATAAGTAATTTTGTTTTTCTTATTTTCCTATTCAACAAAATAAGTAATTTTGTTTGTAAACAGTTTTCTATATTATACAAATGACAAATACATGACTATTTTATTCGCTAACAATATCCTATGTTATACAAGTGACAAATAAATAATTATTTATTTGCTAACAATATGATTCAATCAATCAACCGATCTGCATAACAGAATTCATCAATCCACATCAAAAATGAATAACAACACATAGCAATATCATACATCGCAAATTAACGTACATATGGAATTTAAATAACGCAAAATAATTAAATTTTAATTATTTTAAAATATAAAAATCTCACCAATCAATTCAGATCTGAAATTTCCCTGAATTTTGATTCACTCTGTTTCAGTCCTAGTTTGTACCATCATGTAGATCTTGTTCATATGATTCCAACGCAATCGAAATCGTTCGATTTCGTTCCTGTTTGATCAAGTTACGGATGTTTTAAACATTTAATTACCGTTTATATAATTAAATAATGATTAATTTAATTAGTTATGTCATTAGAGAGTTAAACCTCCTTCTCCCTTACTGTTTTACTGAAGCAAACCGAAACCCATCGTTGTTTTTGGGAATCTTCACCACGCACCACCAATCGGACCACCAGACTCAGATCGGAATCCGCCCCCCTGACCGCCTTGAGCTCGCCACCCCACGGCAGAAACGCCGTTGAACTCGCACGCATCCCAAGCCCGGGGTTTGGCTTTGAACGCCGAATCTTTCTGGTGCCACATCGGCCACCATGCTGCTCCAGTCAAAATCACCACCGTTCATCTTGTCCATCACGCCGAGCTCTACAATTTGGCTTTAGAAGTTTCAGAAACCATAGCTTAGATTAGGAGAATGGATCGATTTAGGTTTGGAACTTCCTGGCCATAGGTTTTGTTCTTGGCGGCGGCTGTTAAATATTAGATTAGGGTTAGGAATATTTCCTAAGGTATATTTATATTAAAATATTATTTAATTGACCCTTAAGGCCCGTTTAGCCACTAACTCCAATTCAAGTCCAACGACAGACATTCCTAGCTAATAACCCCTATTCCGAAACAATGGGCTATGTCCCGTGAGCCCAACTAACGTCTGCAACCTGTTTTATTAAATTTAATATTTAAATCATTTATTTATTAAATTCCATCGTACATTTAAATTTACCGGGGCCACATACGGACTCTAAAAATTACAGAAAAATTATTTCTAGCTTTGTTTTGACGACACGGTCCTAACAAGACTAATTTCGTTGAATTCTGAGACCGTTCGAAAAATGGCCCTTTTTCTGGTCGATCCGATTTGACCAAAACTGACGAAACACATTTTCCTTCGCCACGCTCACATATTAATTCGAAAAATTCTGGAAAAATAAACTTAAAACAATTTGACATTCCTGTTCCAACAAAAGTGGTTTCATCGAAAACAGAGGTCGTTTGTAAAATGGCTATTTTTAAGGCCAATATATTATATTAAAAAATATATAAGTTCTACAGCGACTTTTCTAGATTTTAAACTGGACATAACTTTTGATTTTTAAAACGAAATTTCAATTTTTCAGATTCGTTAGAAAGATATGATTAAACAGATTTAAATATTTTTGGTTTCACTCAATTCTGATTTATTTTGAGTCCTGTACAGTCAGTCGAAGTTCAAATCCAAAATTTCAAACTACAGCGCTATTTTAAACTCCTTTTTATAATTAAATTAAATTTATTCGTTTTAACTTCGATTAAGATAGAATTTTGGTTGTTATTATAATTTTAAATATTCTAAATTCATTAAAATTTCCAAAATAAAAATTTTAAATTGGCTCCAAAATTCCGGGTTGTTACAATCTCCCCCACTTAAAATCTTTTCGTCCTCGAAAAGGAACGAAGCTAAAAGTTGTTTAATTACCTAATTCAATTTTCATTTTCATTTTTTTTATATTGGCTTCAATAATATTATTAGTTAATTAACTTTTAAAATATATATAAACTTTTATATATTCGAAAATCGTATTTTGGAAGATCTGATTATATATAATCAAAAATACGTTAATTATAAACTTGGCACTCTCAACTCATTCTAGGGCATTACTAACCCCATCTCTAATGAGTTTTCTCATTCTAGGATACTGCTGATCCTATCTCTAATGAGTATTCTTATTGAATATTACTAATCCAATCTCTGATGAGTCTTTTGTTCAGTTCAAACGAGTTGTACCCCAAAGATTTGAGCTAACCAGAGCTCTGGTACCAACTGCAACGACCTGAAAATTCCCGCTCTTTGAATCGACCATAAACCACACAGGCCAGACCCAAAGGTTGGAAATCTTCGAATACTTTAACTTTGGGAATACAATACGTCAGAACAATAACAACAGACTTTTGTATACATTCTAATAATGTTACATCAGAGTACAGAATATCAGAGTACATCGATAAATAAAATACAGCGGAATATAAGTTTACATTAAATATAATACGATACACAACGGAAGACTTTCAATGCTCTGGGCACAGCTTTAAGCTTCGATCCAGAATCTTTCTCAAGAGATAAATATCTGCCAAAACAAGCTACTCGACTGCCCATGTGGAAAAATATGGGCACCCGAGTTTGCAAGTGAAACAAACTACAGGCCAGTCATGGGACTGGTATGAGAAATCTAACTTAACCTATCTTAAAATAAGGCAAATCACAGGACCACGCCGCCAATGCAGAACGGGTTTACTCCATTGGATTGCCAGTGCATAAATAAAGTAAATCGTCAAACAACGCAATGCTTTTTAGAAAATGAAACCATTATAAGACCCAAGTCCCATCACACAATGCAACGCAAACCGGAGGATGGGGTTTTACCTTATAATGATCAAAAGATGATAAATATGTAAGACGGATTTCTACTAGTGTGTATATGTTTTCATAAATCATTTCAATATAAATGTATTAATCCTAGACGGCATAGCTACCATATACTATGTCGCCATACTAGTTATACAGTCGAAACCGAAATGTCGTATTGGAGATTTGGTTTTCCATCAAGAGTCAAGGCTAGGGAGGAGCTCCTTACCGATTCGAGACACTCTAGCAAATGCCTCAGGATCACACCTATGGGAAACCCTTGGATAGCTGCAGGGTCGGTCCACTCCCAAGGGTCGTGGATTAGTTATACCTGAACACACGTTTCCCGGTCCTTTTGGACCTATAATATGGCCACTAACAACCTATAAAAACACGAGGTACCTCATAATCCATCATCCGCATAAGTAAAATGTCAGCGCTGGTAGGTCCCTAACATTACTCTAGCTAGAAAGATAACGTGTGCACTCCCTGCGTTCCCTTCTCCCGTTTTAGACTCATACCGGGGTGTGAGGCTCGTGAGGCTACGCTATACACAAAGCTACGCCTAAACAGGTCGTGCTTTGATCATCAACCACAAGGACTGCTTTTCAACAAAAGCCTTGATCATTCGCATCTTGGCGTGCCACATTGACAATTCACGCCTTGCTATTGATAACTATTAATATATACCAGGGTGTTAAGCAGAGAATAAATTCTCCACCACCAAACCGATACACATTAATAAAAATCAATTAAATTACATGAAATGAAATTCAACGTCAGACACGCGATCCATTTACAAGTCCGTTCTGGGTCTGAACGAAACCGGAGGCACCTTATACATCGCATATCCGAACAATCAACAATACGTCCGGACGGCTACCTTTGACTCCCCTTCATGGTAGCTACTCCAATCATGGGCCTCCATAGCAACACATCCATTCGATGTGAAGATCGTCGGTCTTCAATCACCGTCTTCAACTCTTCGACTTAAATCATCGTATAATCATTTGAAATGAGATTGAACTCGGACCTTTCACTTGATTCTCGCATATATATATATATATAGTTTAAAACCATTTCATATCGTTAATAGTATTTGATAATGATTTATCGCTATTTTTATATATATAAAAATGACCATATTCATTTAACGATGCTTTAGGTCGATCGGCGGCCCTGGCGCTGTTTTCAACCAAATTTGATTTACACTTATCTGGAAATCTATCCGTTGGAATTTATCAAAGTTTATATCGTTGGAAAGATCTTCCCAAAGTGGTCCTAACGGTTCCAGTTTTGGGAAAATCCGACGGTCGAATCTCTCGGTATATTCGTTTAAAGTTACGACTACTGCAAAGCGAACTACCGCGCACGTTTCATTTAAATTTAATATATATATATATATATATATATATATATAATTCCTTTGGCGATTTCAACTACTAAGATCAACTCTTTTTATCGCATCTAAAATGACGATAAAAATGTCACTTTTATTTCTGCTCTTTTTGTTGTCCCTAGAACGACAATAAAAATACCTCTTTTAATTCTAGGCTTTTTATTGAATATAGAATGTCAATAAAAATGTCGTTTTAAATCTACTCTTTTTATTGCATATAAAATGTCACAAAAATGTCAATTTTAATTCTATTCTTTTTTTCGCATCTAAAATGACGATAAAAATACCATTATTATTTCTACTCTTTTTATCGGATCTAAATGACGATAAAAAGACCATTTTTATATCTCTGTTCTTATTTACATCTAAAATGTAAATAAAAATTTACTTTTCTTTTATATCTCTGTTTTTATTCACCTCTACAATGTGAATAAAAATATACTTTTTATTTGCACTAAATTGCAAATAAAAAGTGTAACCCTTTCCATGTTTTAATTGCATCTAAAAATGCAAATAAAAAAATGTGTCTTTTTAATTCATGTTCTATTATTTACATGGACAATGTAAATAAAAATTATTTCTTTCATTTATGTATTTTATTTCTGTGTTTTAGTTTACATCTAAAATGGGAACAAAAGTATAACTTCAAATGTAATCTTTTTATTCCTATGTTTTTATTTACATCTAAAATGTAAATAAAAATGCACTTTTTAATTCAAGTTTATATTCACATCTAAAATGTAAATAAAAATGTACTATTTATTTTCATTTTTTTATTTATATCTAAAATATAAATAAGAATATCCTTTTTATATCCATGTTTTTATTTGCAACTAAATTGCAAATAAAATGTATTTTTCCTATGTTTCTATTTACATCTAACATGTAAATAAAAGTTCACTTTTTAAATTCATGTTTTTATTCACATCTAAAATGTAAATAAAATATACTTTTCTAATTAAACTATTCTAATTCGTCAAAATGTTCATTTTGGTTTCAACAATTTCAATTTCATAAAATTCCTTTTAATTCCTTTATCTAACAAAAATGTAGTTTTTGTTTTTAACTCTTTCTAACTAACAAAAATGTATATTTTTGTTTAACTCCTTTTTAACTATCAAAAATGTATATTTCTGTTTAATACATTCTAAATGATAAAAATAAATGTTTTTATCATTCTTTTACATTTAGTTTTCAACTAACATAACATTTTTATTTCCCTACCTTTTTCTTATGTACCCTAGTGACAAATAAAAGTATATTTTATTTGTTTACCCTCTTTATGTGTTCTAATAATATATAAAAGAATATTTTATATGTTCACAAATTTCTATGCATTATATTATCACATAAAAGAGTATTTTATATGTAAACCTTTCTGACCCTTTATATTAACATAAAAAGGATATTTTATGTTAAATCAAATCTAACATTTTCAACAAAACAAATAAAAAGGAAAACTTTGTTTTTGTTGACAATTCTATTTCAACAAAAACATGTAAAAGTAATATATTTGTTTTGTTGTCAATTCTAACACAACAAGCAAATAAAAAGTGATATTTTTGTCAACTCAACATTTTATAACTAAAATGTTATTTTTATTCACCTTAACATTTTATAACTAAAATGTTATTTCAATCCATTAACATTTGGTACATAAAATGTTGTTTCTCTTCATCTTAACATTTGATAATTAAAATGTTATTCTTATTCACTTTAACAATTTATAACTAAAATGTTATTTTCATCTTCTCTTTAAAATTTTATAACTAAAAATGTTATTTTCTTTATCTTAACATTTTATCACTAAAATGTTATTTTTCTTCACGTTAACATTTTATAACTAAAAATGTTATTCTTGTCTTCACTTTAACATTTTATAACTAAAATGTTATTTTTCATACATCTTTACATTTTTCTATGAATTCTAATGACATATAAAAGTATCCTTTATATGTTTACATTTCCTATGCATTCCATATAACAAATAAAAGAATATTATTTGTTTACAATTTTCTATGTATACATTTCTAACCGAACATACAAGACAACTATAATTAGTCAATTCTAATACAGACGGCGTAGACATAAATTTATTCTAATTCATCATTTTATAACCAAATGATATTTTTAATTCAATCTTATCATTTCCTAACCAAAAATGATAATTTTAATCTTAACATAACAAGATTGATAATTTATACTAATACAATATGTATAACATCAATGATAAATTTATGTTATGATATAATTTAGCTCCTAACATCATTGACAAATTTTGCTAACATAGATGACATATAAAGGTAAATTTTATATGTTCACATTTTTCTATGAATACTAATGTCAAATAAATGAATATTTATTTGTACCCCATTTTCTATGTTATTCTAATTTCATAAAAAAATGATATTTTATATGTTAACAATTTCTGTGGTTTCTAATGTCATATAAAATGATATTATATATGTCAACAAAACGGTGTTTTTATCCTCATATCACATTTTACTTAAAGATGTAATTTCCTTTTCTAATATAACACTTCATATAAAAATGTGATTTCTAATCCAATATAACATTTTACATAAAAATGTAATTTCCTATTCCAGTGTTACATCTTACATAAAAATGTAATTCCTATTGTCTTTCTCTTTTCCAATGTCTTATATTACCACAAAAAATAATATTAATTGTCTTCACTTTTCTAATGTTTTATATTACAATAAAAATGTAAATTTTTATTGTTTATCCTTTTCTAATAGTTCACATTACAATAAAAATGCAATTTTTATTGTTTATTCTATTTTGTCACTTTTAAAATAAACATGATATTCTATTTTCTAATTATCTTATCAAACATGAGATATTTATTTTCAACTAAACAAATATGATATATTTGTTTCTAACTATATTAGCTTAACAAACAAGGAATTTTATTTTAATTCTACTATTACATAAAGTAATATTTTATATGTAAACCTTTCTAAATAAATGGCATTTCTATATAACATTACCTTTCTTAATAAATGACATTTATTATATAACATTACATTTCTTAATAAATGGCATTTACTATTCAAGGTGGTATTAACATGACAATTTCCCATTCAACAAAATAAGTAATTTTGTTTTTCTTATTTTCCTATTCAACAAAATAAGTAATTTTGTTTGTAAACAGTTTTCTATATTATACAAATGACAAATACATGACTATTGTATTCGCTAACAATATCCTATGTTATACAAGTGACAAATAAATGATTATTTATTTGCTAACAATATGATTCAATCAATCAACCGATCTGCATAACAGAATTCATCAATCCACATCAAAAATGAATAACAACACATAGCAATATCATACATCGCAAATTAACGTACATATGGAATTGAAATAACGTGAAATAATTAAATTTTAATTATTTTAAAATATAGAAATCTCACCAATCAATTCAGATCTGAAATTTCCCTGAATTCTGATTCGCTCTGTTTCAGTCCTAGTTTGTACCATCATGTAGATCTTGTTCATATGATTCCAACGCAATCGAAATCGTTCAATTTCGTTCCTGTTTGATCAAGTTACGGATGTTTTAAACATTTAATTACCGTTTATATAATTAAATAATGATTAATTTAATTAGTTAAGTCATTAGAGAGTTAAACCTCCTTCTCCCTTACTGTTTTACTAAAGCAAACCGAAACCCATCGTTGTTTTTGGGAATCTTCACCATGCACCACCAATCGGACCACCGGACTCAGATCGGAATCCGCCCCTCCGACCGCCTTGAGCTCGCCACCCCACGACAGAAACGCCGTTGAACTCGCACGCATCCCAAGCCCGGGGTTTGGCTTTGAACGCCGAATCTTTCTGGTGCCACATCGGCCACCATGCTGCTCTAGTCAAAATCACCACCGTTCATCTTGTCCATCATGCCGAGCTCTACAATTTGGCTTTAGAAGTTTCAGAAACCATAGCTTAGATTAGGAGAACGGATCGATTTAGGTTTGGAACTTTCTGGCCATAGGTTTTGTTCTTGGCGGCGGCTGTTAAATATTAGATTAGGGTTAAGGGTATTTCCTAAGGTATATTTATATTAAAATATTATTTAATTGACCCTTAAGGCCCGTTTAGCCACTAACTCCAATTCAGGTCCAACGACAAACATTCCTAGCTAATAACCCCTATTCCGAACACAATGGGCTATGTCCCGTGAGCCCAACTAACGTCTGTAACCTGTTTTATTAAATTTAATATTTAAATCATTTATTTATTAAATTCCATCGTACATTTAAATTTATCGGGGCCACATACGGACTCTAAAAATTACAAAAAAATTATTTCTACCTTTGTTTTGACGATACGGTCCTAACAAGACTAATTTTGTCGAATTATGAGACCGTTCGAAAAATGACCCTTTTTCTGGTCGATCCGATTTGACCAAAACTGACGAAACACATTTTCCTTCGCCACGCTCACATATTAATTCGAAAAATTCTGGAAAAATAAACTTAACAAATATTTGACATTCCTGTTCCAACAAAAGTGGTTTCATCAAAAACAGAGGTCATTTGTAAAATGGCTATTTTTAAGGCCAATATATTATATTAAAAAATATATAAATTCTACAGCGACTTTTCTAGATTTTAAACTGGACATTACTTTTTATTTTTGAAACGAAATTTCAATTTTTCAGATTCGTTAGAAAGATATGATTAAACAGATTTAAATATTTTTGGTTTCACTCAATTCTGATTTATTTTGAGTCCTGTACAGTCAGTCGAAGTTCAAATCCAAAATTTCAAACTACAGCGCTGTTTTAAACTCCTTTTATAATTAAACTAAATTTATTTGTTTTAACTTCGATTAAGATAGAATTTTGGTTGTTATTATAATTTTAAATATTCTAAATTCATTAAAATTTCCAAAATAAAAATTTTAAATTGGCCCTAAAATTCCGGGTTGTTACATTTTCTAAAATTTGATTTGGACGTAAATCAAAATCTACCCGACGAAATCCAGTTTTTTTCTCTTCCACTAGAAAGATATACTCCACCAACTCCACACGTTTCTTGTTTCACAGAAATCCGGCTTAAAACGAATCCTGTACATTCAGTTGAAGTTCAAATCGCCAAATTACGAACTGCAGCGCCATTTCAAGCTCGATTTTAATTATAATATAATTATACGTTCAAACTGTCGTTCAAATAATATATTCGTTATTCTAATTCAATTCTACACTGAATTAAATATCCCAGATGATCCACTTCACACCATATTGCCATTTCAGCCAATTCTGATTATTTTAGAATTAAATATATTATTTAATTTATTATTTTAATTAAATATTCATCATTATTTAATTCCACGACCATTAAATCCTATTAATCACCTTTTAAATAATTAAATAAATTAATTATTATACCGTTGGAAATGTGGGTCGTTACATCTGCTAAATATGTATCTGTTTGGTGGCGGAGAATTTATTCTCTTGCTTAACACCCTTCTCTGAGTTTAGAGGTTATATATTGGCAGAAATCAATGGTATGGTATGGATTGACAATGTGGCATGCAAAAGATGCAAATGATCATGGCTTTTGTTGAAAAGCAGAGCCTTGTGGTTGATGATCAAAGCATAGCCTATTTAGGCATAAGTTTGTGTATAACGTTACTTCGCGAGCTTCACACCCCTGTATGAACCAAAACGGGATGAGAACTGCAGGGAAATGGACATATGTTAGTTTCTAGCTAGGAGGAATGTCAGCGTTTTACAAGCCCTGACATTTTACTCATGTGGATGTTGCTTATTACTTGATGGATAGAGATGCGCCTCGGATATATATTTATATCGGTCACTACGGGACCGATGGATGCTCTAGCCTACATTACTGACCATATTATTTTGTGCCCCATAGGGCAGGCTAACATATAGTTTACGGTATTGCCAATCATCGACGGATGACCGGCACTGTTGATAACCACAGGTGCAGTCGCGGCTGTATCCTGAGACTCGGGCTAGAAAGTCTCGAATCGGTGGGGATAATCCCTTGCCTCGGTTCATAGATGGAAATCCAATCTCCAATACGTGATATTCGGTTTTAGTTCTAAATATATTACGCTGACGTAATATAATGGTACCTACGCCGCCTATGATTAATACATTTATATTCGAAATTGATTTCTTCACTTATAATAATAATAAAAGATGAAATTTCGCGTATCAAGTATTTTTGGCTATTATAAGGGAAAACTCTATCCTCCGACTGCATTCATTGTGTGATGGGACCTGAGTCTTATAATAGCTTCATTTTTCCAAAAAACACTACGCTGATTTATTTTAAACTCACTTTAGAATCAAGCTAATAACTGTTTTAGTTCTCACACCAGTCCCATGACTGACCTGGAGTTTATTGTTTTAACCTAAACTCTGGGTGCCCATATTTTCCACACCGGCAGCTAGTAGTTTTGGTTTTGCAGATATTATATTCACAGGATCCTGGTTTACAGCTGAAGTGATATTCGAAAAGCTCTGTAGTCGTATATTTCTTTAAGTTGTATTTTGTATCACTTTTCCGCTGCTATTTAAAGTGTAATTTAAATCTCTGATTTTGTATTTATCAAATATAAAAATATTTATTCATACTCTGTTATATTCTTATACTCTGATGTAATTGTTGTAATAGCAACGAAAATGTTCTTCTGTTTGTGTTCTGATGAGTGTTGTTCTCAAAGCAATCTGTACTTTCCTTTACGGGGAAGTTTGGGTCGTCACATTTGGTATCAGAGCTCGAGAACAAGACACATTAGAATCGAACAAAAGAATTCATCAGAGATTGGATTAGTCATATCCAATAAGAATGGATCGTTAGAGATAGGATCAGTAGTATCCTAGAATGAGTCTGAAGAGTATTATTTTTAAAATAAAAACAAATTTTGTTTTGAAAATTTAAACCTTATTATTCGTATTTGAATATTATATTTTAAATCGATTTGGACAATCGAATATATAGAGATTTGCATATACGCCCAGTTAGCGTATGTACGAAGCCTTAAATATACTAGATAGATATAGAATCACACTCTAGTCGCCCGGGTATAATTTTGATGATCGGTCGACCATCACTAGCATTTATGTTCGAGTTTCAAAAGTGGTATATCTATATATTTCCATTGACTGGTGTGAGAACCAAAACTAGATGGGGTTTATTGCTGTGATTTGCACTAAAAATATGATTTTTGATTATATATAAAAATTATATGTTCGAAAAATTAATCACCTAATTGATTGCTGGTTGTGATGTTTGATAACTAGTTAAACTAATTAAAATATTGGAATGATAATTAATTTAACCAATATGAGAAAGGATGATAAATTTAGCTATATCGAATTCAATATTGGACTGAATTGAAAATTGACTAGAATTGAAAGTTGAGTTGGTTAATTAAACAACTTTCAGCTCTGTTCCTTTTCGAGGACGAAAAGATTTTAAGTGGGGGAGATTGTAACAACCCAGAATTTCTGAACCAATTTAAAAATTTTATTTTTATTATTTTAATGGATTTAGTATATTTAAAATAATTTATTTTAAATAATAACGATGGAAAACTTATTTAAATCAAAGTTAGAACGTATAAATTTATTTTAATTATAAAAGGACCCTAAAATGGCGCGGTGATTTCAGTTTTCGATTTTAAACTTTGAAAATTTATATAAATTTGATCTTAAGTCGGAATTGGATAAAATTGGACACGTTAGGATCGTATTGACGATATCTTTCCAACGAATGTAAGAAATTAAGATTACAGTTTATAATTTGTAAGTTATGACAAATTCAAAATCTCAGAAAAATGTTATGGAATTTATATATATTATTTTATATGACCCAAAACGCTACTTTTTACATACGAATGAATTTGGACTTGAAACCACTTCCATTGAGTTCAAAATGATGTTTCTACATTGAAAAGGTATAAACACTGATATATTTCGAGATTCGGAATTTATTTATTTATATATGTATTTTTAATATAATATATATACGCCTTAAAATTTGCCATTTTTCAAACGGTCTCCAAATCCGACGAAATTAGTTTTGTTGGAGCCGTATCATTAAAACAAAGCTAGAAATAATTTTTTTGTTATTTAGAGCTAGTATGTGACCATGGGAAATTAATTTTGAATCGAGCATCCATACAAGGACAAAAACAGGACTTTTTGAGCAAACGGACTCAGAATCCGACGAAACCAGTTTTGTTAGAACCGTATCGTCAAGATATAGTAGCATATCAATTTTGTTTGCCAACGGAGTTCGTATATGGTCGGGGCATCGATAATTGTCAAATCAAGAGAGTATGAACTAAAGAATTAATAATAAAGCTAGAAAATAAATAATAAATCATGACCCACTGCTATATAATATCTTTTGCCCCTTCCCTAACCCTCATTTCTCTTCTTCCTCAAAAATTGACAGCAACCATCTTCCTCTTTCTCTCTTGTAATTCTGCAAAAAGGACCCTGGATCTTAAATAATTTATATCTCTCAATCCATACAAAATCAAACCAAACCGTTTTTGGGTATTGTAGATCTTGTTGATCTCTACCTACCACAAAAATTACAGAACTTATCATTGCACGGATTTGCCGGAATCTATAGTCAAAGCCAGAAAATGACTTTCGGATTTTGGCGAATTCTGATCAAACGGTGAAGAATCAGGCGATGGCCCAGTTGAAGAAACTGTAGAGAAGAGATAGATGAACAACTTTGTCTTAGGTTGTTCGATCTGAAAGGGACTGAATTGGCGGCAAAATCAAGATGATCGGAGACAATGTATTTCAGTGAGCAACGAACAAAGAGGACCAAATTCCAGCCGATCGAGGAGGTTTCAAGTGAGGGTCCCTACAGGAAAGTTCTTCGACGATGCAAGGTGGAGCCTCTGGAGGTGGAGCGCGATCATCAAATCGCCTATGGCGGCGGATTTTTCCGGCGAGGTCGAATTGAGGGCGAGGTCGATTTTCTGGAGATCGGCGGTGACTGGATGGGCGTCATTCACGGCGGAGGCGCGGTTCGGAGTGGGGAAGGCGACTGGGTGGTTGGTCAGCGGTCTGGTGGTCCGACGTGGCGGTGACGAGGAGAGAGAGGAGAGGGAACGGCGGTTTGGAGAAGAAAAGGCTAAAATTAATTTTTAAATTAATTTATTTATTCAATGTTTTAACACGCGATATCTTTCACATAGAGGTCGAAATCTGACGATTTCAGATCCGCTGCGATCGTGTCGTCGAGACCTTCGCGTGAGCATTAATTTTGTCCATTTTGGAGCAAGCTGAAAATTTGGGTAATTTCCACGATTTAATTAATTATTTAATTATTTCAAACTTCAAAAATTAATATCCTTTTGCTACGAACTCGAAATCGCACGAAACAGGATTTGTTGCGATCAATGAGTCGAGGGCTTCGCGTGGACACTAATTTTGTCAATTTTGGAGCAAGTTGGATTTTGGGCTAAAATCAGACCCGAACCGTCAATTAAAGGCTTGATCAAGGTGAGAACTCTATCTCACTGTAACAACCCGTATTTTTCGATAACATGTTAAAACGAGAATCAAGGCAGAATTTAATTTTAAATTCTGAATCAAGTAAAACGGGCTATGCCATTGCGTTCGTCTCGGAAAAATACGCGAAATAGAGTCCGAGTTTTCGAAAATCGGAGTCCGTATGACCCGATTAAGGCCCAACGAAGTTTTCAGAAAATTTCAAAGTAAAAACAGATTTCAAATTCAAGTTTGAATTTGGAAATTTGGGCCAGTTTGGGCCAGGCGGGAAAATTCCCGCCAGAGCACCCAAGTCGACAGCCCTGTCGACTTGGGAGTCGACTTGGTTGGACCCAAGTCGACAGCCCTGTCGACTTGGCTGTCGACTTGGTCCAGCCGGGCAGTTCTGCCTGGTGCACCTTTTTGGGTTTGTGTTGAGTTTGGGGGCCAGATTCGGTTTTAAGGGCTGAGATTGCAACTAGGGTTTAATCCTATGGCCTAAAACACTTGCCTAATCTATAAATAAGACCCTAACCTGACCCTAAATCATCATTATTCATTCATACAACTAAACTATGGCAAAATTTTACCTCTCATGGCCTCCACTCTCTTCATAAAATTTCTAAATTGTTTCTATGAGAGATTTTCCATGCATACAAGTGTTTTCAAGCTTGTATGAGTGTCATTAGCTTGCATTCAAGTCAAGTTTCTATCTTTGCATCATAAAGCAAGGGTTTTGATCATTTTGGCTCAAGGGTTTTTATGTTAGAGCTTGCATTTTGGGTCTATTTGATTGCATAAGGGCTTTGTCATATCTTTTGTGCCTTCATAGCAATGTAAGCCCTTTCCCTACTCTTAGATATTAACTATGAAGTTAAATGTTCATGTGCAAGTTTGGGTTTGATCATTGAGTATAATACATGCTATCATGTCATGCAAGTTTATGAAGTCTTCATCTTGATCTTGTGGTCATAAAGCTTTGGCCTTTATGTTAAATGTTGCATTTTGGCAACATGAGAACTATCATACCCCTTATGATAGCTTGCATGTAATGTCATCTGCGAACTTCTAGCCATCTTTCTATGTCATTTATCATCATGATTCGCTTATTTGCCAAGTTTGAACGTTATGCATGTTTTTGAGGCTTAAGAATGTAACATGCAAGTTAATGAACACATTATGTCTCATTTGCCACCATGTTCAACTAGTGGCTTTATACCCCATTTTGTCATGCCTTTGGCAAGTTCCTTCTTTGAATCCATTATGCGAGTTTAAAAGCATTGGGGTCACATTATGGGAAAACATAATGACATGAACATGATTTGGGTAGATGGGTATAAACATGACAACATGTAACGTTAAATATGACATGTGTTTATACTTGAAAACATGACTTGAAATATAACATGGAAGTTGACATGTAAGTATGCTTGAAAACATAAGCTTGGGAATTTACCTATTAAGTTAGGTCTACCCATTGGGAATTTACCTATTAAGTTAGGTCTACCCAATTGCTTGAAAACTTGTAAAATGTGTTGGAAACATAATGGACATGACACTTAGATAATATAAGTGTGGCCAACTCGAGGTTGGGTTGAGTTTGCAACGTAAAACTACCCGGAACCGACCGGCCTAACTAGTAGTTGCAAACAATAGGACCCAATGTGAGAAGTTGGTCATGTTGTGCTTGAACCCGAGGTTAGACCAAGTTGTGGTGTAAAGCTACCCGGAACCGACCGGCTTAACTAGTAACCACAACAAGGTCTAATGTGAGAGGTGAAGGTGCATTAAGTAATTAATGCCACATGATAGGGTTAAGTTAATTTGATTAATGACTCTTAACCAAATATGACATGGACAAATGGGTTAAGTAATTTGATTAGGCTAATGATACTTAACAAAACATGACAAGGTTGGGTAGGTTAAGTAACTTGATTTGCCTAATGACACTTAACCATTTTTATATGACTAGTGGACGGGGTTAAGTTAACCAACACTTAATCAATCCAACGCGATAACTTGGTAAGGTTAAGTAAGTTTTCTTAATGACGCTTAACCGAAAAATACGGTTAACGGATGGGGTTAAGATTAGACTCAACTAGTCTAAACATGGAAATCGGATGGGGTTAAGTTAGCTTAGACTTAATTAATCCCACTTGGTAGTTTAATGGGGTTAAGTTAAACACTTAACTAATCTAAACATGATGAATTGATGTGGTTAAGTGACCTATACTTAACCAATCTAACTCGTTAATTTATTGTGGTTAAGTTAACCAATACTTAACCAATATAACGTGAAAACATGATAAGGCTAAGTCACGAATCGCTTGAATACACTTGACCGATTTGACTAAGTAAATTGATAGGGTCAAGTTAATATATACTTAACCAATCTAGAATGATAATTGGACGAGGTTAAGTCGTGAATTGCTTAATATACTTAACCAACTTGAGCATGGTTTGTAGGGTTAAGTCTTGAACTTGGATACTTAGCCAATTTTGACATGATTTGTAGACGGGTTAAGTCATGAACTTAAGTGACACTTAATCCATTATGTAAACCCTAGTTCTGAGGATTAGGTGGATAACCGTAGTTAACAAGGATAGCGGGAATAAGGCTAAGTGGTAAACCTTAGTTGAAGAATAACTAAGTAATGATTCTTAGTCAAGGAAGTTTAGACCAGTTCATAGATAGATGAGTAACCTAATACGGTAGGTCATCGTTTAAGTATACGAGTAGGAGCAAGTATCTGATTTGGATAAAGGCTCCAGCGAACTGGGTAACGAAGCAGCGGCTTCGGGGAACGTGAGGGTATTCTTGGTATCCCTCTATGAGCTGCCAGGTGATTATACTAGGCTCATGAGAGGTTAAGGTCTGCGTTAGAAGAACCAAGAGTATGCCTTGGTTGCTATACGAGCGACCTAAAGACGGGGATGGATAGGGGATAGTCGACGATACACGGTCGTACCCTAGATAGCATTTCGTCAGGCTACCTACCATCTTTGGTCAAGCGTGTACGTACGGAAAGGCAGAGGACACCCAAAAGACCATAATTGCTATCTAATTATGGGTGCGGTAAGGCTTGGATGTGGGTTGGCCAGTGTTGTGTTCTCATACAGAATTTATCCTGTCTTGTCTTTCACTAGTTGAGGGAATGGTCTCGTGGGACCATAGCCACGTATAGAAAAAAAACAGACCTTAGCATCTGCATCGGCAGATAAATCGAAAGCTCCCGACCGAGTCCTGTATTTCCTGGTCTGCCCTGTGACAGGACTCGGATGGCACGATGTGATACATGTGCATACAGTCATGGAAAAACGATTCACGATATATGCATGGGAAAAAGGGCGCGGTTGGCGGTTAGCGTAATCCCTAGTGGCCCTAGGTGGTTGAACCCAAACCGAGATACGAAAACGTGCAATAGGTAAGCATAATCCCTAGTAGCCCTAGGTAGCATAAGTCCTAGTTGTACAAACGATAATTCATGTTGGAAGACCCTAGCTAGGTTTAGGGTAACAGTCCAAACCGATCTTAAGGATCATGGAACTATGTTAAAGTAATATAGAATCTCATGGGAAAGCCCGTATGGTCTACGGCAAGGGACTGAACATTTACATGGAATAAAACATACAAGTTGAGTAACCTATATATGCGATATATTAGGTTGACATGGACCATTACACGACTTTTGAGTGAGGGTCATTCTTGGTTAACACATGACACGGTGGGGATACTAGTACGGTAGGTGCAGAGCTAAAAGACAGGATAGATACCATGGGATGTTATACGTGATAGATATCTTGGAGATATTATACTTGATAGGAACCTGACGATGGGATACCTTGTTTTATCTTGACATCGTAACTTATCATGACACCTTAGTTTATCTGAGTTCAGTAGTTCATCCTGTTATTTTGATTTAGCTTATCTATCTTGTCATCATGCTTATGTTCATCTCAGTTTCTCATGACAGTTAACTTTACTAGTTTTTATGCTAATAGTAGATAGGGCTTACTCAGTCTTTTTGACTGACCTGTTTTGTTTCGCCTCTTTTCTTCCGTTCCCCCCCCCCTCCCCCCCAGGTTACAGGGAGGAAATACTGTTGTTTAGTCCGGACTTCTTCTGCTTGAAGGTCATCATGGATGGCTTGGACTTTTCTTGGCTATGGCTACTTTACTGTTTTTACTTGGGGAATAATTTATGAAAAAAGTCTTTATGCTTCTTTATTATTGCAAGACAGGTTTTGATGTACTCTGATGTAAAAGGCTTTAGACCTTATTTATTCATGTTATGAAAGTTTGATTTTACTTCCGCTATTTTATATGTTCTGTCTTGTGATATTTCTGTGCATGTTTACCAATAATGCCCCTCTAAAGCTAGTGCATTCCTTTGCGAGTGACCCTAGCGGAGGCGGGGTGTTACACTCACTCAAATTTTTGAACAGTTATTTATTTTAATCAAATATAATTTGATTATCTGTGATGGGAATAATTGTTTGTTGAGTAAATTGTTGTTTTGGATGCCATGTTGTTAAATGATTGAAATTTGGAATATGTATCATGTTAAAATAATGTTATTTCTTATATGATATTTAAAACATGATTACACTGCCATCTACAAGTTACCTGATTGTATATGTGATTGGGACGATAATTTTCACACATCGGCCAAGTGCACAAATAATTTATTTAATTACTTGTTATGTGTTGGTTGAAACCCCACACAGGTCTTGGGAGGATATTCTAATCACACATCTCCCTTGTGATTAGTGGTAAATTGCACTCTGGTTGTTATTTGGATGTTTCATTATTATTATAGAATCCATGCGATGTATGAAATCCATATAATTGAATTATATGGTAATTGATTTAGTCACATTCCGATTTGGAAATAAATAAGGTTTTATAAAAATGTCTCATAAACATATTTTATAAACATATTTTATGAATAGTGTTTTATAAATAATGTTTTATGTTAAAAGAATCATTGTTATGTTAAAGAAAACATTTCTAATGAAAAGAACATTTATAATGTAAAATAACATTTCTAATGTAAAATAATACTTTTAATGTAATGAGATATTTTAATGTAATGTAACATTAAAATGGAATATTTCATGTAATGAAATATTTTAAATGTAATGAAGTATTTTGATGTAATGAAATATTTTAAATGTAATGAAGTATTTCATTATAATGAAATATTTTAATGTAATTAAAATGAAACATTTTATGAAATAAAGATTTTATGTAATGAACATTTTTAATGTAAAAAGTTCATTTTTGAATAAAACAATACTTTAGAATGAATTAGACATTATAATGTAAAAGTACATTTTAGAATTAAAAAGACATTTTAGAATTAAAATTAATATCTTTGTTGAAATGAATAGTTGAAACCAAAATTGCCATCTTTGTTGAAATAGAATAATTGAAAACAAAATATAAATTTTTGTTGAAATGAAATAGTTGAAAATAAAATAACATTTTTGTTGAATAGACTTGTGTTTTAATAAAATAACATTTTTGTTAAATAGACTTGTGTTAAAATAAAATAACATTTTTGTTAAATAGACTTGTGTTAAAATAAAATAACATTTTTGTTAAATACATTTGTGTTAAAAACAAAAATGTCAATTTTGTTGAGTTAGATTATTGTTAATAAAATAAAGTTATCACTTTAATTCACTTTGTTAAAATAGAATTGTTAACAAAATGAAGTTAATATTTTAATCATTTTGGTGAAATAGAATTGTCAACAAAATATAAGAATCATTTCAATGTAATAGAGAATAAAATAATCATTCATTGAATTACATTTTTATACATTGAAGATATCACCTTTATTATGTTAATAAGAATAAAATAATCATTTAATTGAATTATATTTAACATAGTTAAGAATCAATTTTATGCAAATAAAACATTTCTATGTAAAGAATCAATTTTATATAAGAGAAAACATTTTATGTAAAAGAATCATTTTTATGTAAAAGAACATTTTTATCATTTTTGATGTAAAAGGGTCATTTTAATGTAAAAAGAATCATTTTAGTGTGAAGAACATTCTAATGTAAAGACATTTCAATTAAAAGGATAATATAAAATAAAGAATCTTTAAAAAATAAAGGATATTTTAAAATAATTAATATTTTAAAATAATATTCAGTGAAGAATAATTTTTTGATTTTGATGTCCTTCTTTGAATGGACACAAATATGTAAAAATATGAAGCCGGGTTAAGTATAGAAACGCCATTTTAAGCCCGAACGGGTTTATTGATCGATTTTATTCATTTTAAAATTAATATCGAAAAGAAGTGATTTCAAAATATAATATTTTGAAAATATTATCATTTTAATATGATAAAGATATAGAATATTCTATTTGATTTAAAATTGAAAATGAAGTTAAAACCGTTTTGAAATGAATTTATAAAATACGTTTTAAATGGAAATCGACGATATAATATATATATATATATTATATACATTTAAATGGCCTGAATAGAAAGCGCCGCGCAGCGACCATTCGCGAATTTCGACCATTAGCTTCAAATTTATGCAACGGGAGATCCGTCCGTCGGATTCTCCTAAAAATAGAACCATTGGGTTTGTATCGAAAAGAGCTTTCCAATGAATATAAGAGATTTGAAATCTAATGGTTAGATTTGGAGATATGTCCAAATCAATTTCAGAAAAGGTCGCTATGGATGCAATTCGGTGGCCGTTATCAAAAACCAACTGTACGAGCGATAATAAAATTATTAAAAATATGGAAAAATTATGTAAAATCATAATAAATGAGTTGAAAAGATTTTTGATGGAGAATTCCAGTTTTGAAAAGATTAAAATATATTTTTGTCGAAATGAACTAGTTTTTAACTAGAATAAAAATCCAATTAAATAAATCTTTAATTGGAATTAAATAGAATAAATTGGATTTTTGGGTTTATCATGAACAATGTTTTTAAATAACATTTGTTCTTTAACCCAGTTAAAAGCTAAGATTAATTTCTTAAATTTGAGTAATCATTGAGTAATGATTTTTGAGATTAAAAATGAATTAGAGTTTTAATGTATTCTAAATCGGATTAATAATATGAATATTTTATTAAAAGAATATTCTGAATTGGAATGAGGCGTATGATGTGTTTTATATAGCACTTGTTTATAAAATACGTGAATTATTTGGAAAGACTGGGTTTCACACATTCTGAATAATTACTACGACGATCAAAAGTCGAAGATGAAGACGGTGGTTGAAGACCGGAGATCTTCACATCGTTTGGGTGATTACTGATGTCTTGATTGGGCCGTACACCCAAACCAAGGTAATAAGTGGTGATCGTCCAAATGTACTTGGAGATCGATGGATATGCGAGGAATAAGGTGCCTCCGGTTTCGTTCAGACCCAGAACGGACTTGTAAATGGAGGTATGTCTGACGTTGTATTCCTTTATGATGTATTCGTTGATCTCGGCTAAATATGTATCTGTTTGGTGGCGGAGAATTTATTCTCTTGTTTAACACCCTTCTCTGAGTTTAGAGGTTATATATTGGCAGAAATCAATGGTATGGTATGGATTGACAATGTGGCATGCAAAAGATGCAAATGATCAGGGTTTTTGTTGAAAAGCAGAGCCTTGTGGTTTATGTTAGGCATAGCTTTGTGTATAACGTTACTTCGCGAGCTTCACACCCCGGTATGAACCAAAAACGGGATGAGGACTGCAGGGAAATGGACATATGTTAGTTTCTAACTAGGAGGAATGTTAGCGTTTTACAAGCCCTGGCATTTTACTCATGTGGATGTTTCTTATTACTTGATGGATAGAGAGGTGCCTCTGATATATATTTATATCGGTCACTACGGGACCGATGGATGCACTAGTCGACATTACTGACCAGATTATTTTATGCCCCATAGGGTAGGCTAACATATAGTTTACGGTATTGCCAATCATCGACGGATGGCTGACCCTATTGATAACCACAGGTGCAGTCGCGGCTGTATCCTGAGACTCGGGCTAGAGAGTCTCGAATCGGTGGGGATAATACCTTGCCTCGGTTCATAGTTGGAAACCCAATCTCCAATACGCAATATTCGGTTCTAGTTGTAAATATATTGCGGCGACATAATATATTGGTACCTACGCCGCCTATGATTAATACATTTATATTCGAAATTGATTTCTTCACTTATAGTAATAATAATAAAAGATGAAATTTCGCGTATCAAGCATTTTTGGCTATTATAAGGGAAAACTCTATCCTCCGACTGCGTTCATTGTGTGATGGGACCTGAGTCTTATAATAGCTTCATTTTTCCAAAAAGCATTGCATTGAACTCACTTTAAAATCAAGCTAATAACTGTTTTAGTTCTCACACCAGTCCTATGACTGACCTGGAGTTTATTGTTTTAAGCTAAACTCTAGGTGCCTATATTTTCCATACGAGCAGCTAGTAGTTTTGGTTTTGCAGATATTATATTCACAGGATCCTGGTTTACAGCTGAAGTGATATTCGAAAAGCTCTGTAGTCGTATATTTCTTTCAGTTGTATTTTGTATCACTTTTCCAATGCTATTTAAAGTGTAATTTAAATCTCTGATTTTGTATTTATCAAATGTAAAAATATTTATTCATACTCTGTTATATTTGTAACGACCCGGATTTTGAGCGACTTTGGTTATCGACATAAACTCGATGTCGATAACCAAAACATCGAAAAATCCTGGTAATTATTGAAAGAAATTAGAGAGTGAGGATAGATTAAGATAGAAACTTAGAATAGAAGAAGAAAAGAAGAACTTACATCAGAGTAACACGAATCTCACAGCGAAACGAATAACATATAATATATAACCTAACTTTGAAATAAAACTGTTATGTATACAATAGCACTTATCAGAGTACAGCACTTACAACACAGCGAAAAAACAATAGCTATAAAATCTTGAAGCCTCCTGCTCCAAGCTCTCCATGTATATCTGTAAATCCCGACTACTTGACTGCCCATACAAATTTAGGCACCCAAGAGTTTAGGGAAAACAAACAAAATAAACTCCGAGTTAGTCATGGACTGGTATGAGTAAAACGGTTTAAAATAGGTATATGATATCTCATAAGACCACGCCGTGAATACGGAACGGGTTTTTCCCTCATGAGAATCCAAACATCTTTGACAAAGCAATATCGTTCTGATATTATAATAATGTCTAAGTACAAATAGATATCAATCTAGCAGAAACGCTTTCATCTCACATTCTACATATATAGTATACAATCAAAATCGCAAACACGTATTGGATAATGGGTTTCCAACTATGACAAGGTATGGAACCACCTTCTGCTAGTGTACCTCTAGAGAGAATACACTGGGTTCAACAAGAACATCTTGCAACCCGGCCACACATGACCGACCACTCATTTCGCTTGAGTGTATCGAATGTATATCACCAACGGTTGGGATCAACAACCGTTTCCCGAATAGGACAGCATCAACAATAGATTTTTAGAAGTAAATGAAACTCTAGATCAGGTGATTATACACCCTAATAGGTGCGACCTACATAGCCATGCTGCCTGCCCGATTTCTGTCATTTACCGGATGTGAGGCTTGAGGTTACACTTTATCATCACATCAGATTCACTTCGAATGCCACATTGTCAGATCCATCGAAAATCACTAATTTGACGTCTACAACCATACATTACGTGTCAGCTAAAAGAAGTTTCCTTCTCCGCTTCCACTCTTGGTACGGTTGGAGAAATCAATGTACGTGCCTTTCTGGAAATACTCTGTTAGACATTCATTCATACAAGTCACCCTCATTCACTTAGAATGTCACATCGTCATACCCGCCAAATCACAAATTGATTTATCCAAAAATAACACGGGTATACAGCTAAGAGAAATGAATTCCTCCGCCACCAAACGTGAATACGTTTGAACAGATCAACTTACGCGATCCATTGAATATACTCTGTATAACCTTCGTCCATACAAGTCATCCTGGGTCTGGACAAACCGAAGGCACTATTCAGTATATCCATCTTAGTCACTGTTATCTAAGACTTATACAATAGCCCTTGCACTTTACTCCGTCTTCAATTATCTTTGGCATATATGATTCGCAATGCTTATGCCAATACAGAGTGGTTCTTTGGATAATAATCCAACCGGTCTCTCCATATTAACAACGTTAAAATCGTCAAAACTTCGATAGTCTGTGAGTTAACTATCAAAGAAAAACAAGTGTGCAAACAACGATAATATTTCCAGATGGAAATTCTATCAATCAATCATCAATCATTATTAACTCTTAAATTTATCTTATCATTAATTTATTCCTTTCCTTATAAATAAACATTCCATTTTCTAATTCATATTTCAAATTTCCAATCTTTGATTTCATTCTGATTCTGATTTGGAAAACATTTCCAAATACTCCTTTATTTGGATTTAAATGGATGTTTAAATCCACATCGCGATGGCGACCCAAACCACTATACTCATTAACTAATTCCACTTAACCTCTTTCACTTTCGAACCTTAACCATTTCTAAATTAAAAACGAAGTCAATCAAGTTGGGGTATAATTACCTCTCAGACCTTAACTGAACAACATCTTTAACCTCGAAATAAGATAAGTTCCCCTTCCTAAATCTTTAACACTTCCTTATGTAATTCTCTTTCTTTCGAATAACAATATTCGATTAACTCTTTTCACTTAACTCTATTCAATTAACTCCTTTAGATTAACTCTATTTGATTTACTCTATTCACTTAACTCCTGTCGAATAAACTACGTTCGATAACTCCTCTAACTCTATTCGAATAAACTGTATTCGATTAACTCCTTTCAAATAACTAGATTTGATAACTCCTTTCGAATAACTAGATTCGATTAACTCACCTCGAATAACCAATATTCGATTACTCTTCTCTCGAATACACTATTTGAATAACTCTAATTTGAATAAGTAATATTCGATAACTCTACTCGATTAACTCCATTTGAATAACTCTAACTGGTAATCTCTAACTGGTCAACCCTAACTGATTTACTCTAACTGGTCAACCTAACTGGTAAATTCTAACTGATTAACTCATAACGATTTATTCTAACTCTAAACGATTTATTCTAACTCTAATCGATTATTTCTAACTCTAATCGATTATTTCTAACTCTAATCGATTTCCTTTATTCGAATAACTCCTATTTGATAACGTTTATTCATTTATAAAGATTTACTTTTAGTAACGGTTCTGCACTTTATAAATGTTCTCTTTAATAACGTTATTCCACTTATACAAGTGTTTGTATCCATTTTATTTATACTATCAGTGTTAAAACCAATATCTCTTCTCTATATAAGTTCAGCCTTATATATTTCATTTATCGAATGATAAATATTCATTTATTTTATAAACTGTTATTTATAAATTAATCTTTTCCATTCATCTGTTCAAAACAGATTTCCATTTTCTATTCACTTCTAAATATTCTTTTGATTAAATCCTATTTATTTAACAAATCAATATCTCCTTTGATTAAATCCTATTTATTTAACAAATAAATATCTCCTTTGATTAAATCCTATTTATTTAACAAATAAATATCTCCTTTGATTAAATCCTATTTATTTAACAAATAAATATCTCCTTTGATTAAATCCTATTTATTTAACAAATAAATATCTCCTTTATTTAAATCCTATTTATTTAACAAATAAATATCTCCTTTGATTAAATCCTATTTATTTAACAAATAAATATCTCCTTTATTTTATTTATTCTAACAAGTAAATAATCTTTTTACTTTATTTATACCCTAAATAATAAATTCTTTTACCTTTATTTATGTTTTACCAATATATTCCTTTTATATTTGCTTTCAAATATATTTCCTTTATATTTGATTTCAAATATATTTCCTTATAGTTGATTAACAAATAAAATTCCCTTATATTTTATTAACAAATATAATTCTTTTACATTTTTTAACAAATATAATTCTTTTATATTTGATTAACAAATATAATTCTTTTTCTTTTATAATATAAAATCCATTGATTTTATATAAATAAATTATTTTCAAAATATACTTTGAAAATCCCTTTTCCACGTTCTGGTATTTCTTATGGTATTTAACACACCATATAACAACGATAAATATCGTTCAAACACACATAATCAATGTCAGATTATATATCACAATATATAAATCACAGTAAAATAAATGTTGAGAAATCCAGTTGGATTCCTCCAACCTATTTCCCTGCATCATAGATGTTAAATAGTATAATCAATATCACTTTCAGTTCGATATGAAATATTCTGATAGCAGAATCAACATATAAATATTTAACGGTTTATATATATTTACACATATATATATATAAAATTTCTACTAACTGACTAGCGGTTCAATCAAACAATCAACACACAGTAAATCAGTCAATATTTAACGGTTCTAAAAATACAACATGAAATTATAAACTGTTCAAAGTTGGTGAGATTTACTCACATTTGCAGTTCATCATTAAAGAACGATAAACTGTTATTTGATTTGAATCAAACATTTTATTTTGCCGTAAATCCAAACAAGCTCAAATCCACTTCCAGTCAGCTTCATTGTGAAGCTCTCGTCCATACGGTCCTAACGGATCTTGTTTTGTCCAATTCCGATCATATATGAAGAAGTTATGATCATTATAAGTTGATACATATTTAAATGAATAAAAACTTAGATTTAAACAGTGAATGGCCTTTCACCTTTTTCCCGGCCCACTAACACCCAACGTGGAAACCCCCAGCCCATTCCCTCTAACTCCTTCTTCCCGAAATAAATCACGACTCTAGTATTCTCCATTCACCATAGCCGATTCTTTCTTGCTCACCATCTCCTTCCACACTTGCTTAAAACCCGAACCAAATACACCATTGAACTCTCCACTAAAATCTCTACAAGCTCATACCCCTTTTTCCCATCACGGTTCACCTTTGCCAAACCCGTCGTCGAGCCTACTACAGGGATCACCGAACTCCCCTGATGCCAAAACCACCCAAACATCTCGGCAAGGCGCTAAAACACTCCTCGATCTCAAAAATGAACTCGAATCGAGTCAATACTCCTTCATTTGCACAAACCGTCGAGCCCTAGTTTACTGCTCACAATTCGAGCGACTCAAAAATCCCATCGAGCCTCACCAGTACTACACTGCTTTGAAGAGAATGGTGGCAGTAACTCAAATATGGATAGATAATAATTTTAGGAATTTTAATTTGTTTGTTTGGATTTTTCTTTTCTTGGAACTTTGCTGTGGAACAAAGAACCGACGGCGCAAAAACCACTGAGCAGAAAAAAGTGAAATTAGGTTTAGGAAATTTGAGTTCTATTTATAGGAAGAAATAAATATCTAGATATTTTTCATAGAAGGAATATTCCCTTTTTATTCTCCATCGTTAATTCGTTTTTGACTTCTAAAAATTCGTGTGATCACATACGATACCCAAAAATCACGAAAATTGACATGCAGCTATAGTTCGACATTATGGTCCCAACGAAACTGGTTTCGTCGAATTCCGACTCTGTTTGCTCACACAGCGTATTTTTAAAGGTCAAAATACTGACTGTTTTTCACTCTAAAAATCCGTACGACCACATGCTGACTCTAAAAATCACGAAACTGGAAATCTAACAACTATTTGACATTGCGGATCCAACAAAATTAGTTTCGTCGAATTCCAACTTTGTTTGCAAAAGTGGCTATTTTTAAAGCTTTGGATGACCCATTTAAATATATAAATATATTTAAATATAATTAAATAAAATATTAATAAATTAATATTATCATATATATTCACAACAGAATATCATACAACTCTACTGAGATTTATAACTTAATATTTCAAATCCCGATTAAATCGATATTCGATTTAAAATGAAATTCCTTTTAAAAATATAAATAATTCCTTTATAAATTATAAAGGAACTCCACAGCGACTTTTCTAAAATTGGATTTGGACGTAAATCAAAATCTACACGACGAAATCCCGATTTTCCTCTTCCACTAGAAAGATATACTCCACCAGCTCCACACGTTTCTTGTTTCACAGAAATCCGGCTTAAAACGAATCTTGTACATCCAGTTGAAGTCTGAATCGCCAAATCGTGAACTGTCGCGCCATTTCGAGCTCGATTTTAATTATGTTATAATTCTACGTTCAAACTTACGTCGATTGAATATATTCGTCAATATAATTCAACTTTAAGCTGAATTAAATCCTAGGGATGACCCACTTCACAGAATATTGTGATTTCCAATATTTTTGATTATTTCTGAATTAAATATATTATTTAATTTATTAGTTTAATTAAATATTCACCAATATTTAATTCAACGACCATGAAATCCTTTTAATCACCTTTTAAATAATTAAATAAATTAATTATTATATCTCTGAAAAATGTGGGTCATTACAATATTCTTGTACTCTGATGTAATTGTTGTAATAGCAATGAAAGTGTTCTTCTGTTCGTGTTCTGATGAGTGTTGTTCTCAAAGCAATCCGTACTTTCCTTTACGGGGAAGTTTGGGTCGTCACAATTTGGATCGACCAGAAAATGACCATTTTCAAACAGTCTCCAAATTCGACGAAATTAGTTTTGTTAGGACCGTATCGTCAAAACATAACTAGAAATATTTGTTTTGAAATTTTTAGAGTTAGTATGTGGCTCAAGTAAATTAAAATGTACGTTTAAATTAAATATATATTGATTTATATTTTAATTTAAAGAAAAACTGATTGAAACAGTAGAATTGGCATACAAAACAGATTCTGTTGTGCCCAAAACGGGGGTATTTAGCTAGGGGCGACAGTCGTTGGGATTCGTTTGGAGTTCGAGGTGTTAAACTAGTATTATTTGAATTAAATTGAATTAAATAAATAAATAAAATAGAAACAGAAATACTAATATAAATACACCGTATTGTATTTCATATTCCTCAAAACCCTAGTTCTATTTTACAGCCGTTGCTTCTCTTAATCGATGGCCGAAAACATCACGATTTGATCCCTCAAACTCTTCCAATCTACATCGAATTACATCTAGGATTCAAAGAAAATGGTGTTGATATTTTCAATTCCTTTCAATCTATATGGTATTGATTCAATTTAAAGTGGTATTTCATTCGAAATCTACGTCCAAAGTGGGCTTGCTCGAAGCCGTTTTCTCGCCGTCAGTGACGATCGAGCTCGCCGTGCCTCCGACCGTGGGTGGCGCACCTGAAGCCCTATGGCGTGGCAAGTTTAGATTGTGCTCCGGTGGTCATTGGAAGGGTGCGCAAGTGAAGGAGTATGTTGATGATGGGTTCGAACTGTCTGAAGGAAATTTCTTGGAGAGTTTCACGAAGAAGAACATAACAAAATAGGCACGTTTTCTAAAACGTAATCAAAGGTTAATTTTATATTTAATTATATAATTTAGGTAATTGGTTAATTTAAAAAGCATAAATTTAAAATCAGACTTTATTAAATAATAAAATACAATTATTTTGTTAATAAAATCAACAATGTTTCTATAGATAAAATTAACAATGTTTTTGTAAATAAAATTAACAATGTTTTTGTAAATAAAATCAGCAATGTTTTTGTAAAGAAAATTAACATATGATTTGTGAATAGAAAATTTGCATTGTTTTTAATAGAAAAATAGCATTGTTTTTAATATAAAAGAAAGCATTGTTTTTAATATAAAAGTCACATTGTTTTTAATGTAAAAATCGCATTGTTTTTGAAATAGAAATAGCAATATAAAAATATGATTTTTATATAAACATAACGTAAATAAAAGTATGATTTTTACCATATATATAAAACAACATTAAAAATATGATTTTTAACACAAACTGCGTGAAACAGATTACATTGGGATCACGGTAAAGAACACTACGTACTGGAGCAAATCCAAAAACCATTGTCCGCTAAAGAATGACGAAGTGGAAACCAGTCAAGTTGAGAACTCCTCATTAAAATTTCTACATAGTTAATTATTCAATTTCATAACTGAAAATATATAGAATTACCAGTGTAAATTTTTATCAGTTTAATCATTATAAACTGTATACAGTGCTTGTTAGATCACCTTCCTCGTCCACAAACCATGGACAATTTAAATTGACTGTATTGCAGGTTGTTTGTGATGTGAAATGTTTAACACGGTTATAATGTTAATATTAATAGGATAGTGAAATTTAAATTATAAATATTCATTTATATTTTGAATAGTGAAAATTGGTTAAATTTATTAACCAATGATTTATTCAAATATACTGTTGTTGTTTGAAAACCCCACACGGGTACTGGGATGATATTTGACATACACTAGTCACAATACTTAGTTGTATGTCAATCGATGGAATGACAACCTGTGATGAGCGTTATTTATTTATTTTAATGCCCACACAGTTGTACACTCTGGTTGTGTTCGACTGTTTGTTGATTTTTTTTTTATCATTATTGTGCACACATGCGATGTATGAAATCCATATAACCAAAATTATATGGTAATTGATTGAGTCGCATTCCGATTCAAAAATAAATAATGTTTTATTAAAAAGACACTTTAGAATTAAAAAGACATTTTAGAATTAAAATTTACATTTTTGTTGAAATAAAATAGTTGAAACCAAAATTTACATTTTTGTTGAAATAAAATAGTTGAAACCAAAATATCATTTTTTGTTGAAATGGAATAGTCAAAACAAAAAAATAACATTTTTGTTAAATAGAGTTGTATCAAAACAAAATTAACATTTTTGTTAAATAGATTTGTGTTAAAACAAAAATGTCAATTTTGTTGAATTAGACTATTGTAAATAAAATGAAGTTATATTTTAATTCATTTTGTTAAAATAGAATTGTTAACAAAATGAAGTTGTTGCTTTTTAGTCATTTTGTTGAAATAGAATTGTCAACAAAATATAAGAATCATTTTAGTGTAATCAAACATTTATAATGTAAATAATGTAAAGAAACATTTTTAATGTTAAAGAAACATTTTATGTGAAAGAATCACTTTTAATTGTAAAGAAACATTTTTTAATGGTAAAGAACATTTTTATGTAAAATAACATTTTAATGTAAAAGAATATAAAAGAACATTTCAATGTAAAGAACATTTTAATGTAAAAGATTATTTTAAAATAAAGAATATTTTAAATTAAAGAATATTTTAAAATAAACAATATTTTAAAATAAACAATATTTTAAAATAATATACGGTGAAGAATAAGATTATGATTTTGATGTCCGTCTTTGAATGGACACGCAAATATAAAAATATGAAGCCGGGTTAAGTGTAGAAACGCCATTTTAAACCGAACGGGTTTATCGATCTATTTAATTCATTTTATAATGAATATAAAAAAGAAGCGATTTCAAAATTTAATATTTTGAAAATATTATCATTTTAAAATGATAAAGATATATAATATTAAATTTTGATTTAAAATTTAAAATGAAGTTGGAATCGTTTTAAACGAATTTATAAACGATTTATAAAATATGTTTTAAATGGGAATCGATGAAATATATATAATATATAAATTATATATATTTATTGGCCTGAATAGAACGCGCCGCACAGCGACCGTTCGCGAATTTTGACCATAAACTTCAAATTGATGTAACGGGAGATCCAACCGTCAGATTCTCCTAAAACCAGAACCGTTGGATTCATATCGAAAAGAGATTTCCAATGAATATAAGAGATTTTAAATCTAACGGTTAGATTTGGAATTCTGTCTAAATCAATTTCAGAAAAAGGTCGCTACGGATGCAGTTCGGTAGCCAATACTGGAAACCGACTGTACGGGCGATATTAAATTTATTAAAAATATGGAAAAATTATGTAAAATCATAGTAAATAATTGGGAAAGAATTTGGATGAAAATTCCAATTTTATAAAGATAAAAACATATTTTTATCAAAAATGAACTAGTTATTAACCAGAATAAAAATCCAATTAATTAATATTTAATTGGAATTAAAGACAATAAATTGGATTTTGGGTTGTCGTGAACCGTGTCTTTAATAACATTATTCTTAAACCCCAATTAGAAAAGAATAAATCTTTTGAATAATATTTAATGAAGTTTTCCAATTAATATTTAATTGGAATTAAATAGAATATAATTTTGGAATTTATAAATCTTTTAATTAAGATTATTAGTTTCCAATTATATTTAGTAATTGGAATAGAATGAAATGTGAATTGGGTTTATTGTGAACTGTGTTTTTAATGACATTTGTTCTTTAACCCAATTATTAGTGAAAATATAATTTGGAATTTATAAATCTTTTATTAAGATTTAAATGGAAATTTTTCCAAAGTAAAGTTTTTTCCAATTTAATATATTAAATTGGAATTGAATGGAATTCGATTTAATAATAATCGAGATGAGCTTCTGTGAATGAAGACCGTTACTATATATGGAATTTAAAAGGCTTTGCCGTTATTCCACTTATATTATCAGTCTGATACAGGAATTTATATTGGTTATATATAATCTGATTTTTGTGAAGATTCCATTTTGATGGAAGATGATTTTGGGTTTATCGTGAACTGTGTTTTAAATGACATTGGTTCTTTAACCCAGTTAAAGATAAGATTAATTTCATAAATTTGAATAATTATAAAGTAATGATTTTTAATATTAAAACCAAATTGAATTTTTACTAAATTAGATTGAAATAGAAACGAGATAATTAGATTTATCAAATTCTTGAAACGATCGAGAATGGAGTACCACCAGTTTTACTCCAGGCGATAGTTAAATCTTTAATTAGAGTTGAATGTGAAATGGTAATTAAATTTATCGATAACACCATGGGTGTTAGATATGGAGTACTGCTAGTTTTGCTCCATGGGATGAATAGGTTGGGATTGGGATTAATAATAAATGATTACTTCGGTAAGGTTCGCTAATCTCGACTAGTTAAATAAATCTTTTGAAAATGATATTCGAAAGAAGATTAAAGAATAAATTTAAAAGAATTTATCTTTGATAAAATTAATGGGAATCTTTCCCTAGTAATATGAATATTTTATTAAAAGAATATTCTGAATTGGAATGAGGCGTATGATGTGATTTTATAGCATTTGATTTTAAAATACCCTTCTTCGAGACGTATGAGCTTAGAGATTATATATTAGCAGAAATCAACGGTATTGTATGGATTGACAATGTGGCATGCCAAGATGCAAACGATCAAGGCTTTTGTTGAAAAACAGAGTCTTGTGGATGATGATCAAAGCACAGCTTATATATGCATAGATTTGTGTATAGCGTTACTTCGCGGGCCTCACACCCCGGTATGAAACAGAAACGGGAGACGACAACAGGGAGGGCATTGCGTTTCTTTCTAGCTAGGAGGGGTGTCAACGTTTTGCAAGCCCTGACATTTTACTCATATGGATGTTGCTTATTATTACTTGATGGATAGAGAGGTGCCTCGGATATTTTTATGGTCGGCATTACTGACCAGATTTTACGCCCTATAGGGCGGGGAAACGCATGCTTAGGAAATATTGGATCCACCATCGCACTTAGTGTGGACCGGCCCTGCATGTTACCTAGGTACAGTTGCGACTGAATCCTGAGACATGGGCTAGATTGTCTCGAAATCGGTATGGACGGCCCCTTGCCTTGGTTCATAGATGGAAATCCAACTTCCAATACGACATCATGCGGATTTGATTGTAGAACTAGTAAGGCGACATGATATATGGTACCCATGATGCCTATGATTGATACATTTATATTCAAAGTTGTTTTTAACACTATACACTTATAGTAATATCAAAATAAATTTATTTTATACATATCAAGCATATTTGGCTATTATAAGGGAAAACTCTATCCTCCGGCTTGTGTTGCATTGTGTGATGGGACCTGAGTCTTATAATAGCTTCATTTTTCAAAAAGCATTGCGTTGTTTTATTCTAAAACTAAGATTCATGAGGAATAAACCTGTTCCGTGTTATACGGCGTGGTCCCATGATTTCCAACTTTTAAAATTAAGATTAATAACTGTTTTGAGTTCTCACACCTATCCCATGACTGACCTGGAGTTTATTGTTTTAACTTAAACTCTGGGTGCCCTTATTTTCTACATGGATAGCTAGTTGTTTTGGTTTTGCAGATATTATATTCACAGGATCCTGGTTTACTGCTGAAGCGATATTTGGAAAGCTCTGTATCCGTGTATTTCTTTCAGTTGCATTTTGTATTATTTTTCCGCTGCTATTTAAATGTAATTTAAATCTCTAATATTGTATTTCCAATGTATAATAATTGTTCATACTCTGGAATATTCTTCCGTTTGTGTTCTGATGAGTGTTGTTCTCAATTCAGTTCGTGCTTCCTTTACGTGGAAGTTTGGGTCGTTTCAGTGATCCTCTTCCAATGGTATCTAATTCCCAATCGCATTAACACCAAAGACAGACTCAGTCGATTCAACATCATTTTCGATCCTATCTGTGTGCTTTGCAACCTTCAGAATGCATCTCTAACTCATCTCTTCTTTGAATGTGATTTCTCTTTCACGGTATGGGCTGCAATCAGTTCATTTCTGCTCGGTTTCATCCCCTTTTTCTACTCCTTCTTTGAGTATTGGAAGCATAACCCCCCTGATCCGAGGCTTGATTCCTTGGTGGCTCTCTTCTCCTAGAGTATTTGGTTATAACGGAATGCTCACATCTTCGGCAGACCCAAGAAGCTCTTCATGGGAACATGTTATCACATTCTGCATCTTTTCGAACTATGGACAAGCACGGGCAGACATGCTCGCTTCAGGCTCACTCTTTCGAGGCCACCGTCTCCCGAAATGCAAGGAAGTAGCTCCCTCTTTCCCTTTTGATGCTAAGCTTGAGTTATGAATGCACGGTTATGCTTTATTTTGGTTGTGTACTTATATGCTTTTTATCCAGCTGCTAGTGTGCATGTTATGTGACTCATTTGGGCTTGAAAGGACCTATATGTCCTAAACCTCATTGCCACTGTTTGGACTTGTCAACCAGATTATATATCTAGTTATACATATACATATATATATATATATATATCTGTGTGTGTGTGTGTGTGTGCGCGCGCGTAACTGGCTGTGTAGCTTCACGCTACACACCCGTCTTCCTAAAAAAAATTATACAGTGTACAAAAAAGTGAAAAATTATTGCTGAAATGTCATAAACTTTTATAAATAATTGCTGATATGTCAACAACTTTTATACCATGTACAAAAAAGTTGTTGATATGTTAGCAACTTTTATGAAATGTTGTTGATATTTTTACAACAATCGGGGATAAAAAACCTGTGCCAAAAGTACCCTCGTTATTATGTCTACCAATTATCTGTATTTGTGTGATATTAACATACCTTGTTAAGAGATTTGGAAATCTTGACATAACTGACAGTATTATAGTTTTTATGGATGGGTACGTTTATTTTGGTTAGTATATTTTGTCCCATCTGCTGTGAGATTCTGATTTCATTTCTTGTTTGGCTCTATTACTTTTTTCTTATAGAAACCAGTTGTAACAACTCGGATTTTTGGGTACTGGGCTAAGCAGATTATAATATGTTTTCTCTAATTTTAAATCTGCAAAGAATAAAATACGAGTTTGGGAGCCTAACTCATATAATATTTTAAAATATGAAAATAATGAATTTGCGGTTTTTGAAATATAAATGTTTTGGAACAAATTAAATATTTTGTTTATTCGAATCAGTGTTTAAAAAAATTGTAACTTGATGACAAAAGTAAATATTGAAAATGTACAATATGTTTTTAGAAATCAATATTTAGATAAACGTATACTTTCAATATATGTGTTAAGTTGCTTTAATGGCATAATTAATCTTTGATTGTATTTTTTAAATGCAAATTGTATTTCTCATTGAAAATAAAATGAAATAGAGTGTTGACTTTTGAACTTAGTTTGGAAATTTAAGGAATGATGTAATGACGGGATTTTGTTAAGATGAACAAATAATTGCACATTTTTGGTAAAAGTGTATTTTGATTTTAACAACAATATTGGTAAATTAATTGGATTATCATTAGAAATAAAGTACAAATATTAATAGTGAATCAATATTTGAACATTTGTAATGTTTCAAGTAATTCATTGATTTAATTTGTGTAAATCGATGCAGTGTGTAACTTTATTTATTAAGATATAAACATGTTTTAAGGGTAAAATAATTATCTTAGTAAACATGGTTATATTAATGCTCTGTGTAAAATTTATTAATATTTAAATGCTTTGGAATATTGTAGTGTGTGTAAATTATATTTTATAAGGATTAAACTATTGTTTGTGTGTTTTGGATTGGGATTGGATTTTAGAAGTGTTGAACTTGTGTTAAAGTGTTGAAGAGGATAATTTGTTAACACAATCTTGTGTTTAGTGTATAATGAGAGTTCAGAGTATTTTGTTCTTAAAATAAAGGAATTGGACCTAAAAGAAAATAATAAATGTCGGTTTATAGGATTGTAATAGGTTATGAAGGTCTTAACGCAAATTTTTTCACACCTTAAAGCCTAGCCAAGAAAGAATACATTCTCCATTTTTTCTCTTTTGAGAATTTTTCCTTCTTCCTTTTGTTGTACATATAAAATCAATGTCCTCTTTTTCCCTTTCTTAACTCATATAAATCTCCCTCTAAATTAATAGCATAAAGATAAGAAAAGAGGTGCAAATCTCCTGCTTTAATCAATTAATCTTTGGAATCAAGGGAGTAGTTACAGTAATCTTCCTAGAAGCTTGTATGTCACTGTTTTATGGTTTCTGAAGCTCTTGTAGCCCTATTAAACTTCTTACAAGCTAGGAATCAACCAAAACCAACCTTAAGTGAGTTTGCGCTCACATCTTCTAGTTTACAACGTTTTGTGCCCATTTCAATTGAAATATTACGTTGTTTGTTATTACTTTATCATGCATTAGCTTCTATGAATTCCTTGGTTGTTAAACTTGTTTCTGTCCATCTTTGAAAGCATGGGTCTCACTCGTTCCTTGATGATTTCAATTGAATCTTTCCATTATGTTGTCCTATAACTTTAGTATATGCATGCAAAGTTTGGTTGAATTCTGAAATCGGTTGGATGCCTAAAATCAGTGTTGAAATCAAAGATGAAGCGGTTTTTCACCTGTAGATTTTTGTGCATGTTGGTTCGACCTAGGGATCGACCCAAGCTTTGGAGGTGTCGAACGCCTCAAAAGCAAGGTCGACCCCCAGGTCGACCAGTGCAGGGGTGTATTACACAGGAAGCATTTTTGCTTCCTGCTGATTGTTCTGGCTATTTGTTATTTTCTTGTGTCCCTATTTCTTGATGAATTCACTTGATTAGTTCATGTAGTTTGAGTATGTTGTAACAGTTAATATTTACACCTACATTATATTTAGTTGTAACTCGATTTGATGAATTTCGATGAGCTATTTGCTGAGTTTTGGTGATGATTATTAATGAGGTTTCTTTCACATGCACGATTTTAACTAGATTTTCTATACGTATATAAATAACATTTATTTATAGCTTTGAGATGAAATGGATTTTCATGTATTGGTTTAGGAATGGATTATCTCAAAGTAATATTATAACTATGTTTTGGAAGATTACAAATATTTTGAAGAAAGAAATAAACAGATTTCGAAATCGTTTTAGAAACCATTTATGTAAGTAAAATATATTTTATAAATATTAAAACACATTTCTGCACCTTTAAAAAAGATGCGTTTGTGATTAAACGATATAGTAAACCTCATGATATGGGACACGTAAGTATATTTTATCGGTTAATTATAGAACCGTCTATCAAAGCAGTTGATTTGATGCTTTTGGTGACTTGGTGTTTTTCTGATGATGGATTGTTTCTGATGATTTCCATTGTGGAGCTGACTAGTGAGCAGTGAACTAGTAGTAAGAATATGTGGTATGGGACACACAATTAACACTACTTTGGTTATTGACTGTGTGTTTGTAACACATATTGTTGTCTGTTATTTAGCCAGTACTAGACCTTCAGATCAAACTAGATAAATCCAATCATGTTGTAAATCTGGGTAAATCCAATTATTGTTGTTTTTGTAGATCCAATCATGTTGTTTGGGGACCTCTTATGTTGATATAAGTATTGGCTATGGCTTCGAGCCATTATGTTGTTGCACATGCAGGCATAGCTTCGGCTTGCCAATTATGGGTTGATACAACATTGTAAATTTTGGGTAGATCCAAATAATGATTTCTAGGTAGATCCACATGTTGATGTTTTGATGGATATAATGTTATAATTGTTTTCACTTAGGGCTTTGGGAACAAAATTGATGGTTTGTTGATATTGTTGCCTTTGTAGATTCAGACCCTTATTATGTTATCTTGATAGACTTTGTTGATTGGTGCTGAGGTCCAATTTTATATTGATTTGTTGAAGTTGAAACCATTTATAGCCTTCGGGCTATTCGATGCATATTTAGGTATAAGGGTTACTCATTGGTAGAGTCAATCCTTATACAAATTTGTGTGTGGTTTTGTTGATGCCTCTATTCCGTACACTTTTGTGTGCAGAGTGAAGCTTAGCACCTCTTTGATTAAGATAAATCTCGTTAGATGTTTGTTATGTTGTTTTTGGAATCTTATAAGTTGTTAAGCCTTGAGAATCCTTGGAATCATTTGAAATTTGGGATTATACATTTGCTTTTGTGTGAAAAGGAGTGCTTACTATAACTTCATATATTTTTTGTTGTTTTATAACCGATTTGTAAACTAATATGACCCGTGTGTGTTAATGCTCAGGTCAGACCGAGTTATTCCAGGTTTAGCTGGCTATTTCTTGGGGTCTAGCTGTTTACCTATGGACTATCTTCCAAAGCTACTTAGTTGTATTAACCCATTTCATGCATTGTACCTCTATTCCTCAGTGATTGATGGTATTTATGTACGTTTATTTGAAACCATTCGTATTTGTAGCACATATATATGTTATATTTATGTGATTGTACCTATATGTAACTGTTTTATGATATGTTAACTGTGATGAGTTGTATATCGCTTTGAACGCAATCCTTAGCCATCATAGTTTTATATTAGATGTAGTTAGTATGTCGATCCACATGAAATAAGAAAATAAAATGTTATTCACCTAATTGATGTATTCAATTTTTGTCTAATACAAAATTATGGATAACTGCCTCTAACTAGCCCTATTCCCTGCTTTAATAGATGCCATTATTTGTTAATGCTTTTTACTGAGGTAGGTCTTAGGGTGGGGTGTCAACCAATGACTTGCATAGAATGGCTCTAAGTTCCGATTGGCCTTTTCTGGGTCGGAATTTAGACCCATTCCAGGCGGCTTGTTACATTTGGTATTAGAGTTTAGGTTACCCGATTACCGGAAGACTATACGTATGAGATGCATACTTGTTATTTTGAAAATGAGGTTTCAGTAAGTTTTATTATATATATCAGTATATATTTATTTATTTGAAATACATGTATCTCTATAAAATAGTATCTGTAGGTCCTTCTAGGAAAGGATTGACCTAAATTTCTAGAAATACCCTACAAACCATACAGTGGTTTATCCTTATCGACTTAGAAATATGTAAGCATATAATTGCGAAAAGAATAAATATGTTTTTCCAAATTGTCAAAAAGCTTTGCTAGAAAACCAAACAAAATGATTTTTAACATACCACTAAATTATTTTGTAAAATGAAAATTTGACATAACTTTGGAACATTTCATTGATAGGCTTAAGTTATGTAATAGTTCCATTTGGAAAGAAATTGAAAATTTGATTTTTGAAAACATAAACGTTTTAGGAGAAATTTTGAAAAGTTTACTATTTCTTATGTTAGACAACTATAAATATAAATTTTAAAGAAAATAGAAGATGAATTCTTTAAAAGTATAAAAGGTTAATAGTGAACATATAACTGCAAAAGTTTATATTTATGAGCTTTAAATAGAAAAGAAATGTTAATTCTTTAAAAAGCGACAAACAATGAAAATTTTAAAGGTAAATTTGTAGTTGTTACAGTTTCCATATAATAGCTTCTAAAAAATTTAGAAGAATTTTCAATTTTATTGTTTTACCCATATTTTATTTGTTAACTTTCACATAAAATAAATAAATCTGTTAAGTTCTTTACTTCACGACTTGGTAGTGGTAGTGATTATGAATGTGGGACTTATTTGGGAATTAACTAGGTAGAAGAGGAAATATAAAATTAATAGGAAAGGTAGGCTCATTTGAAAATGTAGAGAGGAATTGCTAGAATAGGGGAAATGATGGAATAAAAAACATTTTACCTATAATAATGAGCATTCTATGAGAAGTAACAGGAAAACGATAGAAGTTACCACTAATTATTCCAAATAAATAAATTTTATAATTTATGATTATTAAATAAATTTTGGAAAGCATCTTTAGAGATGCAAATAAATTAGAATGAACGGTTATGTTTTTAAAAGAAGCATTCATGGATAATAAAAAAAATTCTAAATTCAAAACATGGATCAGTGTGAGAATCAAAATGCACACGGCAACAAGAGTTTTAATACATATAACTACATAAAGAGGTGACTAAGCTTTATTGTTAAAAGGCATACAGACCTTGAATAATGTTTTAAAAAGTATTTTTTAGAAGTAATAACATATTTTGAAAATATAGCAATAAACGTCATTAGACATTTTAGGAGACTTAATTATCACATAATTCAATTTTGAATATTTAATTAAGATTTTATTTAAAAAATAAAATGAGAAATTTGTTTTCTAGCCATTATTTTTTTAATGTAAAACCTTAAAACATTTATCGTTATTGAAAAGTGTCAACGGATGACATTCAAAATGTTAATAAATATAATTGTTAAAAAGAGAAAGTCACTTCGCTCTTATTTTAGAACATTCAGTAAATGCTTAAAAAACTTTAAAAGTTTGAAAATAGGTATCTAATTCCTAATGGACATTTTGCAATAAATGAAATTCTTAATAAAGAATATTTTATTAAAATAAAGCATGTATTGATATTTAGTTCTGTAAGCATTAAACTCTTTACAAAGAATTATATTTTGGAGGTAATACAAAATTTTACATTTTGGGTTTTGATGAAATATTAAACACCTAATTTTGAATTTGTGTAAGCTTGAGTAATAATAATGGGATAACAATAGTCTGAAAAATATACTTATTTTATATAACTGCTAAAATTACGTTTTATAAAAAGAAATAATCTTGGAGTAAATAAGGGTAGCAAATTAGGTGAGTCAGAATTAGGATCTAGGACTAGGTAAGAATAAGTTATACAACCCAATCTGGAAATCTTTGTGGCAGTCCCAAAGGTCTATATTTGAAAGTTTGGTTGTAAACTAGATTCCACTAGATAGTTTAGTTTAGGAATTTGTAAAAGAGTTCATGGATATTAATTGCAAATTTAATAAGCCATAAATTTGTGATTAGTTCCAGTGACTGATTTAAAAGAGAAATTGATTTGAGAAAATAAATAAATGGGTATATTTTCAAGTTGAAGGAGATTAAAGGAATTATATAAGTATTTACGGAATGTTCCAGTTTGATGTATATATTAAAACAATGAATGGACCACATTTATGAAGAAGACAAAGATGGAAGATTCAAAAGGATATATCGACGTCTAAAGGATTTGGAATGAAATATTAAGAGCTCAGCACTATTTAGACCACTTAATTGTACGAGAAAACTTCCAAAATAATTTTTTAGTTTGTGATCACGGTTGGTCCTCTGTATTGATTAGATAAGGGTATAAAGCGATATACGCAATGAATCCCTATTTATGCCTATGTTGTTTGGGATTTAAAACCCCTTATTAATTAAATTTTAAGTTAAATGAGTGAGAGATAATTCATGAGGATGCTTAATCAAGAGTTTTACCATATATGAAATTTGGAAGTTAGTAGTGGCAGTAGATTTGCAGCCTACAAGGAGGAAGTGTACTGGTCTCGTAGTTTTTTGGAATATTAAGCGAAGAAAAAGTTTAGCTTTAAAGAATGGCATCCGCAAGAATAAGAATTTTAAGCATAGGATTAAGGAATAGGCTAAAATATTGGATTTGCACAAATTAGCATTTTTAGTTTGAATATGACCATGTTTTGGTTTGTTTAGGAATTTTTGTTTAAGTTTTATAAATTAGTCCTTTTGTCATTTTTTACAAAAAGACTATGTTTGAAATTATAAGGAACATACATAAAATATAAAGGGTGTGATGTATAATTTTACTTGTTTGCACGTAGATTACATTATCAATTCAAAGCAAAACAGTACCCATTTCTTGTAATTTTAAATATGTCAATATTATTGTTTGGGCAAATTTATGGAAATTATGATAAAGTCCTTTTGGAATTTGAATTCCAACAAATTGGGACATAGAAAAATATTCTAGTTATTAGTACATACTAGAACATAAGTTAGTTAGATTTAGAATATTTGATTTAGGAAACTTTTAAATATTCGGGACACACCTCATTTGGAGACTAGAGGACAAACCGAATAGATAGCCATAGCTTTGAGGATGAAAGGGCAAGTTTGCATCTTGAATCTCTTAGACAATAGGAATTATTATACTTATCATTAGGATTAGCATAGTTACTTTTGATGGTTGGGTAGCGCCCTTGAAGTATTTTAAGGAGGCATTGGAAAAAACCATCAATAAATTTTACTCAAACCAATATTGTGACTAGACTTTAAAGAAATCTAATTTGATTAGGAAGCTTGTGAAGGTTAGAAAGTCGACATTATATTTTGGGCTTTCCCAATATTAGGGAAATAAAAGATATTGTTGATGATAGGAGCCTATGACGCTTTTATACTTTTATATTTGATAAGATACCTTCACAATATGGCAAACTTTGGTAGAGCCCTAATCAAGGAATTGGGACAAATATGGAACCCTTGGATCTTGTGCTACCACAGGTATTATAGACCATGGGATTTCAAGGCTCCATAATATCTAGTTAGATTGGTTCAGTACATTGGGGAAAATTTGATAGATGCATGAAAATTTCAAATTTTTTCGAAAATTTTAGGATTTTATGGTTGCATTGTGGTTGCTAGATTGGATGATAGGAATCTTTGCAACACAAATGCACCAAGCACTCATATAGAAATTATATGCATATCACGGTGTTTTGCATACACACAGTATCACATATTACACTTTTACATTACAAATGAGATTAGCAAGTCTAGGGTACATAATTAAATCGACAAATGGCTATTTATAGGTTTTTAATAAATAACTTGGGTGTATAACATATTTGTTAGAGCGAGTTGTGTTTTTAGCACCTTTTGAAAGATTTTGAGATGAAATATATTTTAGGGGAAGAAGAATGTAACACCCCGTAAAATATACCCCAAATAGACATAGATAGTTAAATTAAGAATAAATAATAATTATTAACAAAATATCTATGAGCCGAAAATACGAATACTGGATAATTGAGAATTAGGCCACAAAAATATTACCATTGTATTCATGGAGAGATTCGGGCTCATTTTCATATTTCATTTATCAAAAACGGACCCTGTATGAAAAAATTATGAATAAAACAAATTATTCCAAAATTGTATACATACAACATTTGAAATTCAAACTGTAAGAATATAAATATGGAATAATATAACATACTTTTGGCATACTGTAATATTCATCAGGAATTCAAAATTGTGTGTATATTTTAGTATGTAAGATGGGGACAAGAATCAAAATAAACGGAAAGAATCAATCAAATCAGTTATGTAATCAATAAAATAGAAATCGATATGGGAAATAAATCTCCCAACACTCGACCCTTAAAGGGGGTTAACTGTTACCCATAATGAAGAGAGGTCAACCTGAGGCTGAACGCCCACCTAGTGAGGGGATCGACCGCCCTTCTAGTCGAGGGTAGGAGAGAGGTTAGTTTTATTAAAGGTATTTATTATATCTTGCTAGAATGAAATATCCAGATTTTACAAAACTAATCCTATGGTCCACAAACACTTTAGCAATTATAAATAAGGCCTGAGCCTCTCACCTAAACCCTGCATTCTACCATCTTCTACACTTCCAATTTGTTTCTCCACCATTGTTCTAAATTCCAAAAAATAGATAGGTTAGGATTCTTCTTCTCCTCTAACCTATTCTCTACCTTTTCTGATCTAGTTTTATTTGTAAAATCTAGAACTTGGAATTTAATGTATATGAACTTTAACTGGATTATTGCAACAACCCGCATTTTACGTATCGGAAGATAGGAAAATATTTTTATTTTATTCCTTAAGGGTTGGATCATTCTCATATTTTAATATGTTACTTATGGGGATGTGAGACATGTCCATAATTTTTACCAATTTTGTTTGTGACCATTTTGCCCCTATCAATCCTTTACTGGGCATAACTTTTGACTCAGGTCGAATCAGGTGATGCAACCTGTGCCATTGGAAAAGAAATGATGATTGTCTTTCCGTCGAATGGTTACATTAAATATTTGGCTCAGCTGTTTGGGAGGAATAACTATTTTAAGGTTTAACAGTTGGTTGTTCATGTTTGTGAATCCTTAATGGGCTGATTTGGAGAGGCCCAATAGTGGGCTAGTGGAGGGTTATAAATATGGGTGGGAGGTATGGAAAATGGTTTAGTTTCTTTATTCTCTCATTTGGTGGCCTATGTTCCTCCTTCCTCTAACACCTTTCCACCATTAAAATCAAATCTAAAGAAGGAAATTGAAGATTTACACAATTGGAGGCTAGATCTACATCATTCGAAGTGAGAATTCATCGGATCAAGGGGTTTAGTTCGAATTACTTGCTATCTGGAATCTTAATCAATTGTTTTTGCTTTGATTTGGAGGATTAGTGAGTGATTTGCATCTCTCACATGGATTCAATGAAGTCTATAATTGTTTAATCATGTTTTTCATCAAATTCAAGCATTTTCTCATAGATCTACACCTTGATAAGTCCATTTTAATTTGATCACTTTAGAATCTGATTTAGTAAGTTTAAACCTGTAATTTCTATGCTATTTCATATGTTTATGCAAGTTAGATTCGCAAATTTAGATCATATATTCATTTATGATGATTTTGGTGAAAATTATGTAATTTTAGTGAAATCAAAATATTCATGTTGTTAATGATTTCAAAACATGTTTATGGTACTAATTGATGAATTGGATGAATAGATTTTGTCGAGATAGTTGATTGGTGAGGTTTTGGTCGAAACTGGGCTTGAATTGGGGTTGTACAGGCAACGGGTCGTGCGTGCGAGTGGGTGGTCGTGCGTGCGAGTGGAGCGGTCGAGCATGCAGTACAACGTGCAGTACAGTGTAGTACAATTTTGGGTCGGGTCAGTCGTTGGGGAGAAGCTTGGTCGGTAGGTCGTAGAGCAGAAGGGAGTTGGTCACTTCGGGTCGATCACACCAGTTAGGTCGAGCAGAAGGGTCGGTTGCACCATGTGGAGTTGAGCAAAAGCAGGGTTGGTCGAACATGGTTGGGTCGTGCAACAAGGTCGGTCGGTCTCTGCAGAGATGTTGAAGGGATGATCGGGCAACGTGAAGGGTCGGTCGATCTGGTCAGTCGAGTAGTGTGAAGGGGTCGGTCAACCTTTAGTCGGTAGCATAGGGTCATTTCTAAAAAAAATCATATTTTCGGGTACGACCCACATTTGAACAAAAGTGCTTGGAAAAAATATATGAGGAAAACCCCCCGAACCCTAGCCGCAGTGCAGTGATGTAATTTGGCTCGATGATGGTGTAACTTCAAAGTAAAGTGAAGTAGGAAGGTATCTTATCAAGGTGTAGATCTACGATTAGTGAGATGGTGTAATTCGGTTGGGGATGGGAAAACTAGATGGCAGGTGACAGATGAATTGTGAGGACGATGTTGCAGTTCAGAGGTGAGCTGGAGGCTTACGTACCAGTTTTATTACTATCTACTATTTCTGTTTCCGCTGTTTGAGCTACTATACGAGTGTTGTGGTGTGGCTTTTTGTACAGACTTTGATATTTCCTATGATGTTTGGATAATCTTTCAGGATGTCGTAAAAGTTTCAAAACTTTGTTATATGATGCTTCACTATTATTACCTGTTGTATAAATTCTACTATATTTTATCCTTGAGCTGTGAGTTCTACGACAGGCATCGATGGTGTTTGCCTACCTATGATGATCGTCCACAGCTGCCTGGTACACCTTTCAGTGCATTATTCCTCTTCTTTAGTGCAGGGGTTGTGGGCGGTCGTCACATTTGGTATCAGAGCTCTGGTTAACGATTTTAGCCAAAGTTCGAAGACGTAATTACGTATGAGACATATTTGTAGATTTCAGTTGGATGTATACTATGTGATACTATATAGTATAGTAGCGTTTGTACTTCTTTAGCAGATTTTTTGCAAGTGGCTAATCATTCAAATTTGCAGATTTAGAATGAGTCCACGAACTACAAGACACCTTGCTAGGGAATGGGTTGTGCCTGGAGGCGGTAATGGCGGTATACCAGACTACCCAGCCATGTTTGAGGCCATGATGGAAGCAGTCCTGCGAAGGGTACCAGCTCCAGTGGCAGCCATGGTAGATGTAGGTGTGCGAGTTCCTAGGGTTGTGGATTTTGCGAAGCTGTGCAAAGATTATACATCTCTAGGAGAAAAACCATTCAAAGGGACAGAACCAACTGAAGAGGTTCAGAAGTAGATGGATTCTTATGTCCGTATTTTTGGAAACTTGGATTTGGATAATGCAACTAAGAGAAAGGTTGCATCAAGGAAGCTGCAGGGCAGGGCCATGGAGTGATGGAATTCTATTACACTTGAGACTCCGAAAGAGGAGATTTCACGGGAGAAATTCCAATATAAGTTTGAAATAAAGTTTATCTCCACTGCTCAGAAGTCAACTTTGTTCAAGAAGTTCGTAGAACTGAAACAAAATAGTCGTTCTGTGCTTGATTATGTCTCTGATTTCGAGGCCTTGCCCAAATATGCTCGTTCATACATTGACACACCTTATCAGAAGAACGAAAAGTTTGTTATGCGGCTGGATACCCACATTGGAAGGCCGCTGGTGGATCATCTTCACGATCCATTTGAGAAGATTGTGGAAAAAGTTGTTCGCCACGAGAGCTTGTTTCATAAGAAAGCAAGTGTTGTCGCTGCAACCAAGGAAGTTCAGAAACCACAGCAGGGTGGAAATAATAAACAGAGGAATCAAAAATAGGAGAAAGGAAACGATGGCCAGAGGAAGCCTAAGAGTGAGCTGGTTTGCATTAACAGCCAACAGAAGGGTCATTACTCGAATGAGTGCAAGAACCCCAAAGCTGAGAAGAAGTGCTTCAAGTATGGGAAGCCTGGGCATGAGAAGAAAGATTGTCCAGAATCAGCTAACGGTAAGAAGATTGTGAAGGCATATGCTTTGGAATACGTGCCATCTTCTTCAAGAGCTCCTACTGCAGAAAAGAAGGGAAAGGGTGTCGTTGTTCAAGGCACTCTTTCAGTTAGGTGTTTTAGTTCGTGTGTTGTTCGATACTGGAGCATCACATTCTTTCATTTGCAATGAGCTTGTGTGTCGCTTGGGTTTGGAACCCGAGATTTGTGATAGACCATTGATCGTGACTAATCCGGCTGGGGGTTCATTCAGTTTGTGCATGTTGTGTCGTGGTTTAGTGTTGTCGAGTCATGGTTGTTATTTTGTATGTGATTGCTTTGTTCTTAACTTCGCTGGGTTTGGGACAATCTTGGGCATGAATTGGCTCAAGAGGTATGCGGTAAGGGTGAATTGCGAGAAGCTAGAGGTGAGAGTCGAGGATGTGGAATGGCGAAAGGTGTTGATTAGATGTAAGCGCGAAAAGGTTGTCTTCGTGAGCTATCTATATTTTCTTAGGATTCCACAGGAAAACTTGTTATCTGTGCTGATCGTTAATGAGTATGAAGATGTCTTTGACAAGGTCAAAGGGTTGTCGCCCCATCATGAGATCGAGTTTAGGATCGATTTGGACGAGGGTGCTAGACCAATCATTATGCCCCTTAGGCGGATGGCGCCTAGGAAACAGTAAGAGTTGGTGGTGCAAGTTTGTGACCTTCTAGGAAAGGAATTCATTCGGAGAAGTGTTTCCGAATGGGGTGCACCGGTCATTTTTGCAACCAAGGCAGATAGCTCGTTAAGATTGTGTATGGACTATCGTGAGCTGAACAAAGTGACCAGGAAGAGCAAGTATCCGTTCTTGAGGATTGATGGCTTGTTCAATCAGCTTCACGAGGCTAACGTGTTTTCTCAGGTGGAGTTAGCAACGAGATTTCACCAGTTGAGTATGCCTAAGGATAGTGTGCCAAAGATTGCTTTTAGGACACCATTTGGTTTCTTCGAATGGTTGGTGATGCCATTCGGTTTGACTAACGCGCCAACGTATTTTGCGGATCTTATGAATAGAGTTTTCAAAGATCAGTTGAATAAGATTGTGCTTGTGTTCGTGGATGATATTCTGGTTTACTCTCGGAATGAGGAAGAGCACAAAACGCACTTGAGAGTTGTTTTGGAAATCTTGCTAAAGCATCAGCTGAGAGCTAAGTTTTCAAAGTGTCGCTTCTGGATGAAGGAAGTGAGATTCTTAGGCCATGTTGTTTCTTAAAATGGGATAGCGGTAGACCCTGCTAAGGTGGCAGCAATCCAGGAATGGGATCGACATAAGAATGCGATGGATGTTCAGAGTTTCCTTGGGTTGGCTGGTTATTGCCGACAGTTTATCAAGGATTTCTCCAAGGTAGTTGCACCGTTGACAGGATTGACGAAGAAGAACCAGGTGTTCACATGGGATGCAAAACGTGAACAAGCGTTCAGGATCCTGAAAGAGAGACTGACGAGTGCTCCTGTTTTGATCATTCCAAGTGGGAATGAAGAAATGATTGTGTATACCGATGCATGTGGTACTGGACTTGGAGCAGTGCCGATGCAGAAGGAAATGGTTGTGGCCTACGCGAGTCGATAGCTAAAGCCGCATGAAAGAAATTATCCAACCCATGATTTGGAGTTGGCGGCAATTGTGTTTGCTTTGACGATGTGGAGACATTACCTATTAGGAGTTCGATTCGAGTTGTTTATGGATCACAAGTCGTTGAAGTGTCTTTTCTCCCAAAAGGAGTTGAATCTTCGGCAGCAACGGTGGTTAGAGTTTCTGGCGTCATATAATTTTGCTATAACCTATACTCTTGGAAAAGGCAATGCAGTGGCAGATGCATTGAGCCAAAGACACACAAGTTTGGGAACGATGTTTTCAGAATGGAAGAGCCTCGAGTACTTGATGGGGTTTGATTTCAGGACAAGGTGTGAATTGGAACCTGAAATGTTGGAAAGCTTATCGATAAGACCTACTCTCATCGAAAGGACTGGCGAGAGCCAAAAGGGAGATGTAAAACTTGTCGAGTTTATCCAAAAATGAAACCAGAAGAAAAAGAGTTCGAAGTCGATCGAGAAGGTTGGCTTCGAAACTAAGGGCGATTAGTTGTCCTGATATCGAAGGATTGAGAGATGAGGTTCTGAGAGAATGTCATCACTCGAAGTTGATGATTCATCTCGGTGGTAATAAGATGTATCGGGACATGAAGCGAGTATACTACTGGAAAGGGATGAAACGAGATATTGGAAAATTCATTTCGAAAGCTGAATAGAAGAAGCCGAGTGGTTTGCTTCGGGCATTAGAAGTTCCTACATGGAATTGGGAGCAGATATCGATGGATTTTATTGATGGACTACATAGAACCAGGGTAGGAAATGAAGGCATTTGGGTCATCGTGGATCGTTTGACCAAAAGTGCAAGGTTCATTCCTGTCAAGTCAACTAGGACGGCACCAAAATTGGATGAACTTTATGTGAAATGGATAGTTCGATTCCATGGTATTCCAAAGAGAATAGTGAGCGACCGAGATCCATTATTTATGAGTGGATTTTGGAAAAGTTTACAAGAAGCATTGGGAACCGAGTTATGTTTGAGTATGACTTATCATCCCCAAACTGATGGTCAGACCAAGAGAGTCAATCGAGTTTTGGAAGATCTCCCGAGGGCTTGTGTGTTAGACTTCGGAGGATCGTGGGAAGACCATCTACTTTATTTGAGTTTGCATATAAAAACAACTACCAGTCGAGAATTAGGATGGAACCATACGAGGCATTGTATGGAAGGTCGTGCAATTCTCCAGCTGTTGGTTAGAGACTGGAGATAAGTTGATACTTGGGCCTAAAATGATTAGAGAGACCTCAGATTGTATCGAGATGATTCGGCAAACATTGAAGGAAGCCCAAGATCGTCAGAAGATTTATGCTGATAAGCATTGAAAAGATTTGGAATTCGATGTAGGCGACATGGTTTTTGTGAAGATTTCACCATTGAAGCACGTGGTTCGATTCAGAAGTAAAGGGAAGTTGGATCCTAGGTTCGTTGGACCATTTCCGATAATCGAGCGAACTGGACCCTTTGATATTGTATCATCGTTATATCGTTGTATCTTGTTGTTGTTTGATAGAATTCCGTATGCTAGGATAAGGCTATGGATGCATTACTTGATGGTTGCTAGTTTGGTTTGGATAATAGAATTGGCTTCTCGTGGATGATAGGCATGCAGAATTATTATGGTTACTTGTATTTGCTTTGAATTTCGCGGACGAAATTCTTAAGGGGGATAATGTAACAGCCCACATTTTATGTATTGGAAGATCGTAAAATATTTTTATTTTATTCCCTGAGGGTTGGATCATTCTCATATTTTAATATGTTACTTATAGGGATGTGAGACATATCCGTAATTTTTACCAGTTTTGTTTGTGACCAATTAGCCGATGTCAGTCTTGTATAGGGCATAACTTTTGACTCAGGTCGAATCAGGTAATGAGACCTGTGCCATTGGAAAAAAATGATGATTGCCTTTCCGTAGAGTAGTTACATTAAAGATTTGGCTCAGCGGTTTGGGAGGAACCGCTGTTTGAAGGTTTAACAGTTGGTTGTTCAGGTTTGTGAAGCCTTAATAGGCTGATTTGGAGAGGCCCATTAGTGGGCTAGTGGAAGGGCATAAATAGGGGTTGGGAGATATGAGAAATGGTTTAGTTTCAATATTCTCTCATTTGGTGGCCTATGTTCCTCCTTCCTCTAACATCTTTCCACCGTTAAAATCAAAATCTAAGGAAGGAAATCGAAGATCTACACAATTGGAGGCTAGATCTATATCATTCGAAGTGGAAATTCATCGGATCAAGGGGTTTGGTTCGAATTGCTTGCTGTCTGGAATCTTAATTCATTGTTTTTGCTTTGATTTGGAGAATTGGTGAGTGATTTGCATATCTCACATGGATTCAATGAAGTATATGAATGTTTGATCATATTTTTCATCAAATTCAAGCATTTTCTCATAGATTTACACCTTGAGAAGTCCATTTTCATATGAATCACTTTAGAGTCTGATTTAGCAAGTTTAAACCGGTAATTTTTATGATATTCCATATGTTTATGCAAGTTAGATCCGCAAATTTGGATCATATATTAATTTATAATGATTTGGGTGAAAATTGTGTAATTTTAGTGAAATTAACATATTCATGTTGTTAATGATTTAAATTCATGTTTATGATAGTAATTGATGAATTGGATGAATAGATTTCATTGAGATAGTTGATTGGCAAAGTTTTGGTCGAAATTGGGCTTGAATTGAGGTTGTACATGCCATGGGTCATGCGTGTGGGTAGTCGTGCATGCGAGTGGAGCCGTCGAGCGTGCAGTACAGTGTCATACAGTGTAGTACAACTTTGGGTCGGGTCGACCAGCCTCCTGGTCGGGTTGAGCATGAGGGGACCGGGTCGGTCAGTCGTAGGGGAGAAGCCTGGTTGGTCGATCGTAGGGGAGAAGCCTGGTCGGTCGGTCGTAGAGCAGAAGGGGGTCGGTCACTCTGGGTCGATCACACCATGTTAGTCGAGCAGAAGGGTCGGTTGCACCATGTGGAGTTAAGCAAAAGCAGGGTCGGTTGAACATGGTTGGGTCGAGCAGTAGGGTCGGTCGGTCTCTGCTGAGATGTTGAAGGGTCGGTCGAGCAATGTGAAGGGTTGGTCGCTCTGGTCGGTCGAGCAGTGTGAAGGAGTCGGTCACATAGGGTCATTTCTGAAAAATTCATATTTTTGGGTATGACCCAGATTTGAACAAAAGTGACTTCGAAGGAAATTGAAGTAGGAAGGTTCGAAGTGTTGAAAGGTGTTCGGTGGTCGGTGTAGATCAGCGAATGAGATGACAACTCAAAGGTCGTGAGTTGGTGGATAATGATTGCTCGAGAAGGTTGCTTGAGCTATGTAAAGTCATCGAGTTGGATGATTAGAGATGCGAAGCCGAGAAGTTATCATTGTCATAAGTTCTAGCAGGCTCAAAGCAGGGGTACGACGAGGGCACCCAAAAGACTGGAAGGTTGTTGGTCAAGTACCCTGGGTATCGTTGAAAGGCCTAATTGTCAAGGTCGGACAAACATACGTATCGTTCAAAGACATATGGAGTTTATGTTAAAACTAGGGTTACCATTAGCCCTTGACATATGTCAAGGTTGGCCATCACGATTAACGATGGTTTCGAAGCAGGATTAGCGGTGATAGCCAGAGTCTATCATGGTTGATTAGTTGCCTTGTTTGAACCATCTCATGTAGATTGTCCAACGTCGAAGAAGATGTTCCTTGGGTGCTTGTTTGATATTAGTTTAGGCCTCTAGGGCTTGTGCTTGAGGAATGTTGAGTTCGATTAGGATGGTTTACATAAGATATATAATTTGGATGTCATGAGTGCTTTGCCATGATTGAATGGGTGTTTTGGTTTCCATGGATGTATGGTTGAAATGTTGTTGTAAAGGCTATCACTGTCCAATGTGGGGAAGATAGCGTTGAGTTCTTCTCTGGTGTTGTGGGTAGATTAGTGTATTTATCTATCCATTCTCATATACTTTATCGTTGATATTTGTTGGTTGTTTTATCACTCACTAAGACTGTTGTCTGACTCAAGGTTTTATGTTTCCCTCTTATTACCTTCGGCTGTTCATCCGGTTGAGGATGGGCAGACTAGGTGGCAGGTAACAGGTGATTAGTGAAGACGAGGTTTCAATTTGGAGGCAAGCTGGAGGCTCATGTACCAGCTTTATTACTATATACTAATTCTGTTTCCACTGTTTGAGCTACTCTATGAGTGTTGTAGTGAGGCTTTATGTACAGACTTTGATATTTCCAATGATGTTTGGATAATCTTTCAAGATGTTGTGAAAGTTTCAGAAGTTTGTTATATGATGCTTCACTATTATTACCTGTTGTATATTTTCTATTATATTTTATCCTTGCGTTGTGAGTTCTATGACAGGTATCGATTGTATTTATGTAACAACCCGAAAAATCAGAACCAATTTAAAAAATTTAATTTAGCTATTTTAATGGATTTTGAATATTTAAAATGATTTATTTTAAATAATAACGACTAAAAATTTATTTAAATCGAAGTTAGAAAGTATAAATTTATTTTAATTAAAAAAGGAGTTTGAAATGGTGCGGTAGTTTGAAAATTCGATTTTAAATTTCAATTGAATGTATATAATTCAAAATAAATCGGATTTCAGTAAAGCTAGAAATATTTAAATCTGTTTAATTATATCTTTCTAACAAATGTGAAAATTTGAGATTTCACTTTATAAAACATAAGTTATGTCCAGTTTAAAATTTAAAATAGTCGCTATGGAATTTATATATATATATATTTAATATAATATATAACCCGTAACAATGGCCATTTTGCTAACGACCTCCGTTTTCAACGAAACCACTTTGTCAGATCCGAAATGTCAAATTATTGTTAGGTTTCAAATTTCATAATTTTTGGAATTACTATGTGAGCATGGTAAATTTAAATGTGTTTTGACAGTTTCAGTTTGAATTGGATCGACCAGAAAATGACCATTTTTCAAACGGTCTCCAAATTCGATGAAATTAGTTTCGTTAGGACCGTATCATCAAAACATAACTAGATTTATTTTTCTGTAATTTTTGGAGTCAGTATGTGTCCCCGGTAAATTAAAATGTATGTTTAAATCAATATATATATATATTTGTATTTTAATTTTGATAAAAACTAATCGAAATTGTCGAATTAGCTTATGAAACATATCCCATTGTGTCCGGAATGAGGGTATTTAGCTTGGGGCGACAGTCGTTGAGTTTGATTGGGAGTTCGTATGAAAAAACACAATTTTTGAATTAAATAATATTTAAAAATATGTACAAAACCCTAGAAAATAAACCCCTAACCCTACGCAATTCCGAGCCACCGCCTTTCATTGAACGGATGGCGATATTTGCTCAAATTTTTCCCTCCGATCCTCTCAAAATCCACTCCACAATTTTCGCAACTTCCCAAAGCAAAAGCGAAGACCTAGGCGAGCTCTACCACCTGAATGGTGGAGATGGGATTTAGGGTCGTGGATAGGAAGACATCGGCCTCCAAAGGGCCAACGTTCGAACAAGAATTGCAAGGGAGGGGGACCGACGAGTGGCACGTGGTCCTGGGCGGTGGTGGAGGAGGCTGGCGGCGTTCGAGTGGCGATAGCTGATCGGAGAACGGCGCAATGGTGGTGGTGAAATTTTGGAACCCTAGTTTGCAAAGTGGGTTCGGCTATTTCCAGAAACGATGGACGAAGAGAAAGAGGGTAAATAACGAAAAGGGAATTAAATTAAATTATTTATTTAATTGTATTAAGAATTTAAATTGTGTAATTAATATTGAAACGATTGTAACTTTTTCATATGAGCACGAAATCACGTAATTTCAGAAGCATTGGAATCGCAGTGAGGAGAGCTTCACAATGAAACTGACTAGGATGGAAACGGAGTGCGATAGAAATTCAGGCAATTTCAAATCCAAATAGAACTAAAATTCAAAAATAAAGAATGACAGAGTGGAAACCGACTTTGAGAACTCTCTCTCTCACTCAAAATATTTTACAGTTATTATATAATAGGTTGTAGATGGGGCTTAGTAGCTCCTGATACTATTTTTTGTACAAACCATGGTTGATTGTTTTTTTGGATTATGATTGGGATGGTCATGGATTTATATCGTTGTATATAAAATTATTTATATAAAATGTTATAAAATTATCATGAAGATAAATTAAAATAAATATTCATTTACAAATCGGACGGTTTGTTTATGTACACCTATTTAATTGATATTGATTGGGACGATAAATTTTACACATCGCCCAACTGCACATAATAATCAGTATTCGTTGGTTGAAACCCCCATGGGTATTGGGATGATATTTGACATACACTAATCCCAATTGTTTAGTGGTATGTCAATCGACGGGTTAACAGATTGTATAAGCATTATTTATTTATTTTAATGCTTATACGGCTGTAAAATGCACTCTGTATGTTGTATGAATTTTTATTGATTGTTTATCATTATTGATGTATACATGCGATGTATGAAATCCATATGACCCAAATTATGTGGTAATTAATTGTGTCTGATTCCAGTTCAGAATTAACAAATAATTTAAAATAATATTCAGCGAATAATCAAAATGTGATTTTGATGTTCAATTTTGGATGGACACGAAAATATTGAAATGTGAAGCCGTGTTAAGTAGTTAAACGCCATTTTAACATGAACGAGATTTTCTATCGATTTTATTCATTTTATAATGAATATCGAAAAGTGATTTCAAAATCTGATATTTTGAAAATATTATCATTTTAATATTATAATGATATAGAGTATTCAATTTTGATTTAAAATTGAAATAGAAGTGGAATTTATAAATATTTTATAAATACGTTTTGAATGGAAATCGGAGAAATATATTATATATATATATATATATATATTAATGGCTTGAATAGAACACGGCACGCAGCGACCATTCGCGAATTTCGACCATTAACTTCGCATTGACGTAACGGGGGATCTGACCATCGGATTCTCCTAAAATTGGAACCGTTGGGTTCACATAGAAAAGAGCTTTACAATGAATATAAGAGATTTGAAATCTAACTGTTAGGTTTAGAAATATGTCCAAATTAGTTTTGGAAAAGGTCGTTATGGATGCAGTTCGGTGGTCGTTATTGGAAACCGACTGTAAGGGCCTTAATAAAATTATTTAAAATGAAAATTGTGTAAAATCACTATAAATGAATTGGAAAGATTTTGGATGAAAAATTCCAGTTTTGAAAAGATAAAAATATACTTTTATCTAAATGAACTAGTTATTAACTAGAAGAATAATCCAAATGATTTTCAGAAATAATAAATTGGATTTGAAAATGGTTTTAAAATAACTAGAATTTTTACAACATATAAATTGGAATGGATTTGGATGGAAATCATCTTCAGAATATTTCGATATTGGATTCCGTAACTAAACGGATATTGTTGAGGCATTTGGAAGATATATATATCATTATTCCCAATACGATATTTGTTGGTTTCAGAATTAGATATTGAATATAAGTCGATATAATTTCCTTTAAGAGCCTTGTATTTGATATCAAATTGGATTTTGGGTTTGTCATGAATGATGTCTTTATTAACACTGTTCTTAAACCCAGTTGAGAAAAGAATAAATCTTTAAATTAAGATTTAGTGAAGTTTTCCAATTAATATTTAACTGGAATTGAATAAAAGAATTGGATTTTCGGGTTTATCGTGAACGGTGTTTTAAATAACACTTGTTCTTTAACCCAATTAATAGTGAAGAATACGATTTGGAATTTATAATCTTTTAATTAAGATTAATGGAATTTTCCAAAGTAAAGATTTCTAATTTAATATATTAAATTGGAATTGAATGGAATTCGATTTGGTATAATCGAGATGATCAAAGCACAACTTTAAGTAGCACATCTTCAAGCAGCACAGCTTTGTGTTGCGTCAATTCGCGAGCCTCGCACCCCGGTATGGTGGTGAGCTGATGTTTAGTTCAGTATACTTTCGAGATGGATGGATTTAGCCGACTGAGATAGGCTGGGTATGGTCGCTACACACCTGGTAGGGATAAGGGCACACCCCCTCGATTCCCAGAAGGATAGAGTAAGCGGCGTTTTCTCATGCACGGGACGTAAGTCGCGGAGATACTCAATATCCTGGATATAATGCGGATGTGCGTTACAGCGTTTTCTCATGCCTGGGACGTAAGTCGTGGGGAATTGCACTGCGCGATCGATCTTTCGGACTAGTAGCCATCAAGATGGAAATCCAACTTCCAATACGACATTTTACGGTTTTAGTAGTATACTATTGGTGGCATAGTGGTATGGGACATTCATGTCGTCTATGATTGATATATTTATATTTGAAGTCGTTTTGACACTATGCACTTATAATATTATCAAAAAGATTTGTTTTAAAACGTACCAAGCATATTTGGCTATTATAAGGTAAAACTCTATCCTCCGGCTTGCGTTGCATTGTGTGATGGGACCTAAGTCTTATAGTAGCTTCATTTTTCTATAGTTAGCATTGCGTTGTTTATTTTAGGCATTGGTATTCTTGGGGGTAAAACCATTCCGTGTTATACGGCGTGTCCCCTTGATTTACCTTATTTTAAAGTAAATTTTTAATGATTGTTTTAGTTCTCACACCAGTCCCATGGCTGACTCGGAGTTTATTGTTTTAACCTAAACTCTTGGTGCCCATATTTTCCACACGGGCAGCTAGTAGTTTTGGTTTTCGCATATATTTCTTTTCCCAGGATCTTGGATTACAGCTGGAGCTATATTCAGAAAGCTTTGTATCCGTGTATTTCATTCAGTTGTGCTAGTTATTGAATTTTCCGCTACATATTCTATATATACATTTAAATTTCCGCTGCTTTGTAATTTAAAACTCTGATATTTTCCGCTGTATATTATTTATTCATACTCTGATATATTCTTGTACTCTGATGTAAATTGCTGTAATAACAATGAAATGTTCTTATGTTTATGTTCTGATTTGTCGTGTTTTCAGTTCAATCCGGGTTTTACCGTAAGGGAGAGTTTGGGTCATCTCAATTTGGTATTAGAGCTCTGGTTTACAGAGCTCGAGAACAAGACACATTAGAACCAAACGAAAGAACTCATCGGAGATAGGATTAGTAATATCCTATGGGGAAAGACTCAATAGAGATAGGATGAGTAGTATCCTAGAATGAGAAAATCGTTAGAGATAGGGATAGTAATACCCTAGAACGAGTTAGAAGAGTATTATTTAAGAGATAAAAAAATGATGAATTTAGTTTGAAAATTATATCTTATTATACGTATTTGATTATTTTATTTTAAATTGATTTTGGACTATCGGGTATATGGAGATTTAAATATATGTCTGATTCATGTGTATTTGAAGTCTTAAATATACTGGGTAGATATAGAATCACACTCTAGTCGCCCAGGGATAATTCTTATGATAGTCTAGACATCATTAGTATTTATGTTCGAGTTTCAAAAGTGGGATATCTATATATTTACAATTGACTAGTGTGAGAACTAAAACCTTAGTTAGAATTTATTGTTGTGATTTGGCACTAAAAATATGATTTTTACGTATATATAGAAAATCATATATTTGAAAAGATAACCAACTAATTGATTTTTGGTTGTGATGTGTGATTATTAGTTCAACTAATTTAAAATATTGGAACAATAAAACCCAATAATAGAACGAAGGGTAAATTAAGCCAAATCGAATCAAATATTAAACTGAATTGAAAATTGATTAGAACTGCATATACGTACATGTGCATATAATGAACAGGTCATAGCATGGAAGCTAAGAAAAGGAATAAACTTGTGTGCACGACAGATAGGTACATGTTTACTATATTTCATTGGGTTTGATGATTTTATGAGCCGATTGGTAAGCCACTTGTCATTTTCTTTTTCTTTTTGATTGATGAGGGCCCTGTGAGGCAAGTTGCGGTTTTACCGATCAACCCGTACAAAGGAGGTTATGGCGAAATTTTTAGAAAATTTAGGGTGTTAGCCAAATGTTTAAGAAAGAAAGTTCTTAGAAACTGAAAAGTTGAAAAATGAAAGCCAGAATGAAAGTTGAGTTGGTTGGTTAAACAACTTTCAGCTCCGTTTCTTTTTTAGGATGAAAAGATTTTAAGTGGGGAGATTGTAACAACCCGGAAAATCAGAACCAATTTAAAATTTTTAATTTAGCTGTTTTAATGGATTTTGAATATTTAAAATGATTTATTTTAAATAATAACAACTAAAAATTTATTTAAATCGAATTTAGAACGTATAAATTTATTTTAATTATAAAAGGAGTTTGAAATGGCGCGATAGTTTGAAAATTCGATTTTAAATTTCAATTGAATGTATAGAATTCAAAATAAATCGGATTTCAGTAAAATCAGAATTTAAATTTGTTTAATTATATCTTTCTAATGAATGTGAAAATTTGAGATTTTACTTTATAAAACATAAGTTATGTCCAATTTAAAATTTAAAATAGTCGCTATGAAATTTATATATTTTTTTAATATAATATATAGCCCGTAAAAATAGCCATTTGCAAACGACATCCGTTTTCGACGAAACCACTTTTGTTGGATCCAGAATTTCAAATTATTGTTAGTTTTCAAGTTTCAAAATTTTTGGAATCAATACGTAAGTGTGGTAAATTTAAATGTGTTTTGACAGTTTCAGTTTGAATTGGATCGACCAGAAAATGACCATTTTTCAAACGGTCTTCAAATTCGACGAAATTAGTTTAATTAGGACCGTATCGTCAAAACATTGCTAGATTTATTTTTTTGTAATTTTTGGAGTCAGTATGTGACCCCGGTAAATTAAAATGTACGTTTAAATTCTATATATATTGATTTATATTTTAATTTTGATAAAAACTGATCGAAACTGTCGGATTGGCTTACGAAATATATCCCATTGTGTCCGGAATGGGGGTATTTAGCTAGGGGCGATAGTCGTTGGGTTTGATTGGGAGTTCGTATACAAAAACACAATTTTTGAATTAAATAATATTTAAAAATATATAAAAAACCCTAGAAAATAAACCCCTAACCCTACACAATTCTAAGCCACCGTCTTCACTGAACGGATGGCGATATTTGCTCAAAATTTTCCCTTCGATCCTCTCAAAATCCACTCCACGATTTTCGCAACTTCCCAAAGCAAAAGTGAAGACCTAGGCGAGCTCTACCACCTGAACGGTGGAGATGGGATTTAGGGTCGTGGATAGGAAGAAATCGACCTCCAAAGGGCCAGCGTTCGAAAAAGAATTGCAAGGGAGGGGGCCAACGAGTTGCACGTGATCCTGGGCGGTGGCGGAGGAGGCTGGCGGCGTTTGCGTGGCGATGGCTGATCGGAGAACGGCACGACGGTGGTGGTGAAATTTTGGAACCCTAGTTTGCAAAGTGGGTTCGGCTATTTCCAGAAACGAGGGACGAAGAGAAAGAAGGTAAACAAGGAAAAAGGAATTATATTATTTATTTAATTGTATTAAGAATTTAAATTGTGTAATTAATATTGAAATGATTGTAACTTTTTCATACGAGCATGAAATCACGTAATTTCAGAAGCGTTGGAATAGCAATGAGGAGAGCTTCACAATGAAACTGACTAGGACGGAAACAGAGCACGTTAGAATTTCAGGCAATTTCAGATCCAAACAGAACTAAAATTCAAAAATAAAGAATGATGGAGTGGAAACCAACTATGAGAAATCTCTCTCACTCAAATTGTTTTACAGTTATTATATAATAGGTTGTAGATGGGGCTTAGTAGCTCCTAACACTATTTTTTTGTATAAACCGTGGTTGATTATTTGTTTGGATTGTGATTGGGATGGTCATGGATTGATATCATTATATGTAAAATTATTTATATAAAATTTATATAAAATTATCATGAAAGTAAATTAAAATAAATATTCATTTACAAATCGGACGGTTTGTTTATGTACACCTATTTAATATTGATTGGGAAGATAAATTTTACACATCGCCCAACTGCACATATAATAATCAGTATTCGTTGGTTGAAACCCCACACGGGTATTGGGATGATATTTGACATACACTGATCCCAATTGTTTAGTGGTATTCAATCGATGGGCTGATAGACTGTATAAGCATTATTTATTTATTTATTTTAATGCTTATACAGTTGTAAAATGCACTCTGGATGTTGTATGAATTTTTAATGATTGTTTATCAATATTGTTGTATACATGCGATGTATGAAATTCATATAACCCAAATTATATGGTAATTGATTGAGTCTGATTCCAGTTTAGAATTAACGAATAATTTAAAATAATATTCAATGAATAATCAAAATGTGATTTTAATGTCCGATTTTGGATGGACACGAAAATATTGAAATGTGAAGTCGTGTTAAGTAGTTAAAAGCCATTTTAACACGAACGAGATTTTCTGTCGATTTTATTCATTTTATAATGAATATCGAAAAGTGATTTCAAAATCTGCAATTTTGAAAATATTATCATTTTAATATTATAATGATATAGAATATTCAATTTTGATTTAAAATTAAAATAGAAGTGGGAATCGGTTTCAAATGAATTTATAAATATTTTATAAACACGTTTTGAATGGAAATCGATGAAATATTATACATACATATATATATATGGCTTGAAAAGAACGCGCTACGCAACGACCATTCGCGAATTTTGACCATTAACTTTGCATTGACGTAACAGGAGATCCGACCGTCGGATCCTCCTAAAACCAGAACCGTTGGGTTCGAATCAAAAAGAGCTTTCCAACGAATCTAAGAGATTTGAAATCTAACGGTTAGATTTGGAAATATGTCCAAATCAGTTTTGGAAAAGGTCGCTATGGATGCAGTTCGGTGGCTGTTATTGGAAACTGACTGTAAGGGCCTTAATAGAATTATTTAAAATGTGGAAAAATTGTGTAAAATCACAATAAATGAATTGGAAAGATTTTGGATGAAAAATTCCAGTTTTGAAAAGATAAAAATATATTTTTATCTAAATGAACTAGTTATTAACTACAAGAATAATCCAAAGGATTTTTAGATATAATAAATTGGATTTGAAAATGGTTTTAAAATAACCAGAATTTTTCCAACGTATAAATTGCAATGGATTTGGATGGAAATCATCTTCGGAATATTTCGATATTGGATTTCGCAATTATACAGATATTGTTGAGGAATTTGGAAGATATATATATATATATATATATCGTTATTTCCAATACAATATTTGTTGGTTTTAGATTTTGATATTGAATATAAGCCAATATAATTTCTATTCAGAGCCGTGTATTTGATATCAAATTGGATTTTGGGTTTGTCGTAAATGGTGTCTTTATTAACACTGTTCTTAAACCCAGTTGAGAAAAGAATAAATCTTTAAATTAAGATCTAGTGAAGTTTTCCAATTAATTAATATTTAATTGGAATTGAATAAAAGAATTGGATTTTTGGGTTTATCGTGAACGGTGTTTTAAATAACACTTGTTCTTTAACTCAACTGATAGTAAAGAATATGATTTGGAATTTATAATCTTTTAATTAAGATTAATGGAATTTTCCAAAGTAAAGATTTTCAATTTGATATATTAAATTGGAATTGAATGGAATTTGATTTGGTATAATCGAGATGAGCTTCTGTAAAGGAAGACCATTACTATATATGGAATTTAAAGGGCTTTGTCGTTATTCCATTTATATTATTAGTCTGATACGGGAAATTATATCGATTATATACTGTTATGATTTCCGTATAGATTCCATTTTGATGGAATATGATTTTGGGTTTATCGTGAACTGTGTTTTAAAGGACATTCGTTCTTTAACCTAGTAAAGACAGGATTATTTCCTAAATTTGAAAAATCATTAAATAATGATTTTTGAAGATTAAAACTAAGTGGAGTTTTAAGAAATCTTTAATTAGATTGAAATGTGAATAAGGTAATTAAATTTTCCAAATTTGGGAAGTGTTTGAAAATGGAGTATCACCAGTATTACTTCATGCGAAAGTTAAATCTTTGATTAGATTTGAATGTGAAATGGTAATTGAATTTACCGATAACACAGTGGTGCTAGATATGGAGTACTACAGTTTTGCTCCATGGGTTGAATAGGTTGGGATGAGAAAATAAAATGAATGATTACTTCGGTAAGGCGTTAATCCTGACTAGTTTGATAAACCTTAATTTGGTTTAAACTGTGAAAAGATACTATAAAATCTGTTGAAATGATTTTCAAAGAAATGGATTAAACAGTATGTTTAAAAGTGATAATCTTTGATAAGATTGATGAGAACCTTTCCAGAATAATGAAATACGAATAAAAGAATATTCTGGAATGGAATGAGGCATATGATGTGTTGTTATAGCACTTGATTATAAGATACACGAGTTATTCGGAATGACCGGGTTTAACCCATTTTGAATAATTGTTACGATGACTAACAATCGAAGAGATTGAAGACGGTGCAAGACCGACAATCTTCACATCGAATGGATGGGTTACTACTGATGCCCATGATTGGAGTAGCCACTTTGAAGGGGCTACAGTGGTAGCCGTCTGGACGTATTTGTTGATTGTTCGGATATGAGAGGGCCTCTCTCCTGTATTAGACATACGGGACGAGGAATAATGTGCCTCCTTTTTCCTTCAGACCCAGAACGGACTTGCAAATGGATGGTGTGTCTGACATTGTATTCCATTATGCTATATTCGTTGATCTCTGCTAAATATATATCTGTTTGGTGGCCGAGAATTAATTCTCTTGCTTAATACCCTTCTTTGAGACGTACGAGCTTAGAGGTTATATATTGGTAGAAATAAATGGTATGACATGGATTGATAGTGTGGCATGCTGAGATGAAGTGATCCAAACTTTTGTTGAAAAACAAAGTTTGGTGGATGATGATCAAAGCACAACTTTAGGTAGCACGGCTTTGTGTAGCGTTAATTCACGAGCCTCGCACCCCGGTATGGTGGTGAACTGATGGTTAGATAAGTATACTTTCGAGATGGATGGATTTAGTCAACTGAGATAGGCTGGGTGTGTTCACTACATACCTGTTACGGATAGGGCACCCCCCCGATTCCCAGAAGGATAGAGTAAGTGGCGTTTTCTCATGCGCGGGACGTAAGTCGCGGAGATACTCGATATCTTGAATACAATGCGGATGTGCATTACGGCGTTTTCTCATGCCTGGACGTAAGCCATGGGGAATTGCACTACGCAATCGATCTTTTGGATCAGTAGCCATCATGATGGAAATCCAACTTCCAATATGACATTTTACGGTTTTAGTTGTATACTATTGGCGGCATAGTGGTATGGGACATTCATATCATCTATGATTGATACATTTATATTTGAAGTCATTTTGACACTATGCACTTATAATAATATCAAAAAGATTTGTTTTAAAACGTACCAAGCATATTTGGCTAATATGAGGTAAAACTCTATCCTCCGGCTTGTGTTGCATTGTGTGATAGGACTTGAGCCTTATAATAGCTTCATTTTTCTTTAACTAGCATTGCGCTATTTATTTTAGGCATTGGTATTCTTGGGGGTAAACCTGTTCCGTGTTATACGGCGTGGTCCCTTGATTTACCTTATTTTAAAATAAATTTTTAACAACTATTTTAGTTCTCTAACCAGTCCCATAACTGACCCAGAGTTTATTGTTTTAACCTAAACTCTGGCTGCCCATATTTTCCATACGGATGGCTAGTAGTTTTGTTTTTTGCAAATATTTCTTTTCCCAGGATCCTGGATTACAGCTGGAGTTATATTCAGAAAGCTTTGTATCCATGTATTTCATTCAGTTGTGCTAGTTATTGTATTTTCCTCTATGTATTGTATTTATACATTTAAATTTCCACTTGTAACGACCCAGATTTTTTGCCCGTCAAATATTTAATTTAATTTATTTATTTTTAATATTATATTTGAAGTATTAATGGAATTTAATATTTAATTCGTTATTAAAAACGGAGTTTGAACGTTATATATTTATAAAATTATAAAACGAGCTAGAAAATGGCGTGCAGTTCGTAATATGGAGTTTTGAACTTCAACTGAGAATACAAGACCCGATATAAGTCGGATTTCTGTGAAACAGGACACGTTGGAGCCGTATTGACGATAATTTTCATATGAAAGAGAAAAATTTAGATTTCGTGTTATAATTTGAAAGTTATGGTCAAATCAAATTTTGGAAAAAACGCTGTGGAAATCGTTATTAAAATATCGACCTTTAAAATGGCCGTTTTGCAAACGGACTCAGATTTCGACGAAATCAGTTTCATTGGAACCGTATCGTTAAATTATTGCCAGAAAATCAAATTGCGTGGTAAACCAATGTCGTATGTGACCACAGCAACCGTAAACGCCCGTTCAAATTCTATAGCGCGCATTCAAATAAATATAAGGAGTATTTGGGCGTAACTTGAGCTGACGATCGAATTAGGCCGCGGAACCAGTTCCATTGAGTTCGTATCGTCGATTAGAGTCAAGATAGGTATATAGTTTGTTATTTTTAGAGATCGAGAAATTTGGTGTTCAGAAGGGCAGTGCGGTTCGTGTTAAAAAGGGCCTACCGGGGAAACAGTCGCAGAATGCGACGAAATTAGTGCCGTTGGGTTCGTATCAAAAAGTTATTATCGGTGTTCGCAGTTTCGAGTTGATTTGATTTATCTGGTGATCGTGGTAGATTAAAATGCGTGTTTATTTCTGGTTTTATAAAGGATTTTTTTTCAAACGACCTCGGATCGCGACGAAACCTGTCCCATTGTGTCCGAAATATGTTTTTACATTAAGAAAAGCCTTTTTATCAGTAAACAGAAGTCGTTCGTAGAGATTTTGGCGTGTTACTTCACAACGAAGTTTCATATAATATTTCCACCATATAAATTTCATTTCGTTACTATTCAAACTGAAGGGGATTGGCTTTACTTGCACGCCACACCTTCTTACCATGAATAACAAGCTATGAAATAAAATATAATTTCAATTGCGTGGCACCCAAAACATCTTTCCCTTTTAAATACCAGCGAAACCCTATTCTCGTGGTCAACAGACATGAGGCGCCACAAAAACACTTCGATGGCCAGTATTCCTTTTTTTTCACCTCGTTTTTCCGAAAATAAGTTTATCAAAACAGTATACGTTCAATTGCAAACTGATGGATCTCATTGAGGGCTAGGTTTTGAGCGGTGGAGATGGCTCGCCGTGACAGTCTCAGCGGGTCCAAGGGGTTCCGTTCTTCGAAGCAAACTCCAAGGCGGAGGAGGACTTCGAGTGGGCCGAGACTAGGGGCGCCGGAGTGCGAAGTCAAGGGGCAGGTGGCGGTTGTACTGGTGTGGTTGGATCGACCTCCGAAGGCCTGGAGGGGGCGCGGGTTTCAACTGAAGGCAGTGGACATCGAGATGAGATGAGGACTTGCGGTGGATTTGTGAAGTCTGAGGGATAGTGCGATGCGTGTATTATAAAGCAAGGAGGGCACGATTGTTTTGTGATGTAGTAAGAAATGAAGAGGAGCAGCAAAGTAAAGGGAGCGTGGGTTTTTGGGATGAAACAAATGAAGGGGAGATGCTGATATCCAAAGTATAATTAATATTATAATTATTAATTCAGGGTTAACTATAATTAATTAGTATAAACTAACAACAATCCAAAAACTATTGCAGGTCCTCTAAAGGAAACGGAAAGAAGGACTAAGATTTGGACAATATATGTTTTGAAAACAAGGAGCAGTACTTACGTGAAACACAAACAAAGAAGGAGAGCGGACAAAATTTTGAACTAAGAATGTAAGGGAATTTAGTTTTATTTTTAAATAAAAGTTGATTAGTAAATTTAGGTCATTTATATTAAACAATTTAAATCATACGCAGGTATTACCGTGGTTCTGCCGACCGGAAGCAAGGAGGTTGGACGATGTTATTGCTAACCATAAATTACAAAAAAAAATATTTGTTAATTAAAGTATAATCAAGAATAATTATTTAGTTAAAGAATTTTAGTAAACTCCGTTATATTTGGAACGTAGGGACTGCGTGTTGAAGACAATTCAAACCCAAGGCAAACATGGAAAACAACGGATTTACAAAAGTATTATCAGCCTGTTAATTGACTAAACCAAGTAATTAATTTTATAAATTGGTGAGTAAATAAAAGAATTTATTTTTATTTTAAACGGTGAACCGATATTGTTAATAACTCGTTGATGTGCTATTAGAATTCGACGAACAAGGTGACGCTGAAAGCGGATTGACGAGCACAGTGTCATGGAACTAATCCAGACGGAAATAGAGACGACGGGAGTTTACAGTTAAATTAAACAATTGTTTAATTTAATTGTAATCGAACTGTTCCAGGATAATCAGAAATCAAGGTGAGTTAAACTCACTCAGTTACCCTTTTTATATTTTATATAAATTGGGTATTTTTATTTTGTGTGCTCTGCTTGCCAATGGTTGACTGTTTTGCTAGTTGTCTATTTATCTGTTGATTTAACTGATGAAATTAAACTGTGTTTAATTTCAGTGAAATACCCAATCGTTATGTTAACGATTGGATCCAACGGAGGTAACGCACCCTGTTGGTCACGTTTATTTTTAAGCGTGCTTAGTTGTTTGAATTGTTCTGTTATTTGATTGGTGTTAAATGGTTGTTATTTATTATCAGTTAAATGCGATTGATTTGGTTGTTGTTTATTGACTAGATATTCAACATCTGTTTGGTTTAAGCCAGTGGGCGGTGTTGGTTAAGTGTTCGGCAGAGTATGGCCTATAAAATCAATCGAGTTATAAATATTTATTCACCGTCAGGTGAATCGATAGAGTTGAGGTTATAAAATTTATTTTATAACCAGAGTTAGATTTTGAATTATATCATTTTGAATAAAAGTTATTTAAGGGAAATAAATAAATATTTTATTTAAGACTTTGATTGGTTATTAATTTATTTTGCAAAGTAAATGCTGATGTTAATCAGATTTACAAGTAGAAGAGTAAGAAATGAATTAAATGGTTAAACTTTGGTAATTGTTTTGTTAAGGAAACAAGTAATAGAATTTATTTAAATTAATTATATTTTTAATTAATTTAAGGTAAGGATTAATTTGAATCCGTTAATGAGATAATCGAGGTCTGAGTTAATTAAATCGACCAGTTTGAATTGAAATTGATTATCCAATTAAAGTGTTTTGATTAAATAGTTAAATGAATATCATTTAAATGTAAATAAGGTTTTTATCAAGGATTTACTATTTATTTTAGTAAATAAAGAAGTTAACTACTAATGTGGTAAATTGTTTGAAATAAATTATATTTTTAATTAATAAGGATCTAGGGAAAAATTACTTTTCAAAAGAAATCGAGGTTGAAATGGAAATCCAATGAAAATGGTTAAAGGGTTTGAAAGGAAATTGGTTAGAGTGCAATTGGGTTAAAAAGTGGGTCGTAGGGTTGGATAACCAAACCCAATTTATAATGGGATTTGTTTTGGAGACTGGAGTGGAGTTTTGGTGTTTGGGTTACAACTGATATTTATCTGAGGATAAGGACGTTGTTTGATCAAGGCCTGAGAGGTAATTAAAATATCCCAACTTGAACAACATCGGGATTATCTGGAGATATTATTAGTTGGTAATCGTAAGAGACGTTAGTAGATATGTTTTGAAATCTAAACAGCGATTTTAGCGCTGTTGTTATAATATATGTTTTGTAAATCTAATATAGCGATTGTAGCGCTTTTGCTATAGTAAATGGGTTGTAAACCTAAACAGCAATTATAGCGCTGTTGTTTTGTAAATCTAAATAGTAATTATAACGCTATTGTTATAACATATGTGTTATAAATTTCTTTGTTAAAACTATTGGATTTCCGAATTTGAAAGATGATTGGAAGGAAGATTTAAGTGGGAAATTGAATATAGTTATTCGAGCTAGAGTTGGTCAAACATAGTTTTTCAAGATGAGTGCCATTTCGTACGACTGCTAGCGTAATTCGCTGGGCTGCAGATAGCCTACGGCGGTCGGATGTTTCCTGAGGGAATCAGGCGTAACCATTGTGATCGCCGCGATCTAGAGTCAAGCGAATGGAGTTAAGTAAAATAGTAGTAAATCGATAGGGTTAAAGAAGTCGAGTTAATCAGTTAGAGTTAACCACTTTGAGTTAATCAATTGGAGTTAACCGATTAGAGTTAAATCGAATTAGAGTTATTCAAATATTGTATTTTTAAATATTAACAGAGTTAGAAGTTTTGATTTAACAAAGTAAATCAAGTGTTAAAAGGCCAGGTAATGCTGAATACTTAACCAGTGAACTCATTGGAGTGTCATGATTGAAACACTGTATATTTTGATAGTTAAAACACCGACTATCAAATCTGTCCGATACGATTGTTGGTATGGAAAGACCGGGATCAAATTTATATTCGAAAACCATTCCGACCAACAAAACGTGAAGATCTCAAAAGAGGTTCAAGATGGAGCATTGAAGACCGTGGGTTTTCATAAACGGAAGAACCACTAATTTTCTCTGCCTGGCAAGCAGAGATAAGCTGTGATTCTGTCGTGGTTGGAATCTACGGGTTGCAAGGACTCCTCGCTACTGATCCATAGGGTGATTCCTATATGGATGCGGTAGGAGAGTACCTTCGGTTCATCGTGTTCCTGGATGACCTGTATGGACGGATGTCTGACAGAGTATTTCCAAAGGATCACATACGTTGATTTCTTCAAACGTGCTATAGTGTTGGCGGAGAATTGTCGTTCTCTTAGCTTAACTGCTAGAGTATTTTTGTTGACGTCAATTAGTGATATCTGACGGATCTGACGATGTGGCATTCAAAGTGAATGGTGATCAGATGTTTCAAGAATAAACTCTGACCTCAAGCCTCATTAACCGGGAAATGACAAAAATCGGGCAGGCAGCATGGCTATGTGGGTCGCTCCCATTAGGGTGTATGATCACCTATCTAGAGGAAATCCTATTTGCTTCTTTAATCTGTTTCGATGTTGTCCCTTATCGGGAGGCGGTTGCTGATCCCAACCGTCGGTGGTATACGTTCGATACACTCAAGCGAAATGAGTGGTCGGTCATGTGAGGGTCGGGTTGCAAGATGTTCTTGTTGAACCCAGTGTATTGGTCTCTAGAGATACACTATCGGCAGGTGGTCCCATACCTTGTCATAGTTGGAATCCAATCTCCAATAAGCGCCCGCGGTTTTGTTTGTATACTATATATGTAGAGCGTGAGATGCAAGCGTTCTACTAGATTCTTTTTACTTGTATTTAGGCATTATTATAATATCAGACAAGATATTGGTTTCAAAAATGTTTTTGGTTATCGTAAGGTAAAAACCGTCCGTGTTTATGTGTGGATTTGGTCTTACGATTATCCTTTTCTTTTGAAAAGATTTTTGAACTTTAAAATCATGATTGGATGATTTACCCGTAATACTGTGCGAGTTTATCTCACTCTGGTTCACCAGACTGACCCGGTGTTTTGTAAATGCTCGGGTTAGCCCGGGATGTACAGGTTCAGGTTACCAAATGTTGTGAAGTCCAGAGACGAGCCGGAGATGTTCAGACGTATGATATTATATAGCTACTATTCCGCTGTGTGTTGTATATGGGAACAGGCTATTATAACTGTCCCAGTGTGTGATGTACTCTGATACTGTAAGTATTTTTAAAGCTTTCAATAAAGATTTATTTCTGTATTATATTTTGTTCCGCTGCGATGTGAGACTCTGTGTTGTGTTGGTTCTTCTTCTTCTTCTTCTATTCTAATATTTCTTTCTTATCTCACCCTCTAACTTCTTTCTAATAACTATCCAGTGTTTTCGGTGCTTGGAGGATCGGCATGGGTTACAGTAAAGGTATTTATGTCGATTTCCGGGCCGAAATCCTGTTGGGTCGTTACAGTTGGTATCAGAGCTGAAGGTTAAGTAATTACCTTGGCTCTGTGGCGTGACTCAGTAGAGATGGGGTTAGCAATACCCTAGATTGAGTCGAGCGTATATATACGAGTGAACGTATTTGTAGATTTTATTAAAAATTGTTTTATATTGTGGAGATTTATTGGTTGAGTTGTTTATGAGTTCTGGTCGATCAGTTTGATCCACTGTATCGATAGGGGTTTCTAAACACTCAAGTACGATAAACCGACGCAGTATGTTTTAAAAAAGGATAAATGAGATAATTTTACTCAAAGTATATTTTGATATAAAGAAATATATATCTATATATATATATATTGAAATTATTATAGTATGTTGGATGTGTTGGTTGTTATTATAATCGAATAAAATCATAAAATGTGAAAGGGTTATGTAAATAACCAATCAGAATTCATATAAGTGAAATATATGAAATCAGATGAATTAAATCTGAATTTAAATCAGAAATGAAATCAAAATGGTGGAAATGTGAAAAAGTGTGTGTATATGAATCTGGGTTAAATATATGTGAATTTTAAAATCCTGGGAGATTTTAAATTTATTACAAGCATCGAAAGGGATATTTTGAAATGGATTTCAAAATGAAAGTGTTTAGAACTGGTTTTGAAAGTGACATGGCATTGAACTCACTTCGATAGCTGGAAAATAGATTCTGATGATGATCCGGACATCATCGGTGTTCATTTTCGAGTTGTAAGTGACGGATTACTGCCAAAAATCTTGTTTTGAATTGCTTTGAGAAAAAACCAGTTATTTTGAATCCTGAAAAGGAATATTTGATTTTTGAAAGAGATGAACTGTTTAAAAACTCCCAGGGAAATTGTTTGAACAAAAACGAAATTTAATAGAAATAGAGAAAGCAAATATAAATTGAATTGAATTAACTAGAAATTGAATCAGGATATAATATATCAAGTAGAATCAGATTTTGAATTGTGAGACAGGAATCTGAAAGGGTATTGGACTGTTAAGTTAAGAGTTGGGATTGAAAATGGATGGAAATTAGGTTAAGAATGAGACTTGGCTTGAACACGTGAAGGATTTGGTTTTGAGAATAAAATTGGAATTTTGTTTGGGAATGCATTTGTATATGCTGACAGGGTAGCAGACGGAAAGGATATAATGATATGCCCGACCAAAAGGTACATGTTTATTTTTATATGGATTTGGTGATTTATGAGCCTATTTGGCAAGCCGCTTGGCTGTTTTATTTTCTTTTGGATTGGAGAAGGCCAAGAAAGGCGAGTTGTAGTTGTACCGATTGAGCCGTACAAAGGAGGTGCTGGCGAAATTTTTCAAAAATTTAAGGCATTAGAAAATTTTCGATATTTTTGAAAATATTTATTTATAGTATTGAATTGATTTTTGATTTAAACTAAATTGGATTTGAAAATTAATGAGTTTATAACGTTCTTTCTTACCTAAGCAATTTTGAGGACGAAATTATTTTAAGGGGGAAGAATGTAACGACCCGCATTTTTTGCCCGTCAAATATTTAATTTAATTTATTTATTTTTAATATTATATTTGAAGTATTAATGGAATTTAATATTTAATTCGTTATTAAAAACGGAGTTTGAATGTTATATGTTTATAAAATTATAAAACGAGCTAGAAAATGGCGTGCAGTTCGTAATATGGAGTTTTGAATTTCAACTGAGAATACAAGACCCGATATAAGTCGGATTTCTGTGAAACAAGACACGTTGGAACCGTATTGACGATAATTTTCATATGAAAGAGAAAAATTCAGATTTCGTGTTATAATTTGAAAGTTATGGTCAAATCAAATTTTGGAAAAAACACTGTGGAAATTGTTATTAAAATATCGACCTTTAAAATGGCCGTTTTGCAAACGGACTCAGATTTCGACGAAATCAGTTTCATTGGAACCGTATCGTTAAATTATTGCCAGAAAATCAAATTGCGTGGTAAACCAATGTCGTATGTGACCACAGCAACCGTAAACGCCCGTTCAAATTCTATAACGCGCATTCAAATAAATATAAGGAGTATTTGGGCGTAACTTGAGCAGACGATCGAATTAGGCTGCGGAACCAGTTCCGTTGAGTTCGTATCGTCGATTAGAGTCAAGATAGGTATATAGTTTGTTATTTTTAGAGATCGAGAAATTTGGTGTTCAGAAGGGCAATGCGGTGCGTGTTAAAAAGGGCCTACCGGGAAAGCAGTCGCAGAATGCGACGAAATTAGTGTCGTTGGGTTCGTATCAAAAAGTTATTGTCGGTGTTCACAGTTTCGAGTTGATTTGATTTATCTGGTGATCGTGGTAGATTAAAATGCGTGTTTATTTCTGGTTTTATAAAGGATTTTTTTTCAAACGACCTCGGATCGCGACGAAACCTGTCCCATTGTGTCCGGAATATGTTTTTACATTAAGAAAAGCCTTTTTATCAGTAAACAGAAGTCGTTCGTAGTGATTTTGGCATGTTACTTCACAACGAAGTTTCATATAATATTTCCACCATATAAATTTCATTTCGTTACTATTCAAACTGAAGGGGATTGGCTTTACTTGCACGCCACACCTTCTTACCGTGAATAACAAGCTATGAAATAAAATATAATTTCAATTGCGTGGCACCCAAAACATCTTTCCCTTTTAAATACCAGCGAAACCCTATTCTCGTGGTCAACAGACATGAGCCGCCACAAAAACACTTCGATGGCCAGTATTCCTTCCTTTTTCACCTCGTTTTTCCGAAAATAAGTTTATCAAAACAGTATACGTTCAATTGCAAACTGATGGATCTCGTTGAGGGCTAGGTTTTGAGCGGTGGAGATGGGCATTGGCTCGCCGTGATAGTCTCAGCGGGTCCAAGGGGTTCCGTTCTTCGAAGCAAACTCCAAGGCGGAGGAGGACTTCGAGTGGGCCGAGACTAGGGGCGCTGGAGTGCGAAGTCAAGGGGCAGGTGGCGGTTGTACTGGTGTGGTTGGATCAACCTCCGAAGGCCTGGAGGGGGCGCGGGTTTCAACTGAACGCAGTGGACATCGGGATGAGCTGAGGACTTGCGGTGGATTTGTGAAGTCTGAGGGATAGTGCGATGCGTGTATTATAAAGCAAGGAGGGCACGGTTGTTTTGTGATGTAGTAAGAAATGAAGAGGAGCAGCAAAGTAAAGGTAGCGTGGGTTTTTGGGATGAAACAAATGAAGGGGAGATGCTGATATCCAAAGTATAATTAATATTATAATTATTAATTCAGGGTTAACTATAATTAATTAGTATAAACTAACAACAATCCAAAAACTATTGCAGGTCCTCTAAAGGAAACGGAAAGAAGGACTAAGATTTGGACAATATATGTTTTGAAAACAAGGAGCAGTACTTACGTGAAACACAAACAAAGAAGGAGAGCGGACCAAAATTTTGAACTAAGAATGTAAGGGAATTTAGTTTTATTTTTAAATAAAAGTTAATTAGTAAATTTAGGTCATTTATATTAAACAATTTAAATCATACGCAGGTATTACCGTGGTTCTGCCGACCGGAAGCAAGGAGGTTGGACGATGTTATTGCTAACCATAAATTACAAAAAAAAAAATTGTTAATTAAAGTATAATCAATAATAATTATTTAGTTAAAGAATTTTAGTAAACTCCGTTATATTTGGAACGTAGGGACTGCATGTTGAAGACAATTCAAAGCCAAGGCAAACATGGAAAACAACGGATTTACAAAAGTATTATCAGCCTGTTAATTGACTAAACCAAGTAATTAATTTTATAAATTGGTGAGTAAATAAAAGAATTTATTTTTATTTTAAACGGTGAACCGATATTGTTAATAACTCGTTGATGTGCTATTGGAATTCGACGAACAAGGTGACGCTGAAAGCGGATTGACGAGCACAGTGTCATGGAACTAATCCAAACGGAAATAGAGACGACGGGAGTTTACAGTTAAATTAAACAACTGTTTAATTTAATTGTAATCGAACTGTTCCAGGATAATCAGAAATCAAGGTGAGTTAAACTCACTCAGTTACCCTTTTTATATTTTATATAAATTGGGTATTTTTATTTTGTGTGCTCTGCTTGCCAATGGTTGACTGTTTTGCTAGTTGTCTACTTATCTGTTGATTTAACTGATGAAATTAAACTGTGTTTAATTTCAGTGAAATACCCAATCGTTATGTTAATGATTGGATCCAACGGAGGTAACGCACCCTGTTGGTCACGTTTATTTTTAAGCGTGCTTAATTATTTGAATTGTTCTGTTATTTGATTGGTGTTAAATGGTTGTTATTTATTATCAGTTAAATGCGATTGATTTGGTTGTTGTTTATTGACTAGATATTCAACATCTGTTTGGTTTAAGCCAGTGGGCGGTGTTGGTTAAGTGTTCGGCAGAGTATGGCCTACAAAATCAATCGAGTTATAAATATTTATTCACCGTCAGGTGAATCGATAGAGTTGAGGTTATAAAATTTATTTTATAACCAGAGTTAGATTTTGAATTATATCATTTTGAATAAAAGTTATTTAAGGGAAATAAATAAATATTTTATTTAAGACTTTGATTGGTTATTAATTTATTTTGCAAAGTAAATGCTGATGTTAATCAGATTTACAAGTAGAAGAGTAAGAAATGAATTAAATGGTTAAACTTTGGTAATTGTTTTGTTAAGGAAACAAGTAATAGAATTTATTTAAATTAATTATATTTTTAATTAATTTAAGGTAAGGATTAATTTGAATCCGTTAATGAGATAATCGAGGTTTGAGTTAATTAAATCGACCAGTTTGAATTGAAATTGATTATCCAATTAAAGTGTTTTGATTAAATAGTTAAATGAATATCATTTAAATGTAAATAAGGTTTTTATCAAGGATTTACTATTTATTTTAGTAAATAAAGAAGTTAACTACTAATGTAGTAAATTGTTTGAAATAAATTATATTTTTAATTAATAAGGATCTAGGGAAAAATTACTTTTCAAAAGAAATCGAGGTTGAAATGGAAATCCAATGAAAATGGTTAAAGGGTTTGAAAGGAAATTGGTGAGAGTGCAATTGGGTTAAAAAGTGGGTCGTAGGGTTGGATAACCAAACCCAATTTATAATGGGATTTGTTTTGGAGACTGGAGTGGAGTTTTGGTGTTTGGGTTACAACTAATATTTATCTGAGGATAAGGACGTTGTTTGATCAAGGTCTGAGAGGTAATTAAAATACCCCAACTTGAACAACATCGGGATTATCTGGAGATAGCATTAGTTGGTAATCGTAAGAGACGTTAGTAGATATGTTTTGAAATCTAAACAGCGATTTTAGCGTTGTTGTTATAATATATGTTTTGTAAATCTAATATAGCGATTGTAGCGCTTTTGCTATAGTAAATGGGTTGTAAACCTAAACAGCGATTATAGCGCTGTTGTTTTGTAAATCTAAATAGTAATTATAACGCTATTGTTATAACATATGTGCTATAAATTTCTTTGTTAAAACTAATGGATTTCCGAATTTAAAAGATGATTGGAAGGAAGATTTATGTGGGAAATTGAATATAGTTATTCGAGCTAGAGTTGGTCAAACATAGTTTTTCAAGATGAGTGCCATTTCGTACGACTGCTAGCGTAATTCGCTGGGCTGCAGATAGCCTACGGCGGTCGGATGTTTCCTGAGGGAATCAGGCGTAACCATTGTGATCGCCGCGATCTAGAGTCAAGCGAATGGAGTTAAGTAAAATAGTAGTAAATCGATAGGGTTAAAGAAGTCGAGTTAATCAATTAGAGTTAACCACTTTGAGTTAATCAATTGGAGTTAATCGATTAGAGTTAAATCGAATTAGAGTTATTCAAATATTGTATTTTTAAATATTAACAGAGTTAGAAGTTTTGATTTAACAAAGTAAATCAAGTGTTAAAAGGCCAGGTAATGCTGAATACTTAACCAGTGAACTCAATGGAGTGTCATGATTGAAACACTATATATTTTGATAGTTAAAACACCGACTATCAAATCTGTCCAATACGATTGTTGGTATGGAAAGACCGGGATCGAATTTATATTCGAAAACCATTCCGACCAACAAATACGTGAAGATCTCAGAAGAGGTTCAAGATGGAGCATTGAAGACCGTGGGTTTTCATAAATGGAAGAACCACTAATTTTCTCTGCCTGGCAAGCAGAGATAAGCTGTGATTCTGTCGTGGTTGGAATCTACGGGTTGCAAGGACTTCTCGCTACTGATCCATGCGGTGATTCCTATATGGATGCGGTAGGAGAGTACCTTCGGTTCATCCTGTTCCTGGATGACCTGTATGGACGGATGTCTGACAGAGTATTTCCAAAGGATCACGTACGTTGATTTCTTCAAACGTGCTATAGTGTTGGCGGAGAATTGTCGTTCTCTTAGCTTAACTGCTAGAGTATTTTTGTTGACGTCAATTAGTGATATCTGACGGATCTGACGATGTGGCATTCAAAGTGAATGATGATCAGATGTTTCAAGAATAAACTCTGACCTCAAGCCTCATCAACCGGGAAATGACAAAAATCGGGCAGGCAGCATGGTTATGCGGGTCGCTCCCATTAGGGTGTATGATCACCTATCTAGAGGAAATCCTATTTGCTTCTTTAATCTGTTTCGATGTTGTCCCTTATCGGGAGGCGGTTGCTGATCCCAACCGTCGGTGGTATACATTCAATACACTCAAGCGAAATGAGTGGTCGATCATGTGAGGGCCGGGTTGCAAGATGTTCTTGTTGAACCCAGTGTATTGGTCTCTAGAGATACACTATCGGCAGGTGGTCCCATACCTTGTCATAGTTGGAATCCAATCTCCAATAAGCGCCCGCGGTTTTATTTGTATACTATATATGTAGAGCGTGAGATGCAAGCGTTCTACTAGATTCTTTTTACTTGTATTTAGGCATTATTATAATATCAGACAAGATATTGGTTTCAAAAATGTTTTGGGTTATCGTAAGGTAAAAACCGTCCGTGTTTATGTGTGGATTTGGTCTTACGATTATCCTTTTCTTTTGAAAAGATTTTTGAACTTTAAAATCATGATTGGATGATTTACCCGTAATACTGTGCGAGTTTATCTCACTCTGGTTCACCAGACTGACCCGGTGTTTTGTAAATGCTCGGGTTAGCCCGGGGTGTACAGGTTCAGGTTACCAAATGTTGTGAAGTCCAGAGACGAGCTGGAGATGTTCAGACGTATGATATTATATAGCCACTATTCCGCTGTGTGTTGTATATGGGAACATGCTATTATAACTGTCCCAATGTGTGATGTACTCTGATACTGTAAGTATTTTAAAGCTTTCAATAAAGATTTATTTCTGTATTATATTTTGTTCCGCTGCGATGTGAGACTCTGTGTTGTGTTGGTTCTTCTTCTTCTTCTTCTATTCTAATATTTCTTTCTTTCTTATCTCACCCTCTAACTTCTTTCTAATAACTATCCAGTGTTTTCGGTGCTTGGAGGATCGGCATGGGTTACAGTAAAGGTATTTATGTCGATTTCCAGGCCGAAATCCTGCTGGGTCGTTACACCACTGCTTTGTAATTTAAAACTCTGATATTTTCCGCTGTATGTTATTTATTCATACTCTGATATATTCTTGTACTCTGATGTAAATTGTTGTAATAGCAATGAAATGTTCTTATGTTTGTGTTCTAATTTGTCGTGTTCTCAATTCAATCTGAGCTTTCCCGTACGGGAGCGTTTGGGTCGTCTTAGTTTACCTAGCTATGATGATCGTCCACAGCTGGCTGGTACACCTTTCAATGCATTATTCTTCTTGTTTAGTGCAGGGGTTGTGGGTGGTCATCACAATTATTATATATATATAATATAAGTTTAGGTGGAAGAATTGGATTCTTATATATATATATATATATATATATATATATATATATATATATTGAGGATACAATCCAGAAACTAATTCTACACAGCCTCTTCATCCTTCTCCTTGTATTATTGTGAGTGGAAATCTTATGAGTTTACTATTTTCTACATCTATATCTTGATAGTGTGAATTTGGATTGTTATGCCTAAAGGTGTTTGGATTTGCACGAAAACAAAATATGAAAAAATCCCTTATAAATTGCGGAATTGGTCAATCATTTGATGTATATTGGGATTGATTATAGATGTAATAAAAGATGTACGTTTGGGTGTTGTATAGTTTGATAATGGTCCGATTTACCTTATTGTAAAATGTAAATCTCATATATGTGCAAAAACATAAGATTTGGATGTTGTAATTTAAATAGTTTTAAACATCTATTTTTAAATAGATAGTTTGAACGTAATAAAATACTAGTCACCAAAACCTTTGTTTTGTATAAAATCATAAGAAAAGTGAAGTGGTACCAAAAAATGATTACATGTATATTTGGCATATTGCACCTTGTCTTCCTTTTATTATCGAAGTAATCTTTAAATCCTAGGTTGCAATTTATTCTGTATTTATTTGTGATTTTCCTATTTGGGTTTGAATGTGAATATAGTCATTATATGTTATGTTGATGAAGTTAGGGAAATAAACTTATAAATCTTATTTTGTAGTTATAATTGACATTTCTGCATTTTAGGACATTTCTTCACGCGCTTTAATTACATTTTATTTATTACTATTATAGTGTAACTAATGTATTATTAATGCTATTAAATATGTTTAATTAGGAATTCGAATTTAAATTATCCCCAATAAGAAATTTATATGTGTGAGTATTTAAAACTTTAATGACATGTGACATGAGCTTAACCCCTACTTGTAGTAGAATCTTGCCTGGAACCGACCAGCATATCCAACATTTACAAGAAGTCGGGTTAATATGGAAGATCTAGTGTCATGAGGCATTAACATAAATACACAAAGATGTGAGGTTAATCCCACTTGCATCAGAAGTCTGTCCGGAACCGGTCGACAAATCCAACAGCTACAAATAGTCAATTTAATATTAGATGTCTGGTGTAATGATTACTTATGTGATCGAGGCCTGCCTTGAGAAGGTATTAATTGGCTGATTTATCTTGTTTGGGTATTAAGTTGTAACGATCCGCATTTTACGTATCGAAGTATCGTAAAATATTTTTATTTAATTCTCCAAGGGTCGGATCATTCTCGTCTTTTGATATGTTGTTCGTGGGGATGTGAGAAATGTGCATGATTTTTATCAATTTTTTTGTGATCATTTTTCCCCTATTATTTTTGTTCATGGCATAACTTTTGAATGATATCGAATCAGGAGCTGGGATCGATTACATTGGATCGGAAATGGTGTTTCCAATTCCGTAGAGTTGTCACAATAAGGATTTGGCTGAACGATTTGAGAGAAATCGTTGTTTTAGTGTTGCTTGTTTTCTGGACAGGCTAATTAGTCATTAGTGGGCTGATTAGCGAGGCCCATTAAGGCTAGGGGTTGTTGGCTATAAACAGAAGAGTATGGGCAAAGAGAATTGTTTAGTCTCTCCATTTCTTATTTGGTTGGGTGTCTGTGATTCTCCGACCTAATCAAATACACCTCCACTTCATTTCCATTCATAGATTTGTGAAATAGGATTGAAGATCACAACCAAGAAAGGGTGAATCGCATCAATTGTGTTGATTCGGAGGCCGTTCTTCGCTATTCTGCGCTTTTCGAGATTAGAGATCGTTGATTTGAAGCTCTTTTGGTGATTTGGTTAGTGATAATAATCTCACATGGATTCAATTGAGTCAACGATGAATTCTTCTCTGTTGATGTATTGGCAGATTAGATGATTGAGCTGCCTATTGTCCATAAACTTTATTGTTGATGTTGATAGTTGTTATATCGCTCATTAAGACTATTGTCTGAATCAAGGTTTTATGTTTCCCTCTTATTACATTGGGTTGTTGATCCATGTTATGGGTGGGAAGACTAGGTGACATGTAGTAGATCTTGATGAGGACGATGCTGCTGAGCGATGACGAGCTGAGGTTGACGTATTACTATCTATTATTTATATTTGTTGTTTCCGCTGATGTATGTTACTCTGATGAACTTATATTGAGGCACTTTGTATAGATTCTGATGTGATACAGTTGCTTATATGGATATTTTCATGGGGATATGAAAAGTAAGAGATTCTGTCCAATTGTGCTTCACTATTACTTCCTGTTGTATATGTTCTATTATATTTTATCCATGCGTTGTGAGTTATATGACAATCTCCTTGTGTGTTATTCGACCTTGATGATTGTCCATAGGTGCCTAGCATGTCTTTCAGTGCACTATTTCCTTTGTTAAGTGCGGGAGTTATGGGCGGTCATCACATTTGGTATCAGAGTTTTGGTTAATCGATTTTATCCAAAGTTCGTGGGCTTAAAGACGTATGAGAGACGTATTTGTATTTTCCTGGTGGATGATTACTATATTATAGTGTATAGTGTAGTAGTGCGTGAATTCCATTGTAGTTTTTCTCATATGTGGACTAATTATCTATTTTCAGATTTAGAATGAGTCTATGATCTTCGAGATATACTGCTTGGGAGGTGCCTACTCTTAGGGGGGAGATGGTGGTTTACCTGATTACCCAGATACGTTCGAGGCCATGATGGCAGCGATCATGAGGAGTGTACCTACTCCAGAAGCAGTCGGGGTAGATGTTGGAGTTCAGGTGCAAGTACCTAGGGTAGTTGATTTTGTTAAGCTATGTAAGGATTTCACTACTCTTGGTGGGAAGCTGTTCTTAGCAACAGAGTCGACTGTCGAGGTTCAAAGGTGGCTTGATATTTGTGTTCGGATATTCAAAGATTTTGGTATTGACGACGCAACTAAGAGGAAGCTTGCACCGAGGCAGCTACAGGGAAGAACTATGGATTGGTGGAACTTTATCGCTTTAGAGACCCCTGAGGATGAGTTCACTTGGGATCAGTTCTGAATCAAGTTTGAGATGGAGTTCATTTCTACTGCCCAAAAGTCAGTTCTGTTTAAAAAGTTTGTCGAGTTGAAGAAGAATAGTTGATCAGTGTTGGAGTACATTTCTGAGTTTGAATCTTTATCCAAGTATGCTTGTTCTTATATTGAGACTCCTCATCAGAACAACGAGAAATTCATCATGGGCTTGGATACATATCTTGGGAAGTAGTTGGTTGATCATTTGGATGACCCTTATGAGAAGATCGTCGAGAAAGCTTTAAGGCACGAAATTTTGTTTCCCAAGGAAGAAATTGTTGATGTTATCAAAGAGGGACCTAAAACCACAGTAGTGTGGTAATAAGAAAAAGTGGAACAAAAAGAGGAAGCAACAACAGCAGCAAGGGAACGATGGCCAGAAGAAGCAGAACGGTGAGGTGACTTACTACAACTGTCGGTAGAAGGGCCATTATTCCAAGGATTGTAAGAATCCGAAAGCCGAGAGGAAGTGCCATAATAGTGGTAAGTCTGGGCATTTCATGAAGGATTGTCCATATCCTTCAAAGGGTAAGTAGATAGTTAAGGCGTATGCTTTGGAGGATGTGCCAGCTTCTTCGAAAGCTCCGACGGTAGAGGAGAAAGGGAAGAGTGTTAGATACACGCTCTATCGTGGATGTTTCAGTTCGAGTGTTGTTTGATATTGGAGCATCGCATTCTTTCATTTGCAATGAGCTTGTGTGCCAGTTGGGTATGGAACCTGAGATTGTTGATAGACCATTGGTTCTGACTAATCGAGTAAGGGGTTTCTCTTTTGTGTATGATTGCTTTGTTTTGAACTTCGCTGGGTTTTGGGATTATTTTGGTTATGGACTGGCTCAAGAGGTATGCGGCTTAAGCGGATTGCGAGAAGCTCGAGGTGACAGTCGGAAATGTATGAGGGTGATTGGTTATGGTTCGATATAAGCCAGAATATGGGGTCTTCGTAAGCTTTTTGTATTCGCTCGTGATTCCACGAGAAGGCTTGTCATCTGTGCCGATCGCTAGTAAGTTTGATGAAGTCTTTGACGACGTCAAAGGGTTGCTGCCGCGTCACGAGATTGAGTTCAGGATCGATTTGGTCAAAGGAGCTAGACCTATCATTATGCCCTTTAGGAGGATGGCACCTAGAGAACAACGAGAGTTAGAGGTGCAAGTAAGTGACCTTTTGGGAAAAGGAATTATATGGCGGAGCGTATCCGTATGGGGTGCACCAATTGTGTTTGCAACCAAGGCTGATGGATCTTTGAGATTGTGTGCGGATTATCGTGAGCGGAACAAGGTGATTAAGAAGAGAAAATATCATTACCGAGAACAGATGACTTGTTTGATCATCTTCATGAAGCCAAGGTGTTTTCCCAAATGGATTTGGCTACGGGATTTCACCAGTTGAGAGTGGCAAAGGATAGTGTGTCGAAGACAACTTTTAGGACACCATCCAGCTTCAATGAGTGGCTGGTGATGCCATTTGGACTGACCAATGCACCAGCGTATTTCGTGGATCTTATGAATAAGGTATTCAGAGATCAGGTGAACAAGTCTGTACTTGTGTTCGTGGATGATATCCTGGTTTACTCCCGGAATGAGGAGAAGCACAAGACGCACTTGCGAGTTGTTTTGGAAATTTTGTGAAAGCATCAGCTGAGAGCTGAGTTTTTGCAGTGTCACTTCTGGAAGAATGAAGTGAGTTTCTTAGGCCATGTTGTTTCTGGAAACTGAATAGCGGTGAATCCCGCTAAGGTGACAGCAATCTAGGATTGAGATAGACCTAAAAGTGCGACAGATATTAGGAGTATCTTTGGGTTGGCGGGATATTATTGTCGATTTATCAAGGATTTCTCCAAGACAGTTGCACCATTAACAGGATTGAAAAAGAAGAACCAAGTGTTGACACAGGATGCGAAGTGTGAGCAAGCTTTGGAATCCTGAAAGAGAGACTGACGAATGCTCCTGTTTTGGCTATTCCAAGAGGGAATGAGGAAATGGTGGTGTATACCGATGCATGTGGTACTCTACTTGGAGCAGTGCTGATGCAGAAGGATAGAGTTGTGGCTTATGTGAGTCGACAACTGAAGCAACATGAAAGGAATTATCCGACTCATGATTTGAGTTGGCAGCGATCATGTTTGCTCTGAAGATGTGGAGACATTACATGTTGGGAGTTTGATTCAAGCTCTTTACGAATCACAAGTCATTAAAGTATCTTTTCTCCCAAAAGGATTTAAATCTTCGGCAGCAGCGGTGGTTAGAGTTTTTGGCATCATATGATTTTGGTACTGCCTATACTCCTGGTAAAGGTAATGCAGTGGCAGATGCGTTAAGTCAAGTCATGATGGTTTAGGAGCGATGTTTTCGGAATGGAAGCACCTTGAGTTCTTGGCGTGATTTGATTTTAGGCCAAGGTGTGAGTAAAAGCCTGAAATGTTGGCAAGCTTATCATTAAGGTCAATTCTCATTGAAAGGATCAGTGAAAGCCAAAAGCATGATAAAAAGCTTGTCGAGATCAGCCAGAAGCTGGAAGCAAGAGTGGAACCAAAAAAGGATAAGGAATACGAGGTCGATCGAGATGGTTGGCTTCGAAAGAAAGGACGACTTGTTGTTCCTGATATCGATGGATTGAGAGATGAATTTCTGAGAGAATGTCATCACTCTAAGTTGATGATTCATCCTAGTGGTAATAAGATGTACCAGGACATGAAGCGAGTTTATTATTGGGAAGTATGAAGAGGGATGTTGGAAATTTTATTTTCAAATGTATGAACTGTCACTTAGTGAAAGATGAGAAAAAGAAGCCGAGTTGTTTTGTCGATGGACTACCTAGGACCAGGGCAGGAAATGAAGGAATTTGGGTCGTAGTGAATCGCTTAACCGAAAGTGCAAGGCTATTCCTGTCAGATCAACTAGGACAACATCGAAGTTGGCTGAGTTGTACATTAAATGGCTAGCTCGATTCCATGGTATCCCCAAGAGTATAGTAAGTGACCAAGATCCATTATTCACAAGTGGATCTTGGAAGAGTTTACAAGAGATTTTGGGGACAGAGCTATGGTTGAGTATGACTTATCATACCCATACTAATGAAAAAACTGAGCGAGTTAATCAAGTACTGGAAGATCTCCTTAGAGCTTGTGTATTGGAATTTGGGGGATCATGGGAAGATCATCTACATTTGGTTGAATTTTCCTATAATAAGTGTTACCAGTCGAGCATAGGGATGGCACCATATGAGGTGTTGTATGTTAGATCGTGTAATTCCTCGACATGTTGGTTGGAGACTGGAGATAAGTTGATGTTTGGGCCTAAGATGATAAGAGAAACATCGGATTGTATTGAGATCATTCGGCTACGAATGAAGGTAGCCCAAGACCGTCAGAAAAGTTACGCCGATAAGCTTTGAAAGGATTTGGAGTTCAATGTTGGTGATATGGTTTTCGTTAAGATTCCACCTTTAAAGAATGTTGTTCGATTCAGAAATAAAGGAAAGGTGGCCCCAAGATTCGTTGGACCATTTCCGATAGTCGAGCAAATTGGAAAGCTCGCATATAGATTGGATTTACTTGAGAAGATGCCAAGTACGAACAATGTTTTTCATGTTTCTTTTTTACAAAAGTGTGTGCACGATTCGAATGTGTCGGTATCTCCAGATCACTATGAAGATCTAGACATCGAACCTGTTGTTTCGAGACCTTGTAAGCCACTTCGAGTTGTCGGGAATGACACAAAATAGCTTAGGAGGAAGGCGGTCAAGCTAGTCAAAGTACAATGGGGGTGAGGATGATGACAATTGTACATAAGAAACAGAAGAGAGCGTGAAGGCGACCCATCCAGAACTCTTTGTTGGTATGATCCATTGATATTGCACCACCCTTATACCATGGTAACTTGTACTATTATTAGAATTCTACATGCTAGGTTAAGGCTATGGATGCATGGCTTGTTGGATGCTAGATTGGACAGTAGATTGGCTCCTTGTGGATGGTAGGCATGCAAAACTCTGGTTACTTGTTCTTGCTTGGAATTTCGAGGGTGAACTTTCTAAAGGGAGGGAGAATGTAACGACCTGCATTTTACGTATAGAAGGATCATAAATTATTTTTATTTAATTCTCCAAGGGAAGGAGAATGTAACGACCCGCATTTTATGTATAGAAGGATCATAAATTATTTTTATTTAATTCTCCGAGGGTCGGATCATTCTCATCTTTTGATATGTTGTTCTTGGAGATGTGAGACATGTCCATAATTTTTATCAATTTCATTTATGACCAATTTACCCCTGTTATTTTTGTTTGGTGCATAACTTTTGAATGGGATCGAATCAAAAACAGGGATTGATCTCATTGGATCGGAAATGGTATTTCCAGTTCCGTAGAGTGGTCACATTAAGGATTTGGCTAAGCAGTTTGAGAGGAATCGCTGTTTTAGTGTTGCTTGTTTTTTGGATAGGCTAATTTGTCATTAGTGGGCTCATTAGTGAGGCCCATTAAGGCTAGGGGATATTGGCTATAAATAGGAAGGTAGGGGTAAAGAGAATTGTTTAGTCTCTTCATTTCTTATTTGGTTGGGTGCATGTGATTCTCCGGCCCAATCAAATACACCTTCACTTCATTTCCATTCATATATTTGTGAAATAGGATTGAAGATCAACATCGAGGAAGGGTAGATTGCATCAATTGAGTTGATTGGGAGGCCATTCTTTGCTGTCCGATATTATAGATCGTTGATTTGAAGCTATTTTGTGGATTTGGTGAGGAATAATCATCTCTCACACAGATTCAATCGAGTATATGGTTTTGGTTGATCTTAATTTCATCCATACAAGTTATACTCACCTGGATATAATCAGTGTAAGTATATTTTGAATTGGATCACACCATATGATCTTATCTAGTTAATTATAACCATAAACTCATATTTTAACATTGAAATCATATGTTTATGTAAGTTTAGATCAAATTATTTATTCGTTTATTGTTTTATCATGATTTGGTGAATTTCATATTATTGTATGATAATTATTTGTTGTGCTATTGTTCGTTTAGTTGAAATTGATCGATTTGGATGAATTGTATGCATAGACGTTCGTCGTTAAAGCTTAGATTGGTTGGTCGGAGAAAATCAGAGGTTCACCTGATCAGAATCGGACGAAACTTAGCGGGAAAGCTGCGGTGGAGGAGTCGAGAAAGCCTAGAATGTTTAGGTTCCAAATTCCACTATTTGATGGGTCGCATGAACTCCGTATGATGGATCAGGTCGTTTGTAACATGGATCGGCCGGTACAAGTGTGCATCGCATGGATAGGTCTAGCGTGACGTAAAAAGCTTGGTGAAAAGGCTAGTGCAAAGTTGGATCGCATGGGGTATTGATCAAATCACGTGGTATGATGGGTCGACAAAAGATTAGTGAAGAACTTGACACAAGGTCGGTTCGACATGATTACGATTGCATGGATCGTGGGTGTGTGGATCGGTCCAGGCATAGGAAGTGTGAAGGCCAAAACTTGGTATGATGGATCGAGTCGGCCTGGATGAGTTGGGTCGTGGAAAACATTGGATCGGTCGAAAGCACAAGGGAAGCGGGGTACGAGCCATGTGTAGGATCGAGGTGCGATCCATGATGGATCAGTTGCGATCCAGTAGGATGCGATCCATAAAGATGGATCGGATCGGTGGCCAATCCATGAAGATGGATCGGTGGGCGATCCATAGATGGGTTAGTGATGACCCTTCAAATATTGACTAAATGATGTTGATTTTTGGTGATTCGATAATGGGCGCAACTTCGACGTGAATTCAGGTGGAATGTTTGAAGCATGGTTAAGTGATCATTGATCATAGAATGGTGCAACGAGGTTATCAAGACAACTCAAAAGGTGTCTGGGCTTGCAGATAATGGTTTGCTTGAGAAAGCGCTTGAGCTTACAGATTTAATCGTCAAGGTGGATGACTAGAGTTGAAGAGCTGAGGGATCGTCGTTAGTTAGAGGTTCTAGCATACTCAAAGCAAGGTTATAATGGGGGAACCCAAAAGACTATGTGATTAGTCTAATACCTTGGTCAATCACGATGGCCCCATACAAGTCACGATGGCGTATGGAGTTTTGCTAGATCCGGGGTTACCATTAGCTCTTGACGAATGGAAGAATGGGCCAGTCATATGATTAACGAAGGATTCATGGCAAGGCAGATGGTGATAGCCAGGGTCATGGATGTTATTGTTTTCTTGTACCATCTTGTGGTGGATTATTCGATGTTGAAGGAGATATTTCTTGGGTGCTTATGTGGTGTTGGTTTCGTCCTTCGGGGTTTATGCTCGAGGAGTGTTAAATTTGATTAGGATTGTAACGATAAGGAATTTCGCTCGATCCGAATCGATCGCTAAATTGATCGAGACCGTTCGAAATCCCTGATTGTTATGAGAACACGACAAATCGGAATGCAAACAGAAGAACATTTCATTGTTAATTACAACAATTCCATCAGAATACAAGAATATACAGAGTATGAATAAATAAAACACATTCGATAAATATCAGAGATTACAACAAATTACAAGGCAGCGGAAAACAATACAAAACACAACTAAAAGTAATACACGGATACAGAGCTTTCCGAGCATCGTTCCAGCTGTAAATCAGGATCCTGTGAATATGAATCTGCAAAACCAAAACTATTAGCTGCCCATGTCAAAAATAGGGGCACCCAGAGTTTAGGTTAAAACAATAAACTCCAGGCCAGTCATGTGACTGGTGTGAGAACTAACACAGTTATTAATATTTATTTTAAAGTTAGGTAAATCAAGGGACCATGCCGTATAACACGGAATGGGTTTTTACCCCAAGAATACCAGTGCATAAAACAAACAGCGCAATGCTAAATAAAGAAAAATGAAGCTATTATAAGACCCAGGTCCCATCACACAATGCAACGCAAGCCGGAGGATAGGGTTTTTACCTTATAATAGCCAAAGAATGCTTGATACGCTAAATTTCATCTTTTATTATTACTATAAGTGTATAGTGTCAAAACAATTTCAATCATAAGTATCAATCATAGACGGCATAAGTGCCCCATCCCACTATGTCGCCATACTAGGCTCTACAAATAAAACCGAAAGTCACGTATTGGAAATTGGATTTCCGTCATGAGTCGAGGCAAGGGGCAAGCTCCTTTACATTCGAGACACTCTAGCAAATGTCTCAGGACCACACACAGCGACCCTTGGAATCGGTTGGGCCGGTCCTCTCTTACTTTTGAGGATTGGCAATTCCTGAACACACGTTTCCCGGTCCTATAGGACCTATATAATGGTTTGTACGTCGGCTCACATAGTGCCAGTTATCGACCATATATTCGAGGCGCCTCGCATTCCAACAACCACACTGGTAGAAAGTATATAAATGTCAGGGCTGGTAGATCACTAACATCACCCATAGCTAGAAAGAAACGCCGTGTTCTCCCAGCGGTCCTTATCCCGTTTTTAACTCATACCGAGGTGAGAGGCTCGCGAATTCATGCTATACACAAAGCTATGCCACACAGGCCATGCTTTGATCATCAACCACAAGACTTTGCTTTTCAAAAGAAGCCTTGATCATTTGCCCCTTAGGCATGCCACACAGGCAATTCATGCCATGCGATTGATATCCATCAATATATAACCTCTGAGCTCGTACGTCTCAGAGAAGGGCGTTAAGCAAGAGAATAAATTCTCCGCCGCCAAACAGATATATATTTAATAGAAATAAATCACACAGAATAAAATCCAATGTCAGACATACGGTCCATTTACAAGTTCATTCTGGGTCTGAACGAAACCGGAGGAACCTTATTCCTCGCATATCCATCGATCTCCAAGTACGTCTGGACGATCACCAACTGATTCCCTCCTCTTGGGTGTACAACCCAATCAAGATCATCAGTAATCACCCAAACGATGTGAAGACCTCTGGTCTTCAACCACTGTTTTCATCTTCGACTTATCATCGAATCAGTTATTCAGAATGGGATAAACCAGGTCTTTCTGAATAACCCGCGTATATAATAAACAAGTGTTACACAAACACAACATACGCCTCATTCCAATTCAGAATATTCTTTTATTCAAATTTTCACATTCTTAGGGAAAGATTCCCATTAATTTTATCAAAGATAAATTCTTTTAAATTTATTTTTTAATCTTCCTTTGGATATCATTTCAAACCATATTATGGTTTCCCAAACTAGTCGGGATTAGCGAACCACGCCGAAGTAATTATTTATTTTATTTCCCAATCCCAACCTATTCATCCCATGGAGCAAAACTGGTAATACTCCATATCTAACACCACGGTGTTATCGGTAAATATTAATTACCATTTCACGTTCAAATCTAATTAAAGATTTAACTATCGCTTTGGAGCAATACTGGTGATACTCCATTCTCGATCATTTCAATATAATTAAAGATTCATTAAAACTCCACTTAGTTTTAATCTTGTCAAAAATCAATATCCTGTCTTTAACTGAGTTAAAGAATCAATGTCATCTAAAACACGGTTCACGATAAACCCAAAATCACATTCCATTGTTAATCGGGTTAAAGAACGGGTGTTATTCAAAACACCGCTCACGATAAACCCCAAAAACCAATTTAAATTCAATTCCAATTAAATACTAATTAACTGGACAATTTCACTAAATCTTACTTAAAAGATTTATTCTTTTTCCAAACTGGGTTCAAGAACAGTGTTATTCAAGACACCATTCACGACGAACCCAAAATCCCATTTGATATTAAATACAAGGCTCTGAATAGAAAATATATCGGCTTATATTCAATATCAAATTCTGAAACCAATAAATATCGTATTGGAAATAACGATATAAATATATCTTTCAAATTTCCACAACCATATCTGTACAATCACGAAATCCAACATCGAAATATTCCGCAGATAATTTCGATTCAAATCCATTCCAATTCACGTATTGGAAATTCTGATTATTTTTAAAACCACTTCAAATCCAATTTGTTTACTCAAAAATATTGGATTATAATTCTAGTTCATAACTAGTTCATTTCGATAAAAATATATTTTTATCCTTACAAATGTGAAATTTTTCATCCCAGTTCTTTCCAATTCATATATTATGATTTTACACAAATTATTAATATTTTTAATAATTTTATCAATGCCCGTACAGTCGGTTTTCAATAACGGCCACCGAACTGCACTTACAACGACCTTTTCCAAATTTGATTTGGACATAATTCAAAATTCAACTGTTAGATTTCAATTTCTAATATTCCTTGGAAAGATCTTTTCGATATGAACCCAACGGTTCCAGTTTCAGGAGAATCCGACGGTCGGATCTCCCGCAAAGTAAATTCGAAGTAAATGGTCGAAATTCACGAACTGTCACGGCGCGACGCATTCTATTCAGGCCATTTAATATATATAATATATGTATTATATATATTTCGTCGATTTCAATTCAAAACGTATTTTATAAATCATTTTAAATTCGTTTTCAAAACAATTTCAACTTCATATTCAATTTCAAATCAAAATTGAATATTTCATATCATTAATATATAAATGATAATATTTTCAAAACGTTATATTTTGAAATCACTCCCTTTTCTATATTCATTATGAAAACGAATATAATCGATATAAATATCGTTCACGTCAAAATGGCGCATATCTAATCAACACGGCTTTATATATTTCAATAACTTCCTTATTCTATTCAACAAATGAATATTTTCTTCAACACATGAATATGTATATTTCTTTCAACACATGAATATTCTCAACACATAAGTATCGTCAACACATGACTATTTTTGTTCTACTCAACACATGAATATTTATTTTATAATATTCTTTATTTTCCCAATTGGAATGAGGCCCAATCAATCACCATAAAATGTGAATTATATGGATTCCATAGACCACATGTATATAATAGCAACGATAAATAATCAACCATCATCCAAAGTGCACCACATAACTGCATAAGCATTAAATATAAATAATTAACGCTTACACAGTCTGTCGACCAATCGATCGACATACAACTAAATAATTGGGATTAGTGTACGCCAAATATCATCCCAACACCCGTGTGGGGTTTCAATCCACAAACACTGAATATTATTTGTGCAGTTGGGCGACGTGTAAAATTTATCGTCCCAATCAATATCCTTCAAATGGGTGTACATAAACAAATCGTCTGATTTGTAAATGAATATTTATTTATTCACTTTCACGTTAAAAATTATATTTTTAACTATATAATATTTATTTCAATACATGAATGTTTTATTATCCGTTTCACATCAACATCACAAACAAACTTCACAACACATCGAACATGCATACAAGTCGTCCATGGTCTATGGACGACGGGTGTCGGGTGCTGCTAAGCACCGTCTGCATCCTAGTATATATTTTTAACTAGAAAACAAGATTTAAAGTGAGAAGTTCTCACCGATTAGCTAAACTAAACATCGCGACTCTTCTAATGTAGAAAATCTTCGTCGTGCTCCTTTTTTTTCACTTTCGTCGACCGTGTCCACTTCATATATATAAATCGCATCTTTATATTGTTGCTATGTATATAAAAATCACATTTTTATAACTACGCTATATGGATAAAAATTCTATTTTTATACCAGTGTTCATTTAATAAAGATCCTATTTTTACTTCACTAAAAAATCATATTTTTATTTCGTTACAAATATAAAGATAATATTTTTATATTCTCTATCATATAAAAATTCTATTTTTAATCCGCTACTCATATAAAAATCGAATCTTTATTCTCGCTATTTCATGATAAAAGTAAAGTTCATATTTTTATTTCTCTTCATATAAAAACCATATTTTTATTTCAAAAGCCACTTCTATAAAAATTGTATTTTTATTTTTTTACTATATATTTAAAAATCGTATCTTTGTAACATAAAAATCGCATCTTTCATTACATTAAAAAAAACCTCGACTTTATATGATAAAAGTATAATCAAAAATCAAATCTTTATATGTTAAAAACCGCATTTTAAAATTAACACTCTTCATGAAAAAATCACATTTTAAAATGAAGGTTATTCCTATAAACATCCTATTTTCGCTTTCCATAAATGAATAAAAACTGAAATATAAACTCACAATTGTCGAACGGAGAGGGGGGGAGGATCCACGGTCGTTGTTGGTGGTCGGAGGAGGTTCGGAAAGCTCAAGGACTAAGTGACTATGCTAAAAATGGCAAAAATCGTATTTTTATGGAGGAGGGGGTCCACGGCGGAGCTGGGGTGTCAGGGGGAGGCGGCATGGGGCCGTGGTGGTCGGAGGGGTGGTGCGGTGGTGACTGTGGGACCTACGGCAGCCTGGGGGTGCGGGTTTGGGTTGGGTTTGGGAGTTGGCACGATTTGAGAGGGAGGAGGGAGTAATGGGGTGGCCGGAGGGGAGGAGGGCCTCGCCAGAGGCGGCGGTGGCCAATGTCGGGGGTGCGGCGGCGCAAGTGAGGCTGGCGGTAGCGGTATAGGGGGGTGCGATCCCCTTTTCGTTTTCTTTTTTTTTTCAATCTGACGGTGAGAGAATAAAGTGGGAGGAGGGAGAAAGAGTATAGAGGGGGTTTTATTTTATTTATTTATTTAATTATTTAATTTCAAAAAGCAACTTTTAATTTCGACCTCTAAACCAGACCCACCGCCTGTCGTCCATAGCTAATTACCTCCATTCCGAACACAGTGGGATATTTATCGTAGGCTGATTCGACTGTTTCAATCAATTTTCGTCAAAATCAAAATATAGATCTATATATTGAATTTGAACGCACATTTCAATTTACCTGGGACACATACCAACTCCAAAAATTCCCGGAAAATTATTTCTAGCTTCGTATTGACGATACGGTCCTAACAAAACTAATTTCATCAAATTCTGAGAACGTTTGAAAAATGGCCATTTTCCAGTCGATTAAAATCAACTGAAACTGGTCAAACGCGTTTTCCTTTACCACGCTCACATATTGATTCGAAAAATTACGAATTTTGGAATCTAGCAATATATTGACATCACGGATCCAACAAAAGTGGATTCGTCGAAAACCGAGGTCGTTTGCAAAATTTTCATTTTTTAAGGGCTCAAAATTCCATAGCGACTATTCTGAATTTTCAACTGGACGTAACTTTTGATTCCCACTATGAAATTTTGATTTTTCGGATTCGTTGGAAAGATATTCTCAATTAGATTCTAATATTTTTGGTTTCGCTAAAATCCGATTTATTTTGAATCTTGTACATCCATTTGAATTTTGAAATCGAATTTTCGTATTACCGCGCCATTTTCAATACCTTTTATATTTTAAAATAAAATATTTATATTCTAACGTAGATCTATATAAATGTATATGTTCTAATTCTATTCAAAATAAATTTTTCGTCGCTATTATTTAAAATAATTCATTTTAAATATTCAAAATTCGCTAAAATTGCCAAAATAAAATTTTTTAATTGGCTCAGAATTTCCGGGTTGTTACAATCTCCCCCACTTAAAACTTTTCGTCCCCGAAAAGGAACAGAGCTGAAAGTTGTTTAACTAATCAACTCAACTTTCATTATTTTCATTACGGCTTAAGTTCTTCAACTTTTCAGTTTCTAAGAACTTTTCAAAAATTTGGCTAACACCCTAAATTTTCGAAAAATTTCGCCATAACCTCCCATGCACCGGGAGCTTCGGGATATTTCAAATAGCCTCCCATAGCCCTCATCAATCCAAAAGAAAAAGAAAAAGCCAAGCGGCGAGCTAATCGGCTCATAAAATCATCCAAAACTAATAAATTTGTAAACATGTACCTATTTGTCGGGCAAACAATTTTATTCTTCTGCTCTAGCCTCCTTGCTATGACCTGTTCACACATATATATGTCCATGCATGCATTTTCAAACAATTTTCAATACAGTTCAATGTTCGGTTCAATTTGGCATAATGGTTCAAAATTCCAAACCAACAATCAAACAACACAACCATCAATCAATTAGTGGATTATCGTTTCAAATTCGTAATTATTGATATATATACACAAAATCATGTTTTTGGTGCCAAATCACAACAATAGCCCTATCTAGTTTTGTTTCTCACACGAGTCAATTGGAAATATATATATCACACTTTCGAAACTCAAACAAAAATACCGGTGATGGTATACTTCATCATCAGGATCATGTCCGAGCGACTAGAGTGTGATTCTATATCTATCCAGTATATTAAAACTTCGAATATACGTTCATGACGCGTATATGCAAAATCTTTATATACTCGATTGTCCAAATTTAATACAAATAAAATATTCACATACGTATAAACTGGTTTAAATTTTCAAAACAATATTGTTTTCATTTGAAAAATATACTCTTCACACTCGTTCTAGGATACTACTGATCCTATCTCTAACGAGTCATTCTAATTGGATATTACTAATCCAATATCTGATGGATTCTTTCGTTCAGTTCTAATGTGTCTTGTTCTCAAGCTCTGTAAACCAAAGCTCTGATACCACTGTAACGATAAGGAATTTCGCTCGATCTGAATCGATCGCTAAACCGACCGAGACCGTTCGAAATCCCTGATTGTTATGAGAACACGACAAATCGGAACACAAACAGAAGAACATTTCATTGTTAATTACAACAATTCCATCAGAATACAAGAATATACAGAGTATGAATAAATAAAACACATTCGATAAATATCATAGATTACAATAAATTACAAAGCAGCGGAAAACAATACAAAACACAATTGAAAGTAATACACGGATACAGAGCTTTCCGAGCATCGTTCCAGCTGTAAATCAGGATCCTGTGAATATGAATCTGCAAAACCAAAACTACTAGCTGCCCGTGTCGAAAATAGGGGCACCCAGAGTTTAGGTTAAAACAATAAACTCCAGGTCAGTCATGTGACTGGTGTGAGAACTAAAACAATTATTAATCTTTATTTTAAAGTTGAGTAAATCAAGGTACCACGCCGTATAACACGGAACGGGTTTTTACCCCAAGAATACCAGTGCATAAAACAAACAGCACAATGCTAAATAAAGAAAATGAAGCTATTATAAGACCCAGGTCCCATCACACAATGCAACGCAAGCCGGAGGATAGGGTTTTTACCTTATAATAGCCTAAGAATGCTTGATACGCTAAATTTCATCGTTTATTATTACTATAAGTGTATAGTCTCAAAACAATTTCAATCATAAGTATCAATCATAGACGGCATAAGTGCCCCATCCCACTATGTCACCATACTAGGCTCTACAAATAAAACTGAAAGTCACGTATTGGAAACTGGATTTCCGTCATGAGTCGAGGCAAGGGGCAAGCTCCTCTCCGTTTGAGATACTTTAGCAAACGTCTCAGGACCAAACATAGCGATCCTTGGAATCGGTTGGGTCGGTCCTCTCTTACTTTTGAGGATTGGCAATTCCTGAACACATGTTTCCCGGTCCTATAGGACCTATATAATGGTCTGTACGTCGGCTCACATAGTGCCAGTTATCGACCATATATTCGAGGCGCCTCGCATTCCAACAACCACACAGGTAAAAAGTATATAAATGTCAGGGCTGGTAGGTCACTGACATCACCCATAGCTTGAAAGAAACGTCGTGTTCTCCCAACGGTCCTTATCCCGTTTTTAACTCATACCGAGGTGCGAGGCTCGCGAATTCACGCTATACACAAAGCTATACCACACAGGCCATGCTTTGATCATCAACCACAAGACTTTGCTTTTCAACAGAAGCCTTGATCATTTGCCACTTAGGCATGCCACACAAGCAATTCATGCCATGCGATTGATATCCATCAATATATAATCTCTGAGCTCGTACGTCTCAGAGAAGGGTGTTAAGCAAGAGAACAAATTCTCCGCCGCTAAACAGATATATATTTAATAGAAATCAATCACACAGGATAAAATCCAATGTCAGACACACAGTCCATTTACAAGTTCGTTCTGGGTCTGAACGAAACTGTAGGAACCTTATTCCTCGCATATCCATCGATCTCCAAGTACGTCTAGACGATCACCAACTGATTCCCTCCTCTTCGATGTACAACCCAATCAAGATCATCAGTAATCACCCGAACGATGTGAAGACCTCCGGTCTTCAACCACAGTCTTCATCTTCGACTTATCGTCGAATCAGTTATTCAGAATGGGATAAACCCGGTCTTTCTGAATAACCCGCGTATATAATAAACAAGTGTTACACAAACACAACATACGCCTCATTCCAATTCAGAATATTCTTTTATTCAAATTTTCACATTCTTAGGGAAAGGTTCCCATTAATTATATCAAAGATAAATTCTTTTAAATTTATTTTCCTTTGGATATCATTTCAAACCATATTATGGTTTCCCAAACTAGTCGGGATTAGCGAACCACGCCGAAGTAATTATTTATTTTATTTCCCAATCACAACCTATTCATCCCATGGAGCAAAACTGGTAATACTCCATATCTAACACCATGATGTTATCGGTAAATATTAATTACCATTTCACGTTCAAATCTAATCAAAGATTTAACTATTGCTTTGGAGCAAAACTGGTGATACTCCATTCTCGATCATTTCAATCTAATTAAAGATTCATTAAAACTCCACTTAGTTTTAATCTTCTCAAAAATCAATATCATGTCTTTAACTGAGTTAAAGAATCGATGTCATCCAAAACACGGTTCACGATAAACCCAAAATCACATTCCATTGTTAATCGGGTTAAAGAACGGGTGTTATTCAAAACACCGCTCACGATAAACCCCAAAAACCAATTTAAATTCAATTCCAATTAAATACTAATTAACTGGAAAATTTCACTAAATCTTATTTAAAAGATTTATTCTTTTTCTAAACTGGGTTCAAGAACAGTGTTATTCAAGACACCATTCATGACGAACCCAAAATCCCATTTGATATTAAATACAAGGCTCTGAATAGAAAATATATCGGCTTATATTCAATATCAAATTCTGAAACCAATAAATATCGTATTGGAAATAACGATATAAATATATCTTTCAAATTTCCACAACCATATCTGTACAATCACGAAATCCAACATTGAAATATTCCGCAGATAATTTCGATTCAAATCCATTCCAATTCACGTATTGGAAATTCTGATTATTTTTAAAACCACTTCAAATCCAATTTGTTTACTCAAAAATATTGGATTATAATTCTAGTTCATAACTAGTTCATTTCGATAAAAATATATATTTATCCTTACAAATGTGAAATTTTTCATCCCAGTTCTTTCCAATTCATATATTATGATTTTACACAAATTATTAATATTTTTAATAATTTTATCAAGGCCCGTACAGTCGGTTTTCAATAACGGCCACCGAACTGCACTTACAACGACCTTTTCCAAATTTGATTTGGACATAATTCCAAATCCAACCGTTAGATTTCTAATTTCTAATATTCCTTGGAAAGCTCTTTTCGATACGAACCCAACGGTTCCGGTTTCAGGAGAATCCGACGGTCGGATCTCCCGCAAAGTAAATTCGATGTAAATGGTTGAAATTCGCGAACTGCCACGGCGCGACGCGTTCTATTCAGGCCATTTAATATATATAATATATGTATTATATATATTTCGTCGATTTCAATTCAAAATGTATTTTATAAATTGTTTTAAATTCATTTTCAAAACAATTTCAACTTCATATTCAATTTCAAAATTGAATATTTCATATCATTAATATATAAATGATAATATTTTCAAACCGTTATATTTTGAAATCACTCCCTTTTCTATATTCATTATGAAAACGAATATAATCGATATAAATATCGCTCGCGTCAAAATGGCGCATATTTAATCAACACGGCTTTATATATTTCAATAACTTCATTATTCTATTCAACAAATGAATATTTTCTTCAACACATGAATATGTATATTTCTTTCAACACATGAATATTCTCAACACATGAGTATCGTCAACACATGACTATTTTTGTTCTATTCAACACATGATAAATATTCTTTGTTTTCCCAATTGGAATGAGGCCCAATCAATCACCATATAATGTTAATTATATGGATTCCATACAACACATGTATATAATAACAACGATAAATAATCAACCATCATCCAAAGTGCACCACACAACTGCATAAGCATTAAATATAAATAATTAACGCTTACACAGTATGTCGACCAATCGATCGACATACAACTAAATAATTGGGATTAGTGTACGCCAAATATCATCCCAACACCCGTGTGGGGTTTCAATCCACAAACACCTAATATTATTTGTGCAGTTGGGCGACGTGTAAAATTTATCGTCCCAATCAATATCCATCAAATGGGTGTACATAAATAAATCGTCTGATTTGTAAATGAATATTTATTTATTCACCTTCATGTTAAAAATTATACTTTTAACTATATAATATTTCAACACATGAATGTTTTATTATCCGTTTCACATCAACATCACAAACAAACTTCACAACACATCAAACAAGCATACAAGTCGTCCATGGTCTGTGGACGACGGGTGTCGGGTGCTGCTAAACACCGTCTGCATCCTAGTATATATTTTTAACTAGAAAACAAGATTTAAAGTGAGAAGTTCTCACTGATTAGCTAAGCCAAACACCGCGACTCTTCTAATGTAGAAAATCTTCGTCGTGCTCCTTTTTTTTCACTTCCGTCGACCGTGTCCACTACATATATATAAATCGCATTTTTATATTGTTGCTATGTATATAAAAATCACATTTTTATAACTATGATATATGGATAAAAATTCTATTTTTATACCGGTGTTCATATAATAAAGAACCTATTTTTACTTCACTAAAAAAATCATATTTTTATTTCGTTACATATATAAAGATAATATTTTTATATTCTCTATCATATAAAATTTTTATTTTTAATCCGCTACTCATATAAAAATCGAATCTTTATTCTCGCTATTTCATGATAAAAATAAAGTTCATATTTTTATTTCTCTTCATATAAAAACCATATTTTTATTTCAAAAGCCACTTCTATAAAAATCGTATTTTTATGTTGCTACTATATATATATAAATCAAATTTTTATATATTTAAAAATTGGATCTTTATAACATAAAAATTGCATCTTTCATTACATAAAAAAAACCTCGTCTTTATATGATAAAAATATAATCAAAAATCAAATCTTTATATGTTAAAAACCGCATTTTAAAATTAACACTCTCCAAGAAAAAATCACATTTTAAAATGAAGGTTATTCCTATAAAAAACCTATTTTTACTTTCCATAAATAAATAAAAACTGAAATATAAACTCACAGTTGTCGAACGGAGGGGGGGGGGATGATCCACGGTCGCTGTTGGTGGTCGGAGGAGGTTCGGGAAGCTCAAGAACTGAGTGACTATAATGAAAATGATAAAAATCGTATTTTTATGGAGGAGGGGGGTCCACGGCGGAGCTGGGGTGTCGGGGGTGGCGTGGGGTCGTGGTGGTCGTGGGAGTGGTGCGATGGTGACTGTGGGACCTACGGTGGCCAGGGGTGCGGGTTTGGGTTGAGTTTGGGAGTTGGCACGATTTGAGAGGGAGGAGGGAGTAATGGGGTGGCCGGAGGGGAGGAGGGCCTTGCCAGAGGCGGCGGTGGCCAATGTCGGGGGTGCGGCAGCGCAAGTGAGGCTGGCGGCGGCGGTATAGGGGTGCGCGATCCCCTTTTCGTTTTCTTTTTTTTCAATCTGACGGTGAGAGAATAAAGGGGGAGGAGGGAGAAAGAGTATAGATGGGGTTTTTATTTTATTTATTTAATTATTTAATTTCAAAAAGCAACTTTTAATTTCGACCTCTAAACGAGACCCACAGCCTGTCGTCCATAGCTAATTACCCCCATTTCGAACACAATGGGATATGTATCGTAGGCTGATTCGACTGTTTCGATCTGTTTTCGTCAAAATCAAAATATAGATTTATATATTGAATTTGAACGCACATTTCAATTTACCGGGGACACATACCAACTCCAAAAATTCCCGAAAAATTATTTCTAGCTTCGTATTGACGATACGGTTCTAACAAAACTAATTTTGTCAAATTCCGAGACCGTTTGAAAAATGGCCATTTTCCAGTCGATTAAAATCAACTAAAACTGGTCAAATGCGTTTTCCTTTGCCACGCTCACATATTGATTCGAAAAATTACGAATTTTGGAATCTAGAAATATCTTGACATCACGGATCCAACAAAAGTGGTTTCGTCGAAAACCGAGGTCGTTTGCAAAATTTCCGTTTTTTAAGGGCTCAAAATTCCATAGCGACTATTCTGAATTTTCAACTGGACGTAACTTTTGATTCCCGCTATGAAATTTTGATTTTTCGGATTCGTTGGAAAGATATTCTCAATTAGATTCTAATATTTTTGGTTTCGCTAAAATCCGGTGTATTTTGAATCCTGTACATCCATTTGAATTTTGAAATCGAATTTTCGAATTACCGCGCCATTTTCAATTCCTTTTATATTTTAAAATAAAATATTTATATTCTAATGTCGATCTATATAAATATATATGTTCTAATTCTATTCAAAATAAATTTCTCGTCGCTATTATTTAAAATAATTCATTTTAAATATTCAAAATTCGCTAAAATTGCCAAAATAAAAAATTTTAATTGGCTCAGAATTTCCGGGTTGTTACAAGGATGGTCCATGCTTGATAATTGGTTGCTCTAGATGTTATTGTTTGTTTCTTCTCTAATTCTCTGGGAAGGCTATCACAGTAGGTTGTGGAAGACAAATGGGATTGAGAATTCTTCTCTGTCAATGTATTGGTAGATTAGATGATTGAACAGCCTATTATCCATACACATAATTGTTGATGTTGATAGTTGTTTTACCGCTCATTAAGACTGTTGTATGACTCAAGGTTTTATGTTTCCCTTTTATTACCTTGGGTTGTTCATCCATGTTGTGGGTGGGAAGACTAGGTGACGGTTAGTAGATCTTGATGAGAACGATGTTGTTGAGCGACGATGAGTTGGAGGCTGACGTATTACTATCTACTATACATATTTATTGTTTTCGCTGATGTATGTTACTCTGAGTGAACTTGTAGTAAGGCTTTTTATACAGAGTCTGATGTAATACAATTACTTGTATGGTTATTTCCATGGTGATATGAAAAGTATGAGATTCTATCCAATTATGCTTCATTACTACTTCCTGTTGTATATGTTCTATTATATTTTATCCATGCGTTGTGAGTTATACGACAGACTCCGTGTGTGTTATTCTACCTTGATGATCGTCCATAGCTGTCTGACACGTCTTTCAGCGCACTATTTCCTTTGTTAAGTGTGGGAGTTATGGGCGGTTGTCACATAAGTGGTTAGGACAAGGTTTATTACTAAGGTTTACTCCTTAGTACTGGGTCAAAGTCATGGGATCCAACCTTATTAGGTCTTAAGTGGTCATTAGGTCCACCTCTCTCTTATAAACTTATGAGGTATTAAATAGTCCTCAATAAAACAATAGATGTATGAGTAAGGTAGTTCTGTAGAAGTTATCCATTTCTTATCTAAGGGTTATGTGAAGGCATACCTAAGAATTGGCAAAATAAGAGTCCCGAAGAACATGTAAGAGGACCGTCTATCTAAGGGAAGTATTAAGTGGCTAGGAGTTCACATGTAATGACACATCGATAGTAACAGATGGGTCTGCTAGGAGGGTCATAAATGGTGATGAGTGTCTACCTAAATCCGGTATTAAGTTGCATATTGCTATCTCTCAAATTACACTGAAAGCATATTAACTATGTTGATGATTAGAAGATGAGTTCTTGAGTGGCTAGGGTCCTCCATAGGGTATTAAGTGATCGTAAGAATCCGCCCATATATAAATGGCCTTAAGTAACCATATTGTAGTCCGCCTCAAAGTGTATTAAGTGATAGTAGAAATCTGCCCTTACATGTACAGGTTATGACTTAAGCGGCTTTAGGATAGTTTGCCTAATTAATGTTATATTGAATTATGTGTTTAATTTTTGTAACAACCCGCAATTTCAGAACCAATTTAAAAATTTTATTTTGGAAATTTTAATGGATTTTAAGAATTTAAAATAATTTATTTAAAAAAATAACAACTAAAAATCTATTTAAATCGAAGTTAAAACGAATATATTTATTTTGATTATAAAAGGAGTTTGAAATAGCATGGTAGTTTGAAAATTTGAATTTGAACTTCGACTGACTGTACAGGATGCAAAATAAAACGGATTTTAGTGAAACCAAAAATATTAGAATCTATTTAAAAATATCTTTCCAACGAATCCGAAAAATTGAAATTTCATAGCGGAAATCAAAAAGTTATGTCCAATTTAAAATTTAGAATAGTCGCTGTAGAATTTTTATATATTTTTTAAAATTAAAAATATTTTTCAAACGATCTCGGTTTTCGACGAAACCACTTTTGTTGGAACCGAAATGTCAAATTATTGCTAAGTTTCAATATTCATAATTTTTAGAATTGATATGTGAGCGTGGCAAAAGGAAATGTGTTTTGTCAATTTCAGTCAAATCGGATCGACCAGAAAATGACCATTTTTCAAACGGTCTCGGAATTCGACGAAATTAATCTTCTTAGAACCATATCGTCAAAACATAGCTAGAAATAATTTTTCTGGAATTTTTAGAGCCCGTATGTGGCCCCAGTAAATTTAAATGTAAGATCAAATTTGGTAATTAAATGTTTTATATTTAAATTTAAAGAAAAACCTATCGAAACAATTGAATTGGGTTACGAAACCTATTCCATTGTGTCCGGAATGGGGGTATTTGCCTAGGGACAACTTTTGTTGGGCTGAAATTGGAGCTGAAATGGGTTAACAGACTTAAACTAGTAATTAAGAGTTATTATTATTATTTTAATATAAATATCCCTAGAAATTGCAAAACCCTAATGGCCCAAACATACAGCCGCCGCCACTTCAATGGATGGCCAGAAATTTTGGGATTTAATTCTTCAATTTCTTCCAACTCATTCTGAATTAGATCGAAGTCCTAAGGCAAAAAACAAAGAAATTTCTATCCTCTACGAATTCATACGATTTTGATGGGATTTAGTGTCACGGATTGTTCGATTTCGGGGCTGAAACATGGCGGGTTCGGGTTGGATTTGCGAGTTGGAGGGAGGGCCGAGATGGCCATGGCTCACAGCGGTGGCAGCTTGTGGCAAGGGCGACAAAGTGGTGATGGTCGATCGTCGTCCGATGCTTCGATGGCGGGTGCGCAAGTGGTTTCTTCACGTGGAGGATGGGTTCGAACACTTAAAGGCTACGGGAAGATGAAGATTAGGGTAGAATTGGAATTTTTAATTAATTTAATTATCCTAAGTTGTTTATTAATGTAATTAACGATTAAAAACATCATATCTTTTTATCTAGAGATCGGAATCGCCCGATTTCAGATCCGTTGGAATCGCAGTAACGAGATCTACAATCTGAAACTGACTAGAGTTGAAACCGAGCATGCTGAAATTTCAGACAAAAACCACTGTGAGATTTCTGATTTTAATTAATTAATCAATTTAATTATTTTTCTTGCCTTTAAATAATTGTATGTATGTTAATGAATTTGTTATGCGATGTGATGAAATTTTCGATGATTGATCTGTGTATTTTGTATGTTTGTACGCTAGACCGGCTAGTTGAATTATAGATTTGTATATGTCAAATAAATTAAAATAAATCATTTTTCTTTACCAATATTTTGTGAATCATGTATATTAAACAAAAATGAAATATCTTTTTGCTTATTTATAGAATTGAATTAATTTGTCAATTCAATCAAAAATATCATTTAGGTCATATTTGTTGAATTGAATTAGTTTGTCAATCCAATTCAAAATATCATTTTGGTCATATTTATTGAATTGAATTTGTTTGTCAATTCAATGAATAATATCATTTTTGTTTATATCATTGAATTGAAATAGAATTGTCAATTCAATAAAAATATCATTTTTGTTTATATTATTGAATGAAATTTGAATTGTCGTTTCAATAAAAACATCATTTTGTTTATGTTATTGAATTGAGTTAGAACTTTCAATTCAATGTAAAATATATTATTTTGTGTGTTGATTGATAATAAACATCATAGAAAAAGTTACATCGTTATCTGCAAATTTAGATGCAAATAAACTATGAAATTAAAAGTTGAATTTTTATTTGCATTCCTTGATGCAAATAAAACCTTGAATTAGAAGTTGCATTTTTATTTGCATTCTAGATGCAAATAAAATCTTAGTTTAAGAAGTTACACTTTTATTACATTTTAGATATAAATAAAAGAATAGGATTAAAAGTATCATTTTTGCTTTTAAATTAGAGAAAATTATGATAAAAAGAATACATCTTTGTTGTAATTTTGTTAAATTAAATAAAATGTTTTTATTGCCATCATAGATTATAATAAAAAGATTCAACATTCAAGATTACCTTTTTATTGATCATTTGTTTCAATAAAAAGATTAAACATTAAAGATTACAATTTTTATTGATAAATTGTTTCAATAAAAAGAATAGAATTAAAAGACATACATTTTTATGTAATATTATTTCCATTAAAAAGAATAGTTATAAAGGATCATAATTTATTTTCAATTAGTTACAAAGATTAGAATTGGAATAAAAGATTTCATTTTATTTTCAATTAATTACAATGAAACAGAGTTGAGATTTAAAAGTAACATTTTTATTGTCATTTTATATACAATAAAAAGTGTAGATAAAAAAGGTAACATTTTTATTTTCATTTTATATACAATAAAAAGAATGGATTTAAAGTAAAATTTTATTTTGTTAATTTAGTTACAATAAAAGGATAGATTTTAAAATAACATTTCTATTGTCACTTTACTTGTAATGAAAAGGAATAGATTTTAAAATTTTATTTTTATTGTCATTATATATGTAATAAAAATAGAAGATTTAAAAGTATCATTTTGTTGTCATCTTATATGAAATAAAAATAGTCATTCTTTTTAAACAAGTTAGTTGAAATAAAAATAACATTTTTGTCAAAACATGATTATTACAATAAAATATAGATTTTTTTCAAAACATGTAAATTGAAATAAAAGTTATCACTTGTGTCAAAGCATGTTATTTGTGACAAAAAGATTAGAATAAGAAGTTTAGAATAAAAAGATTAAAATAACAAAAGTTATCACCTTTGCTTAATAATTTAGCAAAACAAACATTATCATTTTTGTTGTATTAGATTTAGCAAAACAAATTTTTCATTTTTGCTTATTAGATTTGATTAAAACTAAAATCACATTTTTGGGTAAAATAAAAGAGTTAAACACAAATAGTAGTTTGTTAAATAGGTTTGTGTTATAAACAAAAACATTCATTTTGGTAAAAAGAATTGTCAGCAAAATGGAAGTATCACTTCTTATACATTTTGTTGAAATAAAATTTATATGCAAATATAATAATCATGTTTATTTGCATAACATACAATAGAATTTATATGCGCAAATATAATAAATCATCTTTATTTGCAAACTTACATTAGAATTTTGTGACGGCCCGCCCCGCACCAGCCTGCATTTCCTCCGAAAGTGCGCTGTACACATGCCCGACTAGCACAGGACGGTCGTCAGAAGAAAGGAAAGAAGGGAATTAACTAACGAGGAACCTGTAGAATATCTCACAGCGCATGGAATAAAATATAATAATAACATACTTAACATAAAACAGGTGAGACAGTGCATAAGCTGATAACTAAAACCAACATCAACATCAGAGCAGCGGAAATCCAAATACAGCTTATTACAACTTTCCAAATTTATTATCTCTAAACAAAAGAAAGCTAAAGTAGAAGATGCACTACTAATGCCCAAGCAGTGATCTTCAACAACACAGGGAGAATACTGTATATATATTACGTGGGAGCCTCCTGCTCGTCTCCGGATCATCTACCCGTGCATCACCAGCTAACCTGTCTCTAGTCTGCTCGTGTGAGCACCCAGAGTAATAAGAGGAGACATAAAACTCTGGGTCAGACATAAAGCCTGGTATGAGCGATAAGCATCTAAACAGAACAATAACAGGTATACTAAATCATACCTGAACCTGCAACCAAAGAGTTAGTACCACATACCGTACAATACTCTAAGGTGCCATAATAAATAATGTAAGAATACGGGGGTGGGGTGTGCATGTCATAATGATGGCAAACAAATCATCCATAGCAACCATCCTCACATCTCTCACTCGGTGCGTAAAGCATACGATGTCCACCGCTGTCAATCACTAGACCCATCGAAGTAGTGACGGAGTTCGACTTGTACAACTACTGCTACTACCAAGCATACCACATGGAGTCATGACCAAATCTTTACAAACGACCCCACTTCATTGGTCTATAGCTCTTTAGTCGTACCTAGGCTACTGCAGCTCTGAATCCGTTCACGTACCTCCCATACATAGTGATCCAAAGTCATAGACATCGACTGCCCCTTGGCACACGTCCCGCAGTAAAGCCCAATCATGAAGTGAACTCATCGGTTCCCAACCGGATCCTGAGCTCTAACTTCCCATATTGGACTACCTTTGCGTTTCGGGTTATTGGTCAATACTGGGTCCGGTCGGATTCCCCTCCTAGCCATCGGTTCGGGTCGGGTGTCCATTCTGAGTCGGGTCGGTGCGTTGTCCTCCCCTGTAGCGGTTCGGTTCGGGTTCCCAGCATTTTATCGGTTCGGGTCGGGTGTCCTCCTCCGGGTCGGGTGTCCTCCTCCGGGTCGGGTGTCCCACTTTGGGTCGGGTCGGGTGCCATCTCCCTTCCAGTTCGTGCTTCCGCTCCGATCCGCTCCCTCATTCTTCATGTGCTCCGATCCCTCCTTCTTCATCCGATCCGATCCCAGTTCAATTAGCGTGGCCTTCCTTCTTGCCAGTTCTCCCAAGTGTCAAGTTCCGATCCGAGCCCTTCGTCCTTAAGTCGATCCGATCCCCAGCTTAACCAACATGGCCTTCCTTTTTGCCAAGCCTCTTTTGTGCCAGACTCCAGTTCGGGTCGGGTTCCTTGCCCAGGTCTCCAATCCGAGCCCATATCCGATCCGATCCGAAACCCTGCACACCTTTCTGCAACTTTTTCCAGCAACTTGTTTACGCCATTCGACGACGTTTTCGACAAATCTAACTATACTAATCAATCACAAATCATCCCAAATAGTCATAGCAACATAACAACTAACCACAAACACCAAAACGATGAATTTACATGTCAAAATGGATCAAATATACACAAAACCCCATATTTTCACTTAAGCATGTTTAAGAAAAACTAATCATAGGGTTAATAAAACTTAATCAAATTAAACCAAATTTCTAACAGAGGCATAAAATATTATTTTTGAATTTATAGATATTTTTTCCAGAATTTATTAGTGTATAAATTCGCTAATCTTCACTAATTACCCTTAATTAACTGTAATTAGTGTCAAAACGATGCTAATCATTCACCTTGGCCACAAATAAGATTCTCAGAACTGAAACCTCCCTGATTTGGGTGAATACTGATGTCTAACAGCAGCTCTAACCTTGCTTTCGTGTCTTCTCTCCTTAATTTGATGTAGATTAAGCCAAAACTTGATTAGAAAGTGATTAGAAGGTGATTTGGGTGTTGGAGGCCATTGCTAGGGTTCCAAGAATGACTGAAAGAAATGTTTTCTAACCCTAATCAGCCCCTATACATCTCAAATCCCGAAATCCCCTTTGGGCCTAGCTGCTAATTACCCGATTAAGCCCAATTAAGCTGTTTTTCACTATCTGAAACTTGTTTCAGCCATATCTTCCAAACGGTGAGTCCGTTTGGCTAATGTGACCCCTCTACGGAATTGTAAACCATCATTCGGAGTCAATGGAAGTGATTTCAGGTCAAAATTCCTTTCCAGTAAAAAGTTATGGGCAAAACAGTACCAACTAGGGGTAAAATGGTCATTTAAAAATCGGGAAAAATCATGAACATGGGAAATGACCCCAATAGTCGTCTCCCAAAGTTACATGACCATACGACTTCATATGTGAAAGAAATAAATATTCTACGGTCCTATGATGCGTAGAATACGGGTCGTTACACTCTCGCCCCCTTAAGAAATTTCGTCCCCGAAATTCCTTAACCCAAAACATACAAAAGATCCCGCATGCCTAACAGCCACATACAACAATCAAACATGCAAAACAAGCAAACAAGCCTATCCTAGCATGCGGAAAACTAGATCGAAGTTAAAATCTTACCAGGCGAAGAGTTCTGGATATGTCTTCCTAATATTCTCCTCTGTCTCCCAAGTGCAATCATTCTCGTCCTCGCTCCACTGAACCTTGACTAGCTTCACCGCCTTCCTTCGAAGTTGCTTCATGTCGTGCTCGACAATACGGGCCGGCTTGCGGTTCCCAACCGCCTCGGGTTCTACTTCGAAGTCCTCTAACTGATCAGGTGAAATAGTCATATCTGGGTCGTGAACGAACTTCCTTAGTTGGGAAACATGAAATACATTGTGAACTCCCGCCATCTTATCTGGTAAGCCAACTCTATATGCCAAATTCCCGACTAGTTCAAGAACAGGGAATGGGCCAACAAATCTTGGTGCCAACTTGCCTCTCCTGCCAAATCGTATTACGCTCTTCAACGGGGAAATCTTGACAAACACCAAGTCGCCAACGGAGAATTTTAAGTCTCTTCTCCTCTTATCAGCATAACTCTTCTGTCTATCTTGGGCAGCCTTCATTCGTTGTTGAATGATCTTGATCTTATCTGAAGTTTCCCTCACCACATCTGGTCCAAGCATAAACTTCTCGCCAGTCTCTATCCAACATGATGGTGAGTTGCACGGTCTTCCGTACAAAGCTTCAAACGGAGCCATACCGATACTGGATTGGTAGCTATTGTTATATGCAAACTCTACTAGATGCAAATGGTCATCCCATGATCCACCAAAATCCAATACACAAGCTCTCAAGAGATCTTCCAAAATACGATTCACCCTCTCTGTCTGACCGTCGGTCTGAGGATGGTATGCGGTACTGAGATGTAACTCTGACCCTAAAGCCTCTTGTAAGCTCTTCCAAAACCCACTAGTGAACAACGGGTCCCGGTCACTCACAATGCTTTTAGGTACTCCATGAAATCTCACTACCCACTTCATATACAATTCTGCTAACTTAGCTGCCGTTCTGATCGATTTGACTGGTATAAATCTTGCACTTTTAGTCAGTCGATCCACAATTACCCAAATGCTATCATGTCCCGATCTGGTTCTTGGTAAACCATCGATGAAATCCATCGAGACTTGCTCCCATTTCCATTCGGGAATCTCTAATGGTTGCAACAACCCATAGGCTTCTTTTGCTCGGCTTTAACTAGCTGGCAATTCATGCACTTGGATATAAACTTCCCAACGTCTCTTTTCATCCCTTCCCAGTAGTAAGTCTGTCTCATGTCTCGATACATCTTATTACCACCGGGGTGTATAGTCAGTTTTGAGTGATGACACTCTCTAAGTACTTCATCTCTCAATCCATTGACATTGGGTACAACAAGCTTTCCACTCTTTCTAAGCCATCCATCTCGATCAAGCCCATACCTGTTCATCTCCTCATCGATACCCATCTCTAACTTGGAGATGATTTCCAATAGGTTAGGATCGTCCCTCTGACTAGAGCCGATCCGTTCAATCAAAGTGGGTCTAATCATCAAACTTGCTAGCACTCCTAGATCCAATTCGCACTTTGGTTTGAAATCATACCCAGCGATGTACTCCAGTTGCTTCCATTCTAGAAACATAGCTCCTAAACTGGCATGTCTCCTACTCAATGCATCAACCACCGCATTGCCCTTTCCCGGTGTATATGCGATGTCAAAATCATAGGAAGCCAAGAATTCTAACCACCTTTGTTGCCGGAGATTTAGATCCTTCTGGGAGAAGAGATACTTCAACGACTTATGATCTGTAAACAGCTCAAATCTTTCTCCCAAGAGATGGTGTCTCCACATCTTTAACGCGAACACGATCGCTGCCAATTCCAAATCATGGGTAGGGTATCTTCTCTTGTGCAGTTTCAATTGCCGACTTGCATAAGCTACAACCCTACCGCCTTGCATCAATACAGCACCCAGTCCGGTACCACATGCATCCATGTATACCATCATCTCTTCATTCCCCTTAGGAATGATTAACATTGGCGCGCATGTCAACTTGTCCTTTAGACTCTTGAATGCATTCTCGCACCTTTCATCCCAGACAAAAGCTTGATTCTTCTTGGTCAACTGGGTCAATGGTGCTGCTATCTTGGAGAAATCTTGGATAAACTTGCGATAATATCCAGCTAATCCTAAGAAACTTCTTACATCTGTTACATTCTTGGGTGTAGGCCAATCCTGTACCGTAGCCACCTTCGCCGGGTCCACGGCAATACCATTCTCTGATACAACATGGCCCAAGAACCTCACTTCCCTCCTCCAGAAGTGACACTTAGAAAACTTTGCTTTCAATTGGTGTTTTCTCAACACCTCCATCACTATTTTTAAATGTTCCTTGTGTTCTTCCTCTGTCCTCGAATAGACCAAAATATCATCAACGAACACAAGGACAAACCTATTCAACTGATCTCTGAATACCCTATTCATAAGATCCACAAAATATGTTGGGGCACTGGTCAGCCCGAATGGCATGACCAACCACTCAAAAAATCCAGACGGCGTTCGAAATGTCGTTTTAGCTATACTCTCAGCTTCCACTCTAAGCTGATGAAAACCTGTCGCGAGATCCAACTGAGAAAATACTCTCGTGCCACTCAACTGATCGAACAAATCATCTATCCGCGGTAGAGGATACTTGTTCTTCCTCGTCACTTTATTCAACTCGCGGTAGTCTACACACAAACGAAAGGAACCATCCGCCTTGGTAGCAAACACAACTGGTGCTCCCCATTCAGAAACAGTCCTTCTGATAAATCCCTTCTTCAAAAGATCGCTAACTTGCACCTCGAGCTCTCGCTGCTCCCTTGGTGCCATACGACGAAGTGGCATCACTATAGGTCTGGCATCTTTTACCAAATCAATACGGAACTCAATCTCTCGGTGTGGTAGAAGCCCGGTCACTTCTTCAAAAACATCCGGATACTGGCCAACCACGGGCAAACCTGACAACTCACTATGCGGAATGTCGAGGGAGTTTAGAAAACTAGCCAATACCCCCTTACTGGGTAGACCACCAAACACTATCCTCCGCCCATCATCCGCTCTAGCTGTCACCAAAAAACCCTCATAGTCTACCACCACCCCGTATCTTTGGAGCCAATCTACTCCCAAAATAATGCCAAACCCAGTAAAGCCCAAAACAAAACAATCACAAACAAACATGCATCCATGACTGGACAAGACCACATTATGACAAATCATGCTAAGACTAGTCGAACCACCAATCGGGTTCGTCACTACTAAAGGTCTATCGACAATCTCGGGATCCAATCCCAACCTATCTACCAGGTCACTAGATATGAAAGAACTGGAAGCTCCGATATCGAACAAAACTCTAACAGGAACATCATAAACAGAAAGCATACCTTGAATGACGACATTCTTTCCTTTCTCCGCCGCAGTTAGGGCATTCGACGAAGAAGGAATAGCATTAAGGGCATAGGCTTTCACCATTTGCTTTTCTTTAGGGAGCTGTGGACACTTGTCCTTGTGATGTCCCATTTGGCCACAGTTGAAGCACTTCCTATCCGCTGGCTTGGCCCGACAATTACTAGCATAATGGCCCTTCTTACCACAGCTGAAGCACTCAACATCTTGCTTATTCTTTTTCTTCTGGCCATCCTTAGTCTGATTTTGCTTTCTCTTATTCTGGGAACCACCCTTGCCTCCACCACTTGCTTGTGGCTTTGGCTCATCTGCGGATGCAACCTCAGTCTTCGGCTTAGGGTAGAGACTTTCTGATCTCAATGCTTTCCCCACAATCGATTCAAACGTCTCATCAATGTGGTTAATAAGCCTTTCCCCCAAGTACTGATCCAAACCAGTTATGAATTACTCATTCTTCTTCTCGGCAGTATCAATAAGAGATAACCCATATTTTGACAAAGTGTCGAATTCAGCAATATACTCCGAGACAGCTCTACCATTCTGCTTGAGCTTCAAGAATTTATTAAACAGCACTGACTTCTGAGCAGCTGGAATGAACTTCTCGCTAAAGCGAGCCTTAAACTGCTCCTAAGTAATCTGATCTTCGGGAGTAGCTGCCTTTATAGCATTCCACCAATTCATTGCCCGCCCTTGCAGCCGACGGGACGCTAGCTTTCTCTTCATCGCATCCTCGATACCCAAATCCTCGAAGATACGTTCGCAATTATCCAACCAATCCTGAACATCCGTGGCCGACTCCGTTCCATGAAACGGCTTCCCACCAAGACTAGTATAATCCTTGTTCAGCTTGGCAAAAGTCGACCCTCGGTGCCTGCACTATTGGACCACCACCATTTCCACCATTGGGAGCTGCCCTTTGCACGTCCCTAAGCATCTCTCTCATGAGGTCAGTAAACATTGTCCTCATGTCAGCAGCGTTCCCATTATTGGCCCCTCTACCGGTACCTCTAACATATCGGCTCATCGTCAATCTGAAAAAGAAAACGATTAACGACCCCATAGTGGTGCTAGTGCAGTACGACTTCATTCTTATACTACTAATAGTATATATATAGCTTTTGAAAACCAAAATAATCACAAATACGCTCTCTCGTATACGTATATTACCTCTCCCTAATAACTTACCTAGGTTAACTACGCAACCTAGAGCTCTGATACCAAGTGTGACGGCCCGCCCCGCACCAGCCTGCATTTCCTCCGAAAGTGCGCTGTACACATGCCCGACTAGCACGGGACGGTCGTCAGAAGAAAGGAAAGAAGGGAATTAACTAACGAGGAACCTGTAGAATATCTCACAGCGCATGGAATAAAATATAATAATAACATACTTAACATAAAACAGGTGAGACAGTGCATAAGCTGATAACTAAAACCAACATCAACATCAGAGCAGCGGAAATTCAAATACAGCTTATTACAACTTTCCAAATTTACTGTCTCTAAACAAAAGAAAGCTAAAGTAGAAGATGCACTACTAATGCCCAAGCAGTGATCTTCAACAACATAGGGAGAATACTGTATATATATTATGTGGAAGCCTCCTGCTCGTCTCCGGATCATCTACCCGTGCATCACTAGCTAACCTGTCTCTAGTCTGCTCGTGTGAGCACCCAGAGTAATAAGAGGAGACATAAAACTCTGGGTCAGACATAAAGCCTGGTATGAGCGATAAGCATCTAAACAGAACAATAACAGGTATACTAAACCATACCTGAACATGGACCTGCAACCAAAGAGTTAGTACCACATACTGTACAATACTCTAAGGTGTCATAATCAATAGTGTAAGAATACGGGGGTGGGGTGTGCATGTCATAATGATGGCAAACAAATCATCCATAGCAACCATCCTCACATCTCTCACTCAGTGCGTAAAGCATACGATGTCCACCGCTATCAATCACTAGACCCATCGAAGTAGTGACGGAGTTCGACTTGTATGACTACTGCTACTACCAAGCTTACCACATGGAGTCATGACCAAATCTTTACAAATGACCCAACTTCATTGGTCTATAGCTCTTTAGTCGTGCCTAGGCCACTGCAGCCCTGAATCCGTTCACGTACCTCCCATACATAGTGATCCAAAGTCATAGACATCGACTGCCCCTTCGCACACGTCCCGCAGCAAAGCCCAATCATGAAGTGAACTCATCGGTTCCCAATCGGATCCTGAGCTCTAACTTCCCATATTGGACTACCTTTTTGTCTCGGATTATTGGTCAATACTGGGTCGGGTCGGGTTCCCCTCCTAGCCATCGGTTCGGGTCGGGTGTCCATTCTGAGTCAGGTCGGTGTGTTGTCCTCCCCTGTAGCGGTTCGGTTCGAGTTCCCAGCATTTTATCGGTTCGGGTAGGGTGTCCTCCTCCGGGTCGGGTGTCCCACTTCGGGTCGGGTCGGGTGCCATCTCCCTTCCAGTTCGTGCTTCCGCTCCGATCCGCTCCCTCGTTCTTCACGTGCTCCGATCCGATCCCTCCTTCTTCATCCGATCCGATCCCAGTTCAATTAGCGTGGCCTTCCTTCTTGCCAGTTCTCCCAAGTGTCAAGTTCCGATCCGAGCCCTTGTCCTTAAGTCGATCCGATCCCCAGCTTAACCAACATGGCCCTCCTTTTTGCCAAGCCTCTTTTGTGCCAGACTCCAGTTCGGGTCGGGTTCCTTGCCCAGGTCTCCAATCCGATCCGAGCCCAAATCCAGTCCGATCCGAAACCCTGCACAACTTTCTGCAACTTTTTCCAGCAACTTGTTTACGCCATTCGACGACGTTTTCGACAAATCTAACTATACTAATCAATCACAAATCATCCCAAACAGTCATAGCAACATAACAACTAACCACAAACACCAAAACGATGAATTTACATGTCAAAATGGATCAAATATACCAAAAACCCCATATTTTCCCTTAAGCATGTTTAAGCAAAACTAATCATAGGGTTAATAAAACTTAATCAAATTAAACCAAATTTCTAACAGAGGCATAAAATATTATTTTCGAATTTATAGATATTTTTTCTAGAATTTATTAGTGTATAAATTCGCTAATATTCACTAATTACCCTTAATTAACTGTAATTAGTGTCAAAACGATGCTAATCACTCACCTTGGCCACAAATAAGATTCTCAGAACTGAAACCTCGCTGATTTGGGTGAATACTGATGTCTAACAGCAGCTCTAACCTTGCTTTCGTGTCTTCTCTCCTTAATTTGATGTAGATTAAGCCAAAACTTGATTAGAAAGTGATTAGAAGGTGATTTTGGTGTTGGAGGCCATTGCTAGGGTTCCAAGAATGAAAGTGGCGGCTGAAAGAAATGTTTTCTAACCCTAATCAGCCCCTATACATCTCAAATCCCGAAATCCCCTTTGGGCCTAGCTGCTAATTACCCGATTAAGCCCAATTAAGCTGTTTTTCACTATCTAAAACTTGTTTCAGCCATATCTTCCAAAGGGTGAGTCCGTTTGGCTAATGTGACCACTCTACGGAATTGTAAACCATCATCCAGAGTCAATGGAAGTGGTTTCAGGTCAAAATTCCTTTCCAGTCAAAAGTTATGGTCAAAAAAGTACCAACTAGGGTTAAAATGGACATTTAAAAATCGGGAAAAATCATGAACATGGGAAATGACCCCAATAGTCGTCTCCCAAATTTACATGACCATACGACTTCATATGTGAAAGAAATAAATATTCTACGGTCCTATGATGCGTAGAATACGGGTCGTTACAAATTTATATTCAAATATAAGAATCATATTATTGGTCAAAACATACATTAGAATGTATAGGTGAGTCAAAGTGACATCTTTATATGTTAATGCATACATTAGAATTTGTATGCGATTTAAAATAAACATTTTAATGTGTTAGGTTATACATTAGAAATTGCAAAACCCTAATGGCCCAAACATATAGCCGCCGCCACTTCAATGGATGGCCAGAATTTTAGGGATTTAGTTCTTCAATTTCTTCTAACTCATTCTGAATTAGATCGAAGTCCTAAGGCAAACAACAAAGAGTTTTCTATCCTCTACAAATTCATACGATTTTGATGGGATTTAGTGTCACGGATTGTTCGATTTTGGGGCTGAAACATGGCGGGTTCGGGTTGGATTTGCGAGTTGGAAGGAGGGTCGAGATGGCCATGGCTCACGGCGGTCGCAGCTTGTGGCAAGGGCGACAAAGTGGTGATGGTCGATCGCCGTCCGATGCTTCGATGGCGGGTGCGCAAGTGGTTTCTTCACGTGGAGGATGGGTTCGAACACTTAAAGGCTACGGGAAGATGAAGATTAGGGTAAAATTGGAATTTTTAATTAATTTAATTATCCTAAGTTGTTTATTAATGTAATTAACGATTAAAAACATCATATCTTTTTATCTAGAGATCGGAATCGCGCGATTTCAGATCCGTTGGAATCGTAGTAATGAGATCTACAATCTGAAACTGACTAGAGTTGAAACCGAGCATGTTGAAATTTCAGACAAAAACCACGGTGAGATTTCTGATTTTAATTAATTAATCAATTTAATTATTTTTCTTGCCGTTAAATAATTGTATGTATGTTAATGAATTTGTTATGCGATGTGATGAAATTTTCGATGATTGATCTGTGTATTTTGTATGTTTGTATGCTAGACCGGTTAGTTAAATTATAGATTTGCAAATGTCAAATAAATTCAAATAAATCATTTTTCTTTGCCAATATTTTGTGAATCATGTATATTAAACAAAAATGAAATATCTTTTTGCTTATTTATAGAATTGAATTAATTTGTCAATTCAATCAAAAATATCATTTAGGTCATATTTGTTGAATTGAATTAGTTTGTCAATTCAATTCAAAATATTATTTTGATCATATTTATTGAATTGAATTTGTTTGTCAATTTAATGAATAATATCATTTTTGTTTATATCATTGAATTGAAATAGAATTGTCAATTCAATAAAAATATCATTTTTGTTTATATTATTGAATGAAATTAGAATTGTCGTTTCAATAAAAACATCATTTTGTTTATGTTATTGAATTAAGTTAGAACTTTCAATTCAATGTAAAATATATTATTTTGTGTGTCGATTGATAATAAATATCGTAGAAAAAGTTACATTGTTATCTGCAAATTTAGATGCAAATAAACTATGACAATTAGATGCAAATAAACATATACAAATGAGATTATTTCTTTTATATGTTAAAGTTAAGGATAATTACATACAAATAAAGTATAATGAAAATTATCCTTTTATTTGTCATCCGCAATAATTTCATATAAATAAATTACATTCTATTAGATATTAGAAATGTATAAAGAAATTATAAGAGTCAAATGTATTTTATTTCGGCATTAGGAATGAAATATCATGTTTTGTTCATCATCATCAACACGTTGGTAGTATTAAAATTGGTTAAATTCATTAACCAATTATTTATATATATAAACTGTTGTTGGCTGAAGACCCCACACGGGTATTGGGATGTTGATTGATATACACTAATCCCAATATTTATTTGTATGTCAATCGATAGATTGACAGGCTGCGGTGAGCGTTATTATTTCATTTTAATGCTCACACAGTTGTGAACTTCACTCTGGATGTTGAATGGATGGTTTGATGATTATTTATCATTTGTTGTCATTTACATACGATGTATGAAATCCATATAACTTAAGTTAAATGGTAAATGATTGAGTCGCTTTCCGATTTAGAATATCTTTTAAATAAAGAATATTTCAAACAAAGAATTTCTTTTAAATAAAGAATATTTTTAAAAGATATTGTAATATAAAGAATATTTTACCTAAGGAACCTCTTTATATAAAGAATATTTTCAAATAATGAATATTTTAAAATAATATTCAACATAGGATAAAATGATGATTTCTTTGTCCGTTTTTGGATGGACAAAAGATAATTTTTTTTTTATCAAAATGAACTAGTCATTAGCTAGAATAAATCTTTTAAATTAAGATTTAATGAGGTCTTCTAATTAACTGATATTTAATTAGAATTAAGTACAAGTATTAGATTTTGGGTTGTTGTGGATGGTGTCTTAAATAACACTGTTCTTAAACCACAGATGTAAGAATAATTCTTTTAGTTAAGATTATTAGAGTTTTCAAATTATATTTAGTAATTAGAATAAATTGATATGTGAATTGGGTTTACCATGAACTGTGTTTTTAAATGATATTTGTTCTTTAACCCAATTAACAGTGAAAATATGATCTAGAATTTATAAATCTTTTTATTAAGATTTAAAAGAAATTTTCTAAAGTCAAAATTTTCAATTTAATATATTAAAATGGAATTGAGTGGAAATTCGAATTGATAATAATCGAGATAGGCTTCTGTAAAAGAAGACTGTTACTATATATGGAATTTAAAAGGCTTTGCCGTTATTCCATTTATATTATCGGTATGATACGGAAATTTATATCGATTATATATTGATTTGATTTCTGTGAAAATTTCATATTTAATGGAAGATGATTTTGGGTTTATAGTGAACAATGTTTTTAAATCACATTTGTTCTTTAACCCAATTAAAGACAAGATTAACTCCTTAATAGTTGAATAATCGTAAAGTGATGATTTTGATATTAAAACCGAATTGGAGTTTTAATGAATCTTTAAAAAGAAGATTAAAGAATTAATTTAAAAGAATTTATCTTCGATAAAATTAATGGGAAACTTCCCCTAATAATTTGAATATTTTATTTAAGAATATTTTGAATTGGAATGAGGCGTTTACGCGAGTTATTCGGAAAGACCGGGTTTAACCCATTCTGAACGATTATTACGACGATTAAAGTCAAAGACATTGAAGACGGCGATTGATGACCGACGATTTTCACATCGAATGGATGACTACTGATGCCCGACATTGGCTAGCTACCAGTAAAGGGTTAAAGTGGTAGTTTGTCCGGACGTACTTGTTGATTGTCCGGATATGCGAGCACCTCACTTCCGTATTGGACATACGGGAGGCGGAATAAGGTGTCTCCGGTTTCGTTCAGACCCAGAACGGACTTGTAAATGGATGCGTGTCTGACATTGGATTTCATTCCATGTAATTGAATTGATTTCTATTCAATGTATATCTGTGGTGGCAGAGAATTTATTCTCTTGCTTAACACCCTTCTCTGAGACGTAAGAGCTCAGAGGTTATATATTGGTAGTTATCGATCGCATGACGTGATTTGTCAATGTGGCATGCCAAGATGCAAATTATCGAGGCTTTGTTGAAAAGCAGAGCCTTTGGGATGATCAAAGCATAACCTGTTTTGGCATAGCTTTGTGTATAACGTTACCTCGCAAGCCTCATAACCCGGTAAGAGTCAGAAACAGAGCAAGGGAACGCATGGAGTGTACACATTTCTTTCTAGCTAGAAGTGGTGTCAACGACTTACCAGCCCTGACATTTTACTTATGTGGATGATGGAATTTGCGAGGACTCAGATTTTTATCGGTCGCCAATGGCCGTATTATAGGTTCAATAGGACCGGGAAGCGTGTGTTCAGGCATAACAATCCACTAAAGTATTTGTGGACGACCCTGCTGTATCTAAGGGTTCGCCAGCGTCCGAATCCTGAGACATTTCTAGAGTGCCTCGAATCGGTAAGGAGATCGTTCCTAGCCTTGACTCTTGATGGAAACTCAATTTCCAACACGACATCATGCAGGTAGAACTAGTATGGCGACATAGTATATGGTAGCTATGCCGTCTATGATTGATAAATTATGATTGAAATGTTTTTAAAACATATATACACTAATAATAATATCAAATCCGTTTTTATCGTATCAAGCATTTTTGACCATTATAAGATAAAACTTTATCCTCCGGTTTGCGTTGCATTGTGTGATGGGACTTGAGTCTTATAATGGTTTCATTTTTCTAAAAAGCATTGCGTTGTTTAACAATTTATTTTATTTCATGCACTGGCAATCCAATGGAGTAAACTCGTTCCGCGTTAGCGGCGTGGTCCTGTGATTAGCCTTCTTATTAGATAAGTTAAGTAAAGATTTCTCACACCAGTCCCATGACTGACCCGTAGTTTGTTTCACTTTGCAAACTCGGGTGCCCTCTTTTCCACACGGGCAGTCGAGTAGCTTATTTTGCAGATATATTGGGCAGGATTCTGGATCGAAGCTTAGAGTTGTGTCTAGAGCATTGTTAATCTTTCGCTGTGTTAATTTAATTGTTCCGTTGCAATGTATTACATTTGTTGTAATTTAATCTTCCGCTGTATTATTATGTTCGATGTACTCTGATATATTCTGTACTCTGATGTAACATTATCATGATGTAATAAAAGTCTTCTATTATTTGTTCTGATGTGTTGTATTTCCAGAGTTAGCGTATTCGGGTTTTGAACGATCTTGGTTGATCTTGCGATCGATTAGGTCCGGGCGAAATCGGGGTCGTTACATTTTCCTAGACATAACTTGATGAATTTATACTATCAAACATATGAAATATGTTCCTTTAAACTTATGTGATTTTCATTCACCAAAACGTAGTTATTCTAACCCTTCCTCCTCTTAACAACACAGGTTAAGGTGGGAAAGCTTGATTGATGACGTAATGAAGACTGGAGCTTGACGTTGGAGATTTTAACTTAGTTTATTATTATGTCTAGCAATTATCTGTATTTTATGGGATATTAATATACACTGCTATGACATTTGGAAATCTTGATGTAACCGACAGTATTATGACTTTTATGAAAGGGTACATTTATATTGGTTAGTATATTTTGTCTCGTCCGCTATGAGATTCTGATTTCATTTTTAGTTTGGCTCTGTTATTTCTTTCTTAGTAGAAATCAACAACTTGCTTATAATGACTTTAAGTTCCATCGAGCCTTTTCTAGATCGAAATTTAGGTCCATTCTGGATGGGATGATACATAAGATCTAATAATTAAACCATACAAATCAAAGCTACATTTTTACAAATATTAATAATTCTTTTTAAATAATTGGTTTGAAAGTGTAAACATGTAGTCTGATCGTAAACTCACAAAATTGTCATTATATATCTTTATTAACTAGTTGTAATACCTTTGGTGTCACACTTTTTTGATGTAAGCATACACTACCAAAAATGCCCTTATATTTATAAATCTTAATATTACTAAAATATAGGATCTTACAGATAAATTTCATTTACCAATTCAAAATATCAACCTACAAATATTATTAGGCCGTATTATCGCTTAAAACAATGATCTTACACCAAAATATTCACCTACAAATATTAACATGTCGTATTATCACTTAAAAATACAATAATTTTTATATACAAATCGATTTTTCATTAACTAATAATAGAAATAAAGACTCTCACTTAAAAAGCATAATATATTGCAGTATTAAACAAAACATACGACTCTAACGCCAATATATGCATGTAAATCATTTTATTTTGATTAGGTTAAACATATAAGATTTATATACAAATAACCACACGTTGAAGCACGTGTCGTAACACTCATATTTATATGTCACTTGAAAACAAGATCCAGCAACTAAACTATTTTTACAAATTTGAAGTGCATTTCTGCAAATGTTAGTAAATTTAAATATCTCTTATAAGTAAAATCTAAAAATAAACATTCGTCATAATATCGTTCTTTATTAACCAGTAACACGTATAAAAATTAAAATAAAAAAACTAGATAATGCAACTATGAATTTAAAAATAAAATTTCAAACTAATTACACATAATTTCAACCTAAAAATATAAAAAAAATACATGCAAATCATTTTTCTTAAATACGTTAAGCATATATGATTTTTAAAAATATAATTCACGTCATCGTGATCATGCGCGAAGTGGGTACCGCAATGCTTGTAATCACTAATAACAATAACTCTGCTTAGATGTTTCATCAAAGAATAAAAAGCGAAAGTAAACTTCTTATTTCATTTATTTTGCTTTTATTCCATTTAGTTATATTTTAAATATGTACAAATCAATCCATAAATTATGAAGAAGAAAAAAACATGCTTTAAAGGAGTAAACTTGTTTCATGCATTGTGCATTGCATATGTAGGTATCGAATTTATCCTTCATAGAAACTAGACAAATATTGAAATGAAGGATAGTTGTATAAATCTTTGTACATATTAAAAAGAAAGGCAAGGTTTTCGAAGGAAAAAGAACATTATTGGTCAGTTCATAATGGAGCCCATTATAAATAACATCTTCTAGACCCTTCCTTTGCAATCAAAATTCGTAATCAAACCCACCCAGCTACGGCCCACAATAAAAACTCATTTTTTTCTCAACCATCTTCATTCCTTTTATTTCCTTTTCCAGTTTAATAAAAAATTATTGGTCTCTCTCAATAACCATTCCGTTCCTTCCCAAATTCTAAAAATCAGTTTCATATTGCCTATTGAAATATAATTGATAAAAAAAAACATGAGCGGTGATGAGGAATCCGTCAGCTCCGTCAGCCTAAACATACGGTGCTCAAATGGTTCCAAGTTTTCTGTTGAAACTCCATTGGATTCTACTGTGGCAACATTTAAGGTGTTGTTAGAAGAGAAGTCCGAAATTACGGCGGCACAGCAGAGGCTGATCTACAAAGGACGGATCTTGAAGGATGATCAAACCCTAGCTAGCTACGGTAATAAGTTATTTTGCTATATTGCGAGGAAACAAATTACCACACGCCACCTTTTCTTCTACTTTTAGGTCAGATTTTGTGTGATTTTCCAGTGATAGGAGGGCAGGGCTTCGTGTTTACTCATGATATCGGTAGCGATGTTAAGTTAGACAATTTGGGTCCATGTTTGACTTTTTTGTTAGTTTAGTTGAATAAGCTGATGGAAATTAATATTCTTATATTGTTATCTCAGCAATGAGCTGAAGCTTGCGTGTATCATTTTCATGTTTATGAAGTCTGCCTAAATCCAAAGATGGTTACTTTGTGTTTGATATTTTTTTTAAATCTTGTAATTATTTTGAGGACGGTTTTCATATAGAGGGGTCATATAGGCTGCACCCATGGCATAGGTAGCTGGAGACTTAATATAACTGCACGCCACCACTTAGCAATTGTAAATTTATCCCTCTTTGTTTTTGCCATGTAAATCTTCTTGGTGTTAAAATATAAAAACAAAAGTTTTACACTGTGATAATCTATATCAATGGATAAAGTAACCCATTAAGTTTGGTTGAACAAGATCAGTCTCGCTGTACATATTGATTTTACACTGATGCTCATGTCAATCGGTCAATTAAGCGAATGAAACCATTGCAATGTTTTGTATTAGCCAGTTGAGGAAGAACATTATCATAACTCATTTCACTGATAAAATAATACTCATCTACGGGTGCATTTTTTGAATTAAGTAATTAACTCAAATATTGTAATTTCTGCGAAGATGACTCGATATTTAAGCCATTGTACTCGCCACAAATTTTGACCTGTAAGCAACTTTATCCAGAAAATATTTTGAAATCTCTTTTTTCATATTGGCTTATTAGTTAATACCATAATCATTTCAGTAGGCACTAATTGTTATTTGGCTTTTTTAAGTTTTTAGTTAATGGAAAGAAACTTAACGTACTAGTGATTTCTTCTAGTAATTGACAGAAATAACTTAATAGTTGACTTCTCAAATCAGTCGTTCCTCTATATGTAATATTTGTTTTTATTATAAAGATTTTGATGTTGCTTAGTTTTTCCTTTATCCTCAGCTGGTTAGTAATCTTAGCATGAAAAGCAACCATTTTTTTTAGCAATATTTGGTTGCAAAGTTCATCAAGAATGAAAAGCTGATTATAACACGTTCAGAAGTTTTTACTGATGATATACAATATTTTTTTCCTTCCTTTATGAGCATTTCTGCACTGATTGCATATAGTTGCACCTAAGTTAATACTTCCGCAAGGTCATTAAGAACTCGATGGTACAATTCAGTTATAAAGATAGTGTATGGCATGCATGTTGTGGGTATGCATACATTTCAAGTTTATGTCCCTTTTAATTGATCATTAGATGTAAGTTGTGGTCATTGATAGTAGAGATATATTAAGTTTACTACGTAGGTCATTCATTGTTTGCTTCGATTATTTATGCTGACTCGTAAAATGTATGATCTGATGTCATGTGATCAAAGGTCAAAGAGGGAATTCGGGTTGCTGTTCCGAATTGACTGAGTATTAGGTTTCTCACCAATGAAATACTCACAGTTTTTATTTACTCAAATATGTGTATTGAGCATATTCAATCTGGTATATGCCATGATGCCTGATAGGGCAGACGCTATTTTGGGTTTGAACGCATAAACTTCCTACGAGATGTTTCTTAATGCATTTATCATGTATGTAGGCTACAGCGGGTTTGTTTGCTTCTTCTTCTTTTTTTTTTTTTTCCCTCTCGTGAATTCAGGTACTTGGATGATGAAAAATGTTAGTACTGCAAGTTTTAAGTGGTATGCTACATGTCAGTATGTGTTCGAATTAATTTATGCAAGTTTTGAATCTATGATTTCTTGCACTAAAGTCGGAGCGCTGACTACTTAGACATTGGTGCTGATCTTGTAGGTTGCAGTTGTTTAACTTAAAATCATGGAACCTTAGCGAAGGTTGTCCCGAAGGACAATTGTCAATTTAGATTGTGATTAGTAATGCATTAATGCAAAATTGACAATTTAATTGATGAAGTCCCGTTGAGTAGCCAGAAATTAGCAATGTAGTTGTTTTGAGCAAATGGTGCATCGCACAATACTTAAAATATGTGTTACACATCTAAATCCACTATATTCAATTTTGCAGTAACTTTTTCATGCGAAGAAGTATGCTGTCATATCTATATCATGAACACATTGGCAATGGCAATCCAATCACACAATATTGTACATTGTTAAATTAATGCAACTATCTATTTTGTCGACCAAAAAAAAGGGTGCACTTATTTCAGATGCGTTGCATTAAACTCATGAGTTGATTTCATATATTCTATTTGTTTTATTATGGCAATGCAAGAAGCCTTGTAGGTTCAAATCAAGAACTTCCCATGATCCTGATACCATGCTAAGTACCTGGACTGGAGTTCTTTTGATCAAATACGAAGCCTATCCCCCTTTTTCTCTATTGATTCTACCTTAAATTCATTCTTGATTTATCAAAATGCAATGTTTTGTTGCTGCGATTTGGTTAACAGTAGATATTTAACAGACCCTGTTCCTGCCAGGTGTGGAAGCTGAGCATACCATTCACTTGGTTCGTGGTTTTGCACAGTCAGCATCATCTAATACAGGCGCAACAAATGTCAATGCTTCTGGAAATTCAAATCCCAGTCCTGGAGTTACAAGAGGTGTTGGTGTCACTCCTGAGAGTCTCAGTCCACTACAGTTTCCCAATCTCAGCTCTGTAGGCGCTGCCAATTTATCTGCAACTGGGTTCCCAGAACTTGATAGAATGCAGCAACAGATAACTCAGAATCCAAACATGATGAGGGAGTTAATGAACATGCCTGTTATTCAGAACATGATGAATAATCCTGATTTAATGCGCAGCTTAATTATGAGCAATCCTCAAATGAGAGAAATCATAGATCGGAACCCTGAGCTTGGGCATGTGCTAAACGATCCTAGCACTCTCAGGCAGACACTAGAAGCTGCAAGGAATCCTGAGATCATGAGGGAGATGATGCGTAACACTGACAGAGCAATGAGCAATATTGAATCTTCTCCAGAAGGCTTCAACATGCTTAGGCGAATGTATGAAACCGTTCAGGAACCGTTTCTGAATGCCACAACCACGGCAGGGGAGAGTGGTGCTGTAGGATCAAATCCTTTTGCTGCTCTTCTGGGTAACCCAGGTGCAACACAGGTTACGAACCCTTCGACCACTGCTGCTTCTGAAACCACTAATGATTCTCCTGTTCCGAATGCCAATCCACTGCCTAATCCATGGGGAAATGCTGGTAAGTTACTGCATGTTTTTGAAAATGGTAAACTGGGTTATCGTATTCAACTGTATGTAATTTCACATCCTTCAACATTTTTGTGTTTCATGGTAAATGGTAATTTTATTATCCAGTATAATTGTATTTAGCATAAGTCAACTTAGTATCTGTAGACAGCGCCCGATTTCTGTAGTGTCGGTGTTCACACAGTCTGAATGTTTACCATCATTTTTCATCCCATTTTATTTGTCTGTGTTGACACCAAAAAATGGTAAAACATCCGAAGAGTTCAACGACGTTAAACTCAAGGTTTTAAATCTCGGATATCGGTCGCGTTTCGTCTCGGGGATTTCAGAGACTTGATTTCGTATCGGGGGAGATCTCGGATGAGATTAGTCTAACTCGGGGGTTCGTCTCGGATTTCTATCTCAGGTCTGAAAGTTCATATCGGAACAATCTCGGGGTACACGATATGCTAAAAAAATGGTATTCTTACAAATTGATTTTTATGAATGCTGGTATAAACATAATAACTTAAACTTGAATTACAAAATCACTTTATTATTCTTAATTTACGAAAGATCATTCATACTAAATCTTAATATGCTTAAAACAGAAATATAACACAATGCAAAGAGATTAGTGTTTACAATATATGATCCATAAACATGAATTATTGTTAGACAAAACATTAAAAAGATCCAAAACATTGAAAAATATAGCATAAGTAGACCATAAAATACATAATTTTATAGGTAATACGTATGTAAAAAAAACGAATATGAAAATCATAAGCATTGTAGAACATATGCGAACATACAATATGGTCATTTAACATACAAAATGTAAAATAGCAGAAGATTATTGTGGCTAGATTCGAGTTTTTTAAATATTGTTCTGCTTCAGACACAGATTTAAATCTTAACCAAAAAACCCAAGATCTCGGACGATATTCTAGTATTTCATCTCGATTGATATGTCGTTTGATATTGCAATATCTTGGACGATATATTCAAAAGGAGATTACAGTGATATTTGTTTTTTCGTTTCGAAGGAGCCCAAAACAAGATCTCAGAGATCTCGGGCGGTATTTTCGAGTTTTGAAACAGTGATTAAACTAAATAAATGAAAAATGAGGATAAAAATAATAAAAATGCAATAGAAATAAGAGAGAACGATTTACAGTGGTTCGGCGTAAGTCGGTCTACGTCCATTTAGGAAGTTTAATCACTTTATTGTTGAAAATCACTAAGTACAATGCTTGGATTGGTATTATTACCCGCAATAAGATAGCACATGGTAATAAAAGTGCAGAAAGATCTATTTCTCGTTTGGAATAGGGCTATTTATAGTTGCAACTCATGTTGAAAAGTTGGAGAGCCGTTAGAGAGGGTGTCACGTGGGCGCAAAGCCCATAACTTTTAAGTGTTCGGATTGGTACTAGTTTCCATACTTAGTCGTTTTGGGGTCTCGGTCGTTGTGAGCTCTTCGGGGTCTTCTTAGTCTTTTGTTGAGTTTGGTATGGATTGGATCGGTAAATGTCGGAGTATATTCCCTTGAAGTTCAGAGTAGTGAAGTTGTCTGAAGTGGAGTTGTACCGATACCTAATGTGGGAGTCGTACCGATTGTGGTTGATGAAGAATTGAAAGTTGTGTTGAGCTATTTCTTGCCGATCCTATGGTTTTGGGAGTACTACCAATCCCTCGGGGGATTCTTACCGGTCCAATGAGTTGGTGATCGGGAAAGAGTGACTTCGTGGTTTTATGGTGATTGGACCATGTCGATCAAGTGTTTTATGTAGCGATCGATCCGTTCCTGGAGGCGATCGATCCATTTCTGGAGGCGATCGATCAATGTAACCTAGGTGATCTTGTGTGTCGATCAGATATTTTTTGAATGATCGGATGATGATGCCCAAAGGTGATCGATCCAAGTTGAGCCGACTTTTGACTCTCAAACTACTCGTCGATTCTGATGCTTAGTCTGAGTATGTGCGAGTGTGAGTCTATATTACTTCTGATAGCCGACCAAAAGTCCGGGTAACAGTCTGCAAAACTGAATGGTTGGAACCAATGTGCCACTTTGGATGTTAGCATATGAAACCAGTAACCATTTAGGTAAAGTTTTGTTAGTACTTCAGGTACTAATCAGTCTTACTGATACACATTCTAACAGTCTGCAAAACTGAATGGTTGGAACCAATGTGCCACTTTGGATGTAGCATATGAAACCAGTAACCATTTAGGTAAAGTTTTGTTAGTACTTCAGATACTAATCAGTCTTACTGATACACATTCTAACTAGGTTTCTTCTGTTATCGCGGTGTCTTTATCTGTTGGCTTGTTAATTTAGTTAATATGCCAACATGGTGGTCAAGATAAGCCTCGAACTCTTGACCTCTTATCTTACCAAGCAAGAGCACACTCTTCCACTGGACTACACTATGTTGGCGCTTGTTAATTTAGTTGCCTGTATGTGAACATATCTATATGTCTCTGTACCTGCGCACATATATGTGTGTTGTGTGTTTGTTTATGGATTTATGTACTACACAAATACACTCGCAGAGAGATTTTATCAACCATAAGGTGTAAGAAAATAATGAAGCTGTCACGTGTTTTCCAAAAGTATATTTAGCATGCTTTGAGCCTGTAATTCTTATTTTCTTGTAATAATATATGTGTGAATGTATTTTCAAGCAGCGGGTACACCGACAAGCAACGCTAGGTCTACTGCTGCCAATTCAGAAACAGTGGCTCCTGGAATTGCTGGGTTAGGCGGGCTTGGGTTACCAGGGTTGGGTAGTATGGCTGGTGGCATACCGGACCCTAGCATGCTTAATCAGGTTATGCAAAACCCGGCCATGTCACAGATGATGCAGTCTCTTCTTTCCAACCCTCAGTATATGAACCAGGTATTATAACTTTTGCATAGTGTATAAATTGGGTTCAAAAAAACTGCAATACCAGTGCATAAGGCTTCCTCACTAGCAGGACTTTAGGACTCTCCCGCAGAAACAAGCCTTACTGTAGAAAAGTGCCCATAGTAAAATGAATTTAAATTCTGCATCCTATAGTTACATAGCCTTCATGGTCAAAATCATAATATGAAAGCGTTGAATGTGCATGTATAAAAGATGATAGGGATGTGATCTTTTGATAATTAAAGTATTTTTTGTTACCTTTGAGTTTATATTTAGCTTTGTAGGAGGTCAATTTTTTTGTATCAGCTTTTACATTTTTAGGACAGGCTATGTGGTAAGTGTGTTACTTCAGTGATTCTGTATGACTTCCCTGACTTTGTTTAGGGTATGCTGTTAGATTCTTAGTTTAAATTCCCAGCTGAGTGCTGCCATGGATCTTCTGATGACTAAAGTTTTTTTTTTTTTTTTTTTTTTTTTTTTTTTTTTTGCTTTAGTTTCTTTAGTTTTAGTGTGGTGCTAAGGGTACCTCATTTTTCTCTTCCTATTACCACAACTAAAAAATACCACAAAAATTAACTTTTCACTCTTCCTAATACCTCACATTAAAAATTAGGGGCTACCACCGTTTATACCTATTTCTCCCATTCAACTTCGATTCGTTCGTTCTCTGTCATTCGTAAACCCTAGATTGAACTTTGATCATCGTGAAATCGTCGTTAATGTCGAAGAAGAAAGCTCCGGATGCATCGTCGTCTCAACTCCAATCAACTCAATCAAGCAAGTTTTAAACCCTAATTTCATGGTTTAAGATTCCACTGAATGTTATTTGACGTGAATGACATTGATTGAACGATGTTTTCTTGCCGCGAATATCGTTTTCAAATGGTGGCTACACGTCGTAAATATATATTTTTGGACGGCGGTGGATCACCGTTCGTTGGCTGACTTTATTTCGTTCGTACATATATTTTCTCGGCGGCGGTGGATCACCATGCGTTTAGAAGCAGCGGCAGGCAAGGAACGAACGAATTAGGGTTTTTAGTTTAAGGTTGAGTACGTGATTTTTTCGGCAATCAATCCTTAAAGTGAAAAATTAAAAAGGGATCAATGTGGTATTAGGAAACATAGATAATTTAATGTGTTTTAATTTTTTAGTTGTGGTAATAAGAAGAGGAAATTGGGGTGCTCTTAGCACCACACTAGTTTTATAGGTAGTCAATGTCTCTATCAGAGATTTTGTATGACTGGCCTGACTTTGTTTATGGTATGCTGTTAGATTCTTAGTTTGAATCCTCAGCTTCGGGCTGCTATGGATGCAAACCCTCAATTGAGAGAGATGATGCAAAATCCCGAATTCATACAACAGCTAGCTAACCCTGAAACAATGCAGGTAATATTCCCTCTTAACCTGTAAACACCGAAAGTGTTCATGATGATAATCTGATTATTTAACTCCGTATTTTGCAGCGTCTTATGTCATTGCAGTCGCTATTTTCACAGTTCAGTGGTCAGCAACCCAGCCAGTAAGTACCTTCAATAATTTTCTGATGTATCCTTTTTTGTATATCGTTTTATACTGTGCATTTGTTGTTTAGTGGTTATCACTGAATATAATTTTTATTTTGACAACTCTTACTCTTCCACCATCCAGCATCAGTCATCTATTCTCTTTTATTATTATATGAAATGAAACATTTTCTACTTCGCGGTACTTGTTTCCAAGGTTATTACGACGCCAAGTCGAGCCAAGTCGAGCCACTACCGTCTAGAAGACTAGTCGACAAGTCGTCCGACTAGTCGTGACTAGTCGACAAGTCTTTTATATGCATATATTTATTAGACTTAAATATATAATATAATTAGATATAAAGATAACATAATAATAGGTTCAAATTCAACAAAGATAACATAATAATAGGTTCAAATTCAACAAACATAACATGATAGATCCTAGTCACAACAAAATAAAACCCATAATAGATCATAAAATGAGTATGAACTCAAGCAAAATCATCCATCTCAATATCATCTCCATCTCCTTCAACGTTGACATTGCTTGGATCGGGTAATGGTACACCATAATCATCCTCCACTTCTTCATCATCAAGAGGAATGACTTCTTCATCGGATTCTTCATCAACTAATCCAAATGTTGAACTAGTGTTACGACGAGTGTAGACCAACATATCACTACTAGAACCAACATGAGATCTCCTTGGAAGATTGCGTCCCTCAAGCGCATGTGATGCACCTTGAGCTTCATCCACAGCACTCCAAAAAGTATCCTCTTCATTGCTAATCCACTCATTATTCCATTCGAAGTCATCAAGTACAAGTGGATCAAAATTCCTTCCAAGTTCACGCCTTTTTTTGAATCTTGAATCTATTTTTCGGTTGTATTGGACATAAACCAAGTCATTTAAACGTTGATGTTCCAATCTATTCCTCTTTTTGTATGAATCTAAAAAAATATAAAATGCAATTAGACCTAAAGTATAAATAGTGTAAATTTGAAAACAAATATCTTAAAATATATGGGAACTTACAAACTCAAATGTACTCCAATTGCGTTCACAACCGGAAGATGAACAACAAAGACCAACAATACGTTTCGCAAATGATTGAAGCTCAAGTGCACGACCTCCATAAGCATCCCACCAATCAACTAACATAAATTAATAAATATAAATTGTGTTTTAGTACTACTTGCGAGGATATAATTGTGCCATTAATACTATGCATCAAACTTAAAAATATACGAAACTTACGAGGATTTTTTTGCTTTCTTTGGTCAAGTGTCATCTCTCTTGCAAATGCTTCCCTTGAATTTTTATAGTCATCGGCATGATTACTTATCTTGTTCCGCGTACCCCGATCTATGATCATCTTCTCAAGCACATCATTAAAGTCGTCTCTTAACCGAGAGGCATAAGCATGATCATTTTCTAGAACATCAAAGTATTTACCCGGATTAAGAAATAAAGCAGCCCCATATATTGGTTTTCCCATTTGGTTCTTCCAACGATCATCAATGATTTTAATCAATTTGCTCAACAATGCTCGTTTCTTCTCGAATGACGCTTTGATCTTATTTTTTGCAAAGTCCATAGCATATGCAATCTCTGTCAAAGCGGGTCTCTCATCCCCATCAACAATCCGTAACACCACAAGAAGAGGTTGTGATGCTTGAATGCACTCTTCAACACTATTCCAAAAAAGTGATGAAAACACAGTGTCACAAACTTTCTTGCCGTTTTCTGTTTTTGCCAACTTAGATCTATTCCAATCCTCGGCACAAAACAAAAAACGCAACGATTCCCGATTCTTGTACAAACTTTGCAATGTGAGAAAAGCAGTGGCAAACCTCGTAGCTCCAGCCCTCACTAAATCCCTCCCATTAGTCTTGTCCCTCAATGCATCAAGTATACGCCCATGCCTATAAATAAATGTAGTACATCTTCTTGCTTGATTAATTGTTTTTTTAAAGCCCGGCAACTTGCCTATGTCCTCCAACATCAAATCAAGACAATGGGCAGCACATGGAGTCCAAAATAAAGTAGGAAATCTAGCCTCTAAGAGCTCACCTGCTGCCTTATAATTTGCACCATTATCTGTCACAACTTGTACAACATTTTTCTCACCTATTTCCTTGATCTTGCTACCAAGTAAGTCAGCCAACATTGATGCATCGTGTGATTCACTAGAAGCATTAACCGAACCCAAGAAGAAAGTACCTTCGGGACTGTTGGCAAGAAAGTTTATAAGGTGCCTTCCTCGTCTATCCGTCCACCCATCCGACATAAGCGTGCATCCGTATATTTTCCAAGATTTTTCATGCTTCTCCTTCTGCTTTTTTGTCTCTTCTTTTGCTTTTTTAAGTAGAGGAACCCTTAATTCATGAAATGTGGGGGGCTTCAAACCCGGTCCATATTGGCCTATGGACTCAACCATGACTTCATAACTCCTAGAGTTGGCAGCATTAAAAGGTATTCCACACTCGTAGAAAAAGTTGCCAATGTGCATATGAACTCTTTCTTTCTCTTCTTGCGTTCTGATGCGACTTTCCAAGGTTGTTTGACTCGTACCTTTGGAATGTCTATCTTCAATAATTTGTTCCGGTGTCCTCATAAGCATCGAGCCAACTGATTTAGAAGGTTTAGGTTGGACTTTCTGAAATTCAAATGTCTTCTTTTTCTTTTTTGGAATAGTATTGGAGGCTGCAGTGGATTCGATTTCTTGAACCTCATCATCATCGTCATCATCAAGTTGCACCCGTTTATTCTTCTTTTTACTTTCCATAAAATCACTCATTTCTCTAGCAATCTCTCTAGTTGTCTTTGGACATTTATGAATATCCGAAAAACCGCCAATCAAATGTTGCTTGAATCTGTTAATGCCGGCATGATTTTCATTTCCGCAAAGAATGCATTTAACCACATCTTTATTGCTCAAGTTCGGCCAAAATGCATACTTCCAACCGGGATCATTTGATTTAGCTTTCCTCTTAGGATCTTTAGCCATCTCATGCCAACTATTTTCCGTGTTATTCTCCATTTCAACCGCTGCGAATATAATTAGAAGTTAATAACAAATCAGTAAAAAAAAACAGTTTAGTAAAAAAAAAAAAAAAAAAACTGCTGTTGAAATAATTCAGTTATTAAAAACAATTCAGTAAAAAAAAAAAAAAAAAAACAGTTCAGTTTTAAAAACAGCTCTTTAAAAACAGTTCAAAAAAAAGAAACAGCTGCTGCTGCTCACAGTTTTCTTCGATAGAAGAAAAAAAAAAAAAACAAAATCGAGTAAGCTACCTGGCTGGCGGCGAACAAAGGAAGCAGCGGCGTTGAATATCGAAGAGGGAAGGAAGGTCGAAGTCGAAGTCGAAGTCGACTTCAGCTAGGTTTTTTTTTTTTTTTCAATCGACGCTGGTTTCAACTTTCAACTGAAGAAAATCGAAGTCGACTTCAGGTAAATTAGGGTTTTTGGGCTCGAATTATGTTCTGGGCTCGATTTTGGCCCACCACCGTGGAATTCAACAAGTCGACAGCCGTGGAATATTTCCAGGCGACTGCTCGACTTGTCGACGACTAGTCGACGACTAGTCGTCGACGTGATAACCTTGCTTGTTTCACTATTTAGATGTTGAGATTCGGTTTACTACTTGTGATACCTTGCACATTTTGAGTACACTGAGCATGATTAGTCGTTTCTGCTTACAGATAAAACATGATGAACCTTTGCTGATCCTGGTCTGACACATGATGTTAACAGCCAGTTATTTAATGAAGAAATTCTTAGTTTAATTATTGTGCTGCAAACTATTTAATTGAATACCAGGAAGACTCTACCCATTTCTTTTTTGGCATCCTTGCACTTGGAAGTTTTTAGTCTTGACATGATTAGATTACAAGAGATCCTGTTTTACATTTTCACTGAATGTAAGAGCTGATATCAAGCTGAACTTAAAAGTTGAGAAAACTACACATGTACTGTTTAATGAACCTTCAAATTGAAGTGAATTAGTGTGTGTATACCAAAATTCTGCTCAAGCATGGGAGGGTTGTGCGCGCTGGGTAGAGAATAATGACGATGATAACAGTGTACGGGATCAAAACTGTATGCATATATAGTAACATAGCCACATACATATCCACAGACAGACCTCTAGTAGTTCTTCATTATATGGACATTTGTTTCTTGCATGTGAATTTGATATTTGTTATTAAAATTGGAAATTAGCTTCAAATTAGTCTCTAAACATAAGTAATGTTTATTGAAGGGGACAAAGTCCATTTGGCACTGGTGCTGCAGCAGGCACAGGTAAACAGTCCTTTGCGACCTGCCGTATTCAGATTCCCGTTATATCATCCTATACTCATATGCTGCCTTTGAAATGTAGGAATAACAAACAATAGCATGGATTTTTTAACGAACATGCTTGGCGGTTTGGGTGTTGGTGGTGGTCTGGGTGTTCCTAATCCGTCTAATTGTATGCAATCATTCCCTCTCACTTCCAAATTATATTCCAATTTTTTAAAACTATGCTTATTCAGTGAATAATTTTGTTATTTCTTCCATGATCCAGTGCCTCCAGAAGAATTATATGCTACACAGCTAACACAGCTCCGAGAAATGGGTTTCTTTGATACCCAAGAAAACATCCGTGCTCTTAGCGCAACTGCTGGAAACGTTAGTGCTGCAGTTGAAAGGTTGTTGGGCAATCTCGGTCAATAAGATAGATAACTCAGAGAAAAAAAAAAAATATTATGTGGTTTACAAATTATTGTTGTTTCGCTGATATTTGTTTTTATTTAGCTATTGTTTTCTATTTTTTAAATTTGGAATAACCAAAGGTATTAGGGGAAAACAGCTTCTTGAAGCCTCTGTTGCTTCAATTGGATGTTCTTCCTCTCGTTCTATATGAGATGATATGTCAGAGATTCAAAATCAACTATCATTGTGTATACAACATTTTCGATATACTTGTGAAATATCCATCCATTCGCTGATTGTGGAGTAACTGGTGTCCTCATTTAATTTCGTCGTCGAAAGAATGTTGGCTAATTTTGTTCCTGGTTGTTTCTGGCTTGTGCTTTTTTCTGCTGATGAAATATAGTTGATGGCCAAATGAGCTTGTTTTTGCTTGCCATGAGCTATTTTGGTTAGGCCGTTCAGTCGATTAGATTTGATCTGGATCAAATGGCAAACAATAATGATGCAAATGGAGAAAGGGTAAACCGATATTGTATCCGATTCAAGTGCTGCTACAGACCGCAACAGTAAGTAGCTTAGGGTGGAGTAATTACAGTCAAATCTATATCTGCATTAACACGACGTACTTAAATAAAACTCAAATCATTTACATGTCTAATTGTGATCGGTAATTTGGATATTCGGTAGGTATGCGGTTGTGTATGGTTTAGGATTTTAAATTCAACCATTTTCGGGTTTAAAGCGCCTCAACTAGCAAAGATAAGCACATCAACCGTTATTTCTAGTCACATAATGCATGGTTATTTGAAGAATAACCAAAAAGAGGATCGCTTTTATCGCAGTAAAAGTAAACATGTAGTGCTATAATGTCAGTTGTTTGTTGTATAAATTTTGGTTTTTATTTGACACATTTATGTGTTCTATCCAAATTGTCTTCATGTAAAATTCCTATTAACATTTAGCTTAAAAGGTTTTACATTGACATGTTTGTTTAACTGATGCTGCATGATATTTCAAGTTGGTCACTGAATTCTGGCGGTTTGGCCAGAGGCTTAATTTTACTTTGATCCTGTGAACACTGCCCTAGCCAAAAATTTTTGCCCAGTTACTGTAGCTTTCTGGATTTTAATGCACTGTAGCTTTCTGTTACAGTTACTGTAGCTTTGGAATATACCCCGGTCACTGTAGCAGCCCGGCTTTTAGCCAAATCTGGATTCTAGTGCTGTGTTTGGTAGGATGTTCAGTTTGGTATGTATATTCGGTAGGTAAGCGGTTGTGTACGGTTTAGGATTTTAAACTCAAGCATTTCGGGTTTAAAACGCCTCAACTAGCAAAGATAAGCACACCAACCATTATTTTTAGTTACATAATGCATGATTATTTGAAGAATAACCAACGGGAGGATCGCTTTTATTGTAGTAAAAGTAGGTTAATTTAAATTTTAAATATATGATCTAGGATATACTGCAGAAAAATCATGAAGTTTGTAAATAAGTGTGAAAATTATAAACTTTTAGATATGCAAATGTATAATGATAGAAGAGAATAATAAAATTAATGTAATATTCGAAATAAAATTGTAAACATGGCAAATTATAGATATTTAAATGTTCAATATCATAAGAGAAAATAGCTTTTTAAAAAAAAGTCAGAGTCGACCGGTTTTTAAAGTGACTGCAAACATTAATTATTATAACAAGTAATAATTACAATAAATACAGGAGATTGATCGGATGTTAATCTACTACAAGTTCGATTTTTAAGGTGGACCGTCCACCGTCATCCTATCTAAGTTATAGCACAGGAGCTGCACACTTCTTCTAGACTACAAATTTCAACTCCATGCAGGAGAATATTACATACACTGTCAAGAATATAAATAAACTATACAAATGAACTATACAAATGACAATAAGGCCAGAATACAAAATACTAGGGGTGAGCATACTTTGGTCCAAACTGAATTAACCGACTGAACCAAATTAATTTGGTCGGTTCAGTTTGGTTGTCTTTGCAGATCGGTTGGTTTTGGTTTTTATTTTTGATTAAATTCGGTTTATTGGTTGGATTTGGATTTAAACAAAGCGGGTTTGACCCAACCGAAGTATCAATTGTAACAAATATTTCTTGCGTTTTAAATCGGGGATTGTTAAAGGGACTCCAATTTTTGTTAAGAGAGGGACAATTTTCTAATTTTTGATGAATGGTTAAGGGAGAGACAAAATAAGTTAGCCCCCCCTTAACCATATAATTAAAAATTCCATTACAATCCCTATAGTCCTCTTATACATGCACATATACGTACACATGAACTCACACCAGCATTACCCATATACATACAAATACATAACACATAAGCCCTCATAACAAAGAAAAACTAATGCTCACCTACAAATAACTATACAATTTAAACACTTAAGCATACGTCAGACCACACTTGCATGAATTCAAATATTTAAGCATAAGTTAGACCATAACTTATTAACATTTCTTTGGTCTAATAAGATACATGAATAATTAACTCTGCAAATTGCAAAATAAATTTAGAAACAATATACACTGACCTTCTATAATTCAACTTAAAAGGAAAATAAAAATAAATAACAATCAGGCGAAGATCCAACTCTTTCAACTCTCCCTGATTCAAACAAAGTTCATATAATTTCAGTAATCTAGTTTAAATATGTTTTTATCACTCATATATATAAATAAATAAATAATAGAGAAAATATAAAAAACGATAATTGCAGTTGCATGCACTTATATTTGGTGATGATATAAATAGTGTAGATGATTCTACGCAAGTATCTAAAGAAAGTCAATAACAAACATATCCAAAACTCAGCCTGGAATTATGAGAAGTAATTAACAAATTAAAATATAGTTAATCATTGCATGTCTAATTAATTAAGGTTTCGAAGGGCAGTCTAGTCCATGCTTATTTTAAAATAAAAAAAACCAAACCCTCCCTTAACATTTTTTTTTAAGGTGGAGTCCCCTTAAAAATGTCCCTCCCTTAACCAAAATTGGAGTCCTTTTGACAATCCCCTTTAAATCTATCCCGTTATCCTCTGATCGCTTTTCAGCTTTTTCCCATTTTCCCATTTTCATTATTATTGAAGAATTCAAAGCATACACCCATGGATTCAAACAAAAGCTACGAAGCATCTATGGCCAGATATCTCAAATCTCAATCGCTTCTTTATATGCTTCTTCCCCAGTTCAACTGTCCTCCACCCTATACAGAAATCAAATCACATTGATACCATTCCACAAAATTGAGTTGAAAGTTCACAAAACCCTAATTTAGCCAGCGCCTTTGCCTGCGATTGTGCTGCCAAGCGGGTCTGTGCCTTCTAATTCGCAACCAGGGTTTAGAATCTCGCAATTTTTGGCTTCGATCTACTCCAGTTCAGGGCTGCGGTCACAGATTCACAAAGGTGAAAAACTTTAATTTTTCGTATCTTTTTTCTATGGTTCTTGTGTTCTCGCAATGGATTTCCAAAAGCTCATTAGTGGAGTTTTTACTTCTGCGCATGTTCAAAAATTAAAACGGTTGAAAAACGGTAAATCGATACATTTTGGGATAGCTATGATATTCTACGGGATTTGAAAATGATCGCTCTAGGTATTTGAGTCAAACTACTGAAGTCGAGAGTCTTCCTAGGGTTCAACTCTCCTTCCCTCCTTTTCTGATTCAATATTGATCGAAATGTATCCTTGTAGCCTATTTTAAGTTTATGTTTCATTCTTTTTGGGTAAATAACACTTCAAGTTTTTTAGAATGTTAACTAGCATTATGTGTTTTCTTTTTGTCAGTGAAAGTTGATATATGCACAATCTATAACGTTAGCAAATTAATTTTCAAAAAATAAGTTTATTCTTGGCAATGACTATTATGAGGTTAAGGACAACGACTTCAAGAGGGAGTACTAAGTATGTTGGTTCCAATGTTGTATGTGAAAAGTAGATTATATATCCCAAAGGCATGCCTTTTTATCTAGTTTTGAAAGATAAACATTTATGTTTCTTGTTATCTAATTTTTACAGTGGATCTTTATATTGGTATGAAGATATATTTATTTACAATAGTAATAACTGAAGGTACTTCCTCTCTCATTTTCATTTCAGGCTCTTCATCTTTCGTATTTTGGAATTCAAAGTTATACTCTAAAGTTGTTTCAATTCGTAACCTTTTGCAGTTCGTTATTAACATGTGTGTGTAACATTTTTGAAAAATGAATAGCTTATCCATGACAAGATGAATCCACTTTATTACATACATTATTCATCCTTAAGGTTTTGCAGTTTGATAGTATCAAATAGACTATGTTCATGACTGATACTGCTACATGCATCTCACTGACAAGGAGGGTATGAAATCAGTGGTTTCTTATTTTTGTTTGTTTTTGATCAAATAAGAATGTGAGATTAACATTTTGATGTTATTCTTTATTGTCAAATATATCATGTTGAACACATTTGAGCTGCTGTATCTCAGTGCTATTAAGTTTATTCTCATGACCAGATTTAAATGTAGGAATTTTTGTATCTTTTTTCCTATGCTTTGAAGTTTTCATATAACAAGTTCTGTAATCAATGGCAATGGCTTTTGGAGCACTTAAATACTATTGGGAAATTAAGAAAATGTTGAATTAATTTGGAAAGAAATCCACTTTTACTTCTTTTCTTATAACTAATATAATTTTTACTTTCACTTCAATCTACAGTATATGAAAAACTATCAGTTTAATTTAACTTTTGATAAAATCATTCCATAGTATATGCACATATCCTTTTTTATAGTTAAATATCTTATGCTATTTGTTTGTGGTTCTTACAGATCCTCTGAATTTGAAAGGCAAAAGCTTCAGCATGACACAACTTTAGTATGACAGCAAATGATTTTCTGTTTTGCAGTTTATTTTTAGTGTCTTTTGGTGTATCATTCTGGTCACTTTGGAATGTCCACTATTATGTAAAAATCTAGAGATGGTTAATTTGAAATGTAGTTTGTTTGGGTCAGTGTTTCCAATTAATTTGTTTTGTACTTAAGTTTTGGCTACTGAATGTTTGTATTAAGCTAGTACCCAGTCCAAATTAATTTACCAGTGTTTAATTTTCGTTAAAATGCATTGTCATTGCGTTCAATTGTAAACTGTTGTGTACTATGTATAAGGCAATTTATTTTCGATTTTGTCAAATAATAATAATCGTATAACCGACCGAACCGAACCAATCTGTTTGGTTTGGTTTGAGTTCGGTTTCACTTTAAATTGGTTCGGTTCAGTTTGGTATAAATGTACAAGACACCAACATACCTTAGGTGTCACCACCATACCAATCTAATAACCGAACCGTTTGCTTACCCCTACAAAATACACCAGCATACCTTAGGTGTCATCGCAACAGCACGAGTGTACAAGACATTCACAATTGAAAGGACTCTATTTCTTGAGCACCACACTAGGACGTGACACTTAGATTTCCATCAATGCACCGGACAGGAGGTCCTAGCTATATCACTTCCGAGAGAATGACAATGGAGAAGTAACGTGGCCAATTATCACCAGATAAGGTCATCAAAGGAGGTAGAAAAAGGGAGGCAAAGAAACATCCATCCAACAAAGTCTAGAGCAAGTTCTTCACCATGATTGCCAAAGACAGAGAAGCAATAAGACCAGCTCACCAAATTCAAGAACAACCTAGATTACCTAGAATTTTAGAACGTATTTATTACAATCAAACTTCGAGATTGGTAAGGTAGATAATACACTGTTTATGAAGAGCAATAAAAACGATAATATACGTTGGCGATATAATCTTCGGATCAACCAATAATCAAATGAATAAAGAATTTTCAGGTATTATGATCCAAGAATTTGAGATGAGTCATATGAGAGAACTAACATTCTTCTTAGGATTACAAATTCGTCAATTAAAGAATAGAATATTTATCAATCAAGAAAAATACGCAAGAGATTTAAATATAATTTAACGACAACTAATGGGAGACCAACACCTATGGCAACTAATATAGCCTTAAGTAAAGATGATACATCAAAAGACGTTGATCAAAAATTGTATAGAGGTATGATAGGATCATTATTATATATAACCGCTAGTAGACCAAATGTAATGCATAGTGTATGTGTCTGTGAAAGATATCAATCACAACCTAAGGAAGCTCATCTAAATGTCGTAAAACGTATTCTAAGATATGTAAAACTTACATTAGATTTTGGATTATTTTATCCTAAGGGTGATTTAATCTCTTATTGTGACGCTGATTATGCGGGATGTAAATCCGATCGTAAAAGCACCAGTGGAACATGTCATTTTTTAGGACATTCACTAGTTTCTTGGTTTAGTGAAAAGCAAAATATAATATCTTTGTCAACAATTGAAGCAGAATATATATCTGCTACTTTGGCTTGTTCACAAGTAATATATATGAAACAAACTTTAAAAGATTTTGGATTAAATATAAATAAATCACCAATATACTACGATAATACAAGCGCTATAAATATATCTAAAAATCCAACTCATCATTCAAGAACTAAACATATTGATATACGACATCATTTTCTAAGAGATAACGTAAGTAAAGGGAAATTTTCACTTGAATTTATAGAAACAGAAAAACAAATAGCAGATATATTAACAAAACCATTAAACGGAGCAATGTTTACTAAATTTAGAAGAGAATTAGGTATTTGTTCATTAAGTGAATTAGAGCAATTAAATATATTAATATATATATAAATATAACAGGAAAAATCAGACAAAAAAAATTAAAAACATACATATGTCGACATACATTTTTCGACATGTCGATATATAACTGCCAGATTTCAAAAATTGATTCCCACCAAAAGTTAGTTACAACAACTATATAAACTTCTTATTTCGAATTTTCTTCTTCATCTTCTCATTTCATTTCTGGAAAAATTCTAAACCATAAAAAACAATGGCCTCCACTAATTATAATAATCAAATCAATCCCGATTCATCCGTCGGATCATCTGAAGGTCCGTTTCAATGCACTACTCTCGCTCGTGTGATAAAATTAGAAGAAAAAAATGGAGAATGTGCTACAAATGCTCGCTGAAATCCGAATGTTACAAATACGGATGAATCAAGAGCATGTGAAACAAGAAAAAAATCGTGCGAAATCTACAAAAGTTTATTATGGATAATCCCACAAATCTGATTATCATCGAAGATGATAATCAAATAGTGGAAGAGGAAGAAGAAGAGGAGGATGAAGAAATGGTTGAAGAAGAGGAAGAAGTGGCACAAATTGAAGGCATGAAGGAAGACAATCAAGTCACTTGCGTCGGCGAAGTATGCTTCGATAGAGAAGGGAATATAGTTGAGCAAAATAGGGAATTTTGTCTCCATTATCCCAATTGCCCAATTCATAAAATCCCCAATCATAAAAAATCATTAAACGTTTCGTATTTCATTGATTCGTACATATGATGTAATATGTAGTATATTCATGTTCTCGTAAAATGTTTTAATTTGTATGGCTTACATCGTTTGTATTGTAAAACAATGTCTAATCTAATTCATACAATGTTTTCTTTCTATCTAGTTTTCATAAATTTTAGAATAAGTATTAGAATAGTTATATATAGAATAAGGATATTATATAGGCATTAATTTAGGGGGAGTCATGTATACTAGTATAGAATTAAGTATCATAACTTTAGAATATATAGATAGATATAGGATATAGTTATTTATGGTATAGATTTAGGGGGAGTATATTTAGAGATTCTTTTTGTTGATGACAAAGGGGGAGAAATTATAAAATAAGGATTAGTTAGGCTTAGTTTAAGGTGGAGTATGTAGGATTCATGGTGAAAAGGGGAGTAATTGAAGGAGCATGTCAAAAAAGTATCAACAGGTATGAATATTTTATAAATCAAGATCATCAAAAAGGGGGAGATTAGTGAAAAATGGAGTTTTGATGGCAACAACCTTATTTCAATTATCATTATTAATTGATTATAAAATATATACTAACATTTCTATCTAGAATATACATACATACATACATATATATATATATATACATATATATATATAAATAAATATGCAGTGTTTATATATAGGACTTAAATACTGAAGACTGTACATTTTTAGAGTTTCAACATATTCAGGATTCAGAAGAGATTCAAGACTCATGAGTTATCAAGTTATCAAGATTTCAAGTTCAGAAAAATATAGTAATAGAGTCTAGATTATATGTAAGTACTCTAAACAGCACTCCAGGTTCAAAATTTTGATTTTCAAAATTCAAATTCTAAATTTCAATTTCTATTTTCAAAATTCAAATCCTGATTTCAAATTATTTTTTCTAATTGATTTCAAATTATTTTATCTTACTTATGATTTCAAACATATAAGTTTAAAGTTTTAATATATATAAGTTTATATATAGTTTGATAGTTTTAAATCTTATAACTTTATAAATATGTTTATATAGTATATTATATGATTTTATATGTTTTACACTTTAGAATATTCATTTAAATTACTAAGTTTTGATTCAAGAATTTCCAAAATAATATATATATATATATATATATATATATGAACACTTGAAAAATGGTTTTAAAAAATAAAAATATGATGCATATGTCGACGTACATATATGACTATGTCGACATAGAACTGTCAGAATTTCAATTTTCAAAGGAATTGTATTTTCACTATTTGTAACGTTTCTGAAACGTTGCAACCATTGAGACACTATAAATAGGGGCTAATTTCGAATTTTTTATTCATTCATCTTCTTCATCTTCACCCCTTTACATACCACCATTAATATACATCATTTTCTTGATTTCTACACTTATACTTTCCCGATGTCTACTCAAATTATATCGAACTTATTTTCTTTTCAATCTCTATCAAATACTCTCTGAATTGAAGTGCTATTGAAGAGTTATAGGGCTGTTATAATCATTTGGGAACTGTTTGGGAAAAGGTGTGTTCCTGTAGCCCTGAAATCAAGGAAAGAGAGCGGTATTAACCTTGTAGCCGTAAAATCAAGGGTGGTAGAATCTGTGTTAACCTTGTAGCCGTGAAATCAAGGGTGTTGTACTTGGATATTGATAATAATAAAACACTACGCAATCCAACATTGCGTGGGAGTGGACGTAGGAGTAATCCGAACCAGTATAAAATCCGGTGTGTTCTTCCCTTTCTGCATTTTATATTTACTTATATCTATGTCTGCGTTTGATTTTGCGTTTATGATCATCTCTGGTATGTGTAATTCATATAGTAGATTAAATAAGTTTAAGATTTTCGTAAATTCCTTATAAACACTATTCACCTCCCCTCTAGTTTTTGTTTTGCCTTATGATCCGCGTCCCGCATTCCATAACAATAGTATCTTAGAGAAGGGCCTCGCACTAGGTAGGGGTCAGGGAACGCTTTACTGATATGAATTATAAGAGGTTCAAGGTGGAAGGTGGGTATGGGCGCGTTTTGACGGAATCATGAGTGTGCATGAGTCCGATTAGGGGAATCTAAGACGCTATAACATGATTAGCATAGAAATGTGTTTATTTTATGATCTTATATCTTATCTTTTGTATATAAATAAATATTACGTTGGGTATTATTTTGTTGTTTTTACAGATGAGTTGTTCAAGCCTTATACAGCCCTAAAGTGCAGAATTGATGTCATGTACATGAAGAATTGCATAAGAAGCTGTCATTGGAGGCTAGTTGTGTTCACATTGGTCACCTTGGAAGGAGATTAGTAGAAAAGATCTTAGGAAATCAATTAGCTGGACACATGCCAAACAAGGATAAGAGGAGGATCTAGCATAATCTTTGATGAAAAAAAGCCCATATATTCATAGATTTGATTAGGGTTTTGTAACTCAGCTATAAATACACATGTATACCCATTGTAAAGATATACTTTTCTGCTGTAATTTTTCTGCCATTAATCCAGTTTAGTCTTCTTTTCTCTTTTTCTATATTTTTATTTTCTAAGCAATTATTGTTGTCTACACAATTAGATTTGGTAGAGCACTATTTGTCTTTTGCACTTATTTTCATTAGTGATTGACCGTCTGATTAGATTCAGCGGTAATCCTAATTTTATTTCCTGTTTGTTATTTAATTTCTGCAATTTTAATTTTTGTTTCTTTTATTGCTTTCCTAGGTCATATTGGATTGAGTATAGATTTGATTAGATTCAGATCTAATTCAATTCAATAATAGTTTTATTTGTTTTTCAATTGATAATTGTGATTTGATCGTCGGTTCAATTAGGTTTGTTTTGAATCAAATTGCATTTCAATATTTTTTTGTTTTCAAAATCAACCTCCAAGTTTTGTCTAACTCGCCCAAGAAATATACAAATAATTAAATTTAAAATTCCTCCCTGTGTTCGACCTGCATATTACACGATCTGTGCGCTTGCAGTTATTATTACAAAATTCGCGCTTTTTTAGTTCTTAGAAAGCGTCGATCAAGTTTTGGCGCCGTTGCCGGAGAGGTAACGATTAAGTTTTATTTTATTTGATTTTTGATTCGTGTTAGTTTTTATTTTTATTTTATTTTTGCTATTGTTTTCTTGTATATATAGAAAAGAAAAGAAAAATCTTGATTGGTTAGATTTGGTATTGTTCAATGATACCGTAATCTTCTAAATAAGAGAAAAAATAAACGTTGCCAAATTTCTTTGATTCTATTTCCCTTTTCTCATCTATTGCTTTCATTTCTTTTTACAATTTTTTTGCTTATAATTTTCAAAAAAAAAAAAAAAAAAAAAAGAGAAAAAAAACTTTTGTTTCCTTCTATATTTTCTCATCTGTTTTTCTATTTCAATACAGATCTTCTTCTCTATTCTCTGTTTCTCTTCCTTGCCGACCTAACATCCTTGTCCCATTATATTAACCTCGGCCGATAGTTCTTCTCCACATCACCATCCCACACGGCATCAACGTCAACAATCTTCATCATCCATAAACCACCACACAAAGCAAATTTAAATCTCACCACTTTCAAACCGCGCTCTTACCACCCAAACTCAGTCACCAGCGAACAGTCATCTAATCATCCCCACTGTCAACAACCTTTTCACGTACACCAGACCACAACTTTGAACCAAACTCACTCCCCAGTCACACTACCTCATAATCTCCCCTGCCATACATGAACATCCCATGCTCACAAATTCTACATCTCCATTACACCACCTGAGACATCACACAAATTCCAACAACTCCACATCAGATCACCCCCCGCTCTGAAACAGTTCATCCATCTACTTCGGCATCCCTCTGCTACCATTATCCTCACCATTGTTCATCACCATCTTCACAACACCCAATTCTCAACCCTCAATTCGAACCCCCATTTCGAATATCTCCTCAGTAAATCCATGCAAGAACAATCATCAATCATCATCCATGCACCTTCCGGACCTACAGTCATAATCCTCAACGTGAGCACACCTTCAGTTCGCACTGCCTTCACTTGTATTGCCACAAAACCACGCTCTTCACGTCAACTTCACTCTTCTGATCAAAAGCTAGAACCGTCTGTCCTCAACATCAAACCAAACGCTGGCAGCTCTACCCTCTAACTCGCCAAGCCAAATCAACATCCGCCATCACGAATCAAATTCCAAAACCAATAACGCAACTCCAACAGCCCTTTCACAAATCTAAAACCCTGCAAATCCCAATCAGGAACTAGAAATACCCCGAGCTTCGAAACCCCAGAACGTAATCTGAAAGTTTAATTCCCTATTTGCACCCAATCAGAATCCTTAGAAGTGTCAATTCAAAACTCAACCTTCAAATTAAATCGATTCTAAAAAAAGCCGAGTTCTTGAGTTTCGTGGTAATTGTTTTGATTTGGGTATCGTGATAATTGGGGTTTTGGGGCGTTTATAATTGCGTGTTGTTGAGTGGATATATTTGGGTGCGGCCCTGGTTCTATTTTAGGGTTGAGCTAGTTTTTATTTTTTGTTTTGAAGTGAACTAGTCATTTTTTCTCTTTATTTTTTTAAGCTTAACTCGTTTTTTTTTCTTTTTCCCTTTTTATTTATTTTAAAAGCCTAATTTTTTTGGTTGTTGAGTTTAGTTTAATTTTTTTTCAATTGTTCATTCTTTTCTTTTCTTAAAAAAAAGTGAAAACTTCAAAAAAAAAAGCGCAAAGGTCAAAGAAGGAAAGAGGTCAAGCAACAAAAGGAGGATTTAAATCACAAACGCAATTCAATTTCTCTGGACGGACAACCATACCCCACTGTAAAATTTTCTATAATTTACAGGGTCAGCTGCTGCTTGAAAAATATATAGGAATTGCTTGTAAAGATTTTCTACAGGTGCCGCGACTCGCTTGTAAAAATTATATTTCTGCAATTTACTACTCTGTGATTGAAATTTCTGAATCTGCTTGGTGAGGAACAAATTTCCATAAATAAAATCATCACTCTTGTCGTTTTTCAATTATAAAACTTGATTTGATTTGCAAAATCATATAATTGAAATGTGGTGCATTGTGAAGTTGACTGTCTCGTATAATTGGATCGCGGATATATAGTACTTCAACTTATTGAACTATTAGCAAAGAGGTTGCATACTACCCGTAAAACATTGTTTGTATCCCTTAGTATTTATACTATACGTGAACAACCATAAGACCCTCTTCCCCCTTCTAATTGAAGTTTGTTAATTAATAGAGCACATCTCAGTATTTTATACTATTTTGAAGAGAGAATAATTTTTTCTTGCCTTGACTTCATTCAAATGTCTAATTCAAAAAAAATCCTTGAGAGAATTATGGGATAATAACCTGAGAAGACGTTCCCTGGAAGAATATGAGTATGAATTACAACTCATAAGGCAAATTTTTCCGAAATTTCGTGAGCCCAATGCCAACAATTTTCAAAATTTTCCAACTGACCAACAATTTCAAAATCATAGAATTGGTCGAAATGGCGATTTCAATTCAAATTTCAATCATTTCGATTATGGGCCACATTCATATCAAAATAGATTTGAATTGCAATATACCTTTGACAAACATCAATATGGGGTTGTAAATGAATTTAGAAATAATTTTGAAAACGAAAATGATTTTCAAATCGATCAAAATTTTCAACATTATTGCCCATATCAACATCTTGAAAATAACCAAAATTGCAATTTTCCCTCTAACTTTAACAGTTTTGGTTACGAACATAAGTTTTATAATCAAAATGATTTCCAATATCATTGTCATTTTTCTGAAAATTCAAACAACCACCACATTGGAAATAATATTGATTGTGAAATTGATGTGACTATAATTTTGAGAATCAAGAAACCCAAAACGAGAGCTCTCAAATCAATGATTCTGAAGAATGTCATCTTAACATTATTAGAGAGAGGGTTGACGATCTTCTTTGTTTAATGACATCTTTTGGAGAATAACGCAAGCAACAAAATCCAATGGGCCTTGAATCGGAAAATAATTCAACTTTTATTGATAATGAAAATTTTCAAATAACAAATTTGAAAATTGAGAATAACCATCTAAATGAAGTTGTTCAAAATTCAATAAATGATTTGGACTTCAACTCTCTTCAGGAAAAATATTTAAGCTCAGATTTTGATCTTTCCCTTTCAGACTGCGAGTAACTTAATATTTTAGGAATTGAACAGAATAAAAATGCTGATTTTTTCAAAAACTCAAAATTGGAGAAGGATTTTAATGAACATGAATTTTTTGAGGATGAAAGCTATAATTCAGTCAACCCGATCACCAATCTTAGGCCCGAAAAAACGATTGAAAATAATGTCAGCAATCCCGATAATCCTTCGATTCCAACCTCAAATCAAAATCTTGACGCTCTTCCGATGGAAACCAAGGCCAATTCGTCTGAACCTTCCAAATCTCCATCTTCTTTGAATGTTGGCAATTCCAACATCTCTTCTTCTGATGTCGGCAACCCCGACAATATCTCTTCTTTGAATGTTGGCAATCCCAACAACCAATCTTCTATACTTTTACCTCCTTCACTTCCCGTTCAATACCTTCTTCTTCGAATGACCATGATTCTAAAACATGACAGGCCGACATGACAGAAACTGTTGTTGACGACATGATAGATTTACCATTTCAGAAAGTCTCTCATACTTTAATAGAATTGTCCACGATGTCATTCGAAGAACTTTTCGAAGATGAACTTAAACTTCTAAATGACGAGAATGAATATATGGAACGTCTCAAAGATAATCCTAATTCCATACCATCGAATGAAATTGTGATTGAAAACTTAAATTTATGGGATTATGATAATTTTCATCTGAATGGTATAAATCACTGTCACAACCAAATTTGCACTTGGAAGATTTTGAATTCAAAAGTTATTTACATACCTCCTGCACCTCGGAAATTAGATACGAAATCATCATACATCATTTTCGATAGAGGTAAGTATAGAGGGAAAAGGAAATCCCATTTTTCACATAACACTCATCGTCATCATAGATTTCGTTTTGCATATGATTTTCTTATAGTGGCTAAACTTCATTTTATTTTACAAATAATTTTGCAACTCATTCACCTTTAGGTACGTTCTTTCAAATTTAGGAAACATTTACAGTGTGGACACTGTTTTGTCCAAGCGTGTGTGTAGGGGGGAGGGGGTCTGCTTTGCATTCTTTTCATTTTTCTTTAGTTCTTCTTTCTTTTCATGTAGGACCATCATGCATTTTAGAACGTAGTAACATGCCATATATTTTTTTGAAACATGATTCATTTTAGATTGATACAATAAAATAAATTAACAATTGTTAGTCAGCTGAAAGTATTTTTTTTCTCTCAACTAAGATCGAATAAGAAATATAATGAAAAGTTGAATTTTGAGGGATATTAGTGTAACCGGTACATTGGGAGATTCTTAGGTGATGGCCATGAAGTTTATTCTAAATTGTAGTCTTTGTTTAATGAGTGGAGGACTTAAAATATTTATATTGGCTTTTCGAATCTTTAAAACTGAGTTGTGTTAAGCTAAATTCGTGTAACTCTCTCTTGTTCTTATATTTTCAATAATAACAATAGTAATCCAAGGGTATCCAACATTGCTTGTAAATCTAGCGTTGGTGTGCAAACCCGCCAAGCTTTATCCGACATGTTGTTGACAAAGTCAGCATCGATATATCTTGATATCATTTTATGAGTTGGACAACTAAGGATTACCGACATCATGTTGACAAAGTCAGCGTCGGTCTGCACAATCCGTCAAGCTCTATCCCAATTCTCCGTCAGTCTGTAAGGCAGTGCATGGGTGGTATACCTTGGTCTTTAAGTTAGGTGTATGTAATTAGTTATAAAGCTTCATTTTTATAGAGATTGAGAATAAGCAATGATGCCCAAACACTTTTTGACCTTATTGATTTGACTAGCCATACACAAGGAAATTAGAATACCACTTTACAAATTGTGATAAGCAAACTAAGAATTTATTTCATGGCTGCACTATGTTATCAACCGAACCAACTGGCCAAACTAGAGTTTAACATTGAAAACTTGAATTATGTTGAAAATTATTGACAAGTTGAGGTATCTAAAATACAATCAACTGACTAGAAATTGTTAATTTAATTTGTTGTACCACTTTTCTGGAACAATTCATATTTTCATGTTTTTTTTCATTTGCATATGTCCATTGCATTCATGTAGTTGCATTGGAATCATAACATACTGCATTCGGATTTTGTGGGTAGTATCCGCTAAAAACATTCATGAGACACCACTCGTCCTACTAGGGACACCAAGTGGTTTAATGGCTTGTTGCATACACTCAATGCAATCATGTTTCCAACGAAAGTGTGACCTATCTAGTTAGTTTTTAATTTTTGTTTTACTCGAGGACGAGTAAAAGATAAGTGTGGGGGTATTTGATTAGCATAGAAATGTGTTTATTTTATGCTCTTATATCTTATCTTTTGTATATAAATAAATATTATGTTGGGTATTATTTTGTTGTTTTTACAGATGAGTTTTTCAAGCCTTGTACAACCTTAAAGTGAAGAACTGATGCCATATACATGAAGAATTGCATAAGAAGCTGTCATTGGAGGCTAGTTGTGCTCACATTGATCACCTTGGAAGGAGATTGGTCAAAAAGATCTTAGGAAATCAATTAGTTAGACACATGTCAAACAAGGATAAGAGGAGGATCTAGCATAATCTTTGATGGAAAAAGCCTATATATTCATAGATTTGATTAGGGTTTTGCAATTCGTTACACATGTATACCCATTATAAAGATATACTTTTCTGCTGTAATTTTTCTGCCATTAATCTAGTTTAGTCTTCTTTTCTTCTTTTCTACATTTTTTTTCTTAGCAATTAGTGTTGTCTACACAATTAGATCTAGTAGAGCATTATTTGTTTTTTTCACTTATTTTCATTAGTGATTGACCGTCTGATTAGATTTAGCAGTAATCCTAATTTTATTTCCTGTTTGTTATTTAATTTCTGCAATTTTAATTTTTTTTCTTTTATTGCTTTCCTAGGTCATATTGGATTGAATATAAATTTGAGTAGATTCAGATATAATTCAATTCAATAATAGTTTTATTTGTTTTTCAATTGATAATTGTGATTTGATTGTCGGTTCAATTAGGTTTGTTCTGAATCAAATTGCAATTTCAATATTTTTTTGTTTTCAAAATCAACCTCCAAGTTTTGTCTAACTCGTCCAAGAAATATATAAATAATAAAATTTAAAATTCCTCCCTGTGTTTGACCTGCATATTGCACGATCTGTGCGCTTGCAGTAATTATTACAAAATTCACGCTTTTCTAGTTCTTAGAAAGCATCGATCATAACACCAACAAATATGTTTATGTCTTATAAATCCCTCCTAATTACTTATATTATGTCTAAGTGCTGTCTGATCTGATTCCTAGTATTATTGTTATCATCATTGTCTGTTTATGAGAATAGTCGGTCCTTATTATCAGTTCATATCGGTTATTGTTCACCTTTGACATGTACAGACACCTACCCTTTTATGATATTACAATCACTATTTATCTGTTTTACTTAACTTAGTAAGTTGAGCTGGTAATCACAACAGCTCACCAGGCTTTATGTATGGCCCTTTTCCTTTCTTCCTTCCTCTTTCTTTCCCCCGGGCTTAAAGGGAGAAAGTCTATAGTTTAGCTTTCTTTGTTAGCTTGTCGTGATGGATCTCTGCAAGTTGGATTACTTTCTGTTCTCTTTCCAAGGTTAGGTTGTATCTTTTTTACTATATTTTGGAGATAATATTGTTTACTCTGATGATGTTTTCAACTGATATTTTGAGACATGACAACTTGTAACTGTTTAGTTAAATGAAACAAAGATTGTTTTGTATTTATTAAATGAAAGCTTCTTCCGCTGTAAATTTATTGTTTTATGTCTTGTAAAATCTTAGTCTCTGTGACGTTTTTTGTATTTATACCTACATTGCTCCATACTTCTTACTGGAATCCTCATATAGGTGACATTAAGGAATGTGGGGTATTACAACATGTCTCATAACTACTTGCTTTACTCAAATATTTATGAACAAGTTGTATATTCCACTGGAAATGTGAAACGATCATTGCCACAGTTTTCAATCGAACGAGTTCAAGAATTAACTTGTCGAAGCAAACACAAGGGTTCATAGTCCTTGTTTTTACTAAGATGTTTAATTGGATTTCTCATACGAGTAAGGAAAAGGTTTATATATATATATAAGAGTATATTAGAAGACGATTTATAAAATGACTTTGTACGAAAAATAGCGTTAAAAAACATTTTAATAAAGGTTTTGGTATCTACCAATAATATAAAACCTTTATAGTTTAAAGTGGCAAATCTCATAAAATATCGATTGTAATAACAATCAATCTCAAAATTCACTCTTTAATAACGTGAATCAAATCCCATGAATATCGATTATAAATTTGTTCACCGCAAATCAATCGAAAGTTCATCTAACCGATCTGCTGAAATACATGGATTAGAGCAACTGAAAAGTCAGAAGAAAAGAGCAAACGACCCGTAATTCGATCGAGGATAAGCCTGGAACAACCTAAACTACTGATCGTAGTAGCAATTTTCAAACGTTTGGTCCCAGTTTTAGACGTCTGACCTGGGTCAGATGTTTGAAACTGGGTTTCAGACATCTAAAATTGGTCTTTGCCAATTCCTGGAGACTGGTTCAAACATCTGAAATTTATTTCAGACATCTGACCTGCTCTAAAAATGGTTTTCAAGGTGAAAATCATCACTTGATGGCTCCGGATCGATACATGCTTTCTCTAGACTCTTGGATAGGTTAAATGCATTCCCTAATATTCTAAAGCACGTGAACAAATGTCAATACAAGGGTTTACACAAGAATTCCATTGAAATGAGATCAAAGCATCATAAATCGGAAAGTTCACGCACAAACAATCCACCTCACGCAATTCATACACAAGGTATACGTGAGAAGGGCACACTAGCCAAGCCTATAGGTTTAAGTCATAAATGCTATTGCAAGAACTCACCTTTGATCCTAATAAGGAAGGAGAAGGTGCAAAACCAAGTTAGATCACTCTCTCTTCCAATATAGCTTGATAATCTTCAATCTAAACATGAATACAAAATTTCCTAGAAGTTAGGTTATAGGAAATCTCAGAAATTGAAGAGAAAGCAAGTAGGAGAAGATGAAGAAGGAGATGGAGAAGCTTAATCTAGTTCGCTTTTTTATTTTCCTCTTTATTTGGATATCTAGAAGCCAACCTTAGCTTTTGAATTTTAATTTCCAGTTCCCCTCTTTATTTTTGCCTAAGTGTTAGGAAATAAAAACAAATGAGGGAGAAAGGTGGTTAAGTGGGGTTATAAGAAGTAGTCTAATGGGCTAGGTTCACTAACCCAAGCCCCACCAGAAGTTCCAATTTTTCACTAACTCCAAACATATCGATGTTTGCAGTTTTTAATCATGTAAACAACATTTTAAACACAATGGAAGTGGTCTGAAATCCTAATTCATCCATATGCTAAAAGTGAATTTTCGGACATACACTCGAATTGCAATTTTATATTTAAATAAAATATTTAAATATATTATCATGAAATATGCGGGTTGTTACACATACGTATGCACTTGTCGCCCTATCTTGATTATCCCACTGATATGTGATGTTGCCAGCCTCGTCTACTTTCCTTGATGCATGGGTGTGAGCAAATATGCCTACGTAGGACACGGGATGTCCATGAGCTCATTTCTGCAATAGACAATTTATATAATTCAATTCCATATAGCTAATTGCTGAACTGGTCAACATACAAATGCCATAACTAATAAATTTACCAAGTCCACGCAGTGATGCTAGAAAGACTTGGATCCTCCACGATGAGTTACCGGGTTCCCGCTTCTGTTTGTTGAGTTCCTTGCTAACTCTGCCTAAAAATTTACACTGAATAATTATTTAATAATTGCAAAATAATCAATGAAACTTTTGGTAGATTTACCTTGAATTCTTCATTGTTCCACTAGTTAATCCACTTGTCCCATACAGTTGCGCTCATCCATTTTGGTTTCTTCTCCTTTTTTATTAATCTCTGACATTTTCTCATTGTATTTCTTAGCGACCTTGAGGTCTAGTGATGCTAAACTAGGTTGACGTTAACCTCTTGCAGATCTACTTCACCCTGTACAATGAGAAAATATTACTAATTATTTATTTGTACTTAATCATATTGTAAAGTGGTATATACTTACAAGAAAATTTTGCCAAATGGTCTCTCTAATAGTGTCAGGGATCTTGCTCCATTTATGCCAGAAATCGCTCATCCTATCCATATACGCATTCTTGGAAATGTTCAGGACCACTGCGGATGGCTCCAAATCAAATCCCCTGTGTTAAATATAAAACAGTACTTTAGACAATTATAGGTATATCATGAACAAAAAATATATTGCTGTGCTGCCAACTTTGATACTTACACCTGATCAGCCTTAGGTTGTAAGTGAACGAATGGACGAGCTGGTGGCTCGCCACTATTCTCACCAATCGAGCAAAAATAGCTACGTCGTCGAGAGCCAGACATAATATCTGTCACATACATACATACATACACACACACACAAAATTCATAATAATTATGATATGATGAACCATTAAAAATGTAATACATGTTATACATGCGTCATGTTGTGTGTGTGTGTGTTGTGCGCATGAGTATACACTTGTTGTCATTAAAATTGTATAACTTGGATAAATGCAATATTAACGAGAGAGAAATGTAATGTGAATAATTGTAAAAATTGCCGGATATTACTCGGTCCTCGTTGTTTTCTGATTCAGGCTCGGTTTCGTATTCTATGTCGTTTTTCCTCTACACTCTCAAATTGTAACAACCCGCATTTTTGATAACCTGTTATATCGTAAATCGAGGCAGAATTTAATTTATAAATCTGAATCAAGGGAAACGGGCTATGCCATTGCGTTCGTCTCGGAAAAATACGCGAAATAGAGTCCGAGTTTTTGAAAATCGGAGTCCGTATGACCTGGTTAAGGCCCGAAGAAGTTTTCTGAAAATACAAAGTTCAAAACAGATTTAAAATTCAGGTTCAAATTTCGAAATTGGGGCCATTGGGCGGAGGTGGGAAAATTCCCGCCTAGCTACCCCAGTCGATAGGCCTGTCGACTGGGCAGTCGACTTGGCTAGGACCAAGTCGACAGCCCTGTCGACTTGGGAGTCGACAGGGGGTGCTCGGCCAGTTTGGCCTGATGCACCATTTTTGAGTTTGGCTGTGTTTTGGGGCTGTTTTCTGGAAGCTTCCGAGATCTGATGGTCCTAATCTAACCTAGGGTTAATCTAAGGTCTAAAACACATCCTAATCCTATAAATAAGCCCCTAACCTAACCCTAAATCATCATTATTCATTCAAGTAACTAAACTATGGCAAAATCCTTCCTCTCATGGCCTCCACTTTCTTCATAAAATTCCTAAGTTATTTCTATGAGAGATTTTCAATGCATACAAGTGTTTTCAAGCTTGTATGAGCATCGTTAGTTTGCATTCAAGTCAAGTTTACATATTTACATCATAAAGCAAGGGTTTTGATCATTTTGGCTCAAGGGTTTTTCTATTAGAGCTTGCATTTTGGGTCTATTTGATTGCATAAGGGCTTTGTCATATTTTTGTGTCTTCATAAGCATTGTAAGCCCTTTTCTACTTTCATATTTAAACTCTAAAGTTAAATGAATGATATGCAAGTTATGTTATGCAAGTTTGATATGCAAGTTTTTCATATGATATGCAAGTTATGTTATGCAAGTTTGATATGCAAGTTTGTCATATGATATGCAAGTTATGTTATGCAAGTTTGTTATATGATATGCAAGTTATGTTATGCAAGTTTGATATGCAAGTTTGTCATATGATATGCAAGTTATGTTATGCAAGTTTGATATGCAAGTTTGTCATATGATATGCAAGTTATGTTATGCAAGTTTGATATGCAAGTTTGTCATATGATATGCAAGTTATGTTATGCAAGTTTGATATGACAGTTTGTCATATGATATGCAAGTTATGTTATGCAAGTTTGGGTTGATCATTTTGCTCATGTTATCATGTTATGCAAGCTTATCTTGGGTTTATGAGCTTAAAGCTTCAAGCTTTAGGCTAAAGGTTGCATTTTGGCAACATGTAAGTTATCATATCCCTTATGATAACTTGCATGTGAGGCTAAATGCGAACTTATGGCAACATTTACATGTCATTTATCACCATGTATCACCAATATGTTAAGTTTGGTTTTATGCATGCTTTTGAGGCCTAAAAATGTAATATGCAAGTATATGAACATATGTACATTTCATATGCCACCATGTTAAACTTGTGGCTCCAACACCTTTATGTCATGATTATGCCAAGTTCCCTCTTTCTATCCTTTATGCGCTATTGCGATATGTAAGCGATGGGATTGCGTTTGGGGTTGGGTAAACTTAAAAGACATAAAAACATAAGATTGGGAATTTACCTATTAAGTTAGGTCTACCCATTGGGAATTTACCTATTAAGTTAGGTCTACCCAAATGTTTGAAAACTTGTAATGTGTTTTGGAAACATAATGGACATGACACTTAGAAAATATAAGTGTGACCAACTCGAGGTTGGGTTGAGTTTGTAGCGTAAAACTACCCGGAACCGACCGGCTTAACTAGTTGCTACAAACAATAGGACCCAATGTGAGAAGTTGGTCATGTTGTACCTTGAACCCGAGGTTAGACCAAGTTGTAGTGTAAAGCTACCCGGAACTGACCGGCTTAACTAGTAACCGCAACAAAGTCTAATGTGAGAGGTTAAGGCACATTAATTAATTAATGCCTCATGATTAGGGTTAAGTCATGGTCCACTTAATACTTAACCAATTTGGACTTGGTGGATTAATCGGGGTTAAGTCGTGAACCCATCGTTACACTTAACCAAGTTAATCCATGATTAGTAAAAGGGTTAAGTTAACCTACACTTAGCCAATCTGAACTCGGTAATTTAACGGGGTTAAGTTGAACTATACTTAACCAATCCAACTCAGTAATTTGATAAGGCTGAGAACCGATTTGATACCTGGTCTGGATAAACTAACTTGATTGATAAATTAAACGAACCTGTTTTGCGGATCTGTAGGACCCACACCAAGTTAGGCAAGTTTGTAAATCTATTATCTGATCCGTTAGTCTAAAACTGATCGTCTGAACTTTATATGTCTGAACTCTGTTAATAAGTTAATCTGAATCTGATAGTCTGGGGACACAAGGGGGAATACTTGTGTCATTTGTTGTTTGGGACCCATATTAGTCAGTAACCCTTTCTGGTATCAAAACTTTGACCCAACTGTAGGTAGGGTCCGGGCACGCTTACTGAACTAATTATAAGTGGTTCATTCTGATAATGGCGATGGGTGTTGATGGTGCGTTCCAACCGGGTCATGTGCGTGCATGGATCCCGGTCTGCCTCTGAGGATGTAAGACGCCGTGACATCTGTAAATATGCCTGTGCCAATTGGTTGCCACTTTAGGGAGTGATACACCCTATCGTGGGGCCGACATAGGATATTTATGTATTAGGGAGCCGATCGCTTGGGTAGGATTTAGTGTAAACTTAGCTCTGTCTGATTCTGTTGGTACCGTCTGTTTTGTTGGGTGGTAACACCCGTCTGTTTCTGCGTGGTACCGTTCTGTTAGGGTGGTAAAGGCCCATTATTGTTAGCATTCCGTTTCTGTACTTTATCTGTTAGGGTGGTAAAAGCCCATTTTTCCCAAACTCTATCTCTGTATGGACCATTCTGTTCTGTCCTGTTTCGATGTAAACATTGGGGTAACACCTAATCCTGTTATACTAGAATTTGTACCAAGAAGTTGGATCTTGATATAAGTCAAACACCTGATACTGGGCCAAGTTTAGGCCAAGGGATAAATCCTTGTTTATACATGACATGTTAGAATGCTGGTACACCTGTGGTGAAAAACTTCACCTTGATTTTGTGATGACTCCTTTGAACTATCTGTTAGATATTTACCATGCTAGTATGTAATTATCCTTATGTTCATCCCTGCTTCTCATGCCAGTTAACTTTATCAGTTTACATTGATTGTAGTAGGGCTTACTTTGTCTTTTTGACTGACCTGTTTTCTTTCGCCTCTTTTCTTCCGTCCCCCCCCCAGGTTCTCAGGGTGGGAATATTGAAGCTTAGCTTGGACTTCTGATCGCTTGCTTGTGGGATTTAGCTCATGTACGGTTTGACATGAAGCTAGCTATGGTTATCACTTATTTTAGGGATAGTACTTATGTATTTCAGTTTTTCAGTTGAAGTTGTTTTTATCTAGACTTGTTTATTTGGAAAGTTGACATTATGTTGTACCAGACTTGTTTTGAAATGGTTTGAAATCTTCCGCTGTTTTATCTATGTTATTTACTCTGTTTACACATATACATATGTTCTTGTTCTGCCTTGATAGATCATTATGCATGTTTACCCGGTACAAATGCCCCTCCAAAGTCAGAGGGCTTGCAAGAGCCACCCTGGCGGAGGTGGGGTGTTACACAAATGCTTCGACTAATACATTTGTCTCATCGTTTAAAGGTCTGAAATCAATTTGATTGTCTGTAATTACTATTTCAACATTTTCCTCGAGATCTTCTTGATAGGCTTGTTCGTCTAGAATATTCTTTCCATCGAATGTAAATCTTGCCTTGGTTTTAAAAATCGCAGACCAATCTCCTTTATCTCTTTTTAGAGATGGACAAGGAGTGTAATAAGCTTGTAGGGCTTGTTTGGCTAGTACAAAAGGGTCGTACTTTTGATAATGTGAGGTACGTTTAATACCGGAACCTAGAACATTGTTGAACCAGTTGCATCCAAATAAGTCCTTTGCGAGTCTTGTAAACTATGTCAATTGCAAAATCTGAGTTAACATGCCATAAAAATAATTTATATGATTATTTGGATCATCACTTTCTTTAACAATTACACCAGTATTATTTGTTAATTTTTCAGCACTGTATTCTTTGATGTTAAATTTATATCCATTAACGAAATATGTTGAGAGAAAAAGAATGAATCTTCTTCTTCGATATATGGTTTGCAAATGGAACCTTCAACTTGAACTTTTTGTCTCACTCTTTTCTTTAAATGATTTAGATACCTAATAAAAAATATTTCTATTCAATATTAACTTTTATTTATAATTAAATTAACATTTGCATACTCAGTATAGTAATATACATTTCGATGGATACATCCATCCATATTGCACGGGACCTCGAAGATGTGCTTCATATGGAAAATAAACAAGTAAATGCTCCATTACATCAAAGAAACCTGATGGAAATATTTTCTACAGGTTACAGAGCTGTATATCGATTTCTTCTTCAAGTTTAAGTAGACGGTCAAATTTTAATATAGTTGAATAAAGCTCCTTATAAAATAGACTAAGTTTTGTTATTGCCTTCCAAACTTTTCGGGCAACAGTTCTTTGAAAGCAACAGGTAACAAAGTTTCCATCATTACATGACAATCATGGCTTTTCATTCCACTTAGTCTTCCATTTTTGTAGTCGACACATCTATGAATATTAGAGAAAATTCCATCGGGAAATCATAATCCTTCCACCAATTTTAACAGTACTTTAACTTGGTAGTTGTTTAGTTCGTAACATGCTTTGGGTTTTTTTACTGTCATTTCGCTTCGTACGAAACTCAAGATGATTACATATTTCTTCCATATCACATCTTGATTTCAGATCATCTGTAGTCTTTCCTTTAACAATCAAAATTATATTAAATACATTATCAAATATGCTTTTCTCGTTATGCATCACGTAAATGTTACGACGAATTAATCAATAAGGCAATTCCCATATGTACTCTGTTTGCACCAATTATGAACCATCGATTTGCCTTGAATTTCAGTTTATTGTCCGATTTCGTGTATCTTTGGATAATCTTTACAAGTTCATATATATCCTCGCTATACCAAATTGTTAGTGCTCGTAGAGTCCTATATCTATTAGTCGTGAAGTTTTTTGTCTCTTCTAAAAGGATGATTAATATGAAGAAAACATCGATCACAATCAAACAATGAAATTTTCTTCCCATACGGTAAGAAAAATGCTTATATTTTTTCCATGCAATAAAGACAAGAAAAACGACCGTTCCTACTCCAATCCGAAAGCATTGCATATGCAGAAAAATCATTAATAACCCATGACAAAGAATTGAACATCCGAATTTTTTTCTTTTTTGATACATCGTATGTTTCAACTCCTTTATACCATAATGTTTTCAACTTTTCAATTGACGGTTGTAAGTAAACTTCGATGCCCTGTGTCAGATCCTCAGGGTCAGGGACGACGATTGTGAGAAACATAAATGGAGTTTTCATACACAACCATGATGGTAGACTATATAGTGTAATTATTATAGGCCAAGATGAATATTTAGAACCAAGCTGAGAAAACAGTGAGAAGTCATCCGTATATAAGCATAGTCTAATGTTGCGGCTCTCCACTGCGAAATCGAGATATTACTTATCTAAAATTTTCCATGCTTCTCCATCGGATGAGTGTGTTAACGTACCTTCTTCAAGTGGTCTAACACTGTGTCATCTCATGTGATGCGCTGTTACAGATAATGCACATAACCTTTGAAGTCTAGGAGTGATAGATAAATAATGCATATACTTGTACGGAACTTTTTTTCCCTTCTGTTTGTTGGTTTGTATTTTTCTTGATTATATATTTTAACAGTTCTTAAGATTGATGTCTTCTTTCCAAAACAATATGCAACTCTTTAAACATGTATCTATTTTTTGATATGGAAAACTGAAAGATGACATAAGTTTTTTCACTTCATAATAATTTTTGCACATTAAATTATCGGATGACATATGGCATTTAGCAGCTTGAACAACAGCCGTAAATCCAACTTCAGCACGGTTGTATTTTGATTTCATTGCGATGTACTTTGCAGTTACCGATAATTGAGTGTCGCTTGTACATCCATTCTAAAGGTTTTTTCGCAGCATCCAATAAATCATATATTTTTTAGCTCTAACATTTGGAACCTCTTCGTTGTTAACATCATTGTTATCGATTTCAATAGTACAAAACATTGATCATGTTGCGTCGTCGACCATACATTCTATGAGATTCGTTGTACTAACTTCATCATCAATGACATCTATTGACTGATCTTGATTAGGGGCAACAATTTCTCCATGACGATCCCACACCAAATAATTCGGTATGAAACCATATTGACGCAAATGAACCCTAACCATATCCGGTATTAATTAGTTCAACAATTTGCGCCTACTACGTTGATAATGAATTTCTACATCGTTTCCAATTAGGGCTGTCAATGGATGCTTTCGGATATGGATAATGCCATATCCGTATCCGAAATTATTTTCGGATATCGGATATCTGTATCTGTTTAATTTTCGGATATCGGGTACCTGTATCCGCTTAATTTTAGGATACGGACAGATATCGGATATTTATCCACTCCGCTTGTAATTAATGAATTTAAGAGTATAAATAAAAAAGTTTGGATCAACATAAAATAATGTTTTTATTAATTTTTATATAAAATAAGGAAATAAAGACGTATAATGAGGAAACATTGTTTTATACTAATATCCATAAGTATATCCAAAAATATTCCAAAATTAAACACTAAAACTACTATTTTTCGCTAAAAATAAAAAAAGAATTATATCATAGTAACATCCAACGATTACAAAATAATTATTAACTCTATTTTTTTGTTTTCAGTTATATATATTACATCAATCAGTCGGACGGATATTTTTCGGATACGGATATCACTATAACCATATCATCACTATAACCATATCTGTATCCGAAAAGCTTTTCGGATATCGAATATCCATATCCGCTTTTCGGATAATGCCGGATAACGAATATTTTGGATACAGATTTGGAAGGATATCGGATTTTTTGGGTAACCGTCGACAGCCGTATTTCCAATATTACTTAAAGAAAATTCAATGAACACATGCACCTCGTTAAAAAAATGTTCACTTATCGAGCCACTAATTTCCCTTCTTTAATACATCCAGTTGCGATCAGTAAAATAATGGACTATTTTTCCTACTTTAAACCTACGGTGAAAAGTAAAAAAATTATTAATCATTATTTTTATATTTTAATTACCGCTTTAGTAAACATATACTAAATTACATAAGATTTTTACAAAATTTATCTAAAATAAACCAACTAATGGTTCATTGACATTTATGTGACTTTTGTGATGGTCGGTCATCCTACTTCCCATTACAAATACAATAGTAATTACATTCCATAAATCATATCATTTTAAACAATTTCCCAAAATTTCGGCACCACTTCCCTCTTGTTCCTTGTATCGTACACAAATGCGTGCACGCAAGAAACGAAAATGAAATGCCATCGAAATTTTGTGAACCGTTTAAAGTGATATGATTTACGAAATGCAATTACTTTATAATGTTTGCAACTTGTCCAATATAGGGACAAATCCGATAAATGTTGTATAAGATGAATAGGGTTGTCAATGGATACCCGAAAAATCCAAAATCCATCCGGATCCGTGTAACAACTCGCATTCTACGTATCGGAGGATTGCAAAATATTTATTTTATTTTCATCCGAAGTCATATGGTCGTGTAACGTTGGGAAACGACTATCGGGGTCATTTCCCACGTTCACGATTTTTGCCAAATTTTAAATGATCGTTTCGCCCCTAGCAAATCTTATTTCGCCTATAACTTTTGATTGGTAAGGAGTTTTGACCAGAAACCACTTCCATTGATTCAAATGATGGTTTCACATTCTGTAGAGTGGTCACATTAATCAAACGGCCTTACCGTTTGGGAGATATAGCTGAAATAAGGTTTAGAGGATGGAAAACAACCTAATCAGGCTTAATAGGGTGATTAGCAGCTAGGCCCATAACCCATTTCAAGATTAGGGTTATGGGAGGGCTGAAAGGAGTTAGAGAATGATTCCTTTTCGTTTTTCTAGCCGCCACAAACATTCCTTGAACCCTAGTAATGGCTTCCATCTTTTAAATCTCTCTATAAATGCTTTCTAATCACTAATTAAGCCAATCAACATCAAATCAAGTCGGATTAACACCAAATTAGAGTTAGAGTTGTTGCACTACATTGGGATCCGAGCCAAATCAGTAAAAGTTTCAGATCTAACATCTATTTTTCGCTAAGGTGAGTGATTAGTATGTTTATTTACTAATTATGGCTAATTAGGGTGATTAGTGATAATTAGTGAATTAATGACTCAGAAAAATATGTAAAAAAAATTCTAAAATATTATTTTATTTCGCTGGTATAAATTTGGGTTAATTTGGATTAAGTTTGCTAATCCTATTGTTAAAAATGGTTAAACATGGTTAAGGGGAAAATCATGGATTTGTGTATGTTTGATCCTAAGTAACACATATGATTGATGTTTTAATAGTTTTGATTGATTACACATGTTATTACTGCTGTTTGGTATGCTTTGAGATTGCATGGGAAAGTTAGAATGGTCGAAAACGCCGTCGTGTGGCGCAAATAGCTTGTTGGAAGAGAAGCAGGAATTTGGACCGGATCGGATCGTGCTCGCCACCCTGAACCGACCCGAGCTCGCCACCTCGAACCGCTCGCACTCGAGCACCATGAGAAGCCTGCACCTGCGAAACGATGAGACGCCATGACCCAATGGAGAACCACGAGAACTGAACCGACCCGGTGGAAGGACTCGACCCACGAACCGATCCAGAGGAGTAGGCATTTACGAACCGGGCAAGAGAAAAAGTGCACGAACCGACCTGGATGGAGAAGCTTGACCCGACCCTGTAGGGTAAACACGATCCGACCCCAATGATGACTCTGAACCGAACGCCTGCTTCACCAACTCACGAATCGAATGAAGACCGAACTGAACCAAAGAGGACCAAAGCCCGAGATGCAAAGGAAGTCCAAATGAGAAGTTATTACTCAGGATCCAGATGGGAACCGACGAGTTAACTTCTAGAGTTGGGCTTTGCTGCGGGACGTGTGCAAAGGGCTTATCGGCATCTATAACTTTACATTGAGAGAGGGGGCATGTAGACGAACCAGAGCCAGGGTTGTGTGGACTGGTTAACTCGTTAGGGTTATTGACTATGGACTAGTGCAGTAGGGTCAACGTAACAGTTGTACGGGGTGGGACTCCGTCATGGCCCCAAATTGCAAAGTGGTCGTAGTAATAGTTGTATGGAGTGGGACTCCATCATGGCCCCAGTGGTTCTGGTGATCAAAGCGGTGGATATCGTATGCTTTACGCACTGAGTGAGAGATGTGAGGATGATTGCTATGTTTGATGTTTGCTATCACCATGACACGCACACTCCCATTTTTACACTATATGTTAGTGTTACCTTAGAGTATTGTACATCTTGTTGTTCTAACTCTTTGGTTGCAAGTCCAGGTCAGGTATGATTATTTATATCTGTTATTGTTTTACTTTGCTGCTATCGCTCATACCAGAGTTTTGTCTGACCCAGAGTTTTATGTCTCTTCCTATTACTCTCGGTGATCCTAAATGAGCAGACTAGAGAGAGGTTAGGTGGTTATGCATAAGTTGTTGTCCGGAGACAAGCAGGAGGCTTCCACGTACTTTATATACATATTCTCCCTGTGTGGTTGTTGGTCGCTACTTTGGGCATTAGCAGTGCACCACTTTTATTTCCTTTTAGAGATAGTATTTTAAAGTTGTAATAATTGGATATGAAGCTGTATTTTGGATTTCGCTACTCTGATGGTTATGGTTTAATTTCATCTTATGTACTGTCTCGCCTGTTTTATATCAAGTTATATTATTATTATATTTTATTCCATGCGCTGTGAGATGTACTCTAGGTTCTTTGGTAGTTCATCGTTTCAAACCCTTTCTTTTGACGATCGTCCCGTGCTAGTCGGGCATCGACACAGCGCATTTCGAGGAAATGTCGGCTGGTACGCGGCAGGCCATCAAAATCCGTATCCGAAAGGAGGATAATATCTGATATCCCAAAAAACGGATGCGCATACGGATACTTTGATATCCGCATCTAAAAATTATCAGCCCGACTTTTTTCAACACTATACTCAAAATTATATGTATTTTATTGCAATGAATGAGATTTTTTTTACTGGTTTATTCAGTTGAAGGTTTATATTATATACGCCAAATGCATATTAGCTTCTCAAGTCTATTTGATTTCATTATATTTTTTTATTTTTAACACTTTTGTAATCAGTAGAATTGAAAAAGATCTATGTTAAGCAAAAAAAATTCATTTATATTTCTTGATTTATCGATCGTTGGCAGATAGGATAATTATCTGATATCCGTCCATGTCCGCGGATACCGATATCCGATTTCTGAAAATGATTTCGGATACGGATATAGCACTATCCTTATCCGAAAGTATCTGTTGAAAGCCCTAAATAAGAATGTCCATTTTGTAGAAAAATGAATATCCATATAACGATCATGTACAACACTTGTCAATCGGGGCCAAGTAATATCTAAGAGTTTAAATATTTGTTTATAATAAATTTAAATATATTATTTGTTCATATTTCACCGTTTCGAACATATGTATTGAATTACATATTTTTACCATTTTGCATAATATATGACTCGTTTTTGCTAAAACACTATATTATATACTAAATTAAATATATAATTTGTTTATATACTAAGTTATACAATTTGAGGAATTCTAACTACGATTATTCATAACAAAATCTTCCAAAATCATTCAAAACTTATTAGAAACCAAATTAATTCACGTGTTCGCATAAATATACAATCCGTTTTCGCTTAATTATCCAAAACTACGATCAAGTCAAACATAATAAATAACTTGTGTTCGCATAAATTAAACTATTTGCAAAACTTATCATACGCCTACGATCAATCCAAACAAAATCATCCTACACATATACAATATACATAGTTAACCTAGCAATTAATAATAATTTGACCATTTTGATGATAGCAATAGTAATTAACAAGCAATATGATGTAATGAACACTCGTAGCTATTAAGAAAAAGTATAATATAAATTTAGGCCCAAATTACAAAACCTAATGGAGGTGCAACACAAGAAGCTTGGTGCCGGAGGTGACTTGGAGGCGGTTTGTAGGAGTGCAGCATTTGGGGAGAAGGAATTAAAGGTAGGTTTTCTTTGTTTTGGGTGAAGGAAGACAAATGAAGTAGGTTACGGTTTTCTGGAAAATGTATACAGGCGAATTATAACGACTTCCAACGGCTGTAAACGACATATATTGCAACGACTTCAGACGGCTAGTTTCAAAAGCAACGGACCGTTGGAAGCCATTGGAATATGCGGGTGGAATACATTGCAGTTCTAGTAGTGATATATACATACATCTCCAAAATACTATCTCTAACAAAATACACAACTAATATTTCCCAAAGTAATGATCAACAGAAGTAACATGTATGAGAGTATATACAATACGTAGAAGCCTTTTGCTCATCTCTAATCAGCTACTTAAGCACACCAACTGTCTTTAGTCTGGTCATTTAAGAGCACATAGAGTAATAAGAGGCAACGCATAAAACTCCAAGTAAGACAAAGTCTGTTGTGAGTGATCGTAATCTTAATCACTAAAAAAGATAACACAATAGGTGTGAACAATCATATTTGATCTGGCCCTACATCCAAAGAGTTAGCATACATAATCATGTACTTTACTCTATGGTAATCACAATACTAGGTGTAAATGGAAGTGTGCATGTCATAGTGATAACAATCATCCAGGCATAACAAACATCCTTACGTTCACTCACTCGGTGCTTTTGAATTGACGGCATCAAACATCTTGGCCACCCCTTCCAAATAACACTGGTAGGTTTGAACATCAACCGACTCTTCCAATTAATTTCCACACTAGCCACTAGGTCAAAACGTAAACATACTCTCGTGAATTACCCTACCAAGTCCACAACGTCAATGGGATCTGAGGTCCGGGCAAATCAAGTCTAAACTGTAAACCGATTATATCTTCCTCATGCTACTAATCCCAAGGTGCACCAAAGTGTCTAAACGTTGTTGACTTCCTTTGCACATATACCCGCAGTGAACTCCAACTTGGAAGTCACCGCATTGATTCTCGTCTGGATCTTGGTGGTAACCCCTCATTTAGACTTTTCTTTACGTCACGGGTATAATTAGATGTATTGGAGTTGGTCTTCAAAAGAGCTCGTTCCTCGCCGTGAAGTGACATCATGTCGTATGCCACCATAAAGAAGCCATGTCCATCGTGTTGGATCTAGGTTAACCCTATAGGGGGTGAATAGAGTTTATTGGATTAAATCGAGATATTAAAAATAACCACATCATAGATTTCAGTAGAGAAAGTAAATGCAGAAATAAATAACACAGATTTTATCCAGCTTCGGCAAACCCTTCTAACTGCTACATTCTCAAGATTTCTACTAGGTATTAAAACAAATCCCGCTTACAAAACCCTGTAAACTCGCAAACCCTGCTCCTTCTCTAACCCTACGCTCAAAATCCTAGACTTATCTTTATTCCCAAGATCAGATTTTCCCCGAATTACAAACCGTAATTAGTAAACCCTGGTTATAAACACTATAACTAATAACCCAAGTTTTAGAGACACTAAAAAACTGATGGAGATCGGTTACAGAAGAAAATAGAAACAACAACAATAAAAACAAACCTAAAGACTGTATACACTCTAATTTTAAACTCATGATACAAAAAATTGATCAAAGAAAAAAAACTAGAGTTATTCTCCCTTTAAAATAATGTGTTAGTCCTTGAGATGACTTGGTCGACTAAAAATCTTTGCTTCAACATGCTTTCGTCAATCGGCCCCCTTACCTTTACATTTCTAGAAACTGAAAAACGGTGATGACAAATTAATTTAGGGTTTTGAATCCTCTTAAATTTGATATGAGGCTGCTCTGATGTGCTTCGATTCCCATTTGCAATCTCCTTGCCTTAATCGAGTTGAAGAATTTTGATCGATCCTAGTTACTTGTTCATTCTTTCTAGTATGAATTTATCAATTCGACTTTTGTTTGCTTTTGGATATAGATAACCGATCTTGCCAGTGATGAAAAACGGTGTATAAATAAGGCAAATCGAAACCCTTAAAAATTCTGGTTTCATAAATTTGGCTTGACTGATTTTGCGTGTGATTCCCCTTTTGTTGCCTTGATTTGTATTGAATTGGCTTGCGTGAAAACAGACTTGATTTGTTGCCGTGATTAAATGAATTTCTGAAAACAAAATTGCTGGAAAGATTCGAATTGATTTTTGCCGAAAAGCGATTGCGAAATTCTGGAAATAAATAAGTGTTTTCTTTGGCTCTAAAATACTAGAAATGATTTCGAATAAAATATTCTTGCCAAAATATTTTCTGGAAAAAGTTGAAATGTTTTCATGCCATAAATAACTTGCTCAAAATATGTCCTTGCTGAAATGATACTTGCCCGTTTTTCTCTACAAATAATGTTGTTGTGTTCACTGATGATCTTGGTTGCCATATATTTTCTCCCTGATTTGCTTGATTGAGTTCTTCGGCCCTCATGTTTTTAATATGTTTTCTTGTTTTTTTTTTTTTTGAGAAAAGGAAATATCATAAACAAAAAGGAGAATTTAGCCATTCTCCAACGGCTCACAAAAACGATTTCTGAGAAACAGAAACCATGCGCACACAAACTAGAGAAAATCTAAACTGCAACATAAGGGAAAAACAAAGAACAAAGATAAGCAGTCCTGATCTACTCTTCAGAAAAAGCAGCAGAATCTTCTACAACCACTGAATCGGCGATGAGATCAACCGTCGTAGAGCAGAAGAGTACTAGGCCAGTTTACAATTCTCTGAAAGACCCAAAATCCATGGCTGATAGAGCTTCGCAATCTTCCCCTTAGATCTGAAGACTCCAGATCCTTGAGCCTCCCCAGCTTCCCTGCAACTGTATTCCAATGTTTTCTTGTATTTGGCATGAACTTGGGCCTTTGAATCATATCTACAATTTTATTTCTTCCCATAATTGTTGCTTGATTTTTGGCCTGACACTTGTGTGTTTTTCAATTTTCTTTCCACTGCATTGATTTGTTACAATGAAACTGTGATTGGATTCTATATTAGCGCATGACTTCTGGAGTTTGTTGAACACCCATTCGAAAAATGGAATTTGTTCTTGTGTGGTATATACCCCGGGAACTTTGGAATGATTCCTTGCCAAAATTGCTTCGTATTATTCTAGAAACATTTGAGCAACTCTGTTGCATGTAAATACATTGCGATATACATATCTTATTTGGCTCCATTTGTCGAGTGTTGTGTACATACTTGTTGTAACACCCCATAATTTTACAACACTAAAGTTGATAAATTAAAGAATATTTAATTAAATATTCAGAATTAAGTGAAATAGAAACCGCCATTGCGTTCGTCTCGGAATTCTGGTCAAAATAGACACCTGGTTGCGTAAAACGGACACCGTATGAAGAAGTAATTAAGGTTTGAAGTTTGTATACGCATAAGAAGAATACATATGAATAAAATAAGTTAAGAAATTCAAAACTGTTCAAATTCGAGCAGAAAAAGGGGAGCGGGAAATTTCTGGCCCGTGGGTGTCGACCCCATCAAGTGGGTGTCGACCCATGGGTCGACCCCATAAGGCGGGTGTCGACCCCTGGGTCGACTCACAAAGGAGGGGTCGACCCCTTGCAGATCCAAGGCAGAATTCAATTTTATGAACGTAGACTCCTTTCTTGACCAGATTCGTTGATTCTAGGCTATAAATAAGACACTATACCCATTGTTTTTTTCATGCAATAACAATGGAGAACTAGATGCTGTTGAATCACGGGAATTTTGATCAATGACAACAAAACGAAGGTAAATGGAAATCATGAGATGGAGCTAAGATTATATATATATATAGGTATTGGGTCTTGTTAGATTTATGTTAAAATATATCCTCAAAGTATAACACGAATGCACAAAAAACTTATATATATATATATATATATATAATATAAAGCTACAAAATTACCAGGACTGTATAGAAAAATCTGTACCAGTCGACTAGTACATATTCTACCAGTCGACTGGTAGCAGAAAATTTGTGCAGCAACGATTACTTTTAAAAGATTTTAAATATATATACTTTAGTATTTTTACCAGTCGACTAGTGGATTTTTGACCAGTCGAGTGATCAGAAATTACAGAGTTTTCATGAAGAGTCACTTCCTTTCATGAAGAGAACTCTCTTCAATTCTGAATGGAAATGGATACAACTTTTCGTAGAAACTATTCATGAAAGAATGCTACTCTTCCAATCTTATAAATACACTTCAAATCGTATTTCCAAACAACCGATTTTCAATGATTCTTCTCTAATTTCTGATTTAAACTTCTATATACTTTGCAAACAAAAGCTCTCCAAATTCAAGTTACTTATTGAATCCTTAATAATACTTTTTCACATCTTGATTCAATAAGTAACTAGCTACCTTAAATCTTTGCAAGCATTTCAAATACTCGAGGATAAGATTATAGGATGGGTGTACTTAAACCGTTGACTATCCATGTTGATTCAAGAACACAAAGTAGATGTCAAAACACTTGTATTTGTTGAAATCCAGTGTAGTTGCTCAGGCGAGAGTCATTCTTGTTGGGGCTCGGGTGTAGTGACCTATTCCTCCGGGTTAAGAGAGGGCGTGATAGTGAATTCCGAAGAGGAGCTTCGGAACTGGACGTAGGGCGGGAAGTCCGAACCAGTATAAAATTCCTGGTGTCATTTTACTTTACTTATTACTTTTATTTACTTGTATTATATCATATTAGTTCCTATATTAGTTAGTTAGTATATCACTATATTTCCGCTATATCCATATAGATCCCGATTAAGTCGTGCACACCGACTTTTTCAAGAAATAGTACTAGATATGCTTTTATGTATAATAAAAATACCACTACTAGTAATAAAGCACGAGTAAATCCAAGACTCAATTTTTCGAATACTTCTATGACTACAGATATTTCTAATAAACCTAGAAGTACGAAAAGGAATACCAATAGAAATTATTTAAATACTTGGGTTCCTATAAGTTGGGAAAACAGAGAAAAATATATCGATGATTATTTTGATTCAGTAGTTAATAATAAAGATTTTATTTTCAAAGGTACCATTAAACCATCTTGGGTATGGTTACCTTCCAACTAACCCCTGGACCCTGACGAAGGAAGTGGGTACCAAAGTGTGTGTGTGTATGATATTTGTTGCAGGTACTCCACAACAACAAAAAGAGGTCATTTCAGTATCTTTTGGAAACAGAGCTCAAAATTAGATCAGAGAATCTGGTAATCTTTATTCATTCTATAGTATCATATGGTAATACTGATTAAAAAATAGAAATAAAATTATTACTATAAGTCATGATTTCATGAGTCATGCTTATATAACTAGTTCATGTATGCTTTAATTTTTCATATAGTTTAGTCCATGAACTATGCACAACAATCTTTATTAGTTATTACTAATAATAGATTTTTTGTAGATATCTTCCCTAAATCATTATTGAAGATACATTTATTAAACTTCAAAGAGAGCTAGGAATTATTTCATATAAAGATTATTAAGCTTGTATAATTTCCTTTATATATCGATTACTATGCAATCATGTTATTTAATGTTTTTAATCGATGACAAAGGGGGAGAATAATGAGAATATGCTTATATGATATGCTTATATTTCTTATAATGATGAATTTTGCACATGTATATATGAATGTTATGCATGAATATATACGTGGTTACTAACATTTTGGTACATGGATTCAAATGGTAAGTCTATTCTTATGTACTAACAAAATGTTGCAGAAATTCAGGGGGAGCAATATCATATTTTAACAAGAATGCAAAGTGTTTTCATCAATCAAAAAGGGGGAGAATGTTGAATCACAAGAATTTTGATCAATGACAACAAAATGAAGATCAATGGAAATCATGAGATGGAGCTAAGATTATATACATAGGTATTGAGTCGTGTTAGATTTATGTTAAAATCTATCCTCAAAGTATAACACCAATGCACGAAAAACATATATATATATATATAATATAAAGCTTCAAATCTACCAGGACTGTACAGAAAAATCTGTACCAGTCGAGTAGTACATATTCTACCAGTCGACTGGTAGCAGAAAATTTGTACAGCAACAGCTACTTTTAAAAGATTTTAAATATATAGATACTTCGGTATTTTTACCAGTCGACTGATCAGAAATTACAGAGTTTTTCATGAAGAGTCACTTCCATTCATGAAGAGATCTCTCTTCAATTCTGAATGGAAATGGATACAACTTTACGTAGAAACTATTCATGAAAGAATGCTACTCTTCTACTGTTATAAATACACTTCAAATCATATTTCCAAACAACCGATTCTCAATGATTCTTCTCTAATTTCTGATTTAAACTTCTATATACTTTGCAAACAAAAGCTCTCCAAATTCAAGTTACTTAATGAATCCTTGATAATACTTTTTCATATCTTGATTCAACAAGGAACTAGCTTCCTTAAAATCTTTGCAAGCATTTCAAATACTCGAGGATAAGATTATAGGAAGTATGTACTTATACCGTTTACTATCGATGTTGATTCAAGAACACAAAGTAGAAGTCAAAAAACTTGTATTTGTTGATGTCCTGTGTAGTTGCTCAGGCGAGAAGCATCCTTGTTGGGGCTCGGGTGTACTGACCTATTCCTCCGGTTTAAAAGAGGGCGTGGTAGTGAATTCCGAAGAGGAGCTTCGGGACTGGACGTAGGGCGGGAAGTCCGAACCAGTATAAAATTCTTGGTGTCACTTTACTTTACTTATTACTTTTATTTACTTGTATTATATCATATTAGTTCTTATATTAGTTAGTTAGTATATCATCTATATTTCCGCTATAACCATATAGATCCTGCTTAAGTCATACATACCGATTTTTTTCAGATGCTGCCTCTGCCCAGATTAGATTAAGCCTTTTCTTCTTCAACAATCATGTCATTCAAGTTTAGAGATTTGTGATTCAACTTCTGCAATTACTCTTCTATTTCTTAGATCCAATCACAGTGATTCTACGTTATTTTTAGATCTAAATACTTAAAAGTTAATCTTGACATGACTATAACTTGGATCTAAGCCTATGACTATTTGAATCATATCAGATCTGCTATAACCTGTGTATATAAGTTATTCTAACATGACTATGAACTAGATCTAAGCCTATACCTATTTATCATGTCAGATCTGCCATTGTTTGTTTATCTAATTCATTGTTTAGATCTCATCATGTCTGTTTATGATGTATGTTAGAATCAGTTCTACTATAACATGTTCATCAGATCTGTTCCTACATACCTATCTTGTCATTATGCCCAACTTTATCACTGTATGTTTATTAGTTGCTATACCTATCTCTGCCATTATATGTCATTCTTGCTTATTATGTTCATTTATGTCCTCTTCCCTTCTTCTTTTCCCATTTTATTTTTACAGCCAGGCTACCTTCGAGCCTAGACATGCCACTGAAATATGCGAACGCGTAAAATTAGGAACGAGGGGAAAACGTTAAAATTGGGGCATAACTTGTATTGGGAAATTTGGGCATAAATTGAATGTAATACATGAATGTGGATTTAGGGCATAAACCACAACTATGATTAAAGACCTGAATTTGGGGCATATGGTTCGTTATGAACATGACTTGGGAAAAGGGCATGAAAACGTATAATGACATAGGAATAATTGGTTAATAATGGAAATGCCTAGAATTACAGTAATCAGAAACTGTAACCGCGATTAGGCACGAGGTTAGATTACACTTATGGTGGAAGTCTGCCCAGAGCCAACCGACATATCCAGCGACCACAAGTGGTGAATCTAATGTGAGGGGTCTAAGTGCATAAACATGTGATATGCTAAGACAGGAGGTTAAGTCCGACTTGTGGAAGAAGTCTGCCCGGACCCGCCCGACATATCCAACATCCACAAGTTGTGGGCCTAATGTGGGAGGTCTAGTACATTATAACCATAAATGAATATGGTAATAAACTTGAATACTTAACCTAGTTGAATCCATATGTATTGTATATGTTAACTTGAGTAGGGGTTAAGTAAAATTGTATAAAATAGTGGGAGGGTTAAGTACATCTTGGGTTGGTGGGTAATATTTATATATAGGCCCACAAACTTAACTTGTGGGGTTATGCAATCTTTTACTCTGGTATAACATAACCTGTGGAAAACCTAGTAGGGATGCAAGCATAGGGGGAAGCTTGTATCATCTTGTGTGTGGGACCCGTTTCAGTCAGTAACATATTTATAGTTATCAAATGAGTACTCCGAACTACGTCGGAGTCGGGGCACGCTCACTGGGCTGATTGTAAGAGATCCAAGTGAAGGGGCAGCATGGGCAGCGCAATCCGACGAGGTCATGTGCGTGCACGGGTCCTGCAGAGGAGGTTTAGACGTCGTGACACCTGTAGATATGGTTGTGCACAACCTAAAAACAAAGGGTTGCCACTTTAGGAAGTGATACATCTTACTAGGCGAGCACAGGGTATCTACGGAGTAGGGAGCCGATCGATTGGGGTAGTACTTAGGGTATATCTTGACTCCGGTATGTCTAGGAGCCCGTTATTGTCCTTAGGGGTAACTCTGGTATGTTGGGCTGCTTGTTATTGTATGGGGTAAAACCTCTCACTAGAAGTACGCCTAATTCTACCATCTTATAGTTGTTGAGATCATCTCATTCTGGTTATACTAGTATTGGTGCAGGGAGAGAAAGAGAAAGTACTACAGAAGTGCACTATACTCTATTATGTTTATCCTGTTTACCTTGTCATACCTGCATTTTATGATGTTATCTCTCTTATCCACTTTATGTGGCTGTCATGATACTATTACTTATTTATATGCTAAAAGTAACTGGACTCGCCAGACTTTTATGTCTTACCCATTTTGTTTCCTCTTCTTTCTCTTCCCCCCCAAGGTTATCAGGGTAGGAATACTCAAGCTTGATCAGGATTTTGCTTTCATCTTGCTTGGAGTCACTTAGATGTACTGCTTGATTTCATATCTCTCTACTATGTTTATGTTTGTAGGGATTATGCTTCTTTTATTATTGTACTCTGATGATTTAAGTATAAGACAGAAGTTTTAAATTGATGTACTAGGTTTTATGCATTTCAGACATATGATGTAACCATGTTTTTTACTACGATGTTTTCTACTCAATAAATTTTTGAATTCCGCTATAATTTATTATCTGTCTTGTAATGTTTCTGTTTCTATTTACCTATAACGCTTCACGAACTTAATGCATTCTCTTAATGAGTGACATTAACGGACGTGGGGTGTCACACTTGGTATCAGAGCTGAAGGTTAACAGATTTTGAAAATTATTTTCAAAAAGGTTTTAAAAGAAAGCCTTTTCAAAAGAATAAGTCTGTTTTGAAAAACATATTCCCTAAAGCCATATGTAATATCTTTCGATTCTCTATCTGAATCCCTTTTCTTCTTTTTTCCAGCATGTCTGGGGAACCTAATATTCCTGAGGGCGTTACGATACCAGGCTTGTTCCGTAGGTATCTAGAGGCCACAGCGCCTATCGGTGGTCCAGCAAACGTTCCTCCCCCGGCTGCACCCGTTGTTCCTCATCCTCCTCCTCCATGAGCAGATAATTTCTTTAAGATGTACAAAAATTTCTGTGCTATGGGTGGAAAGTCATTCCAAGGAACTGAAAATTTCGTAGAAGCAAGGAATTGGCTTAAAGAGAAGGAGGACTTGTTTGGAATTTTCGAAGTTAACGATCGTAGGAAGATTCAGTTTGCCGCTTGGCTATTGAAAGATGAGGCTTCATTCTGGTGGGAAGTGACACAAGCAAGACGTCCAGTGGAGACTTGGGATGATTTTCGGCAGAGGTTTGAAATGAAATTTCTTTCTCAAGCTGAGAAAAGTATGCAAATGGAAAGGTTTTTGGCACTCAATCATGGAGGCATGACTATTAAAGAGTATGTTAACAAATTCAATCAACTGGCGAGGTTTGGGTTGGAGCTAGTGGATACTCCGCATAAGAAAGCTTTGCAGTTTGCTAGAGGATTGAGTAAACCCCATTATGGGTTATCTATGTCTCATATTCCAATGAGGGCAACTTTTGAGAGGCTCGCTAATATGGCATTGATGCATGAGGAAGATAAAGGATACAAGAAAGAAACTAAGGTGGAGGAAACAAAAAATAAGAAAGTGTGGCCAAAGAAAGGACAACAGCAACAACAAAAGAAGGGCGTAAAGAATGACAAGGCTAAGGGTAAGAGGAAGCGCCATAATTATGGACGTGAGGGTCATCTGATCAAGGACTGCAAAAGAAAGAAGAATGCTTATTTCAGTTGTGAAGAAGGATTAGACACTTTTTTAAGGAGTGCCCGAAGAAGCAAGGATAAGGTCAAAGGGCAGGAGCTTCTGGAGGGCAGGTGCATGCTTTCATGACCAGTGCTCCAGATAGAGGTAGGAAAGTTTCCGTCGAAGGTTTGATTTCTCTTTCTAATCATCCTATTAGAACTCTTTTTTATTCTGGCGCTTCGCATTCTTTTATATTTGATTCTGTGGTTGAGTCTCTGCACCTTAATACTAGTATGGTAGTGGATCTCATTGTTGTCTCAAACCCCATTGGGGGTACGGCTCATTTGTCCATGATTTGTTGGGGTTTGAGAATATTTGTGTTAGGCGTCGAGTTTGAGTGCGACACATATGTGCTCGGTTTCATGGGCTATGGATTGATTCTAGGGATGGATTGGCTAGCAATGTATAGTGCCATTCTGGATTGTGAAAGGAGGGTTGTTAGACTTTTGACTTGCCATGGGAGGACCCTCGAGATTTCTTGTAACCCAAAGGGGTCTGTTATGCTTAGTTTCCTAGAGTCACTTGATACATCTATCAATGATCTGCGATCTATACCCGTAGTTCGTGAATATCTTGTGTTTATGAGGAGGTTCAGAGCTTACCTCCGAGGCGCGAGATCGATTTTCGTATATACTTGGTGGATAATGCAAAGTCAATTGCATTGCTTGTGCACCACATGGCTCCAAGGAAAAGAAGGGAGCTCAGCAAGCAAGTAGGGGAGCTACTTAAGAAAGGGTTTATTAGGAAAAGCATATCAAAATGGGGTGCTCCGTTGGTATTCACAACTAAGGTGGATGGTTCGCTTCTCTTATGTGTAGACTATAGAGAGTTGAACAAATTCACCAAGAAGAATAGGCACCCACTCCCGAGGATAGAAGATTTGTTTGACCAGCTTGTTGGTGCATCAGTTTTCTCTCAGTTAGACTTGGCCACAGGGTTACATCAGTTGAGGGTGGCCGAGGACAGTATAGACAAGACCGCTTTTAAGACTCCAGATGGTTTCTTTGAATGGCTTGTTATGCCTATTGGGTTGACGAATGCACCCGCCTATTTTGTTGATTTGATGAGTAGGGTGTTTCGACAGTTCCTAAATAAATCTGTTGTGGTCGTTGTTGATGACATCTTAATTTTCTTGAAGAGCGAGGAAGAGCATGCCCAATATTTGAGAGACGTTTTGGAAACTCTCCGTGCGCACCAACTTAAGGCAAAGTTCTCCAAGTGTCATTTTTGGAGGAAAGAGGTGAGATTCCTAGGGCATGTGGTTTCTAAAGATAGGATAGCAGTAGATCCCGCGAAGGTAGTTGCAGTTCAAGATTGGCAGATCCCAAAGAATGCAACGGAGGTGAGAAGTTTCCTTGGATTAGCGGGTTATTATAGGAAGTTCATTAAGGACTTCGTGAAGATATCAGCCCCACTCACCAGGCCGACAAAGAAGAATCTGACGTTTTCATGGGATATAGATTGTGATGTTGCTTTTCAACGATCGAAGAGGGCTCTGACAACAACCCCGGTCTTGACCTTACCCGATGAGAACAAAGTGTTTATAGTATACACTGATGCATGTGGTACAGGGCTTGTTGCGGTTCTGATGCAAGAGGGAAGGGTGGTATGTTATGGAGGTAGACAGTTAAGGGTTCATGAGAAGAACTACCTTACCCATGACTTAGTGCTAGCTGCCATAATAATCGCGCTTAAGACATGGCGCCATTATTTGCTTGGAGAGAAGTTCGAGTTGTACACCGATCATAAATCTCTCAAGTACTTGTTCTCGTAGAAGGATCTTAATTTAAGGCAACAAAGGTGGACGGAGTTCCTAGCATCTTATGACTTCGAGATTGCTTATACCCCTAGAAAGGGTAATGTGGTGGCAGACGCACTGAGTAGGTAGAGGATGGCCTTAAGTCCTCCGTTTGTGGAGAGGAAAAGCTTGGAGTTTATATCGACTTTTGACTTTAGACCCTCCACCGAGTTTTTGCCTGGCTTATTAGCATCACTGGAGGTGCAACCTACTCTTATGGATCAGATAGGAGCTTCGCAGCTAGAGGATCCACAGATTTCAGACATCTTGGATAGGCTCAGTAAAGGGGAGACTTCTAGTCACCTTAGTACATATTCCACAGACGATAAAGGGTGGTTGCGATGAGATGGAAGGCTTTGTGTTCCTCGAGTTGAGAGTTTGTTAAAGACAGTCCTAGAGGAAGCCCATCGTTCTAAGATGACTATTCATCCAGGCGATGATAAGATGTATAGAGATATGAAGAGGGTTTTCTTTTGGGCTGGGATGAAGAAAGATGTGGTGGAGTTTGTTTCTCAATGTTTGATTTGCCAGCAAGTCAAAGCTGAGCAAAAGAAGCCGGTGGTTTACTGTTAATCCCCCAAAAAATCCATATGCACATTGAGCAAAGGATGTGGAACGGGCACCATCAGAGTCGGTCGTGCATGATGTTATCTGAGGTGCTTAAACGACTCACAACAGACAGGATGCAACCGCACAGAGCAAGACCCAAATATCAAACCCAAGGCAAGTCAACCAGTACGACCAAAGATGATGGCACAATATGCTATGAGAGGTGTGACTCGATAAAGATCAAGGTCGTATATCCTGTAGACCGCTTAGACACCCAAAAAAAAAACAAATCGCCCATTCAACATAGGCAAGAACGACTTTATGGCGTAGCCGTAGGGACAAACAGTGCCACACAGAAGCAGCAAAAGGACGAGCACCCTGGAACCAAGAAGGTCAGTCGTACAAGGAACAAAGGGGAATTGATTCCAGTCCCACGTTCTGCTCTTATAAAATTTCTCAAAGCAGTCATGATCACATGGACGCCCGCTCCTATGGACTCTCACAACTACTCAAGACGCTCGCTCCATTGAGTCGCTTGCACATGGTAGCTGAATACAGCCACAGAAAGCTGGCTACAGCTAGCCGATGGCATGGTTGTAATTAATAAAATGAGCGACCCGCAGCTGGCATAAACAGACTTCAGGTCATTTCCCAAGGGGAGCTTACCTATAAATACACCATGACTGTCAACAGAAAACGGGGATCGAATCTTTGAAACCACAAAGTGCTACTAAATTCTACCCTCAACTACTGATTCGGCCATGGCGTCAAGTACAATCCAGTGACCAAGAAAACGGAAGCATCCTCTTTCTCAATCATTCATCCATCCTTCTTCTCCACAAATTTTACCATTCTCTTGTACAATTCCAAGATCTGAAACATATGTAAACGAGGGTATACTGTGTGAACATAGGGATGTGTGAAAAGAGAGAATTGATGTATTTTGTAATCCTTATTATAAGATTGGAAATCACCTTCATAGTGGATGTAGGCCTAATTAACGGCCGAACGACTCTAAATCTCGTCTCTACTTTACCTTTCTTGTGTTTTTCATTTTTAATTGCTGATTGAATACGGTTCCATTTATTTCTTACCAAATTGGTGAAGTACAGTTTAGTACCTTGGGTGTTTAGAACATTTTTGGTGTAAACATTTTGGCGCCCACCGTGGGACCGTGCTTATAATTCCCTTTCGTAGTTCAGCAATTTAAAAAAAATCCCAAAAAAAACGCTTTCTCTTTTGAAACCATGGTTGGAACGAAGAAAAGCGGCAAACCTACTAAAGTTACTACGATCAGCGAGGGTTATAATGCTGACGAAGCTACACCTCAAATCTTGAATCAAGGGGCAAGGGGTACCCCTAGGCTATCTATAACGCGAGATGAATTGAACGTGGTTGTAACCGGCCTGAACGAAAAAAATGGATAATACAACGAAGATGATAATGGAAATGTTTGATGTCCTAACCAATGTTCAAGCCAATTTGTTACCGCCAAACACTGTGGTTAACACTGGTGAAAAAAGGACTCATCAGCCTCAGACCCTGGGCGACCTCATAGCCCAGTGGGAGACAGGGGAGAGGCCGACGTTGAGGATCCTAAGGCCAGATCTCCACATTGCAAAGAAGAGCGTGTGGCTCGGACTGTCGCAAGTCCCACTATCGTAACATCCTTCAAAAAGGATGCAAGGTGCCGAAGCTCAAACGGTGGTCGCACCGATAAAAATGTCAGTGCCGATCCCGATGAACAGGCAGGTGACGAGAGGCGCATCACAGACATGATCCAGCGAATAATGAAGGAGAAGGTGACTCGGGAAGATGAAGAGAAAGAATGGGAGTTTTTCCCCGGAAAAAACCCATTCAAAGAGGAAACCCGTCAAGCGAAATTCCCGAAGAAATTTGTACCCCAAACAATAGCACCTTATAGCGGAGTTGGAGATCCAACCGTTTTTCTGTTCAAGTACGACCAACACATGAATGGGGCTAGGGCCACTGATGAAATCAAGTTCCTATACTTTCCCATGTGCCTGGAAGGTGTGGCCTCATTATGGTTCACCAGACTTCCACCTAATTGTATCGACCAATTTGCTGACCTGGCAAGGAGATTTCAAGATCAATTCTGACTGCAAACCACCAAGGCAAGGGATGTAATGTCATTATGTGAAATGGAACAGAAGCATGGGGAAACCATCAGAGCCTTCCTTACACACTTCCATGCTGCAGCAGCGGAGGTTATAGAACTAGAGCCTTGGTACTTATTGGCAGCCCTGAAAGGAGCTATTGATAAGAAGTCAGAATTTGGAAAGTGGCTCAAGATGAAGAAACCAAAAACTTTGAAGAAATTTTACAAAAAAGCTGAGGAATACATGAGTGTGGAAGATGAACCCCCAAGTGTCCAGAAGACTGTAGAAAATAACGCCGCCAGAGAAGGAAAAATCAATGAGTCTAGGGTTGAGCAGAAGAGTTATATAGGACAAAAAAGGGGAAACGACGAGAGGAATAGCAGAGCTTATAAGAAGACGCGGTTGTACAAACCATCCGAGCTAGCCCTCCTAAATGAAACCCCAGAAAGAATTTACCGAGCCACAAAGGACTCGGGAATTTTCCCTCAAATGAAGCCGCAGAAGGTAACTGAGCAGTGGGCAAATTCTGGAAAATTCTGCCGGTTTCATGACCAACCAGCACACAGCACCAACGAATGCTGACACCTGAGGAGTTTAATTGAAGAACTCATCAGGAAGAACCGACTCCAGCAGTACGTGAAAAATTCTCAAAGTGCTCCAGCTGTGCAATGACATAACAGTGCAGCTAGCCAGCCCAACTCGAGTGCAGAAGCCCGGATGCCAATCGACTTGAGGCCGGTAATCAATATGATATTTGGAGATCCCCACCCGACCGGGAACAGTTAGGCAGATATGGAAAGATACGCTAATGAATTGAAGGATGTCACGAAAGAGGAAGGATGCACAATCTTGAACAATGAGCTTCCGATGAAAATGCTCAAAACCTCGACCGAGGATGTGATATTCAAAGATAAAGATGCGAAAGGTATAGTTACACCAACCGTCGATGCCATGGTGATCACAATTGGTCTCGGACCTACGGTGGTAAAAAGGGTCCTAGTCAACACGGGGGCATCAATCAATGTGATTTTTATAAATACTTTCAAAAAGATGAATCTCCCTATGGCAAAGGTGCGCGCATACTCAAATAAGATCCACGGTTTTACAGGTCAACCTACGCAACCCATCGGAACGATAGATTTACCTGTGGAATTGGCAGATGGGGAACGTAGGGTTTTCATGGTACAAACCTTTGTCCTAATAGATGAGTTTTCGTCTTACAACGCATTCCTTAGGAGATCGACTCTTTCGGGTTTCAAGGTTGCATTAGCTCCATGGTGCTTGACCATGAAGTTTCCAACTGAAAAGGGAATTGGTGTAATTAAGGGCGACCAAATCGCTGCAAGGGACTGTTATGTGACATAACTGAGAGAGGCTAAGAAAAAAGACTCAGGAAAGGATGCGGAGGCTCTTCCCCCCCCATCCAAAAACCCCCTTTATAGAAACTAAAGAAGGGTCCGTGCACTGGTGAACATAGTGGAGAGCAAAAGGAGATCGATCCTAGAGAAGCCAGTGCAGAGGACGAAAGGGCGACCTCGGCCGAAGACACAATTCCTATAGCTGTAAATCCGAAGGACCCAAACCTGTGTTGAATATAGGATCTCGGTTAAGCCCCGAATTGAAAAATCAATTGATTGCCTTTCTGACAGCTAACTTAGATGTGTTCGCATGGAGTCACTCCGACATGTGCAGCATATCTCCGGAAATTGCGTTCCATAAGCTAAACATTGACCCGCGCATTCCGGCTGTCAAACAAAAAAGGAGAACCCAGGGACCGGAGAGGTCACGTGCCTTAAAAGAAGAAGTTGACAGATTAATGGAGAATGGTTTCATTAGAGAATCTACCTATCCGAAATGGGTGCCAACCCGATTCTCGTGAAGAAGTCAAATGGTGAATGGCGAGTTTGTGTAGATTATCCAGACCTGAATAAAGCTTGTCCGAAATATAGTTTCCCTTTTCCCAGAATCGACCAATTGGTGGATTCTACTGCCGGTCATGAATTGCTATCTTTCATGGATGCATATTCCAGCTATAATCAAATAATAATGTACGGTCTAGACCAGGAAGACACAAGTTTCATTACTGATTTCGGTCTATACTGCTATAAGGTGATGCCATTTGGTCTAAAAAAGCAGAGGCAACTTATCAGCGACTGGTAAATGCTATGTTTAAAAAGCAAATCGGTAGGACAATGGAAGTATACGTCGATGACATTTTGGTTAAGTCAAAGAGAGCAATAGACCATTCGGAAGACTTAGCCCGAATGTTCGATATCTTACGCCAATATGGCATGAAAGTTGAATCCCTTGAAATGTTCTTTTGGGTTCGGTTCAAGCAAGTTCCTTGGGTACATGGTCAACGCTAGAGGTATTGAAGCTAATCCAGTTAAAATATCGGCTTTAAGAGAAATGTGTGCCCCAAGAACCAAGAAAGAACTTCAGTGTTTGAATGGGAAGATCACAACCTTAAATCGCTTTATATCTAGGGCGACAGACAGATGTCTTCCATTCTTCGATGCCCTTGGAAAAGGAAAGAAAGAGATACAGTGGACCCCTGAATGTCAGAAATCCTTCGAGGAATTGATCCAACACTTAGCGACACCAACTATGCTATCGAAGCCTAGTGATGGGGAAGACTTGTTTCAATACCTGGCAATTTCTGCCTATGCCCTAAGCGCAACATTGATCAGAGAAGACTTGAAGGTACAAAAACCGGTCTATTACATCAGCAAGAGGCTATCTGGAGTGGAGCTTAATTATCCAAAACTTGAAAAACTTGCTTATTGTTTGCTCAGTGCATCAAAGAAGCTTCGGCCCTACTTTCAGGCTCATCCCATCAGGGTTCTCACAGACCAGCCTCTAAGGCAAGTTCTGTCCCGACCAGAAACCTCCGGAAGATTATTAAAATGGAATGTAGAGCTCAGTCAATATGACATTACATATCATCCTCGGAAAGCAATCAACGGACAAGTGCTTTCCGATTTTATCGCAGAATTTACCGACCGAGGGGAGGCAAAGGAAGAGGATGATATAGGGCTAGTGTCCGGTGGAAATTATTTGTAGATGGGGCGTCGAACGATCGTTGTTCTAGGGCAGGAGTAGTTCTCGAAACCCCTGAGGGAAGATCCTTATGCTATGCATTAAGGCTAGAATTTCCGTCAACCAATAACGAAGCTGAGTATGAAGCCCTTATCGCGGGAGCAAAAACTAGCAAAAGAGTTGCAAATAAAAACTATACAGATCTTCAGCGACTCTCAGCTTGTAGTATGCTAGATTCTGGGAGAATTCCAAGCCAAAATGGGCAACCTGCCAGATTATCTTACCAAAGACTTGGAATTGTTGGAGACTTTCGAGCATTACACCATATCTCATATTCCTAGAGAGGGAAATACCAAAGTTGATTCAATAGCCAAATACGCAAGCACAGGAGATGCACAGTTAATGGGGTTAGTTCCAGTGGAAGTCCTTTCCAGCCCGAGCACGAAGCAGATTGAAATGGATTGGATCATCGAAACAACTGGTGATTCAAAGTCATGGATTTCACCAATTAAAGAATACCTCACAACTGGGGCACTCCCGGCTGAAGCCAAACTCCGAAGAAGGATTTTGTGAAAAGCTCCCTTTTACCTTATTCAGGACGGACGACTGTACATATGGAGATTTTCTACACCTTTACTTCATTGTGTTACAGAGGAGGAGTCCAAGGCAATCATGGCGGAATTACACGAAGGGGAATGCGGCGGACATACCGGTGGACAAACTTTGGCCAAGAAAATCTTACGTTATGGCTACTTCTGGCCAGATATCAATAAAGATTCCACGACCTACACTAAAAAATGTGACAGGTACCAAAGGTTTACCAAAATTCCAAGGATGCCATCCACAACCATAACTCACATGGTCAGCCCATGGCCATTTGCTATCAGGGGCATCGACCTCATAGGAGCTCTCCCCACTTGAAAATCCGGTTTTAAATACGCAATTGTTGCTATTGATTACTTTACAAAATGGGCTGAAAGCAGAACAATTGGCCACTATAACTTCGAAGAAAGTTATTAACTTTGTCTTGAGAAATATCATATGCAGGTTTGGGATACCACAAAAGATAATCACAGACAACGGAACCCAATTCGAAAGTGAAGAGTTCCAAAGCTTTTGCGCCAAATACAAAATCCAGAAAAGCTTTTCAGTAGTCGCTCATCCACAAGCGAACGGGCTAGTGGAAGCAGTAAATAAAATCATCAAGACTACCATTAAGAAACGACTAGAGAAGGCTAAAGGCAGATGGGTAGACGAACTCCCACTGGCATTATGGGAATATCGCACCACGCACAAAACTACAACAGGGCATGCTCCATTTTCTCTATCCTATGGCTCTGAAGCCATGATACCAGTGGAGTTGGAAGTCCCTACCCATAGAAGGATACACTTCGACCCCAAAGAAAACGAGAAGCTACATCTCGAAGCCCTCGACCAACTTGAAGAAAGAAGAAAAGAAGCGGAACTCAGAGTAGCCGCACACCAAAGAAGGGTCGTCAGGCACTTCAATTCAAAAGTCAAGCATAAAACTTTTGAAATTGGAGACCTTGTTCTCAAAAAGATAATGATCGGTACTGCAGTCTTCGGACCCAATTGGGAAGGGCATTATGTTATAAGTCAGAAACTCCAGGACAGTACTTTCAAAGTGGCCACCACAGATGGGAATCAGATTCCACGAGCAGGGAATAGCGAGCATATTCCTTGTTATTTCTTATAGCATGTTATTCAAATGCATAGAAAATGCTGTAAAGATTTATGAAAATTTTCGCATTCTGAATGATGTACATAAAGTGACTGAGTATGGAGTTCTAATTACATGTATAACTTACTTATTCATAGGCTCCTGCTAAAAGTTGACTTCCTTGTGTTGGCAAATGAGCGACCGGGGGGCGCCAACTCGAAGAATTCCGACTTTCATCAGGAAACACTGGATCTCTCAATATAGGACCAACAAAAGCTTGGTACCAGAGTAAAGGAGTTAATGCTAAAGTAAAAGCAACTCAAAAAGTCCCACGGATAAAATTGCTGAGCCCACCAAAGAAACACCTTCTTAGGTGCTGGACATGGGTTCTCCAACTTGAAAAAAAAAAATCAATAAGGCGAACCGGTATCTGTTTCCTAGGGCAAGGCACAAAGTCGAAAAAACCGACATGTCCCGAAACGGAAAAATTGCCAATCACGGTGGGCACCTTGAAGGGCAAGAAATTTATCCCTTTTGAGTCAAGGCTCAATGAGATAAATTAGTGTCCGCTCCTCGGGGGGAGGCATAAAAATGGGGAAGGATTAAACATGCTGGAAAGACCAGCGCAAAAACAGAAATCCTAGCCGAAAGGGGGTATCCATTCTTGTTCTTTGTTGTTAACCAAGTCAAACAAAGCCAAGATTGGATTACAAAAGCAGAAATCCTAGCCATATGGGGGTGTCCATTCTTGTTCTTTGTTGTTAACCAAGTCAAACAAAGCCAAGATTGGATTACAACATTGGGGCCCAAGTCCTCCCATGGGGGCATGCATAAAAATGCATCACGAAAATACCCCAAACAAATAAACAGGATATTTAATATAAAAAAATAAATGGCTAAGATTGCCAAAGTTAAAACAACGAAAAGCTTACCAAGTCAAAGCCAAATACTAAAAACTGCATGATCCCAGCCTAATAAGAACGCTGTAAGACTAACCGTAATACGATATTAACATGCGAACGGACGCTTCGTAGTACGATATTAACGTGCGAACGAACGTCCCGTAATACGATATTAACGCACGATCGCCGCGAAATTTTTTGAAGAAAAATGTGTGTGTATTATTAAGCAGGGCAAAGAGACATGGCATGACAAAGACACGAAGAGCATCGTAAAACCAACCAGACAACCATTCATCAGGATCGCAGAAGTTTTACAAATCAACCAACAAGTCACAGCCAGCGTAATGTCATGAGCAAGAACCGACATCCGCTTACACAACCGGCCTTAAAGTTCAAAAAGCAAAATAACCAAGGAGAAGGAGATTACAGATCTCTAACCTTCCTTTGCTTACCTACCTTCCTTTTAGTCGGAGCAGAACAAGATGGAGGCCCATCAGCATGTGTAGAAACCGCCGACTCAACATCCCCGGGGGGAAAGAAGAAACCAAGCTGTCTCTGGACCTAAGAGCCTGGATTAACTTCGCCTTATCATTTTCCAGAACAAAGATGCGCTCAAGATTGTTCTTGTGAAGTCTTTGGAGGTCGCAGGCCAATGTATGCCAGCCGTTCATCCGCTTCGCAGAATGATTTTTCAGCAAATCCATCTGTTTCTCAAACGAACAGCAGTCTCAAGGCGGGCCAACATCTAACCTTTTGCCGCAGTCATGTCATAAGAGAAAGTCTGAGAATCAGAAGGAGATATATCCACATTCGAAGGTACTCCCTGTAAGCTCTACCCCCGAAACCGCTCAGCTAACCTAGGGTTGCAAGGCCCAGGAGCATGGCACGGCCTGTTAATAATAGCTTGAACTCTGCATAAGAGGGGCTGGAGGGAGAGTTTACAGACGGTTTACCGGTTGATAGAATCTCACCCTTTGGGACGTCCAAATCAAAGAAGGTTTCCCATCGACGCCGCTCTGGAGATGGAACCATCCTACAAACAGATCAGGAAATAACCATAAGGTTCAAAGGAAGAATGAACATGAGAAAGAATCAACAAACCTGAGTAGCAGTAAAGAGAAGTACAGAGTTTTTCTTCCTGATTTTAGAAACCCTACCAAAGGTAAATGAGAGCAGAATTAAATTAGAAATAAGAAAATGAAGGGGAAGATTAAAGGACACCCATCAAAAGCACTCCTCACCACGTCAGCCTAATACTCGAGTACTGAAATGGGTGTCCCATCAGAAGGCCAGTTGGCATGTTCACTACCCCATAATTTAGTTGTTTACAATAATGACAAAACAGTCCAAACGTCTCGCCCAAAGGTAAAGACGCCAATCAACTACAATAAAGCAGTCTTAATCCTTGCACGAACGACTCCTCAACAAGATAGGATAAATCTACCAAACAATGTGCAATCAAAGATGTAAAGACGGTAATTCCTTACAAAAAGAAATCACAGACTTCGAGGGGCAAGTGCTAATCCCCGAAAAAATCCATATGCACATTGAGCAAAGGATGCGGAACGGGCACCATCAGAGTCGGTCGTGCATGATGTTATTTGAGGTGCTTAAATGACTCACAAAAGACAGGATGCAACCGCACAGAGCAAGACCCAAATATCAAACCCAAGGCAAGTCAAGTCAACCAATACGACCAAAGATGATGGCACAATATGCTATGAGAGGTGCGACCCGATAAAGATCAAGGTCGTATATCCTGCAGACCGCTTAGACACCGAAACAAAACAAATCACCCATTCAACATAGGCGGAAGCGACTTTATGGCGTAGCCGTAGGGACAAACAGTGCCATACGGAGGCAGCAAAAGGGCGAGCGCCCTGGAACCAAGAAGGTCGGTTGTACAAGGAACAAATGGGAATTGATTCCAGTCCGATGTTCTACTCTTATAAAATTTCTCAAAGTAGTCATGCTCACATGGACGCCCACTCCTATGGACTCGCACAACTACTCAAGACGCTCGCTCCATTGAGTTGCTCGCACATGGTAGCCGAATACAACCACGGACGGCTGGCTACAGCTAACCGATGGCATGGTTGTAATTAATAAAATGAGCGACCCGTAGCTGGCATAAACAGACTTTAGGTCATTTTACAAGGGGACCTCACCTATAAATACACCGTGACTGTCAACAGAAAACGGGGATCGAATCTTTGAAACCATGAAGTGCTGCTAAATTCTACCCTCAACTACTGATTCGACCATGGCGTTAAGTACAATCCAGTGATCAAGAAAACGGAAGCATCCTCTTTCTCAATCATTCACCCATCCTTCTTCTCCACAAATTTTACCATTCCCTTGTACAATTCCAATATCTGAAACATATGTAAACGAGGGTGTACTGTGTGAACATAGGGATGTGTGAAAAGAGATAATTGATGTATTTTGTAATCCTCATTATAAGATTGGAAATCACCTTCATAGTGGATGTAGGCCTAATTAACGGCTGAACCACTCTAAATCTCATCTCTACTTTACCTTTCTTGTGTTTTTCATTTTTAATTGTTGATTGAATACGGTTCCATTTATTTCTTACCAAATTGGTGAAGTACAGTTTAGTACCATGGGTGTTAGACCATTTTTGGTGTAAACATTTACTTCATCCTTTGGAGTCCCATAGTGGAAGTGGGAGAGCGTCTCTATGGATTTAATCAATGTTTTGCCTAGATCAAGGAAGGGTAACACTAGTATTCAGGTTGTAGTAGACAGACTTACTAAGAGTGCTCATTTCATCCCAGTTAAGAGTAAGAGGATGGCGGCATGGTTGGCCGTAGTTTATGTTCGTGAGATAGTTCGTCTTCATTGAATACCTTCTAGTATCGTAAGTGATCATGACACCATTTTCACCAATGAATTTTGGAGGAGCTTGAAAGAAGCATTAGGTACACAGTTGTGTTTGAGCACCGCTTATCACCCTCAGACTGATGGACAAATGGAAAGGATGAACAGATTTCTTGAGGATCTTTTAAGACTGTGCATCCTGGACTTCGGAGGGACTTGGGAAGAGCATCTTCCTTTAGTAGAGTTCGCCTACAACAACAATTATCAAGCTAGCATTGGCATGGCATCCTTCGAAGCGTTGTATGGATGTAACACCCCACCTCCGTTAAGGTCACTCACAAAGGGAAAGCCTTAACTTTGGTGGAGCATTTTAGTAAACAGGACAGAAACTTACAAGACAGATAAAACAGTACTTGAAAAATTTTAACTTTATTACAGCGGAAACAGAAATTAATATGGTTACATCCTTTCAATTTCAGAATTCAAGTACAAAATATCAGTCTTGTACAAAAGCCTTCAAAATACATAGTTTAAAATCATAATCCCCATGGAACGGAAGCTATACAAAGCCAAGCCATACTTTAAGCACTTCAAGCAAAGAGAAATCCGGATCAAGCTAAAGTATTTCCCTCCTTGGATAACCTGGGGGGGGGGGGGAACGGAAGAAAGGAGGCGAAACAACAAGGGTCAGACAAAAAGTCTGGCAAGTCCAGTGACTTTCAGCATATGAACAGATAATAATAATATGATATGAACATAAAACTGGATGTGAGATAACTATAACAGGTGTAGCAGATATAACAGAAAAACAGAATGATATAAACTATTGTTTTACACTTCTCTGCACTAATACTAGTATAGCAAAATTAGGTGTCACCCTAATGTCTAAATTGAAGCAGGAACGGGTACAGAATACTTTAACAGAAACAGAATGCTAATAATGGGCCTTTACTACCCGATCAGAAACAGACAGAAGAAGAAACATATTTATCCCTATGGAAACAGAATGTGGAATTAGGTGTACACTAGTAATGGGCCTTTACCACCCGAACAGACGGTACCACACAGAAATAGACAGGTGTTACCACCCAACAGAAACAGACGGTACCAACAGAAACAGACAGAACTAAGCATACCCTAAACCCTACCCCAAGCGATCGGCTCCCTAATACATAAATATCCTGTGTCGGCCCCACAGTAGGGTGTATCACTCCCTAAAGTGACAACCAATTGGCACAGACCAATTTACAGATGTCACGGCGTCTTACATCCTCAGAGGCAGACCGGGATCCATGCACGCACATGACCCGGTTGGAACGCACCATCAACACCCCTCGCCATTATCATAATGAACCACTTATAATTAGTTCAGTAAGCGTGCCCGGACCCTACCTACTGTTGGGTCAAAGTTTTGATACCAGAAAGGGTTACTGACTAATATGGGTCCCAAACAACAGATGACACAAGTAATTCCCCTCCTAACCTTGTGTCCCCAGACTAACAGATTTCAGATTAACTTGTTTACAAGTTCAGACATACAGAATTCAGATTTACTAGTTCATAGATTAAGTTAACAAGTTTTCAGACTGACAGATCAGATGTACAGATTTTTCAGATTTGTCTAACTTTGTATTGGGCCTACAGATTCATGGACGGGTTTTACTACATCTATTAATCCCATTGGTTTAACCCTATTTTCCCCAATACGTTTTAGACGTCATTCTTATCTTAGATTTGCATTAATTAATTATTAATGCACAGACCTCTCACATTAGGTCGGTAGCTTGTGGCCGCTGGATATGCCGGGCGGTTCCGGGCAGACTTCTGCCACAAGCCAGACCTAACCTCGTGTCTTACGCATGTTATGACTAACTTCTCACATTAGAACCTATTGTTTGCGGCCACTGGATGTGCCGGGCGGTTCCGGGAAGATTTACGCCGCAAACTCATTCTAACCTCGAGTTAGCCATGTTTATCTTTGCGGCCAATTAATTAATAATTTACCGTTTATGCGCACGCCCAATATATATGCCAATTCAGATTATATCAATAACAGGATGATTATATCAACATAGCAGATAACAGATTTTATATGACTTAACGGATTTAACAGATTTAGCAACTTAGCAGATTTTGGCATATAACAGGTTAGGCATTTCAACCGACAAATTTAACAGATTAGGCATTTCAATCTAATTAGCAGTCTAGGCAATATAACAAAACTAGTAGTTTAGGCAACTTGACAAATTAGCAGATTTAGCAAATTTAATATTTCTAAAAGTTCTATTTACATGCCTTGCCCAATCATAAATTGGCCTAAATTCATATGCTTACATAATTGTCATGATTCACAACATATACTCCATGTTTGCATAAGCGCAGAATATGGACATAATTTGCCATATAACATATGTTCCAATTTTTGTTAAACTAGCATTTTACAGCAGATTCACATATAAATTATACCAAATATAACCATTAATTTCAATGCATGCCATATATCCAAAAATCCCTATTTAGGTGTAATCACAATAATAGATATCCTAATTAATGTAAATCTTTACACCTAAGTTTCCATATCTTCTTCTTTTTGAGTCATGAATCATTATGCAAACTATACCCAACAATATAAATCTTTAAATCATATCTTCTAAAAATCATATCTTGACTTTTATATGCATTTTGTCCAAAGTCTCAAATCATATGTAATCTTACAATGGTTTCTCTTTTCTTCTATCATAGAATATGCATAGATCCAAATCTAGTTTACAACATATGCTCATTAATTACAGTTCTAAATTACAACATAACTATGCATACAACATGCATAAATTATATGTTCATAGTCAAGTTTATGCATATGTCCAATATATTTTATGCCTCAGACCTAAAGTCATACATTCAATTTAGTCTTGTCAAATTTCGCATCATTCATTATTTATCCCAAAATTTGCGTTCATACGTTCATCTCTTATGAGATTAGGCACAGGCTCGTGGTAGCCTGGCTATAAAAACAGAAAAGAAGAAAAGGGATACAGAACAGTCACAGAAAAACAAATCTGACAGAAGAGAATATATATACAATCTCAGATTCAGAATTAAAAACATATCAAAATTATAATTAACGTTTATAGCGGAAAATAACTGTACTTGCCTTGATTGGATTAAAGAAAGAACTTTAACTTGTTGTAGAATCTTTGCAGAAACTTTAATCTCTAGTTTGAATTGAGTTGCTTAGGCTGATGTTGATTATCTTCTAGTTTTAATTCCAGCAGAGCAGTGACGCCATTTTTATTTTTTTATTAGAAGAAGAGAGCAATGGAGGCTAGAGAATTGTGTAAGAAACCTAGGTAGAGTCTAGTGTCATTTTTATAGAGTTTATGAACTGATTAGGACCATCGATGTTGCTTGGATTGATCATAGCCATTCATTCGAAAGAGAGACCAATTAGAGCCTGCCACCTAGCCCTAATGACAAAGCATGCTTCTGAAAATCGACCAACATAGACTAGGCCAGCCAGGGTGGACTGGGTTCGACCTGGGTCTGGACCAGGTCGACAGCCCTGTCGACAGCCCTGTCGACCTGGCTAGACCAGGTCGACAGCCCAGTCGACCTGGGTGCCTTAGGCGGGAATTTTCCCGCCCTGGCCAATTGGGCCCGATTTTTAATTTTAAACTTGTTTTTCTGAGCTGTTCGAATTTTAAACTTAATTCAGAAACTTCCGGAGGCTATATCTTCTTCATACGGACTCCATTTTTCGAAAACTCGGACTCTATTTCGCGTATTTTTCTGAGACGAACGCAATGGCGTATCCCGTTTCCCTTAGTTCTTTGATTTCAAATTAATTACACTTTAATTTGTTAATTCCACAGTTATAGAATACACGGGGTGTTACATTCTCCCCCACTTAAAAGGATTTCGTCCCCGAAATCTTCAAGTTAAGAAGAATGTGTCCTACCATCCAATCACCCATCTACTCAACCATCATCCACAAGCATCCATTGTCCTTAGAAAACTTCTAATGTTGTATGAACATATGCAAAAGTGTGTGTATATGTTCCTTACCTAATGCAAAGATCAGGCGGTCTACTGATTCAGTTGACCTCCTTAATGCGAATTATGTCAGTGCCATGAGTCCAACATGTATGCAATAGAATTCTGATGATATATATTATTTCTATATGAGTGCACAACCATTCACTCAAATGCAACATCCATGTGCTGAATCAACCATTTTGCATCCACAAGAATTGAAAAATGCTCACCCATCCATATGCAGTATGAGAGTGTTTTCGAGCCGATCTAGTGCCTAGTGTGTGTATATGCATCCACGGGCAACCACTAGCAACCACTTGCATCCACTTGCAACCATCAAACATAACATGTCTCAAACACATGTTTACACCCATTAGTTTCTACCTAAAGTTCAAATATTCGATCGATAGGATACAGTCGAATGATGGAAGCGAGTACAGATAGAACGAAAATTTGGTTCCCATTAGACATGGGTCCTAAGTATCGGCCCCAAAGACCGAAACCAACATCAAATTGACACCCAGAGGATTACCTTCTTTAGACAATGTCAAAACTGGAAATCCTATAAAAAGTATTTAGATATTTACAGACTACTGGTACAGATCAGGTTCCCTAATGATTCTTAGGAAGCTAAGCATGATAAAATCATACCCCACGAAAACTCAGAATGTATGCGTCATACTTGACGCCTAACACAGATATCCCTCAAACCCCAATCTCAAACAGATGATCCATAACCATTATGGGTCTGAGTCTATAGCGGAATTCAAAAATAATACTAGTATTAAAGTGCAGAGTATCGATTACAAAATCAAAATACCAGAATCAGAAAAAGTCTTAACTCCATAATCAGATAAAGAAATTAAACCTACTATAGAAATTTTCCTATTTATATCCTAGCCACTAGCCTCAAGAGTGTTCTCCTGCCCTCCTTGTCCTCGTCTCTTCGGGCAGTCCCTAGTGAAGTGTCCCATCTCCCCACAGTTGAAGCAAGCGCCCTTCCTTTTTCTGCAATCCTTGTTCAGATGAGTTGAGCTCCCACAAGTAAAGCACTTTTTCCCCTTCTTATCTTCTGACTTCTCATCCTTCTTTTGTGTTTCCTTTTTGGGCCCCGCTTTCTTATTCTGTGGTTCTTCCTTCTTTGTCTCTTTCGGGCCCTTGCCTTCCTCGTGCAGTAGTGCCATATCCACCAATTTCTCGTAAGTTGCTCCCATGGGTACATGGGTCATGGCTAGGCTGTGCAGTGGCTCATTCAATCCTTTAACAAAGCGGAGAGCCTTTTTATGCTGAGTGTTGACTAAATCCAATCTGAATCTTGCTAGTTGGTTGAACTGGTTGACGTATTCCTTGACCGTCATACTTCCTTGCTTAAGAGACAAGAACTTTTCCAATTGTAAACTTCGTTCAGCTTGCGAGAGGAATTTTGTCTCAAACCTTGTTCTGAAATCCATCCATGTCTCAACCGGCCTCTCGGCGTTAGTGACTTCCCACCAGTAGGAAGCTTCGTCTTTGAGCAGCCATACTGCCAACTGTACCTTCTGCCTATCGTCCACCTCGAAGATAACGAATAGATCCTCAGTTTCTTTGAGCCAATTCCTTGCTTCTACGAATGATTCAGTTCCTTTGAAATCCTTCCCACCCATAGCCCTAAAATCTCTACAGATCTTTGAGAAAGCAATTGCACGAGGAGGGGGTGGAGGAGGGGGATCATTTGCTGGACCTGCAGCGGCGGTCCTAGCCTCAAGATATTGACGAAACCAACCGGGTACATGAACACCCTCTGGTATTTCAGATGCTTCAGACATGCTGGAACGAAAAAGGAAAGGTTCAATACAAAAAGGACTGAAAGAAAGATATATGGCTCTTGGAGATCATGTTTTTCAAAATAAGCTTTATTTTTGAAAATACTTCCTTTCAAAACCTTTTTTGAAAATAATTTTTCAAAACTTTTTTATAAAATCTGGTAACCTTCAGCTCTGATACCAAGTGTAACACCCCACCTCCGTTAAGGTCACTCACAAAGGGAAAGCCTTAACTTTGGTGGAGCATTTTAGTAAACAGGACAGAAACTTACAAGACAGATAAAACAGTACTTGAAAAATTTTAACTTTATTACAACGGAAACAGAAATTAATATGGTTACATCCTTTCAATTTCAGAATTCAAGTACAAAATATCAGTCTTGTACAAAAGCCTTCAAAATACATAGTTTAAAATTATAATCCCCATGGAACGGAAGCTATACAGAGCCAAGCCATACTTTAAGCACTTCAAGCAAAGAGAAATCCGGATCAAGCTAAAGTATTTCCCTCCTTGGATAACCTGGGGGGAAACGGAAGAAAGGAGGCGAAACAACAAGGGTCAGACAAAAAGTCTGGCAAGTCCAGTGACTTTCAGCATATGAACAGATAATAATAATATGATATGAACATAAAACTGGATGTGAGATAACTATAACAGGTGTAGCAGATATAACAGAAAAACAGAATGATATAAACTATTGTTTTACACTTCTCTGCACTAATACTAGTATAGAAAAATTAGGTGTCACCCTAATGTCTAAATTGAAGCAGGAACGGGTACAGAATACTTTAACAGAAACAGAATGCTAATAATGGGCCTTTACTACCCGATCAGAAACAGACAGAAGAAGAAACATATTTATCCCTATGGAAACAGAATGTGGAATTAGGTGTACACTAGTAATGGGCCTTTACCACCCGAACAGACGGTACCACACAGAAATAGACAGGTGTTACCACCCAACAGAAACAGACGGTACCAACAGAAACAGACAGAACTAAGCGTACCCTAAACCCTACCCCAAGCGATCGGCTCCCTAATACATAAATATCCTGTGTCGGCCCCACAGTAGGGTGTATCACTCCCTAAACTGACAACCAATTGGCACAGACCTATTTACAGATGTCACGGCGTCTTACATCCTCAGAGGCAGACCGGGATCCATGCACGCACATGACCCGGTTGGAACGCACCATCAACACCCCTCGCCATTATCAGAATGAACCACTTATAATTAGTTCAGTAAGCGTGCCCGGACCCTACCTACTGTTGGGTCAAAGTTTTGATACCAGAAAGGGTTACTGACTAATATGGGTCCCAAACAACAGATGACACAAGTAATTCCCCTCCTAACCTTGTGTCCCCAGACTAACAGATTTCAGATTAACTTGTTTACAAGTTCAGACATACAGAATTCAGATTTACTAGTTCATAGATTAAGTTAACAAGTTTTCAGACTGACAGATCAGATGTACAGATTTTTCAGATTTGTCTAACTTTGTATTGGGCCTACAGATTCATGGACGGGTTTTACTACATCTATTAATCCCATTGGTTTAACCCTATTTTCCCCAATACGTTTTAGACGTCATTCTTATCTTAGATTTGCATTAATTAATTATTAATGCACAGACCTCTCACATTAGGTCGGTAGCTTGTGGCCGCTGGATATGCCGGGCAGTTCCGGGCAGACTTCTGCCACAAGCCAGACCTAACCTCGTGTCTTACGCATGTTATGACTAACTTCTCACATTAGAACCTATTGTTTGTGGCCACTGGATGTGCCGGGCGGTTCCGGGCAGGTTTACGCCGCAAACTCATTCTAACCTCGAGTTAGCCATGTTTATCTTTGCGGCCAATTAATTAATAATTTACCGTTTATGCGCACGCCCAATATATATGCCAATTCAGATTATATCAATAACAGGATGATTATATCAACATAGCAGATAACAGATTTTATATGACTTAACGGATTTAACAGATTTAGCAACTTAGCAGATTTTGGCATATAACAGGTTAGGCATTTCAACCAACAAATTTAACAGATTAGGCATTTCAATCTAATTAGCAGTCTAGGCAATATAACAAAACTAGTAGTTTAGGCAACTTGACAAATTAGCAGATTTAGCAAATTTAATATTTCTAAAAGTTCTATTTACATGCCTTGCCCAATCATAAATTGGCCTAAATTCATATGCTTACATAATTGTCATGATTCACAACATATACTCCATGTTTGCATAAGCGCAGAATATGGACATAATTTGCCATATAACATATGTTCCAATTTTTGTTAAACTAGCATTTTACAACAGATTCACATATAAATTATACCAAATATAACCATTAATTTCAATGCATGCCATATATCCAAAAATCCCTATTTAGGTGTAATCACAATAATAGATATCCTAATTAATGTAAATCTTTACACCTAAGTTTCCATATCTTCTTCTTTTTGAGTCATGAATCATTATGCAAACTATACCCAACAATATAAATCTTTAAATCATATCTTCTAAAAATCATATCTTGACTTTTATATGCATTTTGTCCAAAGTCTCAAATCATATGTAATCTTACAATGGTTTCTCTTTTCTTCTATCATAGAATATGCATAGATCCAAATCTAGTTTACAACATATGCTCATTAATTACAGTTCTAAATTACAACATAACTATGCATACAACATGCATAAATTATATGTTCATAGTCAAGTTTATGCATATGTCCAATATATTTTATGCCTCAGACCTAAAGTCATACATTCAATTTAGTCTTGTCAAATTTCGCATCATTCATTATTTATCCCAAAATTTGCGTTCATACGTTCATCTCTTATGAGATTAGGCACAGGCTCGTGGTAGCCTGGCTATAAAAACAGAAAAGAAGAAAAGGGATACAGAACAGTCACAGAAAAACAAATCTGACAGAAGAGAATATATATACAATCTCAGATTCAGAATTAAAAACATATCAAAATTATAATTAACGTTTATAGCGGAAAATAACTGTACTTGCCTTGATTGGATTAAAGAAAGAACTTTAACTTGTTGTAGAATCTTTGCAGAAACTTTAATCTCTAGTTTAAATTGAGTTGCTTAGGCTGATGTTGATTATCTTCTAGTTTTAATTCCAGCAGAGCAGCGACGCCATTTTTATTTTTTTATTAGAAGAAGAGAGCAATGGAGGCTAGAGAATTGTGTAAGAAACCTAGGTAGAGTCTAGTGTCATTTTTATAGAGTTTATGAACTGATTAGGACCATCGATGTTGCTTGGATTGATCGTAGCCATTCATTCGAAAGAGAGACCAATTAGAGCCTGCCACCTAGCCCTAATGACAAAGCATGCTTCTGAAAATCGACCAACATAGACTAGGCCAGCCAGGGTGGACTGGGTTCGACCTGGGTCTGGACCAGGTCGACAGCCCTGTCGACAGCCCTGTCGACCTGGCTAGACCAGGTCGACAGCCCAGTCGACCTGGCTAGACCAGGTCGACAGCCCAGTCGACCTGGGTGCCTTAGGCGGGAATTTTCCCGCCCTGGCCAATTGGGCCCGATTTTTAATTTTAAACTTGTTTTTCTGAGCTGTTCGAATTTTAAACTTAATTCAGAAACTTCCGGAGGCTATATCTTCTTCATACGGACTCCATTTTTCGAAAACTCGGACTCTATTTCGCGTATTTTTCCGAGACGAACGCAATGGCGTATCCCGTTTCCCTTAGTTCTTTGATTTCAAATTAATTACACTTTAATTTGTTAATTCCACAGTTATAGAATACACGGGGTGTTACAATGGATGACCCTGTAGATCACCAACTTGTTGGTGGGAATCTACAGAAAGACTTCTGCTTGGACCATATATGGTTAGAGAAAATTCCGAAAAGATTGATCTTATTAGACGGCGAATGAAGACTTCTTAGGATAAGCAAAAATCCTATGTAGATAGGAGAAGGACTGACATTGAGTTTGAGGTGGGAGACATGGCTTTCATTAAGGTATCACCATTAAGGAATGTGGTTCGCTTTGGATCTGTAGGGAAATTGGCACCAAGATTAGTAGGGACATTCCCCATAACAGAATGGATTGGCCAAATGGTCTATAGAGTAAAGCTACCAGAGAGACTTTCCAGTGTTCATGATGTTTTCCACGTTTCTCATTTACGGAAGTGATTACATGATACTGCAGAAGTAGTTGAGCCGAGTATGCTTGAAGAAGTAGGGGTGGAACGGGAGGCGACAGTTAGGCGGGTTCCTACCCGTATTCTTGGATCAGAAGTTAAGAAGCTACGCAACCAAGAAGTCAAGTTGATGAAAGTTCAGCGGGAAATAACCCAGAGGATGCAACTTGGGAGACCAAAGACAAGGTTCGCGCTTTGTACCATTTTCTTTTCAAGGGTATGTTCTTAACTTCCTTTCCAAAGCTTTTTATTCATGCTTGTTTCTATCAATTAAGTATATCTTATCGCTTGAATCTTTGACCTTTAGGTAGGAATCCTATGAATGCAAACATGTGTTTGAGACATGTTATGTTTGATGGATGCAAGTGGATGCAAGTTTTTGCTAGTGGTTGCTCGTGGATGCATATACACACACATTAGGCACTAGATCGGCTAAATCACTCTCATACTGCATATGGACATGTGTGCACTCTTGTTCATTTAATGGATGAAAGTGAGTGTATTATCACATGGATATTGCATTTGGATGAATGATTGTGCACACATATAGAACTTACTTAGTATAATATGATTATTTGCATACATGTTGGATTCATGACACTAACATACATTGCATTAAGGAGGTCGACTGAATCAGTAGACAATCTAATCTTTTGCATTAGTATAGGGACATACGCACAAACCTTTGCATATGTTCATATAAGCATTATAAATCTTTTAAGGACAATGGATGCCTGTGACTAGTGGATGAGTGGATGGGTGATGGATGTTAGGATATATATTCTTCTTAACTTGGAGATTTTGGGGACAAAATCCTTTAAATAGGGGAGAATGTAACACCCCATAATTTTAACAACACTAAAGATGATAATTAAAGAATACTTAATTAAATATTCAGAATTAAGTGAAACGAACACCGCCATTGCGTTCATCTCGGAATTCTGGTCAAAATAGACACCTTGTTTGCGTAAAACGGACACCGTGTGAAGAAATTAAAGTCTGTATACGCAAAAGAAAAATATATATGAATTAAATAAGTTCAGAAATTCAAAACAGTTCAAATTCGAGTAGAAAAAGGGGAGCGGGAAATTTCCCATCCATGGGTGTCGACCCCATCAAGGGGGTGTCGACCCATGGGTCGACACACCAAGGGGGGTCGACTGCCCTACAGATCCGAGGTAGAATTCCATTTTCTGAATGTAGACTCCTTTCTTGACCAGATTCATTGATTCTAGGCTATAAATAAGAACTTATACCCATTGTTTTCTTCACTAAAAAACAATGGAGAACTAGATCTTGCCTCTGCTCAAATTAAGTTAAGCCTTTTCTTCTTCAACAATCAAGTCATTCAAGTTTAGAGATCTGTGATTCAACATCTGCAATTACTCTTCTATTTCTTAGATCCAATTACAATGAATCTACGTTATTTTTAGATCTAAATACTTAAAAGTTAATCTTGACATGACTATAACTTAGATCTATGCCTGTGACTAGTTGAATCATATCAGATCTGCTATAACCTGCGTATCTAAGTTGTTATGACACGACTATGAACTAGATCTAAGCCTATACCTATTTATCATGTCATATCCGCCGTTATTTGTTTATCTAATTCATTGTTTAGATCTCATCATGCATGTTAATGATGTCCCTATTATGTTAGAATCAGTTCTACTATCACATGTTCATCAGGTATGTTCCTATAGACCTATCTTGTCATTATGCCCAACTTTATCACCGTATGTTTATTAGTTGCTATACCTATTTCTTCCATTATATGCCAATCTTGTTTATTATGTTCATTTATGTCCTCTAACCTTCTTCTTTTCCATTTTTATTTTTATATTCAGGCTACCTTCGAGCCTAGGCATGTCGCTGAAATATGCGAACGCGTAAAATTGGGAACGAGAGGAAAATGTTAAAATTGGGGCATAACTTGTATTGGGAAATTTGGGCATAAATTGAATGTAATACATGAATGTGGATTTGGGGCATAAACCACAATTGTGATTAAAGACCTTAATTTGGGGCATATGGTTCATTATGAACATGACTTGGGAAAGGGGCATGAAAAACTATAATGACATAGGAATAATTGGTTAATAATGGAAATGCCTAGAATTACAGTAATCAGAAATTGTAACTGTAACAACTCGGAATAACTGAACCAATTTAAAATTTAAATTTTTTAATTTTAATAGATTTAATTAATTTTAAGAATTTAAAATGATTTATTTTGAGAATTAACAATTTAAATTTTATTTAAATCGAAGTTAGAACGTATAAATTTTTACTAGGTATTAAAACAGATCTCACTTACAAAACCCTGTAAACTCGCAAACCCTACTCTTGTTCTAACCCTACGCTCAAAATCTTAGACTTATCTTTATTCCCAAGATCAGATTTCCCTCGAGTTACAAACCGTAATTAGTAAACCCTAGTTATAAACCCTATAACTAATAACCCTAGTTTTAAAGACACTAAAAACTGATGGAGATCGGTTACAGAAGAAAATAGAAACAACAACAATAAAAACAAACCTAAAGACCGTAAACACTCTAATTTTAAACCCATGGCACAAAAAATTGATCAAAGAAAAAAAACTAGAGTTATTCTCCTTTTAAAATAATGTGTTAGTCCTTGAGATGACTTGGTCGACTTAAACTCTTTGTTTCAACATGCTTTCGTCAATCGGCCCCTTTATCTTTACATTTCTGGAAATTGAAAATTGGTGATGACAAATTAATTTAGGGTTTTGAATCCTCTTAAATTTGATATGAGGCTGCTCTGATGTGCTTCGATTCCCATTTGCAATCTCCTTTCCTTAATCGAGTTGAAGAATTTTGATTGATCCAAGTTACTTGTTCATTCTTTCTGGTATGAATTTTTCAATTCGACTTTTGTTTTCATTTGGACTTAGATAATCGATCATGCCAGTGATGAAAAACGGTGTATAAATAGGGCAAATCAAAACCCTTAAAAACTCTAGTTTCATAGATTTGGGTTGATTGATTTTGCGTGTGATTCCCCTTTTGGTTGCCTTGATTTGTATTTAATCGGCTTTGACACATGCGTGAAAACGGACTTGATTTGTTGCCGTAAGTAAATGGATTTCTAAAAACAAAATTGCTGGAAAGATTCGAATTGATTTTTTTCCCAAAAGTGATTGCGAAATTTTGGAAATAAATAAGTGTTTTCTTTGGCTTTGAAATACTAGAAATGATTTCGAATAAAATATTCTTGCCAAAATATTTTCTGGAAAAAGTTGAAATGTTTTCATGCTATAAATAACTTGCTCAAAATATGTTCTTGCTAAAACGATACTTGCCTATTTTGCTCTACAAATAATGTTGTTGTGTTCACTGATGATCTTGGTTGCCATATATTTTCTCCCTGATTTGCTTGATTGAATTCTTCGGCCCCCATGTTTTAATATGTTTTCTTGTATGTGGCATGAACTTGGGCCTTTGAATCATATCTGCAATTTTATTTCTTCCTAAACTGGTGCTTGATTTTCAGCCTGACACTTGTGTGTTTTTTAGTTTTCTTTCCACTGCATTGATTTGTTACAATGAAACTGTGATTGGATTCTTTATTAGCACATGACTTCTGGAGTTTGTTGAACACCCATTCGAAAAATGGAATTTGTTCTTGCGTGATATATACCCCGAGAACTTTAGAATGATTCCTTGCCAAATTACTTCGTGTAATTCTGGAAACATTTGAGCAACTTTGTTGCATGTAAATACATTGCCATATACATATCTTATTTGGCTCGATTTGTTGAGTGTTGTGTACATACTTGTTGTAACACTCCGTAATTTTAACAACACTAAAGATGATAAATTAAAGAATAATTAATTAAATATTCAAAATTAAGTGAAGCAGACATTGCCATTGCGTTCGTCTCGGAATTCTAGTCAAAATAGACATTGGTTTGCGTAAAACGGACACCGTATGAAGAAGTAATTAAGTTTTGAAGTTTGTATACGCATAAGAAGAATATATATGAATAAAATAAGTTTAGAAATTCAAAATAGTTCAAATTTGAGCAGAAAAAGGGGAGCGGGAAATTTCCCACATATGGGTGTCGACCCCATCAAGGGGGTGTCGACCCATAGGTCAACCCCATAGGGGGTGTCGACCCCTAGGTCGACACACCAAGGGGAGGGGGGTCGACCTCCTGCAGATCCGAGGCAGAATTCCATTTTCTGAACGTAGACTCCATTCTTCACCAGATTCGTTGATTCTAGGCTATAAATAAGACCCTACACCCATTGTTTTCTTCACAAAAACAATGGAACTAGATGTTGCCTTTGCCCAGATTAGATTAAGCCTTTTCTTCTTCAACAATCAAGTAATTCAAGTTTAGAGATCTGTGATTCAACATCTGCAATTACTCTTCTATTTCTTAGATCCAATCACAGTGAGTCTACGTTATTTTAGATCTAAATACTTAAAAGTTAATCTTGACATGACTATAACTTGGATCTATGCATGTGACTATTTGAATCATATCGGATCTGCTATAACCTGCGCATCTAAGTTGTTCTAACATAACTATGAACTAGATCTAAGCCTATACCTATTTATCATGTCGGATCTGCCATTATTTTTTTATCTAATTCGTTGTTTAGATCTCATCATGCCTGTTTATGATATATGTTAGAATCAGTTCTACTATCACATGTTCATCAGATCTATTCCTATATATCTATCTTATCATTATGCCCAACTTTATCACTGTATGTTTATTAGTTGTTATACCTATTTCTGCCATTATATGTCATTCTTGTTTATTATGTTCATTTATGTCCTCTCCCTTCTTCTTTTCCCTTTTTATTTTTATAGCCAGGCTACCTTCGAGCCTAGGCATGCCGTTGAAATATGCGAACGTGTAAAATTGGGAACGAGAGGAAAACGTTAAAATTGGGGCATAACTTGTATTGGGAAATTTGGGCATAAATTGAATGTAATACATAAATGTGGATTTGGGGCATAAACCACAACTATGATTAAAGGCCTTAATTTGGGGGCATATGGTTCATTATGAACACGACTTGGGAAAGGGGAATGAAAACCTATAATGACATAGGAATAATTGGTTAATAATGGAAATGCCTAGAATTATAGTAATCAGAAACTGTAACTGTAACAACCTGAAATTTATGAATCAATTTCAAATTTTATTTTTAATTGATTTTAAGAATTTAAAATGATTTATTTTGAGAATTAACAATTTAAAACTTATTTAAATCGAAGTTAGAACGTATAAATTTAAAAATTTAATTAAAACGAATTCGAAATGATGCGGTAGTTTGAAAATTCGATTTTTAATTTCAAAGGAATGTACAGAGTTCAAAATAAATCGGATTTCAGTAAAACCAGAAACGTTCGAATCTATTTAATTATATCTTTCTAATGAATGTAAAAATTTCAGATTTCATAATATAAATTGAAAGTTATGTCCAGTTTAAAATTTAGAATAGTCGTTATGGAATTTATATATATTTTAATTTATATATAGCCCTTAAAAATAGCCATTTTGCAAATGACCTTCGTTTTCGACGATACCACTTTTGTTGGATCTGGAATGTCAAATTATAGTTAGTTGTAAAATTTCATAATTTTTGGAATTGATATGTGAGCGTAGTAAATTTAAACATGTTTGCAAATTCAGTTTAAATTTAATAACCAGTTAAAAAGGTCATTTTTGAAACGGTCTCCAAATTCGATGAGATTAATTTTATTAGGATCGTATCATCAAAACATAGCTAAATTTCAATATTCATAATTTTTGAAGTCAGTATGTGGTCCCGGTAAATTAAAATGTGCGTTTAAATTCAATATTGACCGTTATATTGATTTATATTTTAATTTTGAAAAAAACTGACCGAAACAGTTGAATTGGCTAACGAAACATATCCCATTATGTTCGGAATGAGGGTATTTAGCTAGTGACGACAGTCGTTGGGTTTAGAATGTAGTTCGTGACATTAAACAAATAAATTTGTGAATTAAAATATTATCAAATAATATTAGTATATATATATATATATCCTTTTAAAACCTAAGCCCTAACCCTCTCATCAGATTGTCGCCGCCAGTAGAGAATGAATGGCCTCCTCATCCGATTTTAGTTCCTCAAAACATATCAATCCATTCACAGATTCAAGGAAATTATAAAACGAAATTTAAAGAGAATCTCACGATCTCCGAATTGGTATGGGAATGATCATGAATGGCGTTGTATTTTCTTTGAATCTCGTGCTCAAAACCTTGCCGTTCAAAGCCAATTTTATGGCACTTGGAGAGTTCGAGTTCACCGTCGTTCAACGCGGTGGAGGTGCTGGCAACCGGCGTCGTCAGGGCGAGTTCAGATCGAGTTCTGGTGCCTTGTAACACCCCACCTCCGCTAGGGTCACTCACAAAGGGAATGCACTTGGTTTGGTGAAGCATTATCGAGGTAAACATGTACAGAAATATTACAAGACAGAACATATATAAAATAGCGGAAGTAAAACAAATTTCATTACCTTATAAAATAAGGTCTAAAGCCCTTTTACATCAGAATACATCAAAACCTGTCTTGCAATAGTAAAGAAGCATAAAACCATTTCATAAATTATTCCCCAAGTAAAACAGTAAAGTAGCCATAGCCAGGAAAAGTCCGAGCCATGCATGATGACCTTCAAGCAGAAGAAGTCCGAACTAGATAACAGTGTTTCCTCCCAGAAACCTGGGGGGGGGGGGGAACGGAAGACAAAGAGGCGAAACAAAACGGGGTCAGTCATAAAGACTGGTAAGTCCTATCTACTTCCAGTATAAAAACAGGTAAAGGTAACATGACATGCATAAACTGAAAGTAAACAATAAGGATGACTACAAGATAGATAAACTAAACTAGGGTAACAGGCTGAACTACTGTAGCAAGGTAAACTAAGATATCATGATAAACTACGGTGTCATGATACATCAAGGTATCACATCGTCAGGTTTCTATCAAGTATACTATCCCAAGGTTTCTATCATGTATACCATCCCAGGGTATTTATCATGTATATTTGCTCTGCATCTCTCGTACTAGTATCCCAACCCGCGTCATGTGTCAACTATGAATGTCCCTTGCCCAATGTCATGTAATGGTCCGTGTTAACCTAATATATAGCATATGTAGGTTTCCCAACTCGTATGTTTCTTCCCACGTATAAGTTCAGTCCTTTGCCGTAGGCCGTACGGGCTTTCCCATGTAAATCTATACCACCTCAACGTAGTACCATTTTATCCTTGATGTTGTTTTGGACTGCTACCCTTGATTTGGTTATGTTTTCTTACCATGAACTATCGCGTATTCACTTAGGATTTATGCCACCTAGGACCACTAAGGATTATGCTACCTAATGAACGTTTCCGTGTCTCGGTTTGGGTTTTGGCCACCTAGGACCACTAGGGATTATGCCACCCGTCAACCACGCCCTTTGTCCCACGTATATATTGTGAATCGTTTTCCATGTCTAGATGCACATGTATCTCAATGTGCCATCCGAGTTCCGTGCCAGGGCAAATCAAGAAATACGGAACTCGGTCGGGAGTTTTAAGTCGTCTGCTGATGCAGATATCAAGGTCTGTTTTTGTATCCGTGGCTATGGTCCCACGTGACCCCTCCATCAACTACTGAAAGGCAATCCAAGAAAAATCATGTATGAGAACTACATCCCGGCCCCACTATAGCCCCACTTTCCTATGGGCCAACCTCACCCATGACTCGATAGCAAGAACATGGTCTGTTGGGAGTTCTCTGCCTTTCCGTTCGTACACGATTGACTAAAGATGGTAGGTAGTCGGTGACGTGCTATCCAGGGCAAAATCAAGTATCGTCGACTCCACGCTAATCCATCCCAGTCTTTAGGTCGCTCGCATAGCAACCAAGGCATACTCTTGGCTCTTCTACCGCAGACCTTAACCTCTGTGAGGCTGGGTTTCATGGACCACCTGCCACCTCACAGAGGGATACCAAGAGTACCCTCACGTCCCCCGAAGCTACCGCTTCATCACCCAGTTCGTTGGAGCCCTTATCCAAGTCGGATAATTTGCTCCTCCTCGTGTGTTTAAGCAATGACCTACCATATCGGGTTACTCATCCATTCATGAACTAGTCCCATGTCCTTGGCTAAGAATTATTACTTAGTTATACTTAACTAAGGTTTACCACTTAGCTTCTTTTCCCCGTTACCCTTGATTAACCACGATTTTCTACCTAGTTCCTCTCACTACGGTTTTGTCTATTGGGTTAAGTGTTGTTATTCAGGTTCATGACTTAGCCCGCCTACGAATCATGTCAAGATTGGCTAAGTATTTAAGTTCAAGGTTTAGCCCTACAAGTTGGTTAAGTATACCAAGAAGCTAATGACTTAACCCTATCAAGTCAAATTGGTTAAGTATTTATTTGTCTTAACCCTATCAGATTATCATGTTAGATTGATTAAGCATAGATTATCTTAATCCCATCATGTTATCGAGTCGGATTGGTTAAGTATAGGTTAACTTAACCCCATCCACTAATCGTATTACAATGGTTAAGCCTAATTTAAAAGGTCTTGTGACTTAACCCTACCAGGTCCACATATTAGATTGGTTAAGTGTAGGTTACTTAACCTCATCAAATCATCATGTATAATTGGTTAAGTGTAAGTTACTTAACCCCATTAAATTACCAAGTCGGATTAGTTAAGTGTAAATTACTTAACCCCATCTAATTACCAAGTCGGATTAGTTAAGTGTAAATTACTTAACCCCATCTAATTACCAAGTCGGATTAGTTAAGTGTAAATTACTTAACCCCATCTAATTACCAAGTAGGATTAGTTAAGTGTAAATTACTTAACCCCATCTAATTACCAAGTCGGATTAGTTAAGCATAAATTACTTAACCCCATCCCCTAATTGTCTTATATGGTTAAGTGTCATTAAGAAATCAAGCCCGGTCCCACTTAACCTACCCATTCGTGTCATATCGGTTAAGTGTCATTAGTCAAATTTACTTAACCTTATTGTAACAACCCGTATTTTCAATAACCTGTTATAACGTAAATCGAGGCAGAATTTAATTCTAAAATCTAAATCAAGGGAAACGGGCTATGCCATTGCGTTCGTCTTGGAAAAATACGCGAAATAGAGTTCGAGTTTTCGAAAATCGGAGTCCGTATGACCCGATTAAGGCCCAACGAAGTTTTCAGAAAAATTCAAAGTAAAAACAGATTTCAAATTCAAACTTGAATTTGGAAAATTGGGCCAGTTTGGGCCAGGCGGGAAAATTCCCGCCAGGGTACCCAAGTCGACAGCCCTGTCGACTTGGGAGTCGACTTGGTTGGACCCAAGTCGACAGCCCTGTCGACTTGGTCCAGCCGGGCTGTTTAGCCTGGTGCACCATTTTGAGATTGTGTTGAGTTTGGGGGCCAGATTCGATTTTGAGGGATGAGATTAGAACTAGGGTTTAATCCTATGGCCTAAAACACTTGCCTAATCTATAAATAAGGCCCTAACCTAACCCTAAATCATCATTATTCATTCTAGTAACTAAACTATGGCAAAATCAATCCTCTCATGGCCTCCACTCTCTTCATAAAATTCCTAAATAAATTTCTAAGTGATTTTCCATGCATACAAGTGTTTTCAAGCTTGTATGAGCATCATTAGCTTGCATTCAAGTCAAGTTTCTATATTTGCATCATAAAGAGAGAGTTTTGATCATTTTGGCTCAAGGGTTTTTATGTTAGAGCTTGCATTTTGGGTCTATTTGATTGCATAAGGGCTTTGTCATATCTTTTGTGCCTTCATAAGTATTGTAAGCCCTATTCTACTTTCATACTTAAACTCTAAAGTTAAATGTTGTGATATGCAAGTTTATATGCAAGTTTACTATGCTATGATATGCAACTTTATCATGTTGTGATATGCAAGTTTATATGCAAGTTTACTATGCCATGATATGCAAGTTTGCCATGTTGTGATATGCAAGTTTATCAAGTTATGATATGCAAGTTTATGTGCAAGTTTGAGATGTTATGATATGCAAGTTTATCATGTTATGTTATGCAAGTATGCCATGTTATGATATGCAAGTTTTGTTATGCAAGTTTGGGATGATCATTTGGTTCATGTTATCATGTTATGCAAGCTTATCTTGAGTATATGAACATAAAGCTTCAAGCTTTATGCTAAAGGTTGCATTTTTGGCAACATGTAAGTTATCATATCTCTTATGATAACTTGCATGTGAGGCTAAATGCGAACTTATGGCCATTTCTACATGTCATTTATCAACATGTATCACCAATATGCTAAGTTTGGTTTTATGCATGCTTTTGAGGCCTAAAAATGTAATATGCAAGTATATGAACATATGTACATTTCATATGCCACCATGTTGAACTTGTGGCTTCAACACCTTTTATGTCATGATTATGCCAAGTTCCCTCTTTCTATCCTTTATGCGCTATTGCGATATGTAAGCGATGGGATTGCGTTTGGGGTTGGGTAAAAGTAAAAGACATAAAAACATAAGCTTGGGAATTTACCTATTAAGTTAGGTCTACCCATTGGGAATTTACCTATTAAGTTAGGTCTACCCAATTGCTTGAAAATTTGTAACATGTTTTGGAAACATGATGGACATGACACTTAGAAAAGATAAGTGTGACCAACTCGAGGTTGGGTTGAGTTTGTAGCGTAAACCTACCCGGAACCGACCGGCTTAACTAGTTGCTACAAACAATAGGACCCAATGTGAGAAGTTGGCCATGTTGTACCTTGAACCCGAGGTTAGACCAAGTTGTGGTGTAAAGCTACCCGGACCCGCCCGGCTTAACTAGTAATCACAACAAGGTCTAATGTGAGAGGTTAAGGCGCATTAAATTAATTAATGCCTCGTGATTAGGGTTAAGTCATGGTCCACTTAATACTTAACCAATTTGGGCTTGGTAGATTAATCAGGGTTAAGTCGTGAACTCATCGTTACACTTAACCAAGTTAATCCATGATTAGCAAGAGGGTTAAACCGTACTTAACCCACTAGAAAATCCTAGCAATGGGGGCCCACTCCGCAGTAAATCCCCAAAAAATGGTATCATTAAGGCCCTAGGGACTAGGCTAGGGAGGGGGCACGATTACTGGGCTGGAGGTAAGCGACCAAATAAACGACGGCCGGGTGGTACGCCGATGTAGTTCCGGACGGACTATGGTCGTGCACGTAGTCCGTATTTGGAGAAGTCACCCATGGGTACCAGTAGATCGAGACTGTGCACTCATGTTTATGGTGTCCAGGGGTTGGCACCCTAGGGCTTGATACACCCGAAGGGTGGACCCGGCACAGTTCGACTACAATTATGTTTGGGCCGTATTGACACCAACACGTGACGAGTTAGGCTTAGGGAGCCGATTGACTAGACCGTTTGGTTGGACCTTGTGTTAGGGTCACTTCATGTCATTGGACCTTGTGTTAGGGTCACTTCATGTTATTGGACCTCGTGTTAGGGGCACTTCATGTTATTGGGCCAAAGCTTGGGCCAAGGGATCAATACTTGTATATTCAAGTCATGTTAGCTTGCTAGTACACCTGTGGTGCAAAACCCTTAAACCTGATTATGAGATGACACCTTTATCTACCTTGTCAGTTAATCATCATGCTAGTATGTTGTTATCCTTATGTTCATCCCTGCTGCTCATGACAGTTAACTTTATCAGTTTACATTGATTGTAGTAGGGCTTACTCAGTCTTTTTGACTGACCTGTTTTCTTTCGCCTCTTTTCTTCCGTTCCCCCCCTCAGGTTCTCAGGGAGGGAATATTGGAGCTTAGCTTGGATTTCGGATTGCTTGCTTGTGGGATTTTAGCTCATGTACGGTCTTGACATGAAGCTAGCTATGGTTATCACTTATTTTGGGGATAGTACTTATGTATTTCAGTTTTTCAGTTGATGTTGTTTTTATCTAGACTTGTTTATTTGGAAAGCTATGCTGTACCAGACTTGTTTTGAAATAGTATGAAATCTTCCGCTGTTTTATCTATGTTATTTACTCTGTTTACATATGTTCTTGTTCTGCCTTGATATATCATTATGCATGTTTACCTGATTCAAACGCCCCTCCAAAGTCAGAGTGCTTGCAAGAGTCACCCTGGTGGAGGTGGGGTGTTACACTTATCATGTGTCATTAATTTAATTAATGCACTCTCAACCTCTCACATTAGACCTTGTTGTGGTTACTAGTTAAGCCGGGCGGGTCCGGGTAGTTTTACACCACAACCTAGTCTAACCTCGGGTCTTAAGCGTGACATGACCAACTTCTCACATTGGATCCTATTGTTTGTAGCCACTAGTTAAGCCGGGCGGGTTCGGGTAGATTTATGCTACAAACTCAACCCAACCTCGAGTTGGCCACTTTCATGTTTGGTCTAGTGTCATATTACACTTACAACCCCCGTGTCTAGTTTCAAGTCCCATGTTTACCCCACATGTCATGTCCCCATTTAGGTGTATCATGAGTGTCATATTTTCATGGAATCTCATATCAAATTTTCGTGTCATAATCACGCTCGTCTATCCTACCCAAATCGTGTTTCCAACCCAAGTAAAAGCGAGTCCACATAGTAAGGATACTATGCTACATATTGGCCTCAAAACATGCACGATGCCAAGAAGGGATTGGCCACAAACATGCATAGTATCATAACGGGATTTGGCCTCAAAATATGCATAGCATCATAAGGGTTTTTTGGCCACAAACATGCATAGTATCATAACGGGATTTGGCCATAAAATATGCATAGCATCATAAGGGGTTTTTGTTCATTTACATGCATAAGCCCCAAAGTCAAGTCTTTGCCAATGTTTCACAAGTCAAATGGTTCCCAAAGGTTCATGCTAGCATTCCATAGATAAAGATTCAAACTTGCAAGATAAACTAGGTTAATCATAACATGAATAGCATGATTTAGTCACTAAGCATAGCCAAAAGTCATAGGTTCAAGCAAAAGAGGCATGACAAGGTTCGTATAGGCTAGCATACTTAGTTTAATCTCGTTTTATTCCATGGCATCATTAAAACTACCATTTAGATCTAGAAGTAGCTAGAACTTACATAGCGTGGCTTAGCGAATTAGCATGAATCGTCTCGACGAAGAAAGGTAGCTCCTTTGAAGAAGAACCGTCATGAAACCGTCGTAGCAACGTTGATTTGGCCTCGATTTGGTGTAGCAAGCTTGCACCTTTTGATTTGAATCCGATTTGAATGAATAGCCTCTAGGAATTGGAGATGGAGGCCATGATCACTCGGCATTTGGGCAGCACTTCGTGGCATGAGTGAATTGTGAGGGTTTAGGGTAGGCTTAGGGGTCTTTTTATAGAGATTAGGAGTAGTTTAGGCCGTAGGATAAACCCTAGGATAGATCTGAACCCTCAAAAATCGTCACAAGCCTCCAAAACCGAGCCAACATGACAAGCAGGTGCACCAGGTCGAGGTTCTACATGGGGGGGGGGGGTCGACCCCCTGGAGGGGGGGTCGACCCAGGGGTCGACACCCTGTGTGTCTGGCGGGAATTTTCCCGCCTTCTCTTTCTAGGCTGAATTTCAAATTTGTTTTCGGATTTGAATTTTCGTGAAACTTCGTTGGGCCTTAACTGGGTCATACGGACTCCGATTTACGAAATTTCGGACTCTATTTCGCGTATTTTTCCGAGGCGAACGCAATGGCGCAACTCGTTTATCCTGATTCAGAATTTATAATTTAATTCTGCCTTGATTCTTGTCTTAACACGTTGTTAAAATTCGGGTTGTTACATGCCTCGATTTTTGGGCGAGCTGGAACCCTAATTTGCAGTTTGGGTTTCTGTTTTCACGATTGCACCTGGAAGAAGTTACCGGGAAAGAGAAAGGACCGTTCGGCCTTGATCCATTCATATGGTAATTAGTGATTTGTTAAAAGAGGATTAGAGTAAATTAATATAATTAAACTATATTAATTATTGTAAAACTTATGCGGTTAATATCTTTGTGATATGGTATCAGAAATTCACAAAACTGGATGCATTGGAATCATCCTGCCAAACACTACGCCATGGAGCTGACCAGAATAGAAACGCGGCAGTTGGAATTTTTGACAAAATTAAGCGGTTGTTTAATTTTGTTAAAACAATCATTAATTAAAGACTAACGGAGTAGAAGACAAAGTGAGAATTCTCTTACTAAAATATTTGTACAGTTATTTATTTTATAATTGACAATATATGAATTGCCAGTGTTGATTCTTTATTTGTTATGTTAATTATTTTTGGAGTTCAACACACGAACTCTTCTCAAATCATTTGAAATGGAAGCGATGTATGGATATTAGCGACACTCGCATTTCATACTCCGTAGATGGACACGTGTGGCGCCGTAAATGGCATTTGGTTGTTGAGTATTTATTTATATGGATGATTTGGTGATTTGTGTATTGTGATTATGATTATGGATTCGAAATGTTCAACATATAAAAAAATTATTAATATTATTGTGGTAGTTGAAATTAAATTATAAATATCCATTTATAATTTAAACAGTGAAAGTTGGTTAATTAGAAAAATAATTATTGGATCGTTAAAAATATAATTTTTAACGTGTATATGTGATGTATAAAATTGTCATGTAATGAAATAATTATTGGATGGTTAAAAATATAATTTTTAACATGTATATGAGATATATAAATTGGTCATGTATTGAAATAAATATTGGTTGGCTAAAAATATTATTTTTAGCTTATATATGAGATATACAAAATTTTCATGTAACGGAATAATTATTGGATTGTTAAAAATATAATTTTTAACATATATATGCACTGTATAAAATTATCATATAATGGAATAATTATTGGATTGTTAAAAATATAATTTTTAACATATATATGCACTGTATAAAATTGTCATGTAATGGAATATTCAATTTTGATTTAAAATTGAAATGGAAGTTGGAATCGTTTTTAAAATTAACTTATAAACGTTTATAAAATACGTTTTAAATGGAAATTGATGATAAATATATTATATATATTTAATGGCTTGAATAGAACACACAACGCAGCGACCGTTCGCGAATTTCAACCATCGACTTCAAATTAACGTAACGAAAGATCCGACCGTCAGATTCTCCAAAAACTGGAACCGTTGGGTTCATATCGAAAAGATATTTACAAAGAATATAAGAGACTTAAATTTGAATGGTTGGATTTTAAATTATTCCTAAATCAATTTCAAAAAAGGTCACTATGGATGAAGTTCGGTGGCCGTTATTGGAAACCGACTGTAAGGACCTTAATAAAATTATTAAAAATATGGAAAAATTGTGTAAAATCATAATAAATGATTTGGATAGATTTTGGATGAAAAATTCCAGTGTTGAAAAGATAAAAATATATTTTATCAAAATGAACTAGTTAATAACTAGAATAATAATCCAAGGACTTTTAGAATAAATAAATTGGATTGAAAATGGGTTTATAAATAACCAGAATTTTCCAATGTATGGATTGGAATGGGTTTGAATAGAAATAATCTTCGGAATATTTCGATATTGGATTCCTGATTATACGGATATTGTTGAGGAATTTTGAAGATATAAATATCGGTATTTCCAATACGATATTTGTTGGTTTCAGAATTTGATATTGAATATAAATCGGTATAATTTCAATTCAGAGCCTTGTATTTTATATCAAATTGGATTCTGGGTTTGTCGTGAATGGTGTCTTAAATAACCCTATTCTTAAACCTAGTTGAGAAAAGAATAAATCTTTTAATTAAGATTTAAAGAAGTTTACCAATTAAATTGGATTTCGGGTTTATTGTGAGCGATGTTTTAAATAACATTAGTTCTTTAGCCCAATTAACAGTGAAGATATGATTTGGAATTTATAAATCTTTTTATTAAGATTTAATGGAAAATTTCCAAAGTAAAGTTTTCCAAATTTATTATATTAAATTTGAATTGAATGGAATTCGATTTGGTAATAATCGAGATGAGCTTCTGTAAAGGAAGACCGTTACTATATATGGAATTTAAAAGTCCTTGTCGTTATTCCACTTATAGTATTAGTCTGATACAGAAATTTATATTGATTATAAACTGTTACAATTTCTGTGAAGGTTCCATTTTTATGGAAGATGATTTTGGGTTTATCGTGAACTGTGTTTTAAATAACATTTGTTCTTTAACCCAATTAAAGGCGGGATTAATTTCCGGAAAGTTGAATAATCATTAAGTAATGATTTTAGAGACTTAAACTAAGTAGAGTTTTTATAAATCTTTAATTAGATTTGGAATGAATAGATGGTAATTAAATTTACCAAAACATGAGATGTGTTAGAACCAAATATGCTTGGTTGTTGATATTGATTGTGATTGATTGATTGTTTGGATTGTGCTTGACCAGTTTATGAGAAAAATATGCTTTTACATTTAGCATTGGGTTGGGTAGAAATATTTATATGCTAACACCTGGTAAAACACTTCACGATTTGACTGTGAGGTGTTAGCGATGTTGTTTATTTCAAAATTTAATGAATGATTTTGAAAAGAGATTTTCTTAAGTGAAAAGAAAGGTTATTCCCGATTTTGGACAGGGAATTTACAAAAATGTTTTATAAAACAGAAAGGATTTCGAGGGCTAAACCCGATGTTTTTGAAATGATTTATAAAAGTATTATGTGTCTGACATTATGGTTCATTGCATAACCGATTAGTTGTTATTGATGATGTATCTGTTTGGTGGCAGAGGATTTATTCTCTTGCTTAACACCCTTTTTTGAGACGTATAAGCTCAAAGGTTATGTGGTTAATAGTGACTGATCATATGTGTGAATTGCTAACGTAAAGTACTATAGTTTTAAAGTACTTGTGACTATTATATTGTGAAATGATTTTCCCTACTTCGGGATATGAAATGATTTAGTATGTGGCTAAAGATTCGGGTAACCCTGAGGATGGGCAAGACCCAGGACCTTAAATGGTGAGTGGTCAGTGTGTAGCCCGCTCCATGTGTAGGAGGTGCGCGCGCGCGCACACACACACACACACACACACACACACATATATATATATATATATATATATATCGAGTGACTAAGGAAAGCGACCCTTTGCCTTGTCGACGGGAGAAACCTCCCGGTATTTGGTTGCATACTTGTTTGTATGCATTTTGATATTTTAGAATTCATATTTCCGAATGTTTTTGGTTTGAGATCCCGAAGTGAAATCTACTTTGATATGAAAAATAGATGTGTATTTCAAATGATTTGAAATAAGAAATCAGGAAATCTACTTTGATATGAAAAATAGATATGTATTTCAAATGATTTGAAACAAGAAATCAGGAAATAAAGTCCAAAGAATAATTTCTGTAAAGGGAATTGGATTTCGAAAATCTATGTTTGGGGTTAAGTCTAAATAGGTAGATTGAAAATTTTCATGTTGTATAATGCATTGTGGATCCATATATCTATTATTGGTTATTGTTTAGGCACCGGTATTCATCGGGGTAAACCTATTCCTTGACATGAGGCATGGTCCCGTGATTCACCCAACTTTAAAATAAAGTACATAACTGTTTTAGTTCTCACACCAGTCCCATGACTGACTCGAAGTTTATTGTTTCCACCTAAACTCTGGGTGCCCATATTTTTCACATCGGCAACTAGTAGTTTTGGTTTTGCAGATATTTATTTACATAGGATCCTGGAATTACAGCTGGAGCTATATTCGGAAAGCTTTGTATACGTGTATTTCCTTTAGCTGTGGTAGTTGTTGTTTTCCACTATACATTATATTCACGTATTATATTTTCTGCTACTATGTATTTTAATCTCTGATATTTTCCGATGTATATTATTTATTCATACTCTGGAATATTCTTGTACTCTAATGTAAATTGTTGTAATAGCAATGAAATGTTTTAGTGTTTATGTCCTAATGATTCGTATTCTCAAAAAAATCCGGGATCCTCCGTCTCCTCGGGGATCGGAGAAGTCTAGGTCGTTTTAGTAACCGTGCTTAGGCACGAGATTAGATTACATTTGTGGTGGAAGTCTGCCCGGAACCAACCGGCATATCCAGTGACCACAAGTGGTGAATCTAATGTGAGGGGTCTAAGTGCATGAACATGTGACGTGCTAAGACATGAGGTTAAGTCCGACTTATGGAAGAAGTCTGCCCGGACCCCCCCCCCCCCCGGGGCATATCCAGCATCCACAAGCTATGGGCTTAATGTGGGAGGTCCAGTACATTATAACCATAAATATGGTAGTAAACTTGTATACTTAACCTAGTTGAATCCATATGGATTGTATATGTTAACTTGAGTAGGGGTTAAATAAAATTGTATGAAATAGTGGGAGGGTTAAGTATATCTTGGGTTAGTGGGTAATATTTATATATAGGCCCACAAACTTAATCTGTGGGGTTATGCAGTCTTTTACTTTGGTATGGCATAACCTATGGAAAACCTAGCAGGGATGCAAGCGTAGGGGGAGCTTGTATCATCTTGTGTGTGGGACCCGTTTCAGTCAGTAACCCATATACAGGTATCAAACGAGTACTCCAAACTAGGTTGGAGTCGGGGCATGCTTACTGGGCTGATTGTAAGAGATCCAAACGAAGGGGCGGTGTGGACGGCGCATTCCGACGGGGCGGTGTGGACGGCGCATTCCGACGGGGTCATGTCCGTGCATGAGTCCGGCAGAGGAGGTTTAGATGTCGTGACACCTGTAGATATGGCTGTGCACATCCTGGAAACGAAGGGTTTCCACTTTAGGAAGTGATACATCCTACTGTGCAGCCAGCACATGATATCTACGGAGTAGGGAGCCGATCGATTGGGGTAGTAATTAGGGTACATCTAGACTCCGATATGTTTAGGAGCCCGTTATAATCCTTAGGGGTAACTCCGGTATGTTGGGCTGCCTGTTATTGTATGGGGTAAAACCTCTCACTAGAAATACGCCTAAGTTTACGATCTTATAGTTGTTGGGATCATCTCATTCTGGTTATATTAGTATTGGTGCAGAGAGAGAAAGAGAAAGTACTACAGAAGAGCACTATACTCTATCATGTTTATCCTGTTTACCTTGTCATACCTGCCTTTTATGATGTTATCTCTCTTATCCACTTATTTATATGCTAAAAGTAACTGGACTCGCTAGACTTTGTGTCTGATCCATTTTTTTCCTCTTCTTTCTCTTCCGCCCCCCTACCTAGGTTCTCAGGGTGGGCATACTCAAGCTTGATCAGGATTCTGCTTTCATTTTGCTTGGAGCCGCTTAGATGTACTACTTGATTTCATATCTCTCTCTGCTATGGCTATGTTTTTAGGGATTATGCTTCTTTTATTATTGTACTCTGATGATTTAAGTACAAGACATAAGTTTTAAATTGATCTACTAGGTTTTATGCATTCCAGACATATAATGTAACCATGTTTTAAACTACGATGTTTTCTGCTCAATAAATTTTTGAATTCCGCTGCTATTTATTATCTGTCTTGTAATGTTTCTGTTACTGTTTACCTATAACGCTTCACGAAACTTAATGCATTCTATTAATGAGTGACATTAATGGACGTGGGGTGTCACACTTGTGTACATGTAGTTGTTGTATATCTGGCATATTTATTTCACTATTTCAAGTATTGTGTATGGTAGACTTTGATCTTCTTCACCATTGTTTGTACATTTCAAGTTGATTTGTCCATTAAGTTTTGAGTGTGATTCCCTTGCATCTTTGTTGACCAGTTTGACCTGCCTATTTGCTTGCACTTGCATCTTCATGTATTCCTGCATGTATCATGCTCATGCACTTGTGTCACTTGCCAATCTGGTTTGGCTGTGTGTTTGTAACCATGCAATTTCATCTGCCTTCTTGTGCACATTGCTAGGCCATGTCTGGACTATCTCGATTTGCACACATGTATTTCCATGTGTGTGTGTATATATATATACATATATATGCGCAGACTTGTATATATATACATACATATATGAGTATATATATGTGTGTCGAGCCACCATATACTTGTGCTTGTGTCACTTTGGGCTTGTGTGTGCTTGCATTTATGATTGGCCCTTGCTTGCTGTGTCCATGCTTTTGCAATTTGATATATGACCTTGCATATGAGTTTTGGCTGAGTGCGCATATGTTGAAACTTGGTTTTAAGAACCTGGTTTGCCTTATTCTTGAGTTGTCTCTTGGCATGTACTTGCATATTAGTTCTTTGTAGCCATTTTGATCTTGCATAACCATTGTTCCTACAATGTATATACATACATACATACATACATATATATATATATATATATATATATATATATATATGCATAGATGTGTATATGTGTGTTTGTGTCTGCATTTGTACTGGATTTCTTGGTTCATTCCCTTGCACAGATATGTGTATATACCTACACATTTATGTATATATATATACATATATATGTATAGTGCATGTGCAAAATATATGTGCGAGCACTACAAATGATGTCTTCCTTGTGGTATTTACAGTGAATCACTGTGAATATCACAAGCAGTGTAGACGTAGACGGATATATATACATATCGGATCAAGTCATGAAAAATGATGAGAAACACACAAAATTCTAAGGTAAATAAATTTTAAAATAAAATTATATCTGCTATAATTTAAAAGTATTTTTGTTCCTGTTTATTGTGTGTGTTTCCGGGACAAGTATGCAGATGACTGGACTGACTGTGAAGCTGGCAGAAGACAAAAGACAAGACTGTGTAACTGTAATGACCCGAAAATCCCCGCCTTTTGAATCGACCATTAACCACACAGGTCTGATCCAAAAGTTGAAAATCCTCGAATGCATTAACTCTGGGCATGCAACACATCAGAACAAATAACAGAATTTTTTTATAAACATCATAATAATGTTACATAAGAGTACAGAATATATCAGAGTACATCGATAAATAATAATACAACGGAAGATGAATTTACAATGAATTTAATACAACGCAGCTAAAGACTATCAATGCTCTGGACACAGCTTGAAGCTTCGATCCAGAATCCTGCTCAAAATATTTGCAAAATAAGCTACTCGACTGCCCGTGTGGAAAAGAGGGCACCCGAGTTTGCAAAGTGAAACAAACTACGAGTCAGTCGTGGGACTGGTATGAGAAATCTGTCCTAACTTATCTAATAATATGGCTAATCACAGGACCACGCCGCTAACGCGGAACGGGTTTACTCCATTGGATTACTAGTGCATAAGTTTAATAAATTTTTATTCAAAACAACGCAATGCTTTTTAGAAAAATGAAATCATTATAAGACTCAAGTCCCATCACACAATGCAATGCAAACCGGAGGATAGAGTTTTACCTTATAATGATCAAACATGCTTGATACGTAGAAAATAATATTTTAATATTATTATTAGTGTCTAATTAGTTTTAAAATACTTCAAAGTAAATGTGTCAATCCTAGACGACATAGTACCCCATCCTACTATATCGCCATATATAGGTTTACAATCAAAACCGTAATGTCGTATTAGAAATTGGGATTCCGTCATGAGTCAAGGCTAAGGACGATCTCCTTACCGATTCGAGACACTCTAGTAATGTCTCAGGATCACACCTATGGGCAACCCTTGGATCCTCCAAGGTCGGTCCACAAATACTTTAGTGGATTAGTTATGCCTGAACACACGTTTCCCGGTCCTATTGAACCTATAAATTGGTCACTATCGACCAATATAACCGAGGTACCTCATAATCCATCATCCACATAAGTAAAATGTCTGGGCTTGCAAAACCCTGATACCACTTCTAGCTAGAAAGAAACGTGTGCACTCCTTGGGTCCCTTATCCCGTTTTTGACTCCCACCGGGGTGTGAGGCTCGCGAAGTAACGCTATACACAAAGCTACGCCTAAAAAGGTCGTGCTTTGATCATCAACCACAAGGCTCTGCTTTTCAACAAAAGCCTTGATCATTTGCATCTTGGCATGCCACATTGACAATCCACGCCATGCGATTGATAACTGCCAATATATAACCTCTGGGCTCGTGCGTCTCAGAGAAGGGTGTTAAGAAGAAGAATAAATTCTCCGCCACCAATCAGATGTATATTAAATAGAAATCAATTTGCATGGAATGAAATCCAATGTCAGACACACATCCATTTACAAGTCCGTTCTGGGTCTGAACAAAACCGGAGTCACCTTATTCCTCGTCCCGTATTTCCAATACGGAAGAGAGGCGCTCGCTTATCCGGACAATCAACAAGTATGTCCGGACAACTACCACTTTAATCCTTTACTGGGAGCTACCCAATGTCGGGCATCAGTCGTCATCCTTTCGATGTGAAGATCGTCGGCCTTCAATCACCGTCTTCTATGTCTTCGATTTAAATCGTCGTATAATTATTTGAAATGAGATTAAACTCGGTCTTTTCAATTAATTCTCATATATATATAATTTAAACCATCTCATATCGTTGATATTATTTTATGACGATTTATCCCTATTTTTATTTATAGAAAAATAGCCCAGTTTAATTTAACGATGCTTCGGGTCTATAGGCGGCCCTGGCGTTGTTTTTACCCAAATTTGATTTACACATTTTTCGAAATATAACCGTTGGATTTTAACAAAATTTATATCGTTGGAAAGATCTTCCCAAAGCGGTCCTAACGGTTCTAGTTTTGGGAAAATCCGACGGCCAGATCTTTCGGTATAATCATTTAAAGTTACGATTCCTAAACGCGTACGACCGCGCATGATTCGTTTAATTCTAATTTATATTTATATATAAAGTTATATATAAATATAAATCATTCGATGATTCCACTAACATTGTAACGAACCGGGATTTTCGACTCCGAAAATCAACATTAAACTATCATGTTGACCATTCAGACATCGAACATTCCAGATCATTAATAGAAAGAAGTTAGAGGGTGAGAATAGATAAGAAAGAAATATTAGAATAGAAGAAGAAGAAGAACACCACAACATAGAGTCTCACATCGCAGCGGAACAAAATATAATACAGAAGTAAATCTTTATTGAGAACTTTGAAAATACTTACAATATCAGAGTACATCAACATCTGGACAGTGATAATCTGTCCTCATACAACACACAGCGGAATACTAGTAATATCATACGTCTGGACTCTTCCAGCTCGTCTCTTCACAGTAGTCGATAACCTGAACCTGTACAACCCGGTCTAACCCGAGCATTTACAAAACACCGGGTCAGTCTGGTGAACCAGAGTGAGATAAACTCGCACAGTAATAAGGGTAAATCATCCAATCATGATTTTTAAAGTTCAAAATCTTTTCAAAGAAAAGGGTAATCGTAAGACCAAATCCACACATAAACACGGACTGTTTTTACCTTACGATAACCCAAAACATTTTTGAAATCAATATCTTTCCTGATATTATAATAATGTCTAAATACAAGTAAATAGAATCTAGTGGAACGCTTGCATCTCACGCTCTACATACATAGTATACAATCAAAAACCGCGGGCGCTTATTGGAGATTGGATTCCTACCTTGACAAGGTATGGGACCACCTGCCGATAGTGTATCTCTAGAGACGAATACACTGGGTTCAACAAGAACTTCTTGCAACCCGGCCCTCACATGACCGACCACTCATTTCGCTTGAGTGTATCGAATGTATATCACCGACGGTTGGGATCAGCAACCGTCTCCCGACAAGGGACAGCATCGAAACATAGATTAAAGAAGCAAATATGATTTCCTCTAGATAGGTGATCATACACCCTAATGGGAGCGACCCACATAGCCATGCTGCCTGCCCGATTTTTGTCATTTTCCGGTTGATGAGGCTTGAGGCCAGAATTAACTCTTGAACATCTGGTCGTCATTCACTTTGAATGCCACATCGCCAAATCCCTCAGATATCACTAATTGATGTCCACAAAAATACTCTAGCTGAAAGCTAGAGAACGGCGATTCCCCGCCAACAACTATCGTACGTTTGAGGAAATCAACGTACATGATCCCTTGGAAATACTCTGTCAGACATTCGTCCATATACGTCATCCAGGAACAGGATGAACCGAAGGCACTTTCCTACCGCATCCAATATATAGGAATCACCCCATGGATCAGTAGCGAGAAGTTCTTGCAACCCGTAGATTCCAACTACGACAGAATCACAGCTTATCTCTACTTGCCAGGCAGAGAATATTAGTGGTTCTTCCGCGTATGAAAATCCACGGTCTTCAATGCTCCATCTCGACCATCTTCTGAGATCTTCCACGTATTTGTTGGTCGGAATGGTTTTCGAATATAAATCCGATCCCGGTCTTTCCATACCAACAATCGCATTGGGCGGGTTTGATAGTCGGTGTTTTAACTATCAAAATATACAGTGTTTCAAACATGACACTCTAATGAGTTCACTGGTTCAGTATTCAGCATCATTTGGTCTTTAACAAACTGATTTGCTTTTGTAAATTAAAACTTCTAACTCTTTAAATATTCAATAATACGATATTTGAATAACTCTAATTGATTAATTAACATTCGTCTTAACTCCATTCGCTTGACTCTAGATCACAGCGATCACAATGGTTACGCCTGATTCCCTCAGGAAACATCCGACCGCCGTAGGCTATCTGCAGCCCTGCGAATTACGCTAGCAGTCGTACGCAATGGCAACTTACCTTGAATACTATGTTTGACCAATTCTAGCTCGAATAACTATATTCAATTATCCACTTAAATCTTTTTTTCAAATCATCTTTAAATTCGGAAATCCACTAGTTTTCACAAAGAAATTAATAACTCATATGTTATAACAATAGCGTTATAATTACCATTTAGATTTACAAAACAACAGCGCTATAATCGATGTTTAGGTTTACAACCCATTTACTATAGCAAAAGCGCTACAATCACTATATTAGATTCACAAAACATTATAACAACAGCGCTAAAGTCGCTGTTTAGATTCCAAAACATATTTACTAACGTCTCTTACGATTTACCAACTAATACTATCTTCAGATAATCCCGATGTTGTTCAAGTTGGGGTATTCTAATTACCTCTCAGACCTTGATCAACAACATTCTTATCCTCAGATAAACATCAGTTATAATCAATGCCAAAATTCCATTTATAACTCTGGTTTATAATAAACCCTTTTATCGTAGTCTCCTTTCACTTAATTCATATAATTGAGTACGTTTATTTCCTTTCACCATTCAATTGGCTTGCACCTCACATTCGGTAGCTTTTTAAATGAATTCCCATTTAAAAATATATTCCTAAATTTATCATTAATTAAAATAATAACTTATTTCAAACATTAACTACTTTAGTAGTTAATCCCTTTAAATTCAAACAATATTCATTTAACTATTCTAGTCAAAACACATTACTTGGTAAACAATTCTAATTCCGAACGGTTGATTTAATTAACTCAAAAACTTGATTACCTCATTAACCGATTTCAACAATCCTCGCCTTAAATTAATTAAAAATATAATTAATTTAAATAGATTCTAATTATTTGTTTTCTTTACAAAACAAATTTTCAAGGTTTTACCATTTAATTCATTTCTTATTCTTCAACTGGTAAATCTGATTAACATCAGCATTTGCTTTGCAAAATAACTTCATAACAAATCAAAGTCTTAAAAAAATAAAATATTTATTTATTTCTCTTAAATAACTTTTATTCAAATAATATAATTCAAATTTAACTCTGGTTATAAAATAAATTTTATAACCTCAACTCTATCGATTCACCTGACGGTGAATAAATATTTATAACTCGATTGGTTTTAAAGGCCATACTCTGCCAAACACTTAACTAATATCGCCCATTGGTTTAAACCAAACAGATGTTGAATATCTAGTCAATAATCAACCATCAAATCAATCACACAAACAGATCAGTTCATATATGATAATATGAAAATAAATAAAACATTTGAGGGATCCGGTTGGGTCCCTCCAACCTGTTCTTCCCTGAAATCACAACGGTTATCTCAAACAGATTTATTCAATTCAAACAGATCAAACAAATCAAACGATTCAAATCATTAAACACGTTTATTGATAAACGTGACCAACAGGGTGAATTACCTCCGTTGGATCCAATCGTAAAATAACGATTTGGTACTTTACTGAAATTAAACGCAGTTTAATTTCATCAGTTTTAATCAACCAATAAATATATACTGGCAACCAGTCGACCATAGCAAACAGAGCACACAAGATAAAAATACCCAATTTATATAAAATATAAATGGGAACTGAGTGAGTTTAACTCACCTGATTTGTTTTGTTGAACGGTTCGCTTTTCAGTTAACTTCAACAGTCGTTAAATTCAACTGAAAAACCCTTTCGCCTCCATTCCTGTCCAGACTTGTTCAACTGTCGGGCTCGAAAATACGATCCCATCGGTATATGGTTCGTCGGATTCTGTCGAGAAATGGACGAGTTATTAATTATCATAAATTTTAATTTGACTCATTATTACTTAATCATTTATTAATTAATTATCACCTATTAAAGATTTAAACTACCAACCCTTATTCTTTTATAATCACAAGTATCGGCCCGTTATTTCTCTTCCCGTATATTCACTTGTTCTCCCTTCCATTCAATGACATGTGCTAACTTATCTGCAGTGTCCGAACATGAAGCCATTAAACTATTAACACCAAACACTTTTGACTTAACTAATTTCTAAATTTTAAATTAAATTACTTTGATACATTAACTATTTACTTAAATGTTTAGTTACTTTTTCATTACCACATCAGGACCAAAACTCGCTCCTTTAACAAACTTTTCCTTGTTTGATCCATCCGATACCATACGCTTCCAGTTGTTCACGGTATAAAAGTGAATACATGGTTTAGTATATTATTTTAAATTTGATTCCTTAATTAAAATTATAACTAATCACCTTAGAGTTCTTACGGTTGGTAACTTTGCTCCTCTTGTCCTTCGTCGTTCTGTTGGTTCCAGAATTCTCGATTGCCAAAAACCCACGTCCATGCTCACGCTCCCAGTACTCGCGTTTCCCCCTCTCCCTGCATGATTTCTTCCCACCACGTCCTGTTGCTTCGCCATCTCCATGCACCAATATCACGCCCCCCTCTCTTCACATTATTTCTTTCCCAAACCATCCCCTGGAGCTTTCCCCTTTCGGTCCTCCTCTTTCCCTTCCGTTCTCACGTTCTGTTGTTGTTTTTTTTTTTTTTTTCTTTTTTTTTTCTTTCTGGAAGGGTATTTCGCTGGTTCGAAGGGAGGAAAACAAAGAGCTGGATGTGTGAAGAGAGAGTAGAGTTGTGTATTTATAAGAAGATAAATACGTGGGACGCAAGGAGACAGAGTATAGGTTTTCAGAGATAATGTAGGGTAGCCGTATGATTGTCGAGTAATACAGAACTTGGTCGGCACGTATGTAAAGGATGAAAAGAAAATACCGTACGTAGGATTGGCATCTTGTACGTGATTTAAATGAAGTGTAGGCTGAATTTCCATTGTGTACAAATTTAGGTGCCTAGTTTCAACTTTGCATGTGCGGTTCATATATACATAGGGTTGTGCCTACTGTTTTGAAGTAGGTTGTATGTATTGGTACCTCACCTAGTTTAATTAGGATTTACGCTTCATTTCATACAGGCGGCGGAAAAATGGTTTTGACTAGACACTAGGGTTTTATGTTTTATGTGATGTATATATAGGGGATGGTAAATTTTTTAAAATATAAAAATGAAACCTCACAGTGAAGTGATTGATTAAAACCCTACAAACGATTTCTGTCTACTGATAAAAAGGCTTATCTTAATGTAAAAAGTTATTCCGGATCCAATGGGACAAGTTTCGTCGCAATCCGAGGTCGTTTGGAAAAATTTCCTTTATGAAACCAGAAATGAACACGCGTTTAATTTTTCTATGGTCACCAGATAAATCAAATCCACTTGAAACTGCGAACATCGATAATAACTTTTCGATACGATCCCAACGGCACTAATTTCGTCGCATTCTGAGACTGTTGCCCCGGCAGGCTGTTTTTACCTCGAACCGCCCTACCCTTTTTAACGCCAAATTTCTCGGTCTCTAAAAATAACAAACTATATACTTATTTTGACTCTAATCGACGATAAAAACTCAACGGAACTGGTTTCGTGGCTTAATTCGATCGTCTGCTCCAGTTACACTCAAATATCCTTTTATTTATTTTAATACGCGCTATAGAAATTTGAACGGGCGTTTACGGCTACCGTGGTCACATACGACATCGATTTTCCATGCAGTTTGATTTTCTGATAATAATTTAATGATACGGTTCTAATGAAACTGATTTCATTGAAAACTGAGTCCGTTTGCAAAACGACCATTTTAAAGGCCTATAATTAAATAACGATTTCTATAGCGACTATTTCAAATTTTGATTTGGCCATAACTATCAAACTATAACACGAAATCTAGATTTTTCTCTTCCATATGAAAGCTATTGCCAATACGGCTCCAACGTGTCTTGTTTCACAGAAATCCGACTTATATCGAATCCTGTATCCTCAGTTGAAGTTCAAAACTCGAATTTACGAACTGCAGCGCTATTTTTGAGCTCGTTTTATATTATATATAAATTATAACGTTCAACTTTGTTTTTAATAATGAATTAAATATTAAACTCCATTAATATTCCCATATAATATTTAAAACTAATTTAAATATTCATATTCAAATGGTCGAAAAACACGGGTCGTTACATTCTTTCCCCCTTAAAATAATTCCGTCCTCGAAATTGCTAATGTAAGAAAGAACGTTATAAACTCATTAACTTCAAATCTAATTTTATATTAAATTAGGAACCAATTCAATACAGTGAATAAATATTTTCAAAAATATCGAAAATTTTCTAACACTTTAAATTTTCGAAAAATTTCGCCAGCACCTCCTCTGTACGGCTCAATCGGTACAACTCCAACTCGCCTTTCTAGGCCTTCTCCAATCCAAAAGAAAATAAAACAGCCAAGTGGCTTGCCCAATAGGCTCATAAATCACCAAACCCATATAAAAATAAACGTGTACCTTTTTGTCGGGCATATCATTATATCCTTTCCATCTGCTACCCTGTCAGCATATACAAATGCATTCTCCAACCAAATTCCAATTTTATCCTCAAAACCACATTCTTCACACATCCAAGCCAAATCCCATTCTTAGCTCAATCCTCATCCATTATCAATTTCATCTCTTAACTTATCAGTCCAACACCATTTCAGATCCCTGTCTCACTATTCAAAATCTGATTCTACTCGATATATTATCTCCCGATTCAATTTCTAATTAATTTGTTTCAATTCAATTCATATTTGCTTTCACAAATTCCTTTAATTTGTTTTAATTCATGCTATCTCTCCTGGGAGTTTTAAACAGTTCATCTCTTTCAAAAATCAAATATTCCTTTTCAGGATTCAAAACAACTTGTTTTTCTCAAAGCGATTCAAAACAAAATCTTTGGTAGTAATCCGTCACTTACCACTCGAAAATGGACACCGATGATGTCCGGATCATCATCGGAATCTATTTTCCAGCTATTGAAGTGAGTTTAATACTATGTCACTTTCAAAACCAGTTCTAAACATTTTCATTTTTGAAATCCATTTCAAAATATCCCTTTCAAATGCTTGTAACAAATTTAAAATCTCCCAGGATTTTAAAAATCTCATATATTTAACCCAGATTCATTTACACACACTTTTTCACATTTCCACCATTTTGATTTTATTTCTGATTTAAATTCAGATTTAATTCATCTGATTTCATATATAATATGAATTCTAATGGGTTATTTATATAACCATTTCAATTATAATCAACCAACACATCCAATATACTATAATACTTAAAATGTTAATCATTCCTTTATATTAAAATACCATTTGGGTAAAATTATTTTATTTACCCTCTTTCAAAACATACTGTGACGAATTATTTTGTTCAAGAGTTTAGAAACACTTATCGACACAGTTTGCATTACTGTATCGACCAGAATTCATAAACTACTCAACAAACCAATCAACACAATATAAACAGTTTTTATAACAATTAACAAATACGCACTCATATATATACACTCAAACTCAATCTAGGGTATTGCTAACCCCATCTCTACTGAGTCACACCACAGAGCCAAGGTAATTACTTAACCTTAAGCTCTGATACCACTGTAACGAACCGGGATTTTCGACTCCGAAAATCAACATTAAACTATCATGTTGACCATTCAGACATCGAACATTCCAGATCATTAATAGAAAGAAGTTAGAGGGTGAGAATAGATAAGAAAGAAATATTAGAATAGAAGAAGAAGAAGAAGAACACCACAACATAGAGTCTCACATCGCAGCGGAACAAAATATAATACAGAAGTAAATCTTTATTGAGAACTTTGAAAATACTTACAATATCAGAGTACATCAACATCTGGACAGTGATAATCTGTCCTCATACAACACACAGCGGAATACTAGTAATATCATACGTCTGGACTCTTCCAGCTCGTCTCTTCACAGTAGTCGATAACCTGAACCTGTACAACCCGGTCTAACCCGAGCATTTACAAAACACCGGGTCAGTCTGGTGAACCAGAGTGAGATAAACTCGCACAGTAATAAGGGTAAATCATCCAATCATGATTTTTAAAGTTCAAAATCTTTTCAAAGAAAAGGGTAATCGTAAGACCAAATCCACACATAAACACGGACGGTTTTTACCTTACGATAACCCAAAACATTTTTGAAATCAATATCTTTCCTGATATTATAATAATGTCTAAATACAAGTAAATAGAATCTAGTGGAACGCTTGCATCTCACGCTCTACATACATAGTATACAATCAAAAACCGCGGGCGCTTATTGGAGATTGGATTCCTACCTTGACAAGGTATGGGACCACCTGCCGATAGTGTATCTCTAGAGACGAATACACTGGGTTCAACAAGAACTTCTTGCAACCCGGCCCTCACATGACCGACCACTCATTTCGCTTGAGTGTATCGAATGTATATCACCGACGGTTGGGATCAGCAACCGTCTCCCGACAAGGGACAACATCGAAACATAGATTAAAGAAGCAAATAGGATTTCCTCTAGATAGGTGATCATACACCCTAATGGGAGCGACCCACATAGCCATGCTGCCTGCCCGATTTTTGTCATTTTCCGGTTGATGAGGCTTGAGGCCAGAATTAACTCTTGAACATCTGGTCGTCATTCACTTTGAATGCCACATCGCCAAATCCCTCAGATATCACTAATTGATGTCCACAAAAATACTCTAGCTGAAAGCTAGAGAACGGCGATTCCCCGCCAACAACTATCGTACGTTTGAGGAAATCAACGTACATGATCCCTTGGAAATACTCTGTCAGACATTCGTCCATATACGTCATCCAGGAACAGGATGAACCGAAGGCACTTTCCTACCGCATCCAATATATAGGAATCACCCCATGGATCAGTAGCGAGAAGTTCTTGCAACCCGTAGATTCCAACTACGACAGAATCACAGCTTATCTCTACTTGCCAGGCAGAGAATATTAGTGGTTCTTCCGCGTATGAAAATCCACGGTCTTCAATGCTCCATCTCGACCATCTTCTGAGATCTTCCACGTATTTGTTGGTCGGAATGGTTTTCGAATATAAATCCGATCCCGGTCTTTCCATACCAACAATCGCATTGGGCGGGTTTGATAGTCGGTGTTTTAACTATCAAAATATACAGTGTTTCAAACATGACACTCTAATGAGTTCACTGGTTCAGTATTCAGCATCATTTGGTCTTTAACAAACTGATTTGCTTTTGTAAATTAAAACTTCTAACTCTTTAAATATTCAATAATACGATATTTGAATAACTCTAATTGATTAATTAACATTCGTCTTAACTCCATTCGCTTGACTCTAGATCACAGCGATCACAATGGTTACGCCTGATTCCCTCAGGAAACATCCGACCGCCGTAGGCTATCTGCAGCCCTGCGAATTACGCTAGCAGTCGTACGCAATGGCAACTTACCTTGAATACTATGTTTGACCAATTCTAGCTCGAATAACTATATTCAATTATCCACTTAAATCTTTTTTTCAAATCATCTTTAAATTCGGAAATCCACTAGTTTTCACAAAGAAATTAATAACTCATATGTTATAACAATAGCGTTATAATTACCATTTAGATTTACAAAACAACAGCGCTATAATCGATGTTTAGGTTTACAACCCATTTACTATAGCAAAAGCGCTACAATCACTATATTAGATTCACAAAACATTATAACAACAGCGCTAAAGTCGCTGTTTAGATTCCAAAACATATTTACTAACGTCTCTTACGATTTACCAACTAATACTATCTTCAGATAATCCCGATGTTGTTCAAGTTGGGGTATTCTAATTACCTCTCAGACCTTGATCAACAACATTCTTATCCTCAGATAAACATCAGTTATAATCAATGCCAAAATTCCATTTATAACTCTGGTTTATAATAAACCCTTTTATCGTAGTCTCCTTTCACTTAATTCATATAATTGAGTACGTTTATTTCCTTTCACCATTCAATTGGCTTGCACCTCACATTCGGTAGCTTTTTAAATGAATTCCCATTTAAAAATATATTCCTAAATTTATCATTAATTAAAATAATAACTTATTTCAAACATTAACTACTTTAGTAGTTAATCCCTTTAAATTCAAACAATATTCATTTAACTATTCTAGTCAAAACACATTACTTGGTAAACAATTCTAATTCCGAACGGTTGATTTAATTAACTCAAAAACTTGATTACCTCATTAACCGATTTCAACAATCCTCGCCTTAAATTAATTAAAAATATAATTAATTTAAATAGATTCTAATTATTTGTTTTCTTTACAAAACAAATTTTCAAGGTTTTACCATTTAATTCATTTCTTATTCTTCAACTGGTAAATCTGATTAACATCAGCATTTGCTTTGCAAAATAACTTCATAACAAATCAAAGTCTTAAAAAAATAAAATATTTATTTATTTCTCTTAAATAACTTTTATTCAAATAATATAATTCAAATTTAACTCTGGTTATAAAATAAATTTTATAACCTCAACTCTATCGATTCACCTGACGGTGAATAAATATTTATAACTCGATTGGTTTTAAAGGCCATACTCTGCCAAACACTTAACTAATATCGCCCATTGGTTTAAACCAAACAGATGTTGAATATCTAGTCAATAATCAACCATCAAATCAATCACACAAACAGATCAGTTCATATATGATAATATGAAAATAAATAAAACATTTGAGGGATCCGGTTGGGTCCCTCCAACCTGTTCTTCCCTGAAATCACAACGGTTATCTCAAACAGATTTATTCAATTCAAACAGATCAAACAAATCAAACGATTCAAATCATTAAACACGTTTATTGATAAACGTGACCAACAGGGTGAATTACCTCCGTTGGATCCAATCGTAAAATAACGATTTGGTACTTTACTGAAATTAAACGCAGTTTAATTTCATCAGTTTTAATCAACCAATAAATATATACTGGCAACCAGTCGACCATAGCAAACAGAGCACACAAGATAAAAATACCCAATTTATATAAAATATAAATGGGAACTGAGTGAGTTTAACTCACCTGATTTGTTTTGTTGAACGGTTCGCTTTTCAGTTAACTTCAACAGTCGTTAAATTCAACTGAAAAACCCTTTCGCCTCCATTCCTGTCCAGACTTGTTCAACTGTCGGGCTCGAAAATACGATCCCATCGGTATATGGTTCGTCGGATTCTGTCGAGAAATGGACGAGTTATTAATTATCATAAATTTTAATTTGACTCATTATTACTTAATCATTTATTAATTAATTATCACCTATTAAAGATTTAAACTACCAACCCTTATTCTTTTATAATCACAAGTATCGGCCCGTTATTTCTCTTCCCGTATATTCACTTGTTCTCCCTTCCATTCAATGACATGTGCTAACTTATCTGCAGTGTCCGAACATGAAGCCATTAAACTATTAACACCAAACACTTTTGACTTAACTAATTTCTAAATTTTAAATTAAATTACTTTGATACATTAACTATTTACTTAAATATTTAGTTACTTTTTCATTACCACATCAGGACCAAAACTCGCTCCTTTAACAAACTTTTCCTTGTTTGATCCATCCGATACCATACGCTTCCAGTTGTTCACGGTATAAAAGTGAATACATGGTTTAGTATATTATTTTAAATTTGATTCCTTAATTAAAATTATAACTAATCACCTTAGAGTTCTTACGGTTGGTAACTTTGCTCCTCTTGTCCTTCGTCGTTCTGTTGGTTCCAGAATTCTCGATTGCCAAAAACCCACGTCCATGCTCACGCTCCCAGTACTCGCGTTTCCCCCTCTCCCTGCATGATTTCTTCCCACCACGTCCTGTTGCTTCGCCATCTCCATGCACCAATATCACGCCCCCCTCTCTTCACATTATTTCTTTCCCAAACCATCCCCTGGAGCTTTCCCCTTTCGGTCCTCCTCTTTCCCTTCCGTTCTCACGTTCTGTTGTTTTTTTTTCTTTTTCTTTTTCTTTTTTTTTTCTTTCTGGAAGGGTATTTCGCTGGTTCGAAGGGAGGAAAACAAAGAGCTGGATGTGTGAAGAGAGAGTAGAGTTGTGTATTTATAGGAAGATAAATACGTGGGACGCAAGGAGACAGAGTATAGGTTTTCAGAGATAATGTAGGGTAGCCGTATGATTGTCGAGTAATACAGAACTTGGTCGGCACGTATGTAAAGGATGAAAAGAAAATACCGTACGTAGGATTGGCATCTTGTACGTGATTTAAATGAAGTGTAGGCTGAATTTCCATTGTGTACAAATTTAGGTGCCTAGTTTCAACTTTGCATGTGCGGTTCATATATACATAGGGTTGTGCCTACTGTTTTGAAGTAGGTTGTATGTATTGGTACCTCACCTAGTTTAATTAGGATTTACGCTTCATTTCATACAGGCGGCGGAAAAATGGTTTTGACTAGACACTAGGGTTTTATGTTATATGTGATGTATATATAGGGGATGGTAAATTTTTTAAAATATAAAAATGAAACCTCACAGTGAAGTGATTGATTAAAACCCTACAAACGATTTCTGTCTACTGATAAAAAGGCTTATCTTACTGTAAAAAGTTATTCCGGATCCAATGGGACAAGTTTCGTCGCAATCCGAGGTCGTTTGGAAAATTTTCCTTTATGAAACCAGAAATGAACACGCGTTTAATTTTTCTATGGTCACCAGATAAATCAAATCCACTTGAAACTGCAAACATCGATAATAACTTTTCGATACGATCCCAACGGCACTAATTTCGTCGCATTCTGAGACTGTTGCCCCGGCAGGCTGTTTTTACCTCGAACCGCCCTACCCTTTTTAACGCCAAATTTCTCGGTCTCTAAAAATAACAAACTATATACTTATTTTGACTCTAATCGACGATACAAACTCAACGGAACTGGTTTCGTGGCTTAATTCGATCGTCTGCTCCAGTTACACTCAAATATCCTTTTATTTATTTTAATACGCGCTATAGAAATTTGAACGGGCGTTTACGGCTACCGTGGTCACATACGACATCGATTTTCCATGCAGTTTGATTTTCTGATAATAATTTAACGATACGGTTCTAATGAAACTGATTTCATTGAAAACTGAGTCCGTTTGCAAAACGGCCATTTTAAAGGCCTATAATTAAATAACGATTTCTATAGCGACTATTTCAAATTTTGATTTGGCCATAACTATCAAACTATAACACGAAATCTAGATTTTTCTCTTCCATATGAAAGCTATTGCCAATACGGCTCCAACGTGTCTTGTTTCACAGAAATCCGACTTATATCGAATCCTGTATCCTCAGTTGAAGTTCAAAACTCGAATTTACGAACTGCAGCGCTATTTTTGAGCTCGTTTTATATTATATATAAATTATAACGTTCAACTTTGTTTTTAATAACGAATTAAATATTAAACTCCATTAATATTCCCATATAATATTTAAAACTAATTTAAATATTCATATTCAAATGGTCGAAAAACACGGGTCGTTACAAACATGTTTAACACGCCAAATAAAAGAATGTTTTAATTTACATAACTATTTCTACATGTTTTGTAATGTCAAATAAAATGTCTTTATTTACATGACAATTGCTAATGACAAATAAAAAATAATCTTATTTGTATCTCTATTTTTAACTTCAACAAATAAAAAGAAATATTTTATTTGTATATAGTTTTAATGTATGTTTTGACAGTAAAATTAATTCTTTTATTAACATATTAATTCTAATGCATGTTGAAATAAAAATGATTCTTTATTTGTGACTATAAAAATGATTCTTTATTTAACATACAAATTCTAATGTATGTTGTGATGATAAAAATGATTCTTATGTTAACATACAAATTTTAATGTATGTTGTGACGATAAAAATGATTCTTATGTTAACATACAAATTCTAATGTATATTGTGACGATAAAAATGATTCTTACATTAACATACAAATTCTAATTCAACAAAATGCCTAAAAAAGTGATACATTCATTTTTGTTGACAATTCTACTTCAACAAAAAAATAAAAAATGAAAATTTTATTTTGTTGACAATTCTATTTCAACAAAATGATTAAAACGATATTTTCATTTTTGTTAATAATTCTATTTCAACAAAAAAAATGATAATTTCATTTTGTTGACGATTCTATTTCAACAAAATGATTTAAATGACATTTTCATTTTTGCTGACAATTCTATTTCAACAAAAAGAACATAAAATGATAATTTCATTTTGTTGACGATTCTATTTCAACAAAATGATTAAAATGATATTTTCATTTTTGTTGACAATTCTGTTACAACAAAAAGAACAAAAAATGATAACTTCATTTTGTTGACGATTCTATTTCAACAAAATGATTAAAATGATATTTTCATTTTTGTTGACAATTCTATTTCAGAAAAAAGAACAAAAAATGATAATTTCATTTTTTGACGATTCTATTTCAACAAAATGATTAAAATGATATTTTCATTTTTATTGACAATTCTATTTCAACAAAAATGAAATTTTCTTGTTTAACTCAAATCTTATTTAACAAAATTGTAATTTTTTGTTTCAACTAATCTTTTTATCAAAAATGAATATTTCATTTCAACTAATCTTTTTAACAAAAATGAATGTTTTTGCTTCAACTAATCTTTTTAACAAAAATGAATGTTTTTGTTTCAACTAATCTTTTTACTGCAACAAAATTATGGTAAAAAGATGTTCTTAAATAACCAATCCTTTTATTGCAACTAAAATGACAATAAAAATATGTCTTTTAAATCTACTCTTTCTATTGTAAATAAAATGACAATAAAAATATGTATTTTCATTCTACTATTTTTATTGTAACTAAAATGACAATAAAAATATATCTTTTAATTCTATTCTTTTTATTGTAACTAAAATGACAATAAAAATATGTCTTTTAATTTTATTCTTTTTATTGTAACTAAAATGACAATAAAAATATGTCTTTTAATTCTACTCTTTTTATTTTAACTAAAATGACAATAAAAATATGTCTTTAAATTCTACTCTTTTTATTGTAACTAAAATGACAATAAAAATATGTCTTCAAATTCTACTCTTTTTATTGTAACTAAAATGACCATAAAAATATGTCTTCAAATTCTATTCTTTTTATTGTAACTAATTGTAACTAAAATGACAGTAAAAATATGTCTTTTAATTCTACTCTTTTTATTGTAACTAAAATGACAATAAAAGTATGTCTTTTAATTCTACTCTTTTTATTGTAACTAAAATGACAATAAAAATATGCGTTTTAATTCTACTATTTTTATTGTAACTAAAATGATAATAAAAATGTCTTCAAAATCTACTCTTTTTATTGACAAAAAAATGTGTGTTTTTGTTTCAACCTTTTTAATTGACAAAACTATGCATTTTTTTTTTCAATCTTTTTAATTGACAAAACTATGCATTTTTGTTTACTTGACAAAACTATGCATTTTTGTTTCAACCTTTTTAATTGACAAAACTATGCATTTTTATTTCAACCTTTTTAATTGACAAAACTATGCATGACAAAACTATGTATTTTTGTTTCAACCTTTTTAATTGACAAAACTATGCATTTTTGTTTCAACCTTTTTAATTGACAAAACTATGCATTTTTGTTTCAACCTTTTTAATTGACAAACCTATGCATTTTTGTTTTAACTTAACTAATTTGTCAAGATGTTCATTTTGATTCAACTGATCTAATAAACAAAAAATGATGATTTTGTTTAACTATTTTCTAATTAAACCAATTGTTAAATTTTGAATCAACAAATCTAATAAACACAAAATGATGATTTTGTTTAACTATTCTCTAATTAACACAAATGTAAATTTTTAATAGATCTACAGAACACACCAATCACAGATCAAATCACATATGACAATCAGCAGAACATTACAGCGTAGGAGTAATACTACAATCATGATTAATAAATTTTAATTATATAATAAAAAGGAATAGAATTTATCACCTTGATCGGTTACTGAAATCGCGTAAATAATGATTGTTTCCTTTAAATTAAACTGAACGTTTAATTTCACCAAATTTGTAACTAGCTCTGAATTTGACCAAATTGATTCCATCGTGTAGAGCATGATTTTACAATTCCATCGCAACTAAATTTGCGTATTTCTAAGGTCATATGAAATAGATATTGATTTTATAAGGTTTCACAATAATTATAATAATTTTCTTAATTAACACTAATTACCGTTTAATTAAATCAGTCGTCTTCTTCGTTGTTGTAACCTAGAACAAATTGAACCCAACCTTGACTTCGAATCCCTTCCTTCGCGCGAGCCACCAGGTGCATCTCGCACCACCGTGCCGCCCAGAAAATCACTCCAAATCAGCACCTTTCATGTCTTGATTTCACGCAATTCAGGCAAAGAAAAATGGATCCCCATCGTTGAATGATTAGAGCTCATTGAGTTCTTCATGTTTGCTGCTAAACGATTTGCAAATCGAGGAATGGATTGAAAGCGATTTGAGGGGGAAAAGGAGAGCGTTTTTGGCCATTCATGAAAGATGGAGGCGGCGACTATGAAATTAATTAGGGTTTAGAGGAGGATTAGGTTAGGAATTCTAATATTATTTATAGCCAAAGAAAGTGAATGGATGAAGGGTTGATTTAGGTTAGAGTTTAGGAAAGGATTTCAAAGGTTAATTAAATAAATGCATCATTAAATTTTATTAAATATACCAATATTGAATTCTAACTTTCAGACGAAATGAATCAATATATATATTAAATTCCAATTTGAAATTGCCAATGATAAACTCTTCCTATATTACTCTCTTCAATTCAAAGTTTATTACATAGAATGTCTTTATTACATTAATTGTACTATGAATAATATGGTAATAAATTTAGACTTATTGGTCTACAAAAATTAATCACCATTAAATCTTCAACATACGTCTGAAATTAATTTAACGTTTATTACGCCATTTATACTTATAATTTGATAAATTAGTTTTGATGATATGTCACTACACAAATAAATTCCTTGTTTAAGATTAAATTAAATTGCATTGTTTATTTCAAAGTTGACTTTTGTTTCCATTGTTACATTTTCAACACAAATTTGTGATGACGTTATTTTTGGCAGAAAGTTTTAAATTGAGATTATATTCACTATGTCCAAAATAAATGAAAGTTCAAGTTCACATTTTAGTTTCAAATATTAGCATATACTTCCCTTCTTAACCAAATCACAAATCTAGTATTAAATTCAATTTTTTTTACTCAAATTACAAAATAAATTAATAACAGTAATAACTCTTGTTTCCAAAATGTTCACATTAAATTCAACCGAGGAGCGTTAAAGATTCACATCAGTTACAAATACAAATATTTATAAATTAACGAAAATTGTTTACTTAAATATCATTTAAAATGGACAAAATTCCAAATATAATATTTAATCTGTGATAATCTTTATTAATCTTTCTTTTATTACATAAAAAGTGTAATCTTTTATGTTAAAACATTTATCAAGCTATGAACATTTTAATGAAACATTAT